>CM023483.1:58501783-59124283 GCA_013339685.2 Hyalomma asiaticum
GCTACTGGAGCGTAGCGAAAGATGTCCTGGCTCGCGCGCCTCAAGCCACGCGCGACGCACTTTTGCCGGGGCCGGTGGTGTTGGGCCGGCTGGGCTACCATGGAAGTATTCTAAAAAGAACCTTCTACGAGTCAGGGGAACCCAGCTGTTCGCGCCGCCGAAACGGAAGCTCATCGTACTTCAAAGCGCGATCGAGTTTCTGTTAACAGTCGGTGACGCACTCTGTGGAAGTGCTTCGTCGGCGCAGCAAGCTATATTTGCTGGTAGAGATCGCAGATATCTAATTCTTTTGCTCAGCATATCGCATCATTAACACACGCGCGCACGGCTGCGCTCACATTTTGCATTAGGAAGTATGACATTCGTCACGAATTTTTTTTTTATGACTGAAATTTAGGGCACGGGGAAAAGAACAGCACAAACTGCATTCGTAGGCATTCCATGTAAGATCTTGGAGGACACAAATATCGATGGGACACTGACGTCTCTACACTGAAGCAGCGCAGATCATGAACAGCGCGCTGAAAGGACGGCGCCTCCTGAAAAGCGAGGCTGGTGTAGCGGCAGTCGCGGAGTCGATCGGCACTGCGTGCGTGCCAGTCTTTGCCGTAAGATAAAGATGAAAGCCGTGCGGAGAAAAACGAAGTAGTTGACGATGTCCCCGCACGTCACTTCGAGTACACAGCGTTGGTGCCCGTCGGCGTCCGGCAGCTTCGCTGTAGGGATGGACATCGTCGCACGTTCGCGCATTTGCTCACATAAACATCGTGCCGATACGATTAACTCAGGCTGATAATCTTTCCGCAAGGGACGGCGGCGACATTGCGCCTAGAAATTTAGAGAAAACGAACCAAAACGCGGTCGAATCAACGAATGTATGAACGGCGCTGCAGGGAACGAAACAAGAAGTGGTCCCCATGGTCCTCCAGCATGCCCGTCGCGCCGACAGCGGGGCAGTCGTGACGTCACGTGCAAGCTATGTTAGCAAATGTTTCCTATATACCGTGACAGCGAGAGTCGGCGACAAAGCTAGCTCCTAAGGTGCTGCGGTGCTTCCCACAGGAAACGTCAGTAGCTGCTGAGGGGCTTGCTTTACCATGCCCACGACGACGCCGTTACACGCCGACAGCCTGTGCGCATTAGCAGAAACTCGTGAGAAACGTTTCTGACCCAGCAACCCTACATATACACCGTCTGGTTTCACTGCCTCAAGGATCGGCCCACACTGCTGCGCTGTGCCGTGACGGACGGACAACGGGGACGGACAAGGCTAGAGCCTAAGGTGCTTCGCCCCTAAAACAGGTTTTCGGCTGCCGCGAAGGCAGTGCCACTTCTCGGCGTCGGCTCCTTTTACTGTGTAGAAAGCAAATAGCAGGGCGGAGATGGGTTTTTAAGTGCCGACTGCAATTTTGAGGCCGAGCTACAGTTGTATGAACACCATAAGGCGACTTAAAGCAATTCAGAGACTCCAAACAACAGTACCAATGCATCTCCACCAGGCTACACCACGTTTCATTTGCTGCAATTTTTAAGCGCAATTTAAAAACGCAAATCCTGGGCAAACCGCTCAAATGGTGCTCGATTCCGTCACTATAATTCAAGTTCTTTCGAAATGCACGAAGATCCGTTCACACGTTCTAGCCAGTTGCTGGTCCCTTTAAAGAAAAATGGCGACCCGGAAGTCTGACTGAGTAGGTTTTTTTTTTTTTTTTTTGTGCGTGTTGCTTCTAGAATAAAGTAAAAAAAACATGTGAGCAACTGCCCGCGTTGAACATGGATGACCAGCGACGCTACACGTTACACAAGTTTTCCATGTCCGTCTTTGCAGTCCCTCGCGCCATTAAAACCCTCGTAGCGTGGGAGAGGGTGTCGTAAGAGCGGGAGAAATACAGTGCCTTCGTCGCAGCTGCATTCACTCGTCCGCCGCAGTGGAAGTCGTGATAGTGCTTGACTACGTGCCCAAGAGAACGACCGCCTTTTGTTTTGTTTTTTTTTTTATAGGGCGAAAATTTTCACGGCCCGTATACTGTGCGTTTGTAAGGAGCTCCGGGTGGCCAGAATTTCCGGAGCCGCCCGCTACAGCTTTCCTATCTACCTCTTTCATTCCCTTCCCCCATCGGGCCATCGTGAGCCGTGCTCCCGCCAAGGGCTGCAGAAAATATCGTCCTTCTTTTTTTTTTTTTTTGTAGTGTGTGTAGTATTCTGTCGTATGTGCTCACTTAAACAGCGAGCACATTCTGCATAACCGCCTTGGTGTCAGCAGCGGGCAAATTAACAAGAGGAATATTTGAGAATACATGGCTTGCGGACGAGGAACAGGAAAGCCAGTTGGCTCTTCTGGACCAAGCCTAGCGAGCCGCTCAAACCAGTGGGGCTCTGGATCAAGGGCTCCAACCACATTCTTTTCTATTTCTATATTTTTGCCTTTAATAAAGCTTTTTATTTTTTTTTTTACTCCTTTCGGATGCCGACATTATTATGATGATTGCAGTGCGCTGAAATAAGGCCTGCTTCACCCTTGGAACATACAGTTGAAGGTAGGAACACAGTTTATTAGCATTCCTTCCTTAACTTTGCGGTAATCGGAATCATGTTTAGCTGTTGTTTTTTATGTTCAATAAGTGCGCTCTGTTGATCAGTTGTAGTGAAGGTTTCTGCGTATATGGTGCTCACGGGGCATGATTCTTTGGTCTGTTTTCTGTATTAAGGGCAGTGACCCTAATAAGATGATGTCAGCTGGAAGTAGTCCTTCGCGTTACCTTGTTGTACTCCAGAAAGTATAAACGTTTCCTGGTAGTCGAATTCGCTGAAGTTCTTAAATGACATATTGCGGTGACAGCGGAAGCCTCGAACATTTCGGCATCTTTGCAGTTCTTGCCTCCGAAGAAATAGCACTTAGTTTCCATTATTGACTAACGGAGGATGAAGCATTGGCGATGAATAACAGCAGGTGCTGATGTTCTGACGATTGCACCAAAAGCATGACGATAGGTAACGATCAACGTTTTGATGTGTTGAAACGGTGCGCATCGGCGACAGTATATGGTCCGCTAAGTGTATCGTGGTAGCGTGGGCGAAGCATATATTGGCCGATTGTCCTGTGTGCGCCACGGATCTGGCGTCTGGAAGTACTGATCGAGGCAGCGTTTGACGAACAGGTAGAAGTACTCCAAGGGGTTGCGCCATCGAGAACGGAATAGTCATGGTGTAACAGAATAGCGCCCACTTTGTCGAAGACCACGGTATTAGAGGCGCCGCGTCGAAACAAACTCCGAAGGAAAAAAAGAAAAAAAGACGGCGCGCGCAGCGAAAGCCTCCACACTCCAAACGTCACGCAGCGACTCGCCAAAACGTACGCGGCGCGAGTCTGATGTATTGTAGAAAATTCAAGAATGCGCAGTTAGCCATCGCATTACAGCGGGTGCGTGCTCGAGACAGATGAAGAGGGAAGGAGGAAACCGCAGAGTAGACGCCGAAGCTAACAGCGGCATGCGAAGGAGAAAGAGGCAGGTCCGACGCGAAGAAATGTACCAATTTAATCGTCGAGAGCTTTCCCTCCAGCCTTGCGCGTGCTGTGACCGCATGACCTGCGCGCAAACGTCTAGAAAGCCTGCTGAAGCCAATTTAAAGAATCGACCGCGGGCTGTCGTCCGCAGATGTTCGTTAGTGAGATGTCATGACACAGTGAACAAAGAAAGAAGAAGTTGAACGACGCTGCCCGGTGGACCAACCGTCGAGATCGACCTGCAAGCCTCATGTTGAAGTGACACCATACGAGTGGCCTTGGTTATAAGATTCGTTGTATTACTCTCTATAGTAATGCATGAGCTTGTAGGTTTGCTATCAGTTGGTTTCGTGTTATGTTGTAGCCCACCTATGTTTGTATTTTGAAGAGCCGTGTTTCTGCACATCTGTGTAACTGCCTGTTAAATGAGAATATGTTTG
Organism: Hyalomma asiaticum; assembly: GCA_013339685.2. Classification (NCBI taxonomy): domain Eukaryota; kingdom Metazoa; phylum Arthropoda; class Arachnida; order Ixodida; family Ixodidae; genus Hyalomma; species Hyalomma asiaticum. The sequence continues at coordinate 58,505,729 of CM023483.1, forward strand.
TTTTGTTTCGATCAACCTTAGCTCGAAGATCGTTTGACTCGATCTTTGAACCACTGCTGGCGTTTTGCTAGTGTACCAGAGGGAACTGAAACTCCTTTGTCCAAGCTTTCGTGGCGTCATTTTCGGGGAACTGATACGTCGGTTGTTGGAATTTTTCCCGGCGATTGCCTCCCGTGTCTCATGGCTCGGGATCGGTGACAAAGGCGCGGAGCGACCACAGTGCGTGTTAGCGGAGCGGCATTCGGAGCCTGCTGTTGGCCAGAGGGAAGCGCTTCGGCAACTTGCTCACGGATTACTTACAGTATGGTCCAAGACAGAAGTTGGCAGCCCCGCCACGGTGGTCTAGTGGTTATGGTACTCGGCTGCAGATCCGAAGGTCGCGGGATCGAATCCCGGCCGAGGCGGCTGTATTTCGATGGAGGCGAAGATGCCAGAGGCTCGTGTACTGTGCGTTGTCAGTGCACGTTGAAGAACCCAGGTGGTCGAAATTTTCCGGAGACCTCCACTACGGCGTCTCTCATAATCAGAGCTGGTTTTGGGACGTTAAACCCCACAAATCAATCAATCAGAAGTTGGGCAGATGCCGGGATGTGGGTGTATAGAGTGATAGCTGGCAGGCCACCACTTCACCAATTTTTCTCGTCACACTTTAATGACAAAAAGCATAAAAGCGTACAGTACCCCGGTTTCTGCTCTTGGTCGTTGTAGGCAGTAAACTCCTACAAACATAGAGACGCCGCAGTAAACATTAAGCCTATGTGACAATTTCATATCTGTGTTTTATTGGCTATAGCGTTGTGTCATTCACCTCGCAGTGTGCAGTGTTCTCCGAAAAACTTGCTCTGTGTTAACTGACATTGCGATAATGAGTACTAAATCGGCTCTCTTGCCAACGGTCTACAATCATTACGTGCAAGAATACAAGTCTGGCACACTCCACTCTGTGCTCGTTTGGATAAATGAAAGTAGGTGAATAAGTAAGGTAGAAAGCGAGAAACATATGAAAAGGATTGCAACAAAAGATGTACCTGTACTATTATGATAGAACCTTTCACTTACGGAAATTTTATCGCCGACACTAACACTTTACAGCATAATAATCGCGAACATATCCAATCCAAGATCACACAGCTCTGCAAGCAAAGTAAAACTACATCATTTATGCAAACTTAGAAGCAAAATATATTGATAATACATCAGTCAAGAGCACGGTCACTATTGACTGCCGTCTTCATCACTGGCAGTAAGAAAATACGGTTTCGTATATACTTCAATCGTTTCACATGTTCACCCACTTAAGACATGCACCCAAGGCATTCTTTCAACGAACGGCCGGGTGAATGCTGATGTTTGATAAGCGAATGCCGTAAAAAGCGAAGTGAAAAATTCATAGTTCTTAATCGAGGCGTATACTTGATTATAACCTGTATGCGTAAAGTCTTAATGGATATCTAATCGGCATCGCGGCCATGGATGTTGGCACTATTTTGTTAAATGACTAAACTATCGCACAGCATCGACTCAAAGGCGAGCAGTTGCCTTTTACGCCGTTAAATTGTCTCATAGCTCTCAGAACTTTCACATCAGTGCTTATTAAGCGTACCGATCGTCTTCATGGCGTCAGTGAAGTGAAATAAAAGAGGTGTTTTCAGCAGCGTTCCGATTTACGTCCGAACGTGTTTTAGTGAAAATGTGTTCTGCGTGAAACTAGACAACTTTTGATTCCCACTGAGCTTCCTGAACGGAGCAGTTTGCACAAACAAAGGATACCACTCTCATATATAATCGCCTTTTTAGACTATTGCTGATTGTCTCGATCTGAGTTCACACTATGGTACTGGGCAATGCATCTAGGCTATCGGACGCGCCATTTAATCGCTGTGGTTAGGTTACGTGTGGCTGTATTGGTTAGGTTAGTGTATAGGTTAGGGTGAGTTGCTTTGAGTTATGCTGAGTTGGATTGAATTAGGCCAGACTATATGTGTTCGGTCAGCTTAGGCTAAGCAGGGCAGTGTTGGGTTAGGTAACTTTAGATAATTTAGGGCTTGGTTGGATTTAGTTTGGTTGTGTTAGGTTAGGTTGAGGCTCTATGACAGTACGTGGTGAAACTGTTTATACAGCTGTTGAGACGGGCGAAAGGGCAGTCTTCTCCCATTTCCTGGTTATGGTGCACCTTGGGTAGTACAACAATTCTTTTCATCCAGAATTCACACTACTCAACAAGTTGTGTGACATGACCTTTATTGTTCATGTGTGATGAAAAAGATTATTTTGATATTGTATAATAGCACGACTTTGACAGCATTGGGCCGCTTCCACAAATCTCCTTTATCCCATGTTCTGCAAATGCAGCCTTAAGAGAAGACTATGAAAGTACAAATAAATAACATAAATAAAGTAATACACTTAAAAGTACGTCTATTTGGCTTGTGTGAAATCATCTATAAGGTCACAAGGCTACAACATACAAGATACATTGAAACTGTCTCTCCACACACAAACAAAACACACGCACACACAACAGATCCCATTTTCGTACTCAAGCAATAAGTTAATACACACACTACTGACACATGGAATAAATAAGTTAGATGATGAAAAGCCAAAAAGTTTTAGGAATCGAGAACCTCGCACATGATGATGTACTGCATTTCAACGGAATATCTAAGCGCTGACCTGACTTAATTAGCTTGAATGACTTCAGAAATTCTCATGTATGTCTTAGCATCAACTTTAGGCAATAGACAAAAAGCTAACTTCATACTTCGTACATCTTACTTAAAAAAAAAAAAACTTTCGCGAATCGGCAGTGCAAGAAATGAGTAAGGGGCGCATTTCAAAGAACAATCACACCTCAGCCACATCTTACGTATTCACAGTTGCATGAGGCATTCCCGGATGGAGGAAGCTGACTTGAAGTAAGTTAAATCGTATGCAAAGCTTCAATTTGCAATGCACCAAGCGAAGAACGTTTCCAGAACATGCGTTTGCTTTTCTCTATATGGCTTAGCAATGCACTTCCGGGTGGTCCACACAACACACTAAAACACACATACAGGACAGACATTTAGCAGTGTCCTGTGTGTGTTTTTAGAGTGTCGTGATAACCACCCATAAGTGCATTGCTAAGCCATCATGAACGAACCAGCCCCATTCACCGCGTTCTTTTCTCTTCAGTCTGCCACAATCGCAGTCTACCTACACGTGTTCAGTAGGTTTCGCCTCATACTTGGGCTTCGACACACGGGTTGAGCGAGCTCGACTTAGATCAAATGCAAATTGTTTTGACGCCATCAGCCTAATGGCTGCTATACGACCCGCAAAAAGGGCACGCCTTGAATAAATGTACTAAAGAAGCGCGTGATAAATAACGTTGCTCTTTTTTCTGCTCACAGATCTGAGGTACTTGCACCAACAACATTGTGCGTGAGAGCAGAGATGCTGTTTAGGTATGCAGCACAGCTACGTTTCGGTCAAAGGCACTCGTCTGAACACGGGATTTCTTTGTGCGCCGTACAACCAGTGTTGAAATGCGAAGGTGACACCTCGACTATTATTGTAGCGCCGTTGCTTGATGTATATAAAGGTACGTTCGGCACAGAGTGGGCCTACTTGAAAGCAGCATGTGGTCATTGTATAACACCCCATGCAATCTGTCTCTGACGTCGCACCATTGTGGACGGGGCTCGCACAAGTGGTCGCTTGAACTCCCGCACGAACTTCTGCGAAGTGGGAGTATCAGCGTTCATGTGGATCCAGGACGACTTCGTCGTCTCGAGTTCAGTCTCTGTTCCGGGCGATCCACTCGAGGAACGTTGTGACACGCGTGTAGGCTCCGGGAAAGCGACCACCGCAACCGATGCCGAACGACACCACTCCCACCACGTTCCAACGGAAGTCGAGGCCCAGAGCAAGCAGGGGTCCACCAGAGTCACCCTGCAGGAAGACGGTGGGATATGTTGCCTTAGAAGTTTGCTTGTAGCCTGCAGGCGTCTTATACTAGATACGACAGCGCGAAAAGACGTTTTTACTTCGTCATACGTCAGATGTGGTATGAAGATGTTCTTACCTCATCGTACCACGAGCACGCGTCAAGTGATACCTAAATAAAACGGAAATTTTGTCTAGTACTACGATCTAATGTGTGCTAGCAACAGCAAAACGTATGATTACTTGAAGTACGGTAGTCATAAGCTTTGTTGTACGTTCGCTTTCTGAATAAGCAAGTGTAAAAAGACACGAAATATCAGTTCACTCGAAAAGCAGTCATAAATGCGATGGACTTAGAAGCGGCGGGACCTGTGATCAAGCATGCTTGCTGCAACGCTATGACGCTCCGTTTTTCCACTCATATGATTTCAAGCAAGCAGCCTATTCAAGAAGCAAATCAAGGAGCCTCCGCCAACTGAGGCACCGAATGAAAGCGCGCGCAGAGCCACCGATGAAAGCCACATGGTGATACTTTATGCCACAGCGACCTAACCAGTCCTCACAAAAAAAAAAAAATGTGAGAGAAAGGTGGCACACATGAAAGGGCAGGAGGTGCTCGCCTAAATGCGGCACATACCTGGCAGGCGTCGACACCCGTATGATTGACGGCACACACGAAGTCCTCGGTGATACCGTCAGGTGTGGCGGTCCAGTAGCTGGACGATCTGCGCATGATCTCGTCGCACTCCTCGTTGCTGATGACCGAGACGCGACCTTCCTGCAGACGGTGCGCGTAGCGACCACCTGCGAGTTCAGACACCCTTGTCAGGAAAGATGCGTGCCACGCTGTGATCTCAAGAAGCGAATATTCCAAGGAGCTGAAGAGAGAAAAACTTAGAAGCCGAAGATCAGTACACAACAGTTTATTAAAGAACACCAAACAAAAAAAAAGGAGAGAGAGAGAGAGAGAGAGAGAGAGAGATTCGGATGCCATCAGACTGCAGGGCTATTTATGAGACGGAGGCTGGTAGTACACAGAAGAACTTTCTGCTGGATACTGGTACAATTGTACCAATAACACAACGGGTCCACGCGCAGCTATATTTCCCTTTTGTTTCTCCTCAGAGCATTGACAGTAGATTATCCAGCAAAAGATAAGTTACATGACTGAACGCATAAATGCTGCAGACTACGTGTCTATTGGACTATAATCGATCACGTCGCGGCACGTCCTTAATAAAATGATAAAGCAGTGCAGACAAGAATAGTTCTGACGCCATACATATGGAAGCAGCATCATGGCATCCGTGACCCTGTGCTTGCATGACACTTTCAAATAACGACTTCGCGTAAAGCATTGTGAAAGGTGTCTATACGTCTCTTTTTCATTCACTGGCAAAAATATCTCTCCCCGACAATATAGCGATTATCGAAAATTCCAAGATAACAGTGCAAGAATGGCATTTTGAAGGTTAACGTGCACAAAAGGGTGCAATTTCTTGTGTTCCTTATATTGCTGGCCAAAGCCACAGCTGCTGACCATAGCCGAAAATTGTCCGGGAAAGAAGATGAGATATGACTTGGTGAACTAAAGATAACGTGGTATCCTTCATTTTCTACGCACGGACAACTTTTCAAGCCAAGTTCGCGAAAAAAATTACAGCATATCCACGGAGTGAATGATGATGAGTGGGCGAAGCTCGGGATGTGCATCGTAGATCGTGCCGAGTTCCGGATTAATTTAGTTAACGCGCATGCTACGAATCCTCACGGTTCAACTATGCACAATGCACAAGTGAAATCTCCCACCGGCACTTCATTGCAAGTCAAGATCCAGCGTGTATATATATATATATATATATATATATATATATATATATATATATATATATATATATATATATATATATGGGTTTGGCGGTGAACGCTTCTCCAACGCGAGCAGTCGGTATTCCTCAATCAAGAAACTCGCTAGGAGACGCTGCCTGCGCCAACGTTGTCTCTCGCGTTTGCCGGGGCAGTGTCGAGTTTGCCGGGGAGCGCGTGGCTCCCGGCGCTCGCGGCGAGGGCGAGCGCCAGGTGCCACGCGCTCGCCCTCGGCGCGTGCGTGCGCTCCAGCAGGCACGCGCCGGTGGCTACCTACTACTAACTACTACTACTACTACTACTACTACTACATACATCGGGGACGCACGAAATGGCTGCTAATGGGGAATGAGAGACAGAAGAATTCGGCTTTTAGTTAACGCGCACGCTGCGAATTTTTTATTGTTCAACAACGCACAGGAGAAATCTCCCACCGGCACCACCTTGGAGGTCAAAGCGTAAGACTGGTTACGCACTACTACGACTACGACGAGGGACGAACGGGTGCCGCTTTAAGGAGCTTCGCCCCTAAAAACAAACAACGGAAGCAAGGCAACACACACGGACACACACGGTTTGCTTCTTCGTATATGCCGTGTCCTCGTGGTTACTGTAGTGAACGTCTGTTTTCGGCGCACAAAAGTAGAAGCGATGACGACGAAGAGCGCGCGCTTGTGCACGCGGAACGTGAAGCGCGTGGCCTTCGGAACGCCGGCGCGGATCGAGCGTTAGCAGCGACCGAGAGCGGCACGTTCGACCCAGGAGAGCAGACGCACCGAGCTGGTGCCATCAGACCAGCCGGGACGTACTGGGCGTTCCCCTGTGGCGAACGGGTGTCCTGGACCGGGCTGTTCCGTAGTGGACGTGCGAGCGGCCCAAGGCGACGGGGGGGGGGGGGGGGGGGGGGGGGGGGGGGGGGGGTGGGTGTTGTAACCCCCCCCCCCCCCTGAGGCCGACCTAACCCCCTCCCCCGCTGTAACTGCTCTTATGTCCTAGAAGAATGTGGCGCTAATGTCTGCAAAACGCCGAAAACAATAATAAAATCATCATCATCATCATCCATGTTACTATTATTTGGCATTTTATTTGCTTTACGATTCCTCCAGCTTAAGCAAGGAAATGGCGTATTGCGCAAGGTGCGCAAGTCGCATGCCCTTCGTGAAAATGTGAACCCCCCCTGACAGAAATCCTGGGTGCGCTACTGGCCGGGACCAACCATCTACCGACTCGTGGTCACGGTGCCACGCAGGTTCGAGTCCGGCACAACCACCTGCTGAGGGCGTGGTCACGGTGCCGCGCAAGTTCCAGTCCGGCACAACCGCCTGCTGAGAGCGTTGCCACGGTGCCGCGTTGCCGTCTGGCGCAATTGTTTACTGAGGGCGTGGTCTCGGTGCCACGTCGGATGTGCATCGTACTCCGACGCGCTCCTGAGCGAGGACCTCGGGATCCGCTCGAGCCCGCGCACGACTCATCGTGCCTCCCCTGCTGATGTCAGCGTGCGCCGCTCCTATAACACCGGTACTGTGAGTGGTGCCGACGGACCTCTGACGTCACGTCAGGCAGGACGCTCCGGTTACTCGCGTGAGCTTAGGGATCAGATTGTGTTGTTTGCCTTGTGCTGTTTGTATATTGAGAGTGTATGTGCTGTCTCGTGCCGTGGATAAATGTTTTCCTTGTCCTTGACTTAGCTGTCTGTGTCTGAGTCCTGGGCCCACGAACCACCACAGTTGCCTTTATCGTGCTATACCTCGCACCGACAATGCGAAATGACAAGATCACGCGGAAACCCCGATGAAGTTCGTAAATGTTGACGCACCTTCACTGCGACTAGACACGCCATCATTGTTAAGATAACGAGGACGATCACGACAACTATCACACACAACAAACGATATGGTTCAAGGAAGCCCACCATAAATGAGCTCATTGAGGCGTTGCAAGTAAAGATCTGCGGAGTACGGTACAGGTTAATTTTTAAGTGAACCACCGGGAGAACTTATGCTCACCGAAAGCTGTGTGTCCCCAGCCGAGCACGACAACTTGTCCACCGAGCTTTAAGTCCGGCTGTGGCAGGCACACCGGGCCAATGTGGGTTCCGTATGGGGCCTTGCTTGCAGTCTTCACGAGCGCGATGTCGTTGTAATGGCGGTCCGTCCGGTAGCGTTCGTGAAGGCGAATCCAGACGACTGGAAGGTTGGCGCTGTGTGAACTGACAGTTTCGTTCACTTCCAGGATGCCTACGCGCACCTTGTACATTCCGGCGCTGCAAAAACAAAATGGACGACCATGGTCACTCTCACAAATTACGCACGTGCCAGCAGGCGCACTACAACGAAGCTCTGGTCACCAAGTAGAATAAAAATAGCCATGAGTGCAAGGTCGCGATGGGGACGGGTTTCAATGCCGGAAGGTGTTGCTCGGCGGTGTGACAACATTAACTTTTCGCGATACGATATTAATGTATTGCTCTCCAGCTCCATGGAAACCTCAATGACGCGACTACGGGAATACCCTGACCTTTGACAAGAACGCCTTCTTACACTTGGCGCCGGTGTGTGCTTTCAGCTTCCACTCCAGCAACGAAGAGATCAAGAGACATTCTTGCACATAATACGGTTGGGTGTTGTCTGGCACTCGCCAATATCCTTTTAAGATCGGACAGGAAGGGAGACCCGACTACGACGTGTGCCACACTTCAGAGACTATACACTGCATCCTCTGAGTGTGTCCTCAAGATGCGACAGAAAGGAGAACGCTTAAGTGCGTGGTAGATGGTTTGAACTCCTGGCCCTTTTCGGGGGAGAAACCTTTGGGTGCATGGAAACACATGGACCACGCCCAACGCAACTTCAAGGCTTTCTTTAAGTTTTTATTTGAGACGTTTAGGTTATCGTCTCTAGAGCATATGCTGTACTTAAGTTTTTGTTTGAGATGTTTAGATTATCGTATCTAGAGCATATGCTGTACCGTGAAGACTACTGAGCGTTGTGCACAGCCGAGTACGGGACGTGTACAATGACTCACTGTACTATACCACTTGCCACCTGTCCTCATATCTCCCTCTATCTCCGTCTGTCCGTTTTGCCCTTATCCCTGAGAGGAGTAGCAGGAGGAAGGCTCACTGTCCAGGCCGACCTCTCCTCCTTTCCTTTCATGAAACACTATCTCCTCTTCCAGAATACTGTTTCCAGACACTCTGTGACGTGATATCATCGAGTGACAATACCTCGATATTTACGTATAATTGTAATTATCCCAATGCAAACAAAGAGCGATAGCCATCGCGTATGAGTTTGAACATGTTGCTGGTTTTTATAGACAACATCTTCGTTCATCGTAGCCATCAAAGTCTTATTCAGCATGATCACTAGCCGCCAAGCGGCAAGTATGTATACGTACTCATTCCTGTAGTCAGGGAAGCAGTGAGCCGCCGTCAGCACAGTGTCACCATCCAACATAGAGCCGCCACATAGGAACTTGTCGCCTTTGAATATGGCCGCCTGCATGGTGGTAAAAAAGAAGACAATCCGAGTGCTTGAAAAGATAACCACGACTTAAAGCTTTGAACATGCAAGGAGAACATGCATGTCGCCTGACCATTATTCGTAATATATACAGCGCACACGCGCCAGTAAGTCATATATACAAATTCTGTCCCACCGACAGTGACGTTCAGTGGCTGTGACGCCTTGCTTCTTGTATGAAGTCACAGGCTCGATTCCTGGTAGTGGCTCTCGAGCCTTCTCTGCCGCTTAGTGCGTGAACCACCGGTTCGTCGTCGGATCGCGCAGCAATGGTGATGACATTTGTTGTTTGCATTCCGAGTAGCTTGTTAAGGAATATACGTTACGCTGGCAAAACGCCAATGAAAACGTTGAAGCAGTGACGACAGTTACACTCACCATCCAAGGCCAGGTAGATCTCGCAAGCCTCACGCCTCCGTTCGGTCCGCTAGTCACAGCCCCTGGATCGTCAACCACGGCACCGCAGCCTGAGTGGTTAAAGAAAAAAAAAGTAGTGCAAGTATGAGTACGATTGCGAGTACGAATTTGAGAACCAAAGCTGGAGACTATGAAGACATTACAACATTTCACAAGCAATATTCGAGGGGCCTCTGAATATCTCAGATATTCCTGGGCTGATGAAATATCTGCGAAAAAATCGTACGGAAGGTTGACGTATTACAGCTATGTGTTTAAAAAAAAATAACCATAGCTGCAGTCCTGTTACAGAAAAAAGAAAAGGAATGGCCGGAAGACAAGTCGGCAAATTGTGCGAATATGGCTCCGTTACTGATGTTTACGAGACGTCGTTGATATGTTCAACTGGAACTCACTGTGCTCTAGGAAACCACCGTACACTATCAGCCAAGCGAGCATAATTTGGTTTCTCGGTTACTTCTCCGAAGACGCTTACAGAGAGCTTAGTTTTAAGCCGCTGCGGCTGTGAAGCGGTCTCACTACTCGGCCGCTGACCCGAGTGATGCAGCTTCACAATAGAAGGTTCGATCCCGGCCACGGTGGTCGCAGTTCAATGAAAGCGAAATGCCAGAGGCCCGGTGTCAGTGCACGTAAGAGAAATCCAAGTGGTCGAAATTTTTGGAGGCGTGCGTTATGATCATATCGCGGTTATTAGGGGTGAAACCCCAGCAGGTATTATTTAAAGAGCGTAGCTTAAACGCTCCAACTTCCAAACACGAACGAGAAAACATGGCTGTATTTTTCTGCACCTAAAGGGCCAAGGAGCCAATCCCTGAACATGCCAAGTTGATTCAAACCATGACGTGCAATTGATCATGCCGTTATCGTGCATCACCGTATTTCCTCATGCCACGTGTTTGTCAGTCAAGTGAACTACGCGCCTCTTAAGAAGCGAGGAAGAGAGCAAGCGAAAGAGGGGGAAAGAGAGGGCACCCGGAACACCCGTCTGGCGACTACTGCACCTGGTTCGTTCCGGGGGCCCTCGTCAGTGGGTCGCCTGGGTGGTAGCGTGCCTGTGTTCGGTGTCGTCGGGTTCACCACGTCGGCCGACGGGCAGCACACCAGCACCGAGGTGTCGTGGAAGCCGCACGGTCGTGGTCGACGTCCACGACCGGCCGCTGCCACCAGAGGCGGGCACCACGTCAGGGGCACGCACTTGCCGGGAGTTCGGCCGCCTCCGCTCACAGCGGCCCGGCACGCCTTCGGCTTGAACTCGGTCCAGTCCGTGTCGCACCTCACTGCGTACGAGCGCACTCCAGTCAGTTAGGTCTGATTCATACAGCCGTCAAATGACCTGTCAAGCCACACAAGCATTATGAAACAGTATATGTCATCGCTATAGTTTCTACAAAATACACGCCCTTACTATTTGCGAATGGCATCTCATTTCCTGACGAACAATTTTTTTGGCGATAAATTGTGTCTGATAGACGTCGGTGCCATGGTGAACCAGGGCTGCACGCGTGAGATGCTCGATAAAAAAAGAAGAAACTTGAAAAAAAAAAGAGCAACGACTGAGCACGCGTGAATGAGAATCGGTAGAAAAATAAACTGCTAACGTGGTGCTTACGAAGGGTTTAATGTAGCGGCATGTGCTTTAATGGTGAAAAAAAAAAAAAAACAGCCGATATCACACGTGGATGACATTTCAGTTTTATAAATCCGAGAATAAGCACCAAATGATGGGTAATTAATCAAATGCTTAGGACAACTTGGCGATATAGGCTATAGCTAGAACCAGCTCCGCTGATTTGATCACGCAGTCGAATGTGACGGTCAAGGGACGAAGACAATTACAGCAGCGAGGCTAGCAAATACGATTAGATATTATTTTTGTTGGCGGAATCGGGCGTAATTAAACATCGATGTTAAAGGTAGCGCATGTGCACTTGCTGTCTAACAAGTGCACATGCAACACAAGAAACACAGGACATGTGCTGTACTCTCAAACTGTCTTATTTTTTTCTCATGTGCATTTGTTGTGTAGAACTGCCTTTAACGTCTTTATGAACCAAAACCAACTCGCCCACCGGTCCTTTATGCTGTAATTAGACATTTATGGCAGTAAGCCCCTCTCCGCCAGTCACAACGATGACGAATGTGATGACATCTTCCATATACGAGGTTTCCAGCTTACTAGGGTCAATCTTAACAAAAAATCCACATGCCTAGAGAATGCCGCCAGTTTAGTACTGTTCACTATCATCTCTAGCAGTTCAGAGTCTTTTTTTTTTTTTTTGCTACCAGCCCAGGTAATCATTTAGCTGTATTTTAAAATATTCTCTTATACGCAAGATATCTTTCATAAAAAATTGCAATGTCTATGAAGACATATCTAAATAAGTTACTTTCATCATGTTAGGTCCTGTAGGCTTTAATTTCTTTCGGGCTGCTGAGACAGTGCGGGGGATACAAGAACTGCGCGACTAGGCGATTGTGTAGCTGCATTATCGCCCTCAAACATGCTGACAACTTCTGACGAAAGGTTTACATTGCGAAATTATACTCTGTTCAATTATACTCTGTTCACTGTTCAAACTGCTTTGAAGACAAAGGTGCCTTTTGCTGCATAAAGCCCATACTTGAGAGGCAGCGTCTATTTGTACGTGTGAACATCAACAGACACTTCAAAAGAATAAGGAAATCTTAACTGGGGCGGCCAGCTTTCTCTAACCCCTTTCACGTGGGGACGCTGAGTATGACTGCTAAATATGTGCGCCGCTAAGTTGTGCTAGATCAAAGTTCTATGACTAGCGAGGCACTGTATTCTATTTTACATAAAGCACAAAGCAAACGTGTCACGTGTACCTACCAAGTGAGAGTTGAAGAAGGACTACGGCAGATCCTACAAGGACAAGGAGCATGGGCCCGCCGAAGGTGCAGCAAACAGACCTCGAAGACAGCTTGGCGGCTGACTCCATGTTTCTCACCTTACCGGCGGTGTGCTCAGCAGTGTACTGGATTCTCCGCTGCAGGAATCAAAACAGAAAGTTGCAATAAGTAGCCGGTAGCATTAGTCATTGTTTCCACTCGCCTAGTTCGGAGACACACCGGAATCGCGCTATCGCACGCTGTTCGGGTCGGCTGAGCATAGGGGAGGACATAGGGGGAGACACAGAAAGAAGAATGAGGGGGAAACGGCGAGGAGCGCTGGCATCAGACTAAACAAGAGGATCGCTCTCTCCATTCTCCTCGCCATATTCTGCATGAGGGAACGTCATTAAGGCTGCCGTGATTCATACACCCTCAAAGCAAGTTACCACGAGAGAGCATAACTGGTGCCAGTGGTCGCGTGAGGCTTGCGCAACTTTCCTTGACACGTGGGTTAGGCGACGCACGTGTCTGTTATGCAGTTGATACACGTTTTCCGTAAGAAGCGCGAAGTGTTTACTTGCTCGAATGCGAGCTACGTGCGTGTTGAAAAGAGCGTCGTTCCCCACGCGCAGGATTGACCATTACCACGACTGGTACCTTAATCGGCGGCTTTAAGCGCGAAAATTACGGTAACTTCGTCGTTCTTTGTTTTTGATTGCGACACGGGTAAACTAAAATACATGGAGCCCGCGCTGACTTGCAAAACAAGTACTATTTGCTTATTGTACATGTAATTATTACGTTAAGGTTAATGCAATGGAGCTAAGCATTGCTTTCACGAGGAATGAAAGATGTCGGGCGTAAGCGAATCGACCCACCGTGGTGCTTATCGTGCAAGCGGTCATTCACTTAGCGGTTGTCTTTATGCCGAGTAAACAGAGCGATATCTTTCTTTTATTTTTTTTTCGTCAACCAAGAATTACAGATACTGCATAAATAGCGAATGTCCACGTCGATCAAGAGTCGCAGAAAATCGTTTTTCGCGAAACATCTACCCGAGCATTTGTACGATATTGGGTGATGCGTATGGAGAACACAGCAAGAAGTTATTCTGCTAAAGAAAAAAGCAAAAGAGAGAGAAAGAGCACTTTCATAGAAACGCGAACCCAGCGCCTCACTGGGGTATTAAACAATACGCCCCACTCCTCCCTCTGTATCAGTATTTCCCTTCTCCAAATGGTTTGTAAAGAAATTTTTCGCTGGAGTGGATTGGCAGCAGGATTTTCAAAAAGAAAAGTATGTCACATTGGCTGCACGTGTGCATTCCGCACGTCTGAGGTTACAAGATGGCTTAACGTAGAGTCACAAAGCGATCAGTAGCAATTAGCAAACGATGTCTTTTGGGCTTAAAGTATTCAACGTGGTCGCTTTGTGGATACAGTTGTGGCCTATGGAACCATTTTAAACGCACCTTACTTGGACCGTGATTGTGACTACAAAACACTATAGTACCAACCGCTATTCAACGCCAACGTATGCGGACACTGGGAACGCTACGACCATGCATGTAGCGACGTTTTACTTTTACTGCGTGTAATGTTTACTGCGCGCAAAAGTGTTAACACGTCAATTAAAGTGCACATTTGGACATCTCGAACATTTGGATAGACAAAATACACAGGAGGACGTGGTTTGGAGAACTTGAATGAGGACAGACTGAAACTCCTTGATCGTATCTTATTTCCGGCAAACTTCAAGGGTGTTTTAGTTATGGAAGCGATAATCGCCGTTTGTGTAAATGATTAGCTCAACATAGGTTCTCTGCAGTCACACTTCACTGCACGCGCACGTCACATGAAACGGTAAAGCGCATTTGAACGCGTGGAAAATCATCTTATAAAAGTTGTTGTAGTATAACTATCAGGCACATCGTACGTCTAACCAATCTAAACGCGCCGTTTCCACGTTCCAAGTGTATATGACGCGCACTTCCACGAAGTTATGAATGCAAACTTGCCCCGCCACGGTGGTCTAGTGGCTATGGTACTCGGCTGCTGATCCGAGGGTCGCGGGATCGAATCCCGGCTGCGGCGGCTGCATTTCGATGGAGGCGAAATGTTGAGGCCCGTGTGCTGTGCGATGTCAGTGCACGTTAAAGAACCCCAGGCGGTCGAAATTTCCGGAGCCCTCCACTACGGCGTCTCTCATAATCAGAACTGGTTTTGGGACGTTAAACACCACAAAACAGCAACAACAACAACAACAACAACAACATGAATGCAAACTTGTTGATTGCTCGAGACGAAAGACGCCATTTTACTCTGTGCGCACAAGGTTGCTGTGCAGGATAACTACGACAGGGATCATCAGGTCCAATGAGCTTTGCTTACTTCTCACTAGGGTTTATTCCTACCTTAGGCCTACAATGATGAAAATGCAGACCAACGTTAAACCACTAATAGCTCTGGCCACATGTAGCCTGCAGACAACGCGACTATGCGATCACCTTCGTCATATACATACCTTTTGCCCCTGCACTTTATCGATACCAGTGTCGATGATAATTTGCGTCCTTCGCCGTGGGGAGGAGTAATTCAAATACGTTCTCTAAGCTTTATGTAAGAGTTCAAATAAAGCACCTAGGACTTCGGTGATTGGATGTGGAACAGCGACGGAAGCGCCCCTCTGAGACACCCGTTCTTGCCTTACTGGTCAGCAACTTCCCGAGAGTCAGAGACCTTGTTGCATTTTCAAATGCAATACACGAGAAATATGCACCACGCACCATGGCTTTTACTCTCTCTTTTTGTCTCACTTCTTCTTATCACATGCGTGAAATCAGAACTGGGCACATGTGCGATTGGCTGGCCCCTCTCCGTCGTTTCAGATATTTGAGAAACGACATCAAAACCGTGTGTTGTCAAGGAAAACCAGTACGGAGACAAGCCCAGACAAAACGTTTACGCAATTTCACTGACAGCAACGGAGAGGTTGTACAAACGGCGGCAATATGGTGAGTACATAGACAGCTGGGACTGGAAACATGGCGTATACGAATAATCATTTCACCGTGCAGTTACCTTCCGTATAGGCGCCATGTGAACTGCTTTATGTAAGCTTCCGAATGTAAACGCCGAACGTGATTTGCTGGATAGGGCATGCAGCAGCAGAGCATGATTTCGTTCGTTCTTAAGACACTGATTGAAATAACGTGAACTCTAGGAGAACACTTTCTATGACTATGACAACACGTAAAGTCAGCATGGACCGTCTTAGACACAAGTGAAATTTCAACCTTGCGAAAACTAATTGCCGAATAAGCCACAAACATCCGTTCATGTCGCCACGGGAATCGCATTCCGTTCAGCCTTTCCACAAGCTGACCAACGCTATAGAGCAAATACGTAAGATGCCGGCCGACAACTATTTTCTGTAGGGAAGTTCGAAGAGCAGAGAAACCACAGGAAAAAAATGGCAGATCCCACGTACAGTGGGAACCAAGGAAATTCGGCGCATGCATCAGGAACGTAAAATGGATCTGCATTGTTGTCTCGCTATATGGATATGAAGTTAACGAAACGGCCACAAGAACACCAAGACTGTGTCATGTAAACCATGCCCTCATGACACGCATGTCATGATTGTCATGTCATAACCTGTCATTTATGTTCGTCATGCAGTCATGTTGTGCCATAGTAATTTTGGTATACATCCCATTAACGAAATGCGAAATGCGTGGAATGTAAATAGTGCCGCTCATGACATGCATGTCACGATTTTAATGTTCTTAGAACGTGTCACCCATGGTCGTCAGACATTGTTGCCTCGCCATACCAATTTTGGTATATACCAAGTGGTATATACCAAGAACCAGGACAAATTATGGAAAACAAACACTGCAATACCAATCAACGCGATTAGTTAATAAATTGCAAAATGTCTTGCAGTTTGACGACAGTCTAGGGACATTTAAAAACTGTTAAAGAAATTTTGATCTAAAAAGAAATAACTTATCATCACTAATCTATATTGCATAAAAAAGAGTAGGTAGAATTGGGCTGTGACATGTTCACTAGTGTTCGGAAAGTGTGTTGTTCCATTGTGGTATACGATGCATCGAGCTTTTGTTCTTATGTGCAAGACAAGTGTATCCGCACTATGTTAAGTGTATAAACGTGTTGCTTTTTTTATTACTGTATTCCGCGAGCATGTGATACATGACCATGTCGGTGTTTTGCTGTTGATTGTTGTATCTGCAAAAAAAAAAAGAAGGGGGGGGGGGGGGAGAAGAGAAAATGTGTATCTCTAACGAACTACAGGTGCAGGGGCCTTTGTCAGGCGTATGAAACGCCTTTTGCCGCTGTATCCTTTTTCTTGTATTCCAAGAAATAAAATAAATTTACTACTACTACTACTAAACGAAACGGCGCCCCGCCACGGTGGTCTAGTGGCTAAGGTACTCGGCTGCTGATCCGAGGGTCGCGGGATCGAATCCCGGCCGCGGCGGCTGCATTTCGATGGAGGCGAAATGTTGAGGCCCGTGTGCTGTGCGATGTCAGTGCACGTTAAAGAACCCCAGGTGTTCTAAATTTCCGGAGCTCTCCACTACGGCGTCTCTCATAATCAGAACTGGTTTTGGGACGTTAAACCCCACAAAACAACAAAACAATAAACGAAACGGCCGCAAGCGCACCAAGACCGCAGCACGTAAATCATGCCACTCATGATATGCATGTCATGATTTTCATGTTATGACCTGTCATTTATGTTCGTAATGCAGTCATGTTGTGGCATACCAATTTTTGTATACATCCCATTAACGAAACGGCCAGGACAGCACAAAGTCATAGATAGATAGATAGATAGATAGATACGCTCAAGGTCGCCGAAGTTCGCTAAGAAATACTTCGCATACACGCGCACGATACAGGACATCGTATAGGAAACTACTCGCCTCAAGAGTGTATCAAGTGGCGATGAAATAGCATACGATTTAGTAGCAAACACTAACGCACCACTTATACAAATTTCGCAGCAGTTTCCGCGTGATACCTTTTTCTTTAATATATGAATAGCAATACTGATAATGCTGTGCAACTTTGTTCATTTTTACCCAGGCTGATACGAAAGACACTGCATGCGTAGTTCCAGAAGACGCTCCTCTGTGTGTTTGCGGAAGAGAGGACACAGCGAGAAATGACACATTATTTGGAACTGATGAGTGTGTCTGTTTTCCCCAGCGTGCACGTTCACTTGCTGATGCCAGCTTTACTTTTAACAGCGGAGCTGTTTGATATCGACCTAGAACCGCACGGAGCGTTGACAGTTAACAGCGAAGCTGTGACGCAGAAGGAGAAAGAGAACCCGTTCTTTGTCTTGATCCACTACCCACGCAATGCTACATGAAATTATTATGCGACGGGTAATAAGAAGAAAGAAAGAAAGAAAGAAAGAAAGAAAGAAAGAAAGAAAGAAAGAAAGAAAGAAAGAAAGAAAGAAAGAAGAAAGAAAGAAAGTCTGGGGTAAAAGCGGACCACACTTGCTCTCGAACCACTACCCCCATCATTGCCCTCAGACCACGGCTACATGATGGTGGTAGTGACTGTGCAGCATGATTCTTCAGTTGAGGCGTTTTTCAATAATTGTTTGATTCCACTTGAAAATACTGCTGCTCGGGCATCGATAGTTAGGTGACGCGGTCTTAATCTACCAACGTGCTCGAGCCTAACAATGAGACAAGACTGAGACAAGAATCTAGAAGATTAGATAAATCTAGATTTAGAGATTATCTCGGATTGGTTCACAGGTAACACATTAACTATTGATACAAAGGAAATCAAACATATTGTCTTTTAGTCTCGCTTCAAAGTGTGTAGGTACCACACTTTTAAACATACACATAAATAGCATTTCGCTAGAACAGACAAATTCCTACAAATACGTTGGAGTGATTTGTGACAAACACCTACAATGGGAGGAACACATAAACAGCATCCGGTTGCTATGGATTATCATTAGCCTGCGAGTACTTTGACATCCCAACTTTGCGACTTAAGTATTTTGCTTTTAATGAAAGTCACTTGAGGTATCGTATCGACACGTGGGGTTGGGCGTATAAAGCCTTATTGCATCCGATCATTAAGCTCCAAAAACATGCAATTAGGATTATGTCTCATGCTAGGTATTACGATCACACGGCCCCATTATTCCGCCAATATCGCATATTACCATTTGAATACTTGCGACAGCTGAGCATTTCAATATGCATTTATAGGATCGTTAGGTTCAACGATCCATTCAGCTGATCCCTATTTTACTCCTCTTCGCGCTGTACTAGAAATGTAACTGCAAGTCACTTTAACCTCGCACCATGTAGTAATGTGTGTGGACAACGCATGATACAGTTCACAGGAATTAAGACTTGGAACAGACCCCCAGCCGTAGTCATTGACTCTGCGAACTTCCATAGCGCCGTGAAACAATATTTTATATCTTTGTTAAAGGCTCAGTAAATTATAAGCACTTAGGTAGCTCTGCACTAGGTGATGAATTATACAATCGCGTGGTAGTAACTGCACATAATGAGCATAAAAACTACAGTTTTTATGCTCGTTATGTGCAGTTACTACCACACGATTGTGTTGCATCATTATGTAACAAAAAGGTCATTTCTACTTGTTCAGTTCATTATGTTCGTACTTTGCAGTTCAATAGCATGTGTTGTCTATTAATTTAGTTTTTCAGATATATGTACTTTTTACAGACATTTGTACTGCATATTTTCCTGAACATGTCGCTGTAACTTATCATTGTATCTGTTTGTGCCCCCTATCTTGTTTTTCGGCACCCTCATGTATGTTATAGCTCTTGCCTCACTTAATTACTTTCTATTGATTGAGAAATCAACGTTCAAATTTCTTCGTTTTTTTGCAAGATTACTAAAGTTGTTCTTTTTTTTTTTCCTATTCCTTGCTGTGCTAGGATTTCCTATGAATTCTTTTTTTTTTTTTTCAGACCTTCAACCAGCCTTGGCTACAGGTCCGACCAGTGTTTGTAATCCGTGTATATTTATTATCAAATAAACAATTCTGATGTTTTGAAAAAAAAAAATGAGCGGAGAATGAGACAAGAATGTGCAAGCAGGAAGGTGAAAGAAAAACGAACTGACAGTAAGTTAAAAGAGTAATATTCGAATTGTAAAACGCCCTAGCGTTATACAATAATTGAAAAACGATAGCTTCCTCCATGGAGCCGAATATAAGATATTTCTTCAATTTAAATAACACGCCAACAATGGTCTGGTGCGAGTTGTACCGTAAACAATGATCGCCTATAATTATTATTGCGTGCACTAAGGCTCCTGCCTAAATAGGGGCCAACTTGGACTCTCGAATGTGAAAAACTAGAGACAGATGATAAAAGTCCCAGGTCATCTTCAATAATGACGTTAGATGTACAACTTACTCGCCATTAACACGATAGCATGACAACGTGTCATTACTTGCTGCCTAACACAGTACCTACATAACAGACTAATTCAGTACGAAGGTAGTACGGGCACCGGTAACGCCTCTTGTGCTGAATAGCTTGGCCTAGACAGAGTAGCCTCATATGTCGGCTAACATTGAGGATACTTTAAGCTGACACTACCACAGAGTTTCGACTATAGTTCCAGTTTGTCTGCAAAGGAATATCCCAAGAATTACATCTGCACCATACGGCTCAGTGTTAAGAAATACTTGAGCATTTCCATTACTTTGTCACCGATTTATTCGAATAGCAAAGAATATTCAGCTTATGTTATATACCGTATACGCAGGGACATGATGTGCTGAATTGATATAAAAGTAAGATATCGAAAGGGGAAACATATGAAAGAAAACTTAAAACACGGAAAGAAACGTTTGGGCGTGCTTATGTTTTCGTACTTTCTATATAATATCTGCCTGTTCAGGAATAGCTGCATGGATAAGTAACAGAAACAAGATATCAGCGGACGTGTCAGCATTTATTTAATAGACTTTCCACATGAGCCTGAACACTCCTCCTCCTCTGCTATACTTCCCACGCCTCTCGTCTCCCCGAAAGAGCTTTCGTGTATGTGATACTCTCTCTTTGGCCGGATGCAACTTCCCGCCCGTTTCATTCTTTACAATCGCTTCCGCGTTATCAGCGGCAATACTAGACCGCGACGAATACGTGCGGCAGACGGGACGTGGCTCGAACTCGTGAGAAACGTCCGCGAATTCGTAAATAGAATGGCCCGCCTCGGAGGCAACCTTGTGTAAGCTCTACGAAATTGCGTGTCGCTTGCGCGCACTGCGACCTTAGACATGCAACAAACGGCATAATTGTAAATGCCCTGCTAGAAAGACGCGTTTTCTCAGTCTATAGGAAAAAGGGCGGGTCACTTGCGAAGCAAGTAAGCCGCATGGCGAGGAGGGAATGAAGAGAGCAAACGGACGGCGAAGGGAAATCGCGCGTGACAATTGGTGAAGCGAGTCAGGGGAGGGCGGATCCCCGAGAGCTGACATCATTTCCTTCGCTTTCTTGTCCTTGCAACGGAAAAGTTTCTTTTTGCCCATTAGTCAACCGAAGCGTCGTAGGGCAACGAAGTGGCAGGGCCTACATTGCGACGCTATACTTGTTACTTTCAGCTGTAATCTTGTTATTGAAGGATAAAACACAGTTGACTCTTCATGCAGCGGTTCATGCACGTTCTCGCGCTGTGTCTGCAAAGACGCGCGAACTTGGAAAGGAAATTGCTTACAACTGCGTTGCAGCCATGTTGCCCTTCCGGTCAATGAACGGTTGCTCACGGTCGACCGTGTTGCAATAACCTTGTTGCACGTTAAAGCAACATAGGCACGCGACACGCTGAACGCATGCATCGACATGTTGTAGGCTGAGAGCGAAGATGCTGCTCCGGAGAGAACGTTGATCAGTACTGGTGAGCTACGCGAAGTCGCGTGGATTCCTTTGTTAGCAATGCGGGTAAATCAAGCTCCGTGGTCTCGAATTTATTCGTGATTTAACCCCCCCCTCCCTTCCTTCCATTGAATGGCAGGAGGGTTTGTATAGCTTATCGGGAGTGTTATTACCCACACATGGCTAGGCAACTGACCACCGCACCTATCGACAGTGTGCTATAACAATAAACAAGCGTGGCTTCTGCGCACCTCTAATGTCTGTAGCGATTGTAAGAACTCCATTTTTTTTTTCCGGATGAGGAACGATATATAATGAAATATATACGCGATACACTATAAAGTTACGTCACCGCTATCATAGAACTGCAGGCATGTTGCACTATATACATGAAACAGGCACGGCGGTGATGCATGCAGTTCAGATCGAGCACGTCGCCATCGATGGTATGCGATTCGGCATGCCTCCACGCGTGTGACATACTCCGATATGCTGGAGAATGAACCGTTGCCGGTGCACTCACGTGATGGCATGCAGCATCGGCTCCTATCACTCGATAAAGGGCGCAGCGCCCCCTGGTTGGCACGAAAGCTCGCGCCAGCGTCGTCTTCCGGTTCGTTTCTTTACAGTAGATCCGTCGGGACAGCAGAAGCAATGGCAGACCGGACACCACGCCGAGGTGGCCGCAACATCGCTTCCCTCTCTCGCCGGTGTGTCTGTCGGCGGCAGCGGGCCAAAGAAACGGGCAAGGAGGCACCGGGGGTGGGTATGCGGTCGCAGTGTAACAGCCTTTCCGCCGGCGTCGGCACGTGTCGACCCCCAAGTCATCCGCAGCCGTAAACACCGCATATGACGAGTCGCGCCCAGCAGGCCGCACGCGTAATGCCCGGGTGCTGGAAACCGGCCCGAAAACGAGGATCACGGAGGTCAGCGGCCTTGCGTACAGCCTTTGTTCTGTCATATACGAGCTATTAGGATTCCCGGATTCGTAGTATGCGGAGGTGGAGTATAATTACGAAGAGGACGAGGTCTCGGGTGTACCTGTGCGGTAAATTGAAGCCCAATGACAGAGCGTGATCGTAAGCCGTGCGCCGCCCCTTAGAGAAGAGCGTCGCAGGGAACGGCAAAGTGAGGCCTGTTTCTGGAGGTGATGTGTTTTACCGCAGCCACATTTGTATACAGTATGCATAGATCGAGGCTAAGTGGTCAGCGGAATAAATTTGGGGCGCGATCTTTGTTCGTAACACAACGCGTTCGCTCGCTGGAACGTCACGAAGTGGGGGCGCGGCTCTCATTGCGCGCGCTGCGGATTTGGTGCGAGTGAGTGCGGCGCAGGCGTCTAGGACTGGTCACCCTCCTTTGTATGAGTGCGTATTGTTTTATTACAGAGTGACCCACGAAATACGCGAGAACGGGGGGACGAGAGCAACCAATGGGCAAGCGTTGAATATCCCAAAAATTAACGCGCATGTTTTGTTGTCTTCTTTTAGACAATATACAACAATAAATGCTTTCCGTATTTAAGTGAAGGTATGAAAACGAAGAATTCTTTCTTCTCTTTTTTTTCTTTTTTTTTGTCCTGAGCTTCAACGCGTGACGTGCAAGCAAAACGTCGGCCGCGCCCCGCTGCTTATGAGATAAGCATGACCACGGCCAATAGTAGTGACATGCATTGAAAAGCGAACAAAACCGCCCGCGTTCGCAAACAACGGTCTCCGATCTCGCCCCCTGGGTATAATCGCACAACGCCAATGCTTCTATTTGTGTTCGTGGTATTCCCTCCAAGGGACTTGTCGCATGAGAGTGTATAGCGAACATTTAGATCATCCGACATTATGGCTATAGTTCAGGCTCCGCTGGATGCAGGTCTTTTTTTCTTTTTTTCATTTCCCCTTTTCCCACCATTGCTTTAAGTAAAATCCATATTATTTTTTCCGCTACATGCGTGCTTTTCTTAGCTTCATTGTTTCATGAAACAGATGAAACTAGTAATAAAGAAAAAGATTTAAAAATTTGCAGATATCACGTAGAGAATCGGCGTTATGCGAAGCAGTCAGAGAGGAAATTGTCTGTGACGAATTGTTTGTCATTCAGCCAAGCATTACGAGTAGGATCAAGGTCTTTGTGTAAAGCGCATGAGTGGGTATATGCTGAACGTGGGCTAACTGGGAACGTCAAGATCACCTTGGCGACTACATAGCTCATGGAACGAAGTAACGCTGACACTCACCGTCCGTTTCGTCGAAGAAAACTGCGCGCTACGGTTCGCTGAGAAGCGTATTGCAAAGGCCGTTTCGTTGTCGTATTCTGACGGGATCGAACAGGACAAGCAGCAGGACAAAAGCATGGCGAGTGACAGTAGAACATACGTATTGTTTACTGCATTGATGTGATAGCTCTTAACACACATTAGAAGGTCAATCCACGTTACACAAGCGCCATCATCACAACTGCTGTTGCAGCGTGTTTTATTTACTATATACAAAGCGCTGCAGCAGCCGCCGTAGAGAAGCGGTAGCATTTTTGCTTGGCACATCGGGAGCCCGGATTCGATACCCTCCTACTGCTTGGTCAGCTACATGTGCGTCTGTGCGCTTGTTATATCTATATTTCAATCTCAAGCTACGAAAGCTGGCATGCCTTTCTTGTTTTGGGTGTGTTCTAATGATACGCTCAATGTCTATTGGTCCTTGATTGACATAGGCTCCATAAGACCTGTGGCGCATCCTTGCATACCAAGGGCCGTGTACTACTGGTATGAGCCACACGTGATTGCAGTACCAGTAATGGTGACGTACATGATGAGTAAATTAAGTTAGTGATGTAAAGATTAGTCATTCATGTTTTTCATAAAATTGTACCCTACCATGCAAGTATTGGTTGGTGTACACCAGGTGAACGAGACGGCCAGGAGAGCACCGAGACCTAGGTGGCTAGATAGATAGATAGATAGATAGATAGAATAGATAGATAGATAGATAGATAGATAGATAGATAGATAGATAGATAGATAGATAGATAGATAGATAGATAGATAGATAGATAGTGTAAAGGTCGTCGGAATAAGACGGAAATTACGGTATTCCGAGATGGTCAAGTAGGCGCCGGAAAAGACGCACAGCCACGTGGTGGGCATGCGGGGCAGGAGGCGACCATTGTTGGGACGCATTGTACAGCTGGGAACAGGCCAGCTGGTAACTGGAAACCGGCTTGACAGGTGTTTGGCAGCCCCAGGAAAGCTAGTAGGTCAGGCAGCATGTCCAGGAATGTCTGTAGTCGCCACCTGGTTAGGCTGGGGTTTGGCGCCCTCGCCCCGTGGAGCGTCTCTGTGTAAAAGCACAACTGAGCAAGGGGCAGCATGCGTACCCACTTTATTGTTCACGGGTTGCCTTTTGTTGTCAGTGGGGCGTCTGACATTCGGTTTTGTGATTGGCTGTCGGGGATTCAGGGCGGAGCAACCGGTGTATATAAGGTGGCCCCTCTTCCCTGGCATAGGTGGTTGGAAGCGGAGGTTGGAAGGCTGAAGGTGAGCAGGAGGTTGGAAAGTAGCCCGTACGTTGGCGAGGACGGAGTGGATAGTGCTAGAGAGGACATCTGGTACGAGTCCGGGCGGTGGTTGAGGTCGCAGGAGAGGTGCTATGCACTGGTCGGCTCGAGCGACGGTCCCACCGCGAAGCCCTACCAACCGAGGCTACTGTCTGTCAGTGTGTATGTACCGTCTTGTGTATATAAAGTCGAGTTGTGAGTGTGTGAGAAAAGGGCTGGTCTCCATCCTTCAAGTTGAGACAACACAACGCAACTTCGGACAGGCAGTAGGGGAAGACTTCCACCCATCCTCCTTCACAGCAGCGGCAACGCCAGCTGGGGGAGCTCGGCTCCACGAGGAAGTGAAGAAGTGGAAGGAAGGAGAAGGTGCGATAGATAGATAGATAGATAGATAGATAGATAGATAGTAGATAAGTGTAAGGTCGGAATAAAGACGGAATTACGGTATTCCGAGATGGTCAAGTAGGCGCCGGAAAAGACGCACAGCCACGTGGTGGGCAATGCGGGGCAGGAGCGCGACCATTGTTGGGACGCATTGTACAGATGGGAACAGGCCAGCTGGTAAACTGGAAACCGGTGACAGGTGTTTGGCAGCCCCAGGAAGCTAGTAGGTCAGGCAGCATGTCAGGAATGTCTGTAGTCGCCACCTGGTTAGGCTGGGGTTTGGCGCCCTCGCCCGTGGAGCGTCTCTGTTGTAAAAGCACAACTGAGCAAGGGCAGCATGCGTACCCACTTTATTGTTCACGGGTTGCCTTTTGTTGTCAGTGGGGCGTCTGACATTCGGTTTTGTGATTGGCTGTCGGGGATTCAGGGCGGAGCAACCGGTGTATATAAGGTGGCCCCTCTTCCCTGGCATAGGTGGTTGGAAGCGGAGGTTGGAAGGCTGAAGGTGAGCAGGAGGTTGGAAAGTAGCCCGTACGTTGGCGAGGACGGAGTGGATAGTGCTAGAGAGGACATCTGGTACGAGTCCGGGCGGTGGTTGAGGTCGCAGGAGAGGTGCTATGCACTGGTCGGCTCGAGCGACGGTCCCACCGCGAAGCCCTACCAACCGAGGCTACTGTCTGTCAGTGTGTATGTACCGTCTTGTGTATATAAAGTCGAGTTGTGAGTGTGTGAGAAAAGGGCTGGTCTCCATCCTTCAAGTTGAGACAACACAACGCAACTTCGGACAGGCAGTAGGGGAAGACTTCCACCCATCCTCCTTCACAGCAGCGGCAACGCCAGCTGGGGGAGCTCGGCTCCACGAGGAAGTGAAGAAGTGGAAGGAAGGAGAAGGTGGGAACTCAGCACAAGTTCCCCACATCTACATCAGACCGCCTTCTACCTTTCTGGTTCTCCAAAATTTACTGATAGATAGATAGATAGATAGATAGATAGATAGATAGATAGATAGATAGATTCAATGCGTTGAAAGAAATTACGTACAGTTGCGTGAAGAATGTTAAGAAAGAAAACATTTTTTCATAGCGGTCTGCGCCCTTTCACCCATACAGCTCATTTGTACAGGTGCTGCTCTGCTGTCCAATCTCTTGCAGCCCATGACCCCTTGGACATGCATTAAGTGCGCGTCTTTTTAATTGAGAAATCGCAATTTCTGGCGCAGAGTATCTGGGCAAAGAGGTATCGCAAGTCACAAATAAAGGTTTCAGGAGTAAGATTAATGCTGTCAAGAATTGAGAGGTGCGCTATGTATCCCAGCCTTATCAGGGCGCTTCGCGTAACAGTGAAACGATGACCCCGTATATACGACAGTCCTGCATGAGCTCCTGTGCAAATTACTTAAGGACAGCCACCGGCATCCTTAGCGATTCATATCCAATACAGTATACGCGGGCACTGCAATACGTATTAGCAAAACGTGCCACCTGAGTGCAATTGTGAGGCTGCAATCTGGAAGATGTCTTAGAACCACCGATGTTCCATTAACTTTGACATTGACTTCTGGAGAACCTCCACGCCACGTGCCGTGGCGAGCTAATATTACCGATGTATATGTATACAAAGCACAGACTTGACAAATCTTCACGCTGAACTTCTTTAATCACAATATATCACAATCACAATATAAGCGATGGTCACGGACTGCAGAGACTGTTACCGCGCATCGCACCCTCGAGAGAACATAAGAGAGAATAGTTCTACTTGGTGTTGGTAAGTTATCATTCGAAAGTAAAAAAAAAGGAAGAAACAGCAAAACATTACTGTAACCACAGAAAGAGGTATCGTAACACCCACAGAGAGAGAGAGAGATTGGTGGTACCAATCATTCCTGCATTAGACTACTATGGTGTCACCAATTTTGACAGCGTTTGCTGTAGGGCCCAGTTAATTATTCTGCTCATAAAGTGAATTCTATCCCTTCCTGAACATAGTAAGATTGCTGGACAGGCCTTGAGCCAGACGAGGTAGGAATACAAAAACGGATACCTCTAAAACCGTGAAATCCTGGTGACGTGCTGCAGCACTTGGGTGTCGTCACAAAATTCAGAAACAAATTTGGCCCTATTTTCTGTCCAGTGTGCGTATTCACTGCACTCGCGCATGGTTGCTAAGCTCAAGAGCGCGGGTTTGATTTCCAACCACTGTGGTCACGCTTATATAAAGGGGAAAGGATGGGAAGGGGGTAGGGAGGAGAAGGGGTACGCAGCAACGTGAACAGCCTTTGACAACTTTACAATTGCCAGCGAAAGGCGCAACCAAAACGTGTACGTTATAGAATTAGATGAACGTTACTTAATTCACCTTTGTCCTCGAGGTGAATTTCGACCGCCTGTCACCTACAGGAGGTCATTTCGGTGTACCCCACTGTGGCGTTTCTCATAACCATTACGTGCGTGGCTACGGAAAGCAAAAGCTCAGGTGTGGAGGTTTCTGTGCGAATTCTTCTTCTTTGTCCTTCCTTCTTTTCTTTTTTGTTAGCGTCTGCTCAAGGTAGTCGTACCTCATCGTAACAGCTGTTCTTTCTTTCTTTCTTTCTTTCTTTCTTTCTTTCTTTCTTTCTTTCTTTCTTTCTTTCTTTCTTTCTTTCTTTCTTTCTTTCTTTGTCCACGGGCCCACACACACATATTGTTTAGTTGCCAAGTGTTCGCAGGGACTCCATTTACTACTCTATTGCAGCTATACACACTAAACATTACAATCCGGACTCACTGGTGGTCAACTGTAATCTCAAGGTTCAAGTGGCATCCCGAGCTGCATCCGCAGTACAACTCAGTCTCGTCCGAGGAAAGGCAGCCCAGCTGCTGCGATGCGTTCCTTTTCTCGGCAGGGCGGCAAGGGAAGGGTCAAGACACGCATTACACAATGGGGTTGCAGCCGAGAGGAGGCCGAGCTGCGAGAGCAGGAAGCGTGCCCGGACTACTCGCCGTTTCTGTACGCGAGGCCCGAGGGGGGCCGAGCGCTCGATCTCCGGGAGGCACGGTGCGTACTCTGCGCGCAGGATCGGCAGGCAGCGAGGAGGGGCCAGCCAGCCGCAGCGGACCCGAAAACCCAAATACGGGGCCAGCATATCGCAAAGGGGGCCGCCATGGTGGCACTTTCGCCCGCGACGCTACGACGGCAGCCCGAAGCATGCGGAAGGCAGGAAGCACGTGCTGCGACTGACCAGGTGAGAGACAGCGAGCTGGCGGCGGCATCCGGCAACCTGAGGTGTGCGGTGCAACGTGTGTGTTCGCCTGCAGCGCGCAGCGATATACGTAATACAAGTTGCGATGCAGGCTTTCTTTTTTTTGTAGTGCGAACTCCTCGCACGGGT
Source organism: Hyalomma asiaticum (assembly GCA_013339685.2). Classification (NCBI taxonomy): domain Eukaryota; kingdom Metazoa; phylum Arthropoda; class Arachnida; order Ixodida; family Ixodidae; genus Hyalomma; species Hyalomma asiaticum. The sequence continues at coordinate 58,534,547 of CM023483.1, forward strand.
CCGTCGACCGTGGCGCGCGAACTTGTGCCGAGAGCAGCGATGGCGCCGACGCGAGAGGTCAATTGTCTAACACTGCGCAACGTACAATATAAATGTTATTACGCCGGACGATATTTATGAGCATATGACCCGTTTGGAAGCTGTATTTTACTACCCTGCATCCAGCGATCCATGTTCACCTTTCCTATGTTAATGTAAAGCTCAAGGACCTTGAATGACAGTCCAAGAAAGTGACCAGTGTCTTGCATGCTGGTATAAGGCTGGACACTATAGAGTCCAAAAACAGAGAGCAAACGTCGTTTCCACACAGTGCAGACACGGTATGCTGAAGGAAGCCCAGCGCGAACTCGGATTCGTACTGAGAGATCTCTGGGCAAGAGGAGCGGGCATATGTACTTTTTTTTTTTTCATTTAGTGTTTAAGTTTCAGCAGCAGCGAGAACCATAATTTTTAGATGTGGGTATGTTTCAAATGGAATATATAGATGAGTGATTGCCTCCGCGGGGAAACACCGGCGATGTTTCGTGAATTTCACCGAATCATGAACGCCGGACGAGTCGTATCGTGTCATCATTTTCCAGCTGTATTCGTTGAAAGCGACCTAATTCAACACTTAGTGCTTAGTACGAAAAATACGCAGTTCAGTGCTTCTCTACGTCCATCGAAAAATGTTACACATTGTACGTGAAGAACGAGGCGACGAAAACTGCACAGTGTCTGAAATTACAAAGCGTGTTCAGATATCCATGTTCTTAGTTTTCATGCCACCGTGTACCACTATATACTTCAAGTTTGTCATACGTATACCACCGTGCAGCTTCTAAATGGTCAAGCCTACCCCACGAAAAGCTTCCAAAACTATAACGGCACTGACTTTGTGAAATCGTCATATTTGGAACTGTTCGAAGCATAATTGGAGAGACTCAGTCTAATTTAACCTTAATTCTCCGAGTGCAATCTCGCCTCGCTACAGAATTTATTCAGGGTGCTGGCACAGCAGGCGTGCTATATGTAGAAAAGATGCAACGAACTATCACAGCGCCGAATCAGCGACGCCTCTTTCGTCCACGCGCGCGCGCGTTTGTGTGTTTGTGTATGTGTGTTTATCGAGGACAAATGGTCATATTTCGCTGCGTACTGTACTTCGCTGAATTTGCGTTACCTGAACATTGAATTACCGTGCACTTATTCCTTATACAGCTGATCATGCAATCGTAAAAAGTAAGCTTTAATGGTTGTGCGGACAATGCGAATCTTGGATCAGTGGTAGGCCGCACATACCACTCTTGTTTTTCTTATTTGGTTCGTATTCATTCATTGCGATGGTGTCCGGAACGTGCCATTGCATTTGTGAACTACGCCGCCCTCCTTCGGTGGTGCTCAGGATGATGACCTTTATGAAATTTAATGAGGTATTGTGAGAACGAATGTTGTCACCACCGCCATGCAGCCTATTTGAGATCTATATCTACGAACTTTGTCTTCATGTAGTTCGATCACAACGAATCGATGCATTTTTTGTAGCGTATGGATAGACAGACCTAGAACTAACCTTAGTATGGATAAATGCGAACTAATAATGACTCTATGAGGGCGTTGCTTCTGAAAACCACAAAAATTAAATCACATTCACCGCTCCGCAGCATCTTGTGCACTGAGAGCTCAACTTGTTCGCTTTTAACACTATATATTGCACAGAAGGAATAGTATTCATCTCATATACATGTGGTAAGGGTACAGTTGCATGACAAACCAGACAAGTGCGATAGCTTAGGTATGTAGCGAAGTACTTTGTATAAAACAGCGGTATAGATATCACCTATATCGCATTGCGCGCAAAGTAACCTTTGGCTTTATATTAGTCATCAGTGCACATTATTTTTCTCTTTTAAAGAATCAGAACCTACATAAAATCTTCGACTTAGCCTTGTCGACTGCTGCGCTTTCTCATCTGTGCTTTGTCTGTACAAGCCTTTTATCGCGGGTACTTACTTGGACGGGACAAACAGTAAAGGTTACTTATGCACGAACAATGGCGTTTTCGAACAGCGATGTTTTGTGAAATCGGTGCGCTGTCGCTCCCAAATTTATTATAGAGGGCGCGAATGTAAATTTTGCGCGATTGCCCGATTAACACACGACATATACCTTTCAGTGCCGTCTTTCACAGAAAACCAGAAAGTTATCCCACATCATCTGGAAGAGTCGAAAATGATGTATTACACGACAAACTGTGTGGAAATCGCTTATCGCTACACAAAAAAATACTCGGAAGTGGAGCAACAGACAGAGCCCAGAGGAAATGACACCACAAGTGGCTGACCTCTTGATTATATTGAAATTCCTTGAGCGTGCGATGGTTCGCTAGAGGTCCTGGCGACTGGGCTAAGGACATGCGTTGACCCTTGGCTTTATATTGAAGCCAGGTCAAAGCGACATGCACTAGCGGGCTTCGAAAGCACACGCAACCACAGAAGTGGTGCAAGCATAAATTTTGTTCACACCCGTGCAAATGTCGACACGTTTACAGCATGATGTTGCACTATACCACGCGTAAACAATGACAATATGTATATGGCACATTCAGATGTGAGCATCATTTGTTTAACCAATCGGACGGCACTTGTACACAAAAAAGCCGACTCAGCTCTACCAGGATTCGACTCAAGAACTCATCTTCAGAAGGCTGGCTTAAGAGTTCATCGGGCTAGCAAATCTCGACACATCATATTTCTAACACAGTGGAACTTGCTACTAAGTCAGCAAATTATTTCGTAAACTGTGGTGGTCGCGTCGTCGTAAGCTTGCATCCCAACCCGGGGTGTTCACAACCCCTGGCCCCAGAATGCGATCTATCTAGCCACTTCTATTGGTGATCAGGGGGGTTTTACGCCCCCAAAACAACGATATGTCTATGAGGCACGCCGTGGTGATGAGCTGCGGAAATTTTGACAACCTGGGGATCTTTAAGGTCGCCTAAATACGAACAGTACACGAGCCTCTGATATTTTCGCTTCTATTTTTCGAAAATGTGACCATCGTGGCCAAGATCGAATAGCCGTACCGGAGGATATCCTATTCTATGTTACAAGAATTACAAAATACCTCGAGGAAAGTCATACCCACTGTCCGTAATAAATGTCCACGTACTTTTATATATAAGTGTATACGTTTTGGTCACATTGACGTGAAACCCACTAGATAGTTAGTTAGGATGGTACAATAAATGAGGGTAATTCTTGCATATACCTAATTTTTGATGAAAGATGAGCTTCTAGAAAGTTAACAGATAAAAAATACGCTGTATTTTCGTAAGAACAGATTTACAATGTTTAATCTCTGTGCTCACTGTGAATCCAAGGTAATCTTCACGTTCATATAACTTGAAAAACGTCACGATGTATTCGACCTACACTCGGTCGCTTACTAAGAACAATGTAGCACGAACTTACTTTGACGCAGTGCGGCGCTACGAGCTCGACAGGTCTCCGTTTACATTTCCATAGATCTCAGACAATGCGCCCCAGGTTGCAACGCCGCCTTCCTTCAAGAACGTTACGGCGGTATGCAGTTTTTCCGCGCTGTCGACGCCTAAAGCGTATCTCACGGACGCGTTGTCATACATGGCTGGTAGTCATGCTTGTGAAACGCGTGGATGCGAGGAGACAATCGCGAATCGCATCAGCGACTGTCCTCGGCTGTGCACACAGAGACAGGGCTGTTTTTCCCGCTTCAGATAAGCATAGCAACCATCCATGCCGTCGAAGTGAAGGGTCATAGTCTCCTTGCCTACAGATGGACGTTTACACAGCGGCCTGTACACGCTCCAAAAGTTGCGTTCCATTTTACAGCGTTGGTGTCTCGGTCAGAATAGTGGTATGTTATTTTCAGATTGTGCTAGAAGTCTGGGAAAAGTGCTGGCCCGCATCGAAGAGTCTTGCAGATTTCACGTCACTGTGATGGCACTTTCTGAACGAAGAGCCGAATTCACAAAGCTTCGCGTTCGAAAGCGCGCTTTGTCATTGGTATCCAGGCTTAAATAATTATACGTTCACCTTCTTTAAAGGGCAACTCAGGTGATTTTTCAGTGTCCACTGATTTTAATGAAGCTTTCAATATGTATACTTCTCGGTACTATAGCAATATATGCCAAACCGGCGATTGCAATTCATTTAGTTTTCCTGGAAGTGCATTTTAAAATTTTTTTGTGGATTACCCTGCGGGCACCCTTTGTTTTTCACGTAACCCCTTCAACGCCGCCTACCCGAGCCTGTGGGCCTTCAAAAGCAAGACGATGATACTTCAACTCTCAAATCGACGCTGTCAAGTTCAGAAAAGCTGGCATAACTCAATACATCGTCGGATGACCTCGCCAGTGACATTTCTTTGGCGCCAGTTCCATACTTCTGGTGACGGGAAGGTTGTGACGTCATCGCATACGGTGCACGAAGCGTCTACCCGTTTCGGTTTCGGTTTGAACATGCCTTTCAATCGGCTACTTAGAACCACCCTGGCTTCTGCCGGACTATCCGCACCATTGGAACACATCGATAGCAGAACATGGTGAAAAAAAAACCGCCGGAGTTGCCCTTTAAGCTATAAGCGTATAATTATAGATATTTTTCAATAATGATACGGCTGGCTGAAATTTATTTTTTGTACAGAATTCTATCGTAAAACAATTTTATAATTTCTTGCGTAAAATTCTGGAGGGGATATATTAAAAAATTCCGGCACATCTCTCGAGAGAAGAACGTCCGTGATGCTAGAGCCGTCCACGCAGTGCCTGAACTTCCAAGAAAATGATAAGGATCGTTGATATAAATTTCACGTAAACTAATATGTGCTGCGACAGAATGTTATGGCCAGTTATATGGGGAAAATTGGCTCTTACGCACAAAATCACATTGAAACAGCGAAGGGCATACAATGAAATCGCCATTAACAAACTCCTTGAGATCAAATTAATAGAGTTTCGCTCGCACGTGCTCTCCACCATCGGTCAGCTGGCTTCAGTTTTGATATGGCCAGTATCAGGAATATCTGAAAACGTCCGTTACGAGCAACGCTGTAGACAAGACGCTCTTGTGCAAAGGGGCTCTGATCAGTCACCAGGGCTGCCGAGTGCGAAAACCGAACGAAAAAAAAGTACTCAATCAACAGTAGCAGCACAACACACACACACACACACACACACACACACACACACACACACACACACACACACACACACACACACACACACACACACACACACACACACACACACACACACACACACACACACACACACACACACTTCAGTTTCTACAGACCCTGTGGCTGCTCGTGCTGGGAGCCGGAAACTCCGCCATGGACGTTGCCACCGAGGCCAGTCTGTTCGCGCGAAAGGTATATGCCCCACTGAAGCTGCGTAGAACCTTCCTTCATTGTTTGTCCTACAAAACCCCACGTATGGTTTTCAACAAGCCCTGTTTAGATTCAACGAGTCTTCGCACGCACGCACGCACGCACGCACGCACGCACGCACACACACACACACACACACACACACACACACACACACACACACACACACACACACACACACACACACACACACACACACACACACACACACACACACACACACAGCGGAGCTCCCAACTACGGCACGCCTCATGATCATATCGCGAGTTCTGTAACTACCTTGCAATCATCTTATGGTATGGCTCGTCGTCCTACTTTTCAGAGGACCAAATCGTTGTCTGTTATCGATTATTTCTGGTTGCTGATGTTCTTCACGGTGGCAAAGATAAGAAGTTCGGTCGATACCCCTACTGCAGGTGCCCAAGGGTGCTCGGGCATGTCGTCCTCGGCGCCTCTGCTGCGCGTGGCCGTGCTCGGCTCGGGGCCCTCGGGTCTGGCGGCGGCCAAGTCGTGCCTCGAGGCCGGTCTCGAGCCCGTCGTGTTCGAGCAGGCGGAGGCGTTGGGCGGGCTGTGGCGCTACCGGCACGACAGCTCTCCGGGGCGGCCGTCGGTGATGCGCTCGACGGTGATCAACTCGAGCAAAGAGTTGACGGCGTTCAGCGACTTCCCGCCTCCGGCCCACTTTCCGAACTACATGCACCACTCGGTGCTGCTCGAGTACCTGCAGATGTACGCGCGCCACTTCCGGGTCAGCGAGAGAATCCGCTTCAGGCACCAGGTGATGCGGCTGACTCCCACCCAGGACCACAAGAAGAGCGGAAGGTGAGGATGGGCGCGAGTCACCAAGTCACCAAAGCTGGCACTGAGATGTGCTCCCGCGTGGGCTGCAGGAACTAGTGACATTTTCTTTCCTGTCCTAAGAACCAAATCTATACCAAACTTTGGTCCGTGTAAACAGGATAATTTCAGACAGCGTAAATGTAGAGCGGACCCACAGCGAAATTCTGCCCCTGAAATGTCATCATTACAACCCAGCTACATCACGAAAAAAGCTAAGTTGCGAAACCGCGGACACAAAAGAATGGATTTCAAATGCAAACTTTGTGGTTTACATCTTTGCTTCGGTGTCCTTGTTCGTGCGCCTTACGTTATGCCGGTATGACCGACGGCGATAACAAGAAAGTTGAGGCACCTACCATCACTGCATGCTTGCGAAGTAGGCTCAGTTACATGCTGCTCATATATTACCAACTTGGAACACGATGCAGTTTGTTATGAATATGTTTCAACATTGCTAAAACGGCATTGTACATATTTTCTTTACTATGCCCGTGTCCAAGGGCTCGAGGCCGTCACCTTGGCTGGGGTGCTTGTGGCCCTACCCCGATCAAATCGCCAGACATATTTGTGGATTAAAGTTCTCTCTCTCTCTCTCTCTCTCTCTCTCTCTCTCGGTTGCCTTCTTTGTAACTATGCATGCGTGTATAACGACCTGAGTGCCGCGATGTACTTGAAGCAAATGCCTTGTGTCAGGCATGGAAGCCTTTTCACTTTTGCTCCATTTTCTGTATCTTTACAGAAAGAACATATGAAGGACATGAATATGATATGAGCACGAATATCTAACGAAAGTATCCCTTACATTATACCGCCATCAGTATGCATCACTCTTCAGATCCATAATAAGCACGTACGGAGTATGCAAATGACGCCATTTTTCCACCTGCATACGCTTGCGCGAGGGATCGGATGTTGTTCAACATTTATTTCAGTTTCTGGTTCATCCTTTCCTCGGACGAGGAAGCGGGCTTCAGTTATTCATCGGCATGTGTATACGTTGATATGTGTAAAACGCGTCAACGGACGCTACCTATATTTACGGAAGAACATGTAAAACCATAAGTGGCAGGTGCCGCTGCCACTTTGTCAATAGCACCATTACTAAACCACGTTGTCTAGCAGGCATTCGCATACATGTGCATTTCTAAGTGGAGGTTTTTCCTGACATCCTGCTAGGAAAATTTTCCTTACATTTATAGCGTGGCCTTTACAATCTTTCCTTGTTAAGGCGCGAATTCCAATTGGCCTATTGTTATTATTTGTAGATTCACGTCGGCCATAATTATTATTTAATGAGTGTAGATTACCGTAGACAAGTAAGCCTTGTATAGGGCTCTCAGAAAGAACGGGCCATGTCCGTTGCCTCAAGATAAGTAATTCGCGTTTGCCGCAAATACATAATATTCGTAGCACATTATGTGAACCAACATCGTTCAAAAATATATGTACATTAAAGTACAGCGACACCTGAAAGAAACATCTAATTAGTATTCCAGTCAGTATAACAGCCAAGTTTCATCTAGCTCATGACTGAAATGTGCCTTATATTACACTAACATCAATGTCAATAAGTGAACGAATGATTTTCTGAATGTTGCATTAAGATCATCTGCTGTGCGCTCTTGAACACAAATAAGGCGTTTCACCTAAATGTGGCCGACCTTGCACTCGCGTGCCAGACTCAATGTGTGTGTAATTGAAAGTATCACCTCCGCCGTCTTATCGCATGCGTTATCAGCCGCTGCATTTCTGACACTGGATGGTACTGGCGAGTTCTGTTATGAGCCCATATCAACTTTTTTTTTAGATGCGAAGCAGCTTATGGTCGGGGCTATGTCCGTCCCTCCATCCGCCGTGTGGTGTCCACACCTGCATGGCGCATGCGCATCATCCTCCCCCTCCTCTCCTTGTCTTATCTCCTCTCCTCTCGGCATTCCTCCTCTCCTCTCCGATCGGCGCGCGATTTCCTTTCTATTCCTTCATACCCCCTTCCCCTTGAGTGTACCGGTTGAGATGCCCTCTTCGGAGAGACAGTTATCGTGCACTCCCCTCCCCATTTCCACCTTTCTACAACAATAAAGAATCTCTCATTGACTATGGAAACGCTCTTTCTTCGATGAACGCTTCATCAGCTCGCAAGGAACGAGAATGCGCCCTCGCCCGCGAGAGACAACGCTGACGCAGGCAGTGTCTGCTAGCGTCAAACCGATGCAAACGCGACACCTAGTCAAACCGATGCAAACGCGGTGTGCACACCCCGTGTTGCTTCGCATCCCCTCATGGTCCCCTTTAGCGGGAGGTGGTGTTTTTTTTTTTTTTTTTTTTGCGTTCCAGTGTACCATCTTCAGACAGTATCCTCCGTCTCTGCTTACTGTGCTGTATGATTGAGCCAAGGCACACGCGAGACAAATTACGGATGTTGAAGCTTGCCAACTTCCCAGTGAAAGGTATACGGGAGTGAGCGCGACACTTACACGAGTCTTCGCCCATACCATTGCAGGTGGGACGTGACAGTCAAAGATCTGGCCACCGGCAGCGTCACCTGCTCGACCTTCGACGCCGTCATGGTGTGCACGGGTCACCACGCGTATCCGGCGCGACCTGCATCGATGCGGGGTCTGCAGCGCTTCGGCGGCACCGTGCTTCACAGCCACGCCGTCAAGGACTGCCTGCGCTTCCGAGACCGACGGCTGCTCGTGCTGGGAGCCGGAAACTCCGCCATGGACGTTGCCACCGAGGCCAGTCTGTTCGCGCGAAAGGTATATGCCCCACTGAAGCTGCGTAGAACCTTCCTTCATTGTTTGTCCTACAAAACCCCACGTATGGTTTTCAACAAGCCCTGTTTAGATTCAAGCGTGGAAAACTTTAACGTGCAGAGCAGTAGTGTTTCGATAACGTCGAGCGAAATTTCAGTTGTGGGTGGTCCAAAAAAGCTATTACTAATTACGCAGTTACTACACTATCACTTAATCAACAGCATTTAATTTCTTTTTTGTCGCACACTGGACGTCTGTGACGTCGTAGTGTTGCTTAATAACAGCGCCCAATTGGAATGATATGCCATCTCTACGCCACAACCGGAAATCCCAATACGTAAATACCTTTTTTAAGAACCTGTTTCGTGGGTATTCACGAATTTTTGATAATTTTGACTATCGAGTCAATTAGTGTCCTATTCAATTCAATATTTCATTCGAATAGCCGTTATTCGTAAGCCGAAATATATTTCGAACAGTCTAAGAATAAGTCGTAATGTCAGCTGCATCGAAATAAACAAGGAATTGGTTCCTAAGCATAGTAACTTTCATTCTTCTGGCATATTAAATGCATAAAATATATGAGAGCTTATGTAATGAAGCAGGGTACTTCGCTCGGGAACCGTGGCTTATTCATGCTTCCTCGACAGTTCTGCGGAAAGGGTGGGCATGTGCTTATTTTCTACAGACCCTGCATTTGCGTCGTTTGTGCTAAGGCTATGAATATGAAGGCGCGAGCATTGGTTTACATTGCCGCTAGGACAGCTGTTCAATACTAAAGAAATTTTTTCGAAAATAATTCGATTCGTTCGAGTTGGTCAAAGAAATCGCCATACGCACACCCTTGTGGTAGTTCCCCACATACACTTCGGCACACTGAGCGGGTAAAACAGCACGACGCTTACAAGGGTAAACATAAACAAGAAAAAAATTCAAACAAAACAAACTACGCCAAACAAGGTAAACAAAACCAATGTGCACCCGAGTTAACGTCGATGTATGTGCAAATATTCTTTTAATTTCTTTCCGAGAAAAGAAAACACACAGTACATATAAGCTTGATGAAATCTGGACATCAAGCCAAATTATTTGATCGGAAAAACCGGGACATCATTCAAAATCTAGACAAGAAATCCCTGTAGTCGCATCTTCTTAAAACCATGTGGGCCACGTACTTTCGTAACAAGTAATTCGAGCTGCGCTGACATTCTACCTAAAAAATGACTTCTCTGTTGGTACACATCACCGACAACATGTCGTGCACATTTGAACCACATGCACACAAGCACAGAGATAGACAAGACACGCATGCAACACAAAACACACACGCAGCGTTGACATCCCCCGTGCATGCATTACCCGAAAGCACCGCAGCATGAAACACACACACACACACACACATACAATGCACGCAACGTACGCACACGTACACAACATACCTACATCATACGAACACATGCATAACCCGTCGTACTCGAGCGTTTGCTACATGAGAACTCACCCCTTTCCAAATCACGGACAACGCGTGAATGAAGTCAGGAGCAGTTATCAACGCTGGTCATTTAAGTAAATCTCTAAATCTCAGTACGTCAATTTGCAATTAATGAACGTTCTCACGCTATCGCCGCTTTATAAAGTGGTCATTTGTTCCGTCGCGTGATTCCGTTATTATTTGCGTAAGCGCTGACGTATGATCGCGTTAATGATGCTGCGACAAAAGTGGATGTCCCGTCGTTCGAACCTTTCTCGGAAGGACAGCAGGAATCACTTTCAGTACCGTAACGTCATCATGCACCAGGCTTTTTACTTGAGGGACCCGCTCCTTAACGCTCGCGGAAAAAAAGCAAAACAAACACTGGACGTCGCCTTTGTTTTCGGTGAATGTCCACATTGTGGCAGCTACACCTACGCTGCAAGCCTTCTGCGATGGTACATGCACAGAACAGTTTCTCGAATGTCCTTTACTCGAGCTTACGCGAGTGTCCGCATTGCGCCCAGCAACAGAAGGTGCAATCAGGGGTGGGCAAAGATACTTTGAAATTGTATCGCGATACGATACAAGATACTCGGGCAAGAAGTATTTCGGATACAGATACAAGATACCACCTCAATAATTGTATCCGATACGATACTTGCCATTTGTATCTTAAGATACTTCGATACATTTATAAATTTCATATTATGGACATATATAATGCAGCAGAAAACGCCTATGAACAGGAGTGTTTGCTTTAGAATTTCAGAACTGCGACCAAGCAAGTTTAATGAAACATGTGTTAGTATCTCAACAACTGTTGTTTTCTGGCTATAATTATATTGTTTTCATTTCCAAACAACTGATTGGGGCTCTTTTGGCTGCTAAACATGACAGCTATGTATAAGCTACGCTGTCGGCGGTTTTTTGTGGTTTTTGTAATTCATGGAACTCGATGCTCTACTTGCCAACCAGGTAGTGGTTTCCCACCTAATAACAAAAATGGCGATGCAAAACCTCGGCACGATGCCGCAATTACGACTTTGAGTTTAACCTGGTCCGTACGCGTATACCGTTTACGCAGTACCGGACCACGGGACAAGTGTACAGGAGTAAGAACGCTCGTAGCGACATATTTTGTGACGGATCTTCTATACAGAAAGGACATAAAACCGCAATGACTTCCTAAATTCTAGTTATGTGCTCGCGTAAAGCGCTCGTCATCGACGGATTCACGAATGTGCAATTTTTGTAATAATTTCTCTCTACGAGAGAATTCCAGACATCGTAGCGGTACAAAGTGTCGCAGGATACCTCCGCTACTCATACTCTTGACATTGATTGCGCGAATTACCTTGTGATTTGTGACAGCGAAAAAAAAACAATGTGACTCAGAAAGGATGGATATATATATATATATATATATATATATATATCCATCCTTTCTGAGTCACATTGTTTTTTTTTATATTATTCAGGTTGTTTATATTATTCAGGTCCCTCTGTAGTATAATCCGGCTTTTTTTTTTATTTATTCATACTTACATTGAAGAAGTTTAACTTTGTGAGGATGTTGACATTCCCTGATAAGTTCTCATCGCGTGGCGCTCGCGTCTCCTCAAAGCTACTCCAAGGTGGCTTTCGGGCGGGACACTGGCCGTGACATTATCGTCACAAGTGTCAGACAAGTGCCATAACCACTCGACCACCGCGACGGGTTAACGGGAATTGATATAGGTGTATCTATATATAGTTGTCTGTGTTGCAGAAGCGGCAGCGATGTCGGAGTATTAGAGGGCAGTGCTTGTTCAGTTTATCGGTGCAGCATCGAAGATGACGAGAAGAGGTAGAGCCATTGGAAGCTGCAATTTGTTTAATCAAATTTACGAAATATGTCCTTGAAACACACAGTGATTTCAGGACAATTCATTTGCACATATTTGGTCGTCATCAGAATACACCCCTATACGCGATAGACGTTCCTGCGATCTTCAACCACATTCGTCTTTTACCTTTTTTATAAAGATTTATTTTCTCTTTGTTCCTTCCATTGCTGTAAAGCCCCCCTGAGAGCAGTCTTTTACAAAACGCTCGAGCAGTGGCACCACTTCTTGTTGAATTGTCACATTAGTGATATTCCGCCTCCGGAGGCGATCACAAGACCTGAGGAACAAAAAAAGAGGAAATAAGAAACGCCGCTGGCGGGGTAAATTCATGAGATTTGTACCAGTACAGTTAAGAGAATCTGTGAAGGACCTCTTTTTTCCTTAATATTATACGTGGAAATTCGGGAGCTGCCGGATTTACACGTATAAGATACTAAGATACAGATTTACACCTTATAAGGCTTGCGCTCACTGCTAGTGAGTGTTGCTTCACAAACACGCACCCACTCCACTGTCCCCGTGGTCGACCCACGTGTCATCGCAGGTGTACCTGAGCACGCGTCGCGGCTCCTGGGTGCTGCACCGGGTGGCGCCCAACGGTCTGCCCATGGACACGCTCATCCAGCGCCGCTACTTCCAGCACCTTCCTCTGTGGCTGCTCAACCGCATGGCGGAGCGCGAGTGCCAGAGGCTGCTCAACCACGACCTGCTCGGTCTGAAGCCCCGGCACCGCCTCTTCCAGCAGCACCCGACCATCAACGACGCACTCGCCAACCGCGTGCTCAGCGGCACGCTAGTCATCAAGGGCGACGTTGACGAGTTCACCGAGACCGGAGTGCGCTTCCGCGGAGACGCCGAGGACACCAAAGTCGACGACGTCGTGCTCGCCACGGGATACGACATCAAGTGAGCATGAGCGAGGGCACGCGTCTCGAGCACCGGGTGAAATTGCGCAGCATCGACTGCGGTTAAGCGATCAGTATGCGCAGGTGGGAGAGTTTCCGAAAGCACTACCGCAAATCAGTGCCCGAATGAGGAAAACACTGTGCTCAGTGCAGTGGCAGACTTTAAGCCTTCGACATGCTAAACTAATCAGCTAGCGCAATGTCCATAAATCTTGGCAAACCTGAGCACCACGAGTCATGATAACGTATGCCATCTAGAAAATTTTTCGGGCATTGAAGAAGTTGGATACGGAGGGGGTGATTTTTTAACTGTCCATTAATTAAGTGTGCTGTCCCATGTCCGCGCGTACTGATTGGATAGAGCTCAAGAGTCAACGGACCGACCGACACTGTCACCATCGGCTTTCAAGCTATGCACATTCAACGCGCACTATAATGCAGCCTACAAAACACTCGTGGTTTACGTTCACATTGCGACAAACGTAGATATAACCTCTGATTATTGTTTAAGTTAACAACGCCGCCTGCGTAATGTGCCCGCTTCATTGTTTCAGGTTTCCCTTCCTGGATGAGTCGCTTCTACGAGTGGAGGGCAACCGGCTTCCCCTTTTCAAATACGTGTTCCCTGCACACATGGAGCATCCGGAAACCTTGAGCTTCGTAGGCTACATCCAGCCGCTCGGCGCAATTAATCCCATTGCCGAGATGCAAGCACGATGGGTCGTCCAGGTGCTTCTAGGCAACGTCCAGCTGCCTCCTAAGGCGAGTGAAGATGACAAATTAACGCAGAATACGAACGCACAATGACGAGAAGCATGATATCGTGCGAAAGATAAAAGAAAAGAAAAGCCAGGGACCGAATTCCCCAAACCTCACGGTCTACGCTTCAAACAGAATAGCTAATTTGCATGTGACCGCCGCACCAAATACTATTAAACGCCTCTGGAACCTGGCCCCAGCAGCCCTTTAGTAGTCCTGTCGCCGAAACGTCGCATCTTCTCAGTTTGAAACTTGTTTGGTGTTTGCTAATTTATTTTTCAGTTCTTCTTCATAACTGCCTTTTCTTATTGGTTAACTGGCTTCGCTAATGATATGTCCAGCTTCGCGACGGGCCGAAATATTCACTTTTTATTTAGCCCAAGAATAGGTTGTGAACATGGGTCAAAGTGCCCAATATTATTCAAGAGCGTATATACCGTTGTGACATTACCAATGGCCTCGACGCTGCGTAAGACACTACACGACTTCAATCAATCAATCAATCAATCATATAGATCAATCAATCAATTTTATGTTTCTCCCGCAGGAAGAGATGCTGTCAGACGTGCAGCGCACAGAGACAGCGCAGCGTTCCCGCTACGTGTCCAGCCCGCGGCACACCATCCAGGTGGACTACATGCCGTACACGCGCGACTTGGCTCGCCGCATCGGCGCCGACCCGAGCCTCGTCACGGCGCTGCTGCGTCGTCCCGCACTCTTCTGGGCGCTGCTAGCGGGTCCGCAGGTGCCCTACATGTTCCGGCTACAGGGGCCGCACTCGTGGCGCGGCGCCGCGGAGGCTGTGATCGGCACCCAACAGCGCATCGAGGCACCAATCAGGACGCGGCGCGATTCGGCCGTCGCAGATGACGGCGGTATAGTCTATTCAACGCGACAGCTGAACAAGCTCTTGGGCGCCGACAAGATAGTCGCACACGCTCTCGAGATGGCCGTCGTAATCGTCAGTGTGTGCGTGGTCGTTGTGCCGCTGCTGGTGAACTACCTCTTCGTTGGATGATCGTGTATATCCCACACCCCACTCTTCCTCCAAGAGCGTTTCGTGTCTGTTAACTAGGTATTAGCACAAGAGCCGTCTCAGGGAGCCTCAGCAGTCCATCTGGCTACTTTGTGCACGTCATCACGAAGTCCCTGAGTACAAGTTGGGCTTGGGGAATCGTGTCCTGTCTTGGCTACACTTGTGGAACATAAACGTGGTGGCATTCGCCTCAGCGTCGCACAAAAAGATCTGTGTTCACGTCGCATCCTCCAGTTTTCTGTCGTCACCTTGTGTTGGTGTTGGCTGTGGGTGACTAGCGGAGCAGGGCAAGTTTTTCTCTGCCCACTCGCTATTGATTGAGCATCTGATGTCGAGGAATAAACGCACGCCGTGAACGCGGTTACTCGTCATACTAGTAGGACATGCGCTGCTTCACGGCATAAGGAATGTGCCAAACGTATAGTGTTTCCTATAACGTTATCTTCAGATGTTTTACCGCGAGCAGCCGACATCCAAAGAAACGGCAACATAAGCGGACCTCTACAATTATAGCTCTCTCTACGGGCTCTTTCCGCGGTCGTGTCCTTCGCCTTCTATGTATTTATAAAACTTCCTTAGGATGCAGGTAATTCTTAAGAAACAGAGCAGGCTGACAATTGCCATGGCGCTGTAACAATAATTATAAGGCGGTAGCCGATGTGAACAATCATCTTAGTACTTAATTCATGAAATTAACAAAAGTCACGAAATCCCGATAGACAGACAGACAGACAGACAGACAGATGGACGGACGGACGATGGAAGGATCATAACTAGCTAATACCTACTTGATTGATATTACTTGATATTTATGCATAAAGCCTAAGGACACAGGTGAAATCTGGGGAGCGGAGGGTGGGAGGAGGCTGACAATTGCCACCTTAAGTGGCACTACGCCTGCTTGCTCTGTGTGGACGAGGAAATGGAGGAGATGAACACACGATTAGCTAACACCTTCTCTTAGGAACAGGAACAGCTAGAGAGGTTCCCAGATGGAATAAGTACACGCGCGACATCGGTAGCACTGGCTCTTGAAAAAGAACTAGTCTACCGCGCCTTTATATGCAAGTTCTTGTAGGAAAGGATCCGAGAAATTGCGTAACTACCTTTGCATATACAGTGACCATGCTGCCTATCTTACACCTGTACCGCATGGGTTATGTGTACAGCTCCAATGAGTGTTCTTTATATTTCTCTACCCATAAAGTTTCTGTAAAAAGCTTTATCGAGTATAAGGTTTCTGGTCAAGTGGGTGAGATCCTAAGTCCAGGGCTACTGTGGCCTTTGCGGCTCGCTGGGCATGGTCGAGCAGAGCCAACCGGCTGTGCCGGTCCCTGCTTAGCAAGCCAGTTCTCCCACTGCCAGTTCTCCCACTTCGAAGTGGTGTCCGCAGAACAGCATGCACTATACTACAATGTTGTGGTATACTGTAGCCACGATCCGCATTCGTACGTAACGTGGGCCAGATTTGGTCTTTCCCCACAGCACGGACAGGTGTGCGTGTACATTATGGTGCAAGTCTGATTAGAGGCTGTTCCGGCCGCGGCGGCTGCAGTTCTACGGAGGCGAAATGTTGAGGCCTGTGTACTGTGCGATGTCACTTGTACGTCAAAGAACCCCAGGTGATCGAAATTTCCGGAGCCCTCCACAACGGCGTTTCCAATAATCATATCCTGGTTTTGGGACGTCGAACCCCATAATCCAATCAATCTGATTAGAGGCCTAGAGGTACTCACGAGCATCCCTATCCGCGTTAAAACGAAATATTTGTTTCATTCCACGTTTACTCACTGAGAAAGAACAGTACAGGTTCACTCAATAAGAAAGTGTCATGTTTAGCGTAACTCCTTTGAAGCAGCAAAATAGAGCCAGTTAACAAGCCACTTTCATTACGTGGTGATTTAAAGGGACTGTGCAGCACTTTCTGAACAAAGTCAGAAAATGGTGCCGATTAGTCGTGGAGGCACCATGCGAACATGTCAGCCAAAGATTATTGCACTACAGTCATCAGGGAATTCACAATTTGTTTTCAAACGCAGCTCGAGAGCAACCGCTTTTCTTTTAAATCATTACGTCACTGGGCACATCGATTAAGTCGGTTGAGACAGAAATAGCAATGACTGATTTAACGATAACGGAAAGATCGCCTACCATGTCTCCCTTGTTTGTTTTGAATTCGACAAATACAGAAAATGTGCGCACCTCCCTTAAAGCAACGAAAAAGTCAAGCGACGTATAATCGGTGTCCACAGTGTCGTCATTTGTTGAAAGAAGAGCGGGCGCTGTGTTCGAAATCAAATTGCGAATTCCCTGGTTCGTGTAGTGCAGTAACATTTGGCTCACGTGTTCGTAGGAGCCTTCGCTACCGACCAGCACCATTTTCTGACTAAGTTGAGAAAGTGCTGTAGGGCCCCTTTAGTGGTGGAGTAAGATGAAGACTTACGTGAGCAAGGTAGACAACTATATTACAAAGCATGCAATCGAATCGGCCCATGTCGGTCACGTAACAACACACAGGCAGCGAAAGCCCGCCGCTGTAGATAATAGGGAATAAACCAGCAAGAAATTAGGTTACACTGTTAAAAACATACTCGACTCGAAAGAAATGGCATGATATTTACGCCGCCAGAACATTTCGTAAAACCATATAAGTCCTGCACGCACCCTAAAATTAAAACATCACGTAAGCCGAAACATGTCTGTTTAGTGAGACAGACTGCCTAATATATATATGAGCGAGGCACCATATATATATATATATATATATATATATATATATAGAGAGAGAGAGAGAGAGAGAGAGAGAGACATCACGCAAGAGCGCGTGTCTGGAAGGTCGGTAGCCGGTAGCGATGTCGATATCCTACGCTGTTGAAGATATAAGGGACTGGAAAATGGCGGAGAAATATAAGACGACCCGTGTGCCTACGTCTTTCCAGTCACAGTCACATCAGCTCTCCTGGGTAGGCGCAACTTCAGCAGCGACGCCGCTGTAGCGTATGACCGGATGTGTCGCCACCTCGTGCTCCAGTCAGCCAGTTATCTAGGATTTTGCTCCTTTACCGCTTGTCCCAAGACTATCGTAAGCGGTGTGTAGGCTCTTTACGAGGACTGATATTTTAGCGGCACGTTTTAAGTATCTTTCTCGTCCATCCAATCATTCACTGGTGTCAGGACACTTGACCTGCTCACACGCGAGTTCCACAGACATCTCCCCAATGATAAAAGAAAAAAAAAATCCGTCTGGGATTGTTTCATAACTCCAGTGAGCATCGTCGGTGACACACTGCTTCCAAGCGGCGCAGCTGGAGAGTAAATCAAGCCGCAACAACGCTATGATTATTTCCGCCATGGTCGCCGACGCAGACGCCGACATCGGATTTTCTGCGACGGGAGCTCCTTAACGATATGTGTGTGAAAGTTTGGGAGCCTTTCCCTTATAAGTAAAATCAAGACAGGCGAAGCTCGGAAAGAGTCTGCCTGTTGCTCTTTCTTTCTTTCTTTCTTTCTTTCTTTCTTTCTTTCTTTCTTTCTTTCTTTCTTTCTTTCTTTCTTTCTTTCTTTTTTTCTTTCTTTCTTTCTTTCTTTTCTCCTGTCATTGTGTTTTTTAAACAGCGAAGCTGTTAGCCAAATCATAGACGGCGACATGACAGCATATGGAACGACAGCATATGGAACGGAGATGTGCGATATTGTCCAAATTGTCCAAATTTCTACGTCCGTGCGGTAATTAGTGGCACGGCAACAATATTTTATATCAAATTTTCTCAATAAAAACCGCCTAGTTATTATGCGCTTGCGATTCATTTATCAGGCCACTTCCCCGCCGGGGAAACCGTCGGAACAGCGAAGCTGTTATTTCATCGTGACGTAACTGACGAGGGCGTGAAGT
Source organism: Hyalomma asiaticum (assembly GCA_013339685.2). Lineage (NCBI taxonomy): Eukaryota > Metazoa > Arthropoda > Arachnida > Ixodida > Ixodidae > Hyalomma > Hyalomma asiaticum. The sequence continues at coordinate 58,553,504 of CM023483.1, forward strand.
TATTGATGTCCCCTTCACCACGCAAGCATGCCCTTCTTTCTTTCTGTCTTTCCTTCTGCCTTTCTCTGCATTTTGCGCTGTGGAAATGCAGCCGCAGCTGCGAGGATCGAACTCGCAACTTCGAGCTAAACCTTCTTCTACACTTTGTCGCACATCGGGGGTTCGCATAGTCCACCACCGTCTATTAGTGGGCTGAGCACAATATTGTGTCGAGTGCAAGGGATGAAGGAAGTACTCGAGCATATGCTGCACATTGGGCTTCGCATGTAGCAGTGGTCTGAGGGCAAGAGTAAGGCCAGTACACATAAACCTACCTTATCCTTGTTTTCCTTATCTTCCCTGTGCCCTTGTATTGCTGCACGAACAAATTACTCTAGTATCTACAAGCAAAGCCTTATTATAGTCTTTCGCACTGATTACCAGTAGAGTTGCCTTAACGCGCCTTCACAGAGGCGATGAGGACAACAAGCGATCATTATGAGATTGGTTATGATTTGATTTGATTTGCGGGGTTTAACATCCCAAAACCAGTTCTGGTTATGACAGACGCCGCAGTGGAGGTCTCCGGAAATTTCGACCACCTGGGGTTCTTTAACGTGCACTGACATCGCACAGCACACGGGCCTCAACATTTCGCCTCCATCGAAATGCAGCCGCCGCGGCCGGGATTCGATCCCGCGACCCTCGGATCAGCAGCCGAGTGCCATTATCACTAGACCACCGTGGCGGGGCTAAGGTTGGTTATGAACACAGGCCTTAAGTCGCCTTTTCCTTCTTGCGTAATGACCGCCGCTGGCGAAGGATCGACTAAGACCAGCTTCGCTGTTAAAAAAATAATTTTTTTTTGAAACGTTCGTGTATGCCTGCTATATAATGCGATGTAATGCGCTATACTTATGTGATCTCTACTAAGCCGGCACGCCCGATTCGATGACCGCGGGGAGAAACAGACAGCGTGCTGTAACTTCCAAAAGAGAGAATGTTGAAAGGATGTTGGAGGTTTGAAAGCGTGAGAGTTCGTTGAAGAGGAAATGGTCGTTGTAGCCAGCATTTAGACATAGGGACATGTCTTCGTCAGAGCAGCAACTGCTTTGGAAGTGCTGAAGCCCTTACTGCGCCGACGACGAAAACTAGCCCTTACAGAAACAATGACGTCGCGCACGTTACCTGCCCGACGATCTATCCCGTTACTACTATTCAATTTCAATTTCTCCTGCATCTTCTAGCTTACTCTGTCTTCGGCTGTTCTGGCATAATTTAGCCCCCTCAGTATATGCAGTAACATCCCCGTTATTCAAAAGAGGTTTAAAGCCGACGACCAATCGCCAGTGGGAGAGCTATAGATATATGTTTCTATACAACGCGTGCTCCTAGCGACCAAAGTTACGTCCGAACACACGAAGCCCCTGACGGTATAAGGGAAAAGGAGTGGTACGAGGAAAAGAGCGCACTTGCACAACTGCACATATTGTTGTGAAACGAACTACGCACTATATATAACATGGAGCAAGGCACCATGGCAGCCATATTAAGTATCATCTATAAAACCCGTTTCACATCTCTCGATTGATTCTTGCGAGGCCACAGACGGGGTTACTCACGCGCAGCGACCTTCGGCATCTTCTGTAGTTGTTTGGTTTCCAGGGTCGCATACTTGTTATTATAGGACTTCATGCAGGAGTTCATTATTACGCTTTTCAGGTACTGAGGAGATTCGCGACATGCCGATCTCAGGCATACCGCGAATTTTCCTTGCACACCGTAGGATGTGCAAGGAAAATTCATCTCGATTACACATATATACTTTAAAATCCAACCAAAGCAGGACAAAAGAGCATTGCGTCTACATCGAAGTGCGTCCATCGCATCCTGCATCGAACCCGCGACTTCACGCGCAGCTTCCCGTAAATAGCCTGCAGATCCCACGCACTGTGGGAGTCGGTGTCATGTGAAGCAGTCAGCGAGGAAATTGCCTATCACGAATTGTTTTGCATTCGGCCAATTAAGTGTTACGGATAGGATGAAACGTCTTTGTGCATGAGTGGGCGGGTACATGCTTAGCGTGGGCTAACCAGGCAAATCGACGGCACCGTGGCGAGTGAATGGTAACTCATGGCACGACGTACGTGCACATGCACAGACGTTATCTGCCGAAGAGAAATACACGCTACCGTGCGCTGACGTTCTTATCATAACCAAAGTTCGTTGAAGTATTCCAACAGGACCGAGCAAGGTTGAACAAAAACATGCCGAGTGATAGCAGAATACATGAGTAAATTTCGTGAGTTCTTCCTTCCGTTCAGCCAGAGGCCGAACACCAGGCGGTAGTGATGAATCCGACGGGGAATTTCATGAAGACTTTATACGGAATATTCACAGGTAAAGCAAAGCAATGAAAACTTATATACAGGGAGTAATATTTACAACATTGGACTTTCTGCCCGGGCCATGCCCGCCTCGAGCGACTCGAGTGCTGCCGCGCAGCTTGCCTGCCAGAAAGAACCCTTCTTCCAGCACACCGTGCCGTTTTTGTAACGAAAGGGGAGGCAGCGTCCCCACGTGCAAACAATGCCGTGCTGTCCGTCGCCTCACTGTTCCGAGGAGCGCCGTCCGCACTGTGTCCGTCACGGGTTCACCTCCCCGCACGGGATCCCTTCTGAGAACGCCTCGTGTGCTCTGGGTTCGCGGTACGTCTTCTGCTGTGACTGGCATGCCCTCCGGCACTGACGGCCCTCCGCTGCACCTCCCCCGCTGAGTTCCTTACCCCTACAACATGTATTGTGTACTATGCTATGACAGCACCTAACATATCCAAGAGGCGCAATTGACGTTACACAACCATCATTAGAGAGTTTTAGCAGTGCTGGTTACCGTACGGTAATGCCGTACGGTCGTGGTCGGCGCGCCGCTATTTTAGTCGGAAACACCTGCACTAGTTGCTAGGGGAGTACCGTAACGTCATCAAATGATAAAACTTGCTGATAAGGTTCTCACAAGCTCAATTTTCTGCGTGCGGACCACGACGGTACGGTATTACCGTACGGTAACCAGCACTGCTAAAACTCTCTACTATCACATGTTTTTGCAAGAGGTTTATTTACCACATGTACCGTGTGGGTAGAACCGCATTATATAGCCTAGTGGTAGCGTGCTTGCTTGGCAGGTCGTTGGCAGGTAGGTTGTGTGTGTGTCTCTCTGCTTGTTATGTCTACATTTTATTTATTTATTTATTTATTTATTTATTTATTTATTTATTTATTTATTTATTAGTACCTCAAATGCCCCGCGAGGAGTATTACATGAGGGGTGGGCATAACTAGTCCCTGATGGATGTGATGGATGCCTTGAAGGATGTATGGCTGGATTCCAGTCCTTCGGTCTGAACCAAGAATGATTTCATATAGGCGGTCCTTTTGGGTGGCCAAGACGGGATGAAGAACTATGTAAGGGTTCGATGTCAGCCTAATTAAGCAGAAGGTGATGGAATTTGTGAAATAGACATAATCTTGCAATTTTGCGGCGTTGCTCAAGTGCTTGAAGGTGAAGGCATGACTTAAGTTCGGTGACACTAGTGTAATAAGAGTAGTCCGAATGAACAAACCTAGTGGCACGATTTTGTAGAGATTTACGAACGTTTACGAACGCTTACTCTGCGCTGATTGGAATGGCTGATAGTCCTGCGTGTGCTGTCTGCGGATGCGTAGAGACCATAGATCACTTGATGTGCCACTGCCCACAATTTGAGGAACATCGACTGCCTATGACCGAGTCCTTCACAAAGCTCGACGATCGTCCACTTAGTGAACAGACAGTCTTAGAATACCATCCTCACCGACCAACGGCTCAGAAAGCAATGAAAGCGCTTTTGGGCTTTCTAAAAACATCTGGCCTAGCCGAGCGCCTATTATAGTATATAGGACTGTCCTGTAGGCATTCCCCTCTCTCCTTTTATTCCCCTTTTCCCATCCCCCAGTGTAGGGTAGCAAATCGGACTCATGACTGGTTAACATCCCTGCCTTCCCTTCCTTATTTCTCTCTCTCTCTCTCCCTCTCTCTCCAGCGCGGATGAGAGGTTAGTTTGATGTGGGTCCCAAACTGAGCGTGCGTATTCAAGTGTTGGTAGAATAGCTAGCAGTTTTACTAGGGGAGGAACAAGGCGCAGGTTACGATGCAGATAGCCAAGGGCGCGATTAGCTGTGTTGGTGATGTTAGAAATGTGAACGGACCAAGTTAGGTTATTACATAAATTAACACCAAGGTATTTGTATGAGGAAACTGCGCTTATTTTCGAGCCACCTATCGTGTATTTAGTGGAAACGAATGATTGACGACGATGAAAAGTGAGATGTGATGTTTTACTTACATTTAGCGACATTAGCCATTTTTACACCACGATTCTATGAGAGAAAGGTCAGACTATAGGGTAAGGATGTCAGCGTTGTTAAGTATAGAACGATAAATTACACAGTCATCAGCAAACAAACGAATTTTAGAATTACAACCGTTGTGTAAGTCGTTAATGTATATCAAGAAAAGCAACGGTCCCGGGACAGTGCCCTGCGGCACGCCGGAGACACAATCTACGACGAACGATAAGTTTTTCTTCTTTATAAGTGCGTTTTAATGATACGTTAAATGTCTACTTTAGTTGGTTCTTGATTGATATAGGCTGTATAAAATTCAAGCACCTGTGGTACATGCCCCTGTATCACGGGCGCAGCACTGCGAGTGTGAGCCACACGTGATAGCAGTATCATTAATCATGATGTAGATGACAACGCGATCATGCTAGCGATGTAAAGATAAACCATGCGCGCTCCTCATATACCTTACCATCCAAATTTTGGCGTGTAGTACCAGATGAGCGAGACGATTAGGAGAGCACCGAGACGTAGGCGTATAGATAGATAGATAGATAGATAGATAGATAGATAGATAGATAGATAGATAGATAGATAGATAGATAGATAGATAGATAGATAGATAGATAGATAGATAGATAGATTCATGACGACTTAAGTTCGCCAAGAAACGCTTTCCATTTCATGTGATATAGCCGCTTAACAACAACGACTAGGTTAAGCGACCCGGCCGCTGGGAAGAGTGGACCCCTTCCACGAAAACTTCAAAAGCTATGGGTGCCACTTCTGGAGCAGCAGGTCAACAACCAGTGCTGGGCAGTATCGAAGATACATGTATCTTAGATACTATCTTAGATACTCTTTGAGTATCTTGTATCTGTATCGCGATACATCTTGAAAGACGGGTATCAGTATCTGTATTTTCGATACATTGAAGAATGTATCGAGTATCTTAAGATACAAGATACTGATGTCGGAACATCACCGCGCGACACTAGAAATACTGGCAGAAGTCCGCTGCTCAAGCAGGTACTGCCGCCACTAAGCTTATAACGCTGATCCGCGGTGTAAACGAACAAACTGCGAAGCGCGCGACGCAATTGGGGAAAGCGCGGGCGGTGAGGAGAGGAGGAGAAGGAGACCGATTGAGGAGAAATTGCGCTGCGTCTAGCTTGCTTAACTGCCACAGTGACTGCCACAGTGCACTTCGGTTTGCAGTTATCTCAGTGCCATCTTGTAGAGAAAAATAGTCTGGGTGTGCCTAGAGTGAACAGTAACAGAAGATCTGCTTACGACTTAGTTGAATGGCAAAATCGAGTGCGCATTATGGATATAACAATTCTAAGGAGACGCAGAAATATGTTAGGAAGGTGCCTCGAGAAACATTGTAGTACTAAGTACTCGTTTCTCATGAGCGTCCCCACCCGCCACGGCGGCCTAGTGGTTAATGCGCTCGACTGCTGACCTGAAGGTCGCGGGATCGAATCCCGGCCGTAAAGGCCGAAATACGATAGCGGCGTTATACTTGAGTCCCGTGCAATACTGTACTTAGATTTAGGAGCATCTTAAAGAACACCAGATGGTCTAAACTTTCAGGGCCCTCCAGTACGGCATCCCTCATAATTATATCGTGGTTTGGAGATGTAAACCTCAACAATTATTATTGTGACCGTCCCCACGAGCTCTTTCATGACATTTTCCACAAGCAGTGAAATTTCCAGTGTGTGATCTTACTTGGTAGGCTGACGACACCTTTTGCTGAGAAACATCGTAACTAATAATGTTACAGCACGATTCGTTCTAATATATATATATATATATATATATATATATATATATATATATATATCCATCCTTTCTGAGTCACATTGTTTTTTTAGCTGTCACAAATCACAACGTAATTCGCGCAATCAATGTCAAGAGTATGAGTAGCGGAGGGATCCTGCGACACTTTGTACCGCTACGATGTCTGGAATTCTCTCGTAGAGAGAAATTATTACAAAAATTGCACATTCGTGAATCCGTCGATGACGAGCGCTTTACGCGAGCACATAACTAGAATTTAGGAAGTCATTGCGGTTTTATGTCCTTTCTGTATAGAAGATCCGTCACAAAATATGTCGCTACGAGCGTTGTTACTCCTGTACACTTGTCCCGTGGTCCGGTACTGCGTAAACGGTATACGCGTACGGACCAGGTTAAACTCAAAGACGTAATTGCGGCATCGTGCCGAGGTTTTGCATCGCCATTTTTGTTATTAGGTGGGAAACCACTACCTGATTGGCAAGTAGAGCATCGACTTCCATGAATTACAAAAACCACAAAAAACCGCCGACAGCGTAGCTTATACATAGCTGCCATGTTTAGCAGCCAAAAGAGCCCCAATCAGTTGTTTGGGAATGAAAACAATATAATTATAGCCAGAAAACAACAGTTGTTGAGATGCTGACACATGCTTCATTCAAGTTAAACTTGGTTGGTCGCAGTTCTGAAATTCTAAAGCAAACACTCCTGTTCATAGGCATTTTCTGCTGCATTATATATGTCTATAATATGAAATTTATAAATGTATCGAAGTATCTTAAGATACAAATGGCAAGTATCGTATCGGATACAATTATTGAGGTGGTATCTTGTATCTGTATCCGAAATACTTCTTGCCCGAGTATCTTGTATCGTATCGCGATACAATTTCAAAGTATCTTTGCCCACCCCTGTCAACAACACACTGAGGCAAGAGGCGAAAGCCTACCAGGAGGCGTGGAGTGAAGCCTGGACTGACCAGGAGGCCTTAGCCTTAGTTCATTATAGGTACTAATAAATGTTTTCCCCCTCTCTAGCCCCAATAACGGCCCTCAAAGAGAGGCAGCTGCAAATTTGCATCATATTACATAAAGCGCAACATATGGCTCAGCACACCAGCGCACAGAAGGCATATTTTGAGGCCCGCATGAGCTCTGAGCGCTTTTTTCTTTCGGTTATTTATTTATTTATTTATTCATTTATTTTATTAGCTAAAGCATGTACTGTTGCCTTTTTCGCGAACAGCGACTTCCGCGATAGGCGCGTTCAGTTCGGGCACGAGGCTGATCTCGAGAGCCTTGACTCATAAACGCACACGCGCCGTCGTCAAAAAACCGCCGAGTGGCGTTTCACTCAAGTGAATTCCCGGTTCCTGTTACCCTCTCTCCCTGTCCTTTGCTAAACATGGGCTACGTTGACCACCGTTCCATGGAGCTGTAATGCAACCAGCAATGTCTTTCATTTTCTAATTAATTATTATTATTATTATCATTAATTAATCGAAAATAAGAGCTGCTACTAGACCGTTGGTATACTATGCTACTAGTAGCTGTAGTATAGTACTAGTACCACGATTACGATAAAAACAGCTTACTACTACTACTACTACTACTACTACTACTACTACTACTACTACTACTACTACTACTACTACTACCACCGCCACCACCATCACGACTGCCACTACTGCTACCATTACTACTACCACTGCTGCTACCACTACTACTGCTGCTGATGCTGCTGCTGCTTCCGTTCTTCTTTTTCTTTGTGCCGTTTCATTAAGCGATTGTCAGTTTTCGTTCCATCGCGCAATTACTTGCCAGGAAGAATCTACGATTCACTACAGACCTACGTAAATCCAAGGAGAGGCAGTTGCGAGCCGGTAAACTGGCAGCGCCCGGCACGTCGGATGATCACACGCCTTTTCTTTTTATGTAGATAGACAGACGGAAAGAGAAAGGAGAGGAAGGACAGGGACTATAAAGAGCATAGTGTTAGCTGAGTGACCTCCCTGCTACAGCATGGTTTTTATCCAATGAAGACGCACGGCTCACTGTCGTTCGTATAGCCTTATTTTGTGCGTCCCTTAACGCACCCTTGTCGGGCACGACAGCTTGTCCCCACTTCGCGCTTTCGTCGGCATGCCACACGTCACTTGGAAACTACAGTGGTAGTTTCCACTTGTCCGTGGTTATCTGCGAGTGGGGAGAGGCCCAGGTGGAGTTTCTGCCGACGATGCTTTCAAGAAATGTTCCAGTGCGGGCATGCAAAACAAAGCGTCGGATTTATAAACAATAGTGGATGTTCGTGTTGAATTCGCAAAACTTTTCGTTCATCTCCTCCTAGCTGTCCGCCCTAATTACGTAGCCGAAGTAGGTAGCCAAATTGGGTAGTCTGCTGGATTGTACTGTTGGTAACTGAGCGCAGCTACGAACTTTAAAGAAGTGAATTTCAATTATGCAAAAAGTTATTTACGCACGTAGCCGTTCAAACGAGTGTGACGCACACGAGACGCATGATGACGCTTGTCGCGGCCATGCGTGGCATGCGGAAGCCTCAATAGATGTCAAGCCATTGACGAGAAGTCCGGCGTTGTCGTTCCGTGTCACCACGCACAGGCGACGCTGTGAACGCCACGCAACAGCTGACACATGCAGGGGCCGAGTGCGCTGTCATGCATATGTGTTCAAAGGGTGCCAGGACGGTCTTTGTCCAGAGGCACGATGTTGCCTATATTGAACATATGGAGGTTAACGGGTAACTAGCAGGCATGACATCGCCGCGTCATCGTCGTCGCAGTCGCAGCATTAGTAAAGTAATAGCAGTTGTTGTTGTTGTTGTTGTTCTCGTACGCATCTGGGCTTGTGTGCACGTTCTCTCAATGAGAGCGGATGCGGTTTATTATTCAAAGACTATAGCCTACTTTTTGAAGATCGCCTGCTAGCAACGAATTGTATACCTGGTTGCTCCATATATTTATAGATGACCACGGTACCACCCCAGCACAGGGGAAGACGAGGGTGCCAGAAGAAGGCGGGAGTAGCGAAGGCTGCTAGCCGAGTAGAGGACATCGCGCCGAGGTGATGTGTGGCCGCATCGCGATGACTCCTCCCCTCGCGGGGCTAGGATAGTCGACCACCGGATCATCAAATAGTGTCTTTTCACTCACTCACTCACAGTACGGTGTCCATGTCACAGTCGTTCAATGGACGGATGTTAAAATGGTAAACGCACGGTACATCGAGGCCCGCACGTATGCTTTAGTTAACGCGCCGACATTCACCAGCGTAATTGACACCAATGTAGCGTATATATGCATTAACCGCTGAAAACAATCTTCGCTCGCAAAGTGCCATGAGAAAGAAGACACAAGCCTCTTTCAAGGAAGGTACGGACAGTATGGTATGGGCGCACACTGTGTGGTTTGACGAGGTGGGCATCGAAGTTGTAGAAGCGAAACTCCCTTCTGCTGGAAACGCTGCATGATGAGCGGTGCGACGATACTATAAGCAGTGCTCTACAGTGCTCAACTCGCGATGATGATGATGATGATGATGACGATGATTGTGATTCACCAAAACGAAAGGACGCTAATATCTGCAGCCCAGGTCGGGAACACGGCTAAGCGTCCGTTGGGTAGGGGAAAGGGAGTCAAAGAGACAGAAAGAAGAGAAAAGCCGTACTGGAGGGCTCCAGCAATTTTGATCACCTCGGGTTCTTTAACGTGCACTGACAACGCGCAGTACACGGGCCTCTGGCATTTTCGCATCCATCGAAAGTGCGAGCGCCCCGGCCGGGTGGAGACTAGAGAATGTAGCCACTGGGAGAGCCAACACATCCGCGCTGGAGTTTACCATCCGCCTTTTTGTGACGAAGGTATATGCGAACCAAACAACAGTGCAAAAAGGTTACGCGTTTTTACACGTATGTTGTCACGTTGCTGTGGTTCTTTCTAAGGCCATGTCTTCTATAACGTAAGCGCTTGATCGACAATGCGTGCCGTGTTTGAATACTTGCATAATGTTGGACGCGTTGTTGGTTTTACCAGCTATGGTTTTACTGTACGAACGGATGATGATGGTTGATGATTGTGGTTCGGTTAGGAAAGGATGCTACTTTCTGCAACCCATGTAGGGAGCACGGCTAAGCGTCCGTGGGGGTGGGGGAAAGAGAGGGAAAGAGATAGTGAAGAGATAAAGGCCGTAGTGGAGGGATCCGGAAATTTAGACCGGGTTTCTTTAGCGTGCACTGACAACGCACAGTACACGGACCTCTGGCATTTTCGCCTCCATCGAAAATGCGACCGCCGCGGCCGGGATCGAACACGCGTTTTTTGGGTGGCAGCCAAGTACCATAACCACTATACCACCGCGGCGGACCGAACGGAATTAAAACTTGATGACGTATACGAAGTGCACCGGACGGTGCATTCCCTGCTCTTTTCGTGTGCGTTGGGAATGTATAAAGTGGGAGGATGCTGTGAGTCTTAAACTGCCACGAGCGAAAAACCTAGTGAGGCTTACATTTTGTAAGCAAGGCCTATAGTTTCGCTGCTAAAACACCATCGTCGGCATACGGTCGTCATTATTTATTTCAGTTGTCCCGGAGTGGGGTCCGCTATGCTGTACAGTGCAGCAATAAGGTCGCGTTGAATAACGAGTTCCCAGGATAGAATCTGCTCCAAAGCGATCCTGTGTGCTACCCTTGTAAAATGCCCTTTCGTCAACGCCGTCATTTCCACAAATCAATTAATTTAATGATTTTCTTGAACTGATCACCACACAGGTGGTGCATCCGTATATCCTTTTCTGAAATTGGTCATTATCATGTTTCCTGTTGATTTTTGAGCCTCTTGTACGGATAAATACTTGATACAAACCGCTAATCTATACACTCATTACAGAGGTAACGCACGATGTCCAGCTGCCTCTCAACAGGCATTCCATTGAAAACTACATGACGGTCAATATAAAGGCAACACCACCTCCATATGTCATTTTTTTTGTGAGAGTAGCTGCACAGACATAAGTATGCCGAAGTCATCACTCCTCTCCCAGACGTTGTTCGCCATCGGGAGACACTTTCCTCAGCGACGCCGTCATACATGATAACATCGCATCCACATTGTCATCGCCGCGTGTCGAAGGCAGTGGAGGATTTCCAATGAGCTATGTCAGCACGATCTCTCGTCGGAATGTTATTTATTTATTTTTTTTTTTTCGCAGGGACAGGGACCGCTCGGTCGTTTACTTCGCCTCCGCAATCGCACGCACACCGTCCTCCATGATTTGTCGCTACGATGGCGATAGCGCAACTAAACGGCGATCCGCGTGGCGTGCTACGCACACATACCACACGCATCGACGAGTACCCCGTACATTCGTACACAGAAGGGCACATGGCGAGTGAGTGCCCTTCGATTCTTTTAACATTTTGCTTTCTAGAAGCGCGCGCCGTCTCAATCAATGCGCACCAATGCCGACCATCGCTGAGAGGCCTTCACTTAGAAAGGGAGAGAGAGAGAGCCAAGCAACATCCGAAGCCGGAAACACGAGGGCGACAGCGCGGCGAGTGCGAATATTTGAGAGAGCTAGAGAGGCAGCAGCAACAGGCGGCTGGGGCCTGGCGACGGCGCCTGCATCATTATTGCACGCGCGCGAGAGGGGTTTCGTTTTCTATCGGACCTCTTCGCGGCTCTCCTACGACGGACTTGTTGTAGTGTATCTCCCCGGAATATTACCGACCTTCGACGACGTTGGCGCGTTCGCGCACCAGCTGAAATCGCCCGCCGCACGTCGGAGACCTGAGCGCGAGCAAACTCGAGGAGTCAATGCCAGGCACTGAGAGGCGTTCGCCGCGATTTCAAGAGCGGCGACTGCGAAACTGTTTTTTTCTCCCCCTTTGCTCGGTGGCATAAACGGCGTTGGCGGGAGCGGACGACAACGTCGCACCGGCGTCTGGACGCAGCTTGCAAAGCAGGGAGACCGTAAGTGTCGCTTCGTTAATGCCGTCGCTATTTTTTTTGTTTCGATGTAACAGCTGCGTTCTGTGTCCCAGTCGCTCGAAATAACAGCTCAAACTGTACGTCTGGCGCTCGATGAAAGAATGAAAGAAGGCAGCCTGTAAGTTTGCGGATCGCTTTTCGCATGATTCGAGCAGCTGTTCCGAAACGCAAGAGGTAGTAGTAATCGGTAGTAGTAATCGGTAGTAGTAATCGATAGTAGTAATCGGTAGTAGAAGTGTCGTACAGAACACGAATGTGGTAGTGAATGATGTCTCAGGCAGTACGCTGCAACATTTACTTCGGCGGTGTGTGGTGCGCTCACAGCAGCTGCGTAGTGCCAGCACAGAAAGGCTTTACGTTCGATTCGCTATTAGAATGAGTGCGGTTGCTAGCAGACGCACTGACGCACACTTCCGGATGAATCTTACGCTTCAGTTCACAGGCCCAGGGCACGAAGACAGACAAGAGCAGTGCTGTCCGCCAGAAGAAGCACTTGCATTAAAATTTTTCGTAATGGAAGGTTCTGCCAGTTAATCGTTGTGCATATTAGCGAAGGAAACCGACGAATTCGGCAAACAGCGACACCCGACGAACATTGTCCGAATACGGCACTCTGGACTTTTTTTTTTATTATTGTTTATCACTTCGGACATAAAATGAAAGGACCAATTTATATCTTGTTCCTAAAGCTATTCATAGCATGTATTTATTGTCCAAGCTACTCATAATTATTATTCGCAGCTAAAGAAGAGCCAAGCATAAAACTACAGCTACTAAATTCTCTACTAAGTGTTTCGACGTAATCCGAGCAAAACAAGTTAAACGGAACGGCAATCAAACGCATTCTCAAAGAAACTATAGGGTTAAGCTAAATTTAAAGCACATAGAGATACCCTGTAGTTGCCAGACCCACGCGGAGCAGTCATTTGCGTTAAGAAATCACCAGCATAAAAAAAAAGGAAAACATATTTGTGGCACTTACCGCCACGTTGACGGTAAATGTTTCAATGGATGAAAGCATTCTGTTTAAACGGAAACGCTGCTTGTCAAGAAGTAAAGGACCAGAAAATAATGAAGGGCGGACGGGGTGTCCATTTCCGGTGCTGCTGCCAGTAACACGGCCTTACTGGAATGCATTAGGCTCGGTTGGCATGAGGCCAACAAAACAACAACAAAAAACAGGAAACAGCTCGTTCGCGTGACAGCGCGTGTTCGTGAGCCAATCATAAATGCGATATACTCCGAAGACACGCACGCACATTGAAGATCATACGCATGTGGCGTGCCACTGCAGCGATGGTGACGTTTGCTTATTGCGCTAAGTATGAGCTAGGATACATATGCTCCGCACTTAGCGTTAAAACGCGCCTAGTAGCTCCAAGAATCAAGTACAATGGGCCTGATTAATACATATAACCTTTGTTAAGAGTGTCTATTCATTGGGTGGGTAATTACGGTAACAAGATCAAGCAACTAATAAAGGACGGCGGACGGTTCCGTGAACGGCTCCGAAAGGAGAAGGTACCATTGTGATCATGACTGTATCTACTACCGCAGTAAAGGCGTTCAGAACCCACCCGTACAGCAAAGAAAGAACGGTAAAAAACAGCTTTTTTTTTACGCATATGAACTGTTCGCAAGAAAATATCATTAGCAAAAATAGACGGCTATTGGTAAGAAAAATAATAATAACCACTTACGATGTACGGAGAGCATTGCGAATTCGGCCCTATAGAGCCTGGAAATTGGTAAGGGGCGCCTTCTTGTTTTTAATGTGTGACTACCTGTTAGAAATGCGCGCCGCGGTTGCAGAAAATGCGGAACCCTTGGATTTTGCAGAGCATTGGTTTATTTACGAAACAGTAATTATACCTTTTTCCTTCGCGCTAATCACCATGTGTCATGGCATCACATATACTTTGCGCATACACGCCACCCGTTAGGCCTTAACTGCAAGTCTACGCCGCTATTAAAAAAAGTGAGGACTGTGGTTTTGGCACGTAGTATCCCAAAACTTCATTTTGTTTTGTCCGCGATCGCTCGCTTATAACGCTCGCAAGTCGGTCAATTCGTAACACCCATACAATTCCGTAGGACAAGCGTTGTACTGCGGGCAACCGTTGTCTTCCTGATGCCATTTGTTTGTGTAGATTAAAATATCTTTTAAGAAACAACATCAATTAAAGTCGATTAAGGAACAAAGAAGTGTCGAAGGAGTAGCGATCAATCGAGACGCGACACGCTATTGTAGTGAGGGAAACGAAAAATAAAAACGAAAGAAAACAGACGACGAGAGGTTATTAGTGTTATATTTGCGCCCTAACGTCTTCAAGCAACGTGTATAGTTCTTGTACATTATGCAACGTGAAAGAAGTGCCTCAGACGCTTTTCCTTCCGCCTATTTGGTTACTCAATCGTTTGCCAGTGGCCCTTTCTAACGTTATTTTTGTCGTTAAACAGTGGTCTTGGATTACATGCCAATACGTGTCTCTTCATGTCGAAGTAAGGATACACGCACCCACATGAAACGATGATGTCACGTGCCCCCCTCTTTCTCACCTCTTCCTAATCCTGAAAACCAAGTCGCTTGGATGGCAGATAATCTGAGAGAGGGAGGCGGAACGCTGTTTATTGAAAAGCATAGAATTCTGCCGGCGTTGTCATTTAGTTCGAAAGTTTTGAATATAAACATTACTGAGAGAAACAAAGCTAGTCACTGCCATTATGTCGTATCGGGCGAAACGCCTTAGCTTTTGAGTATTTACCTTTCGCGCTGCCGGATTTTCCTTACCATTGGCAAGTGTCCATTAAATGCGGCTCAGGACGTCTCGTTTGCATATTTCCATCTAACGAAGAGCTGCTTAGTGTCGCGTTTGTTATAGGGGTGTAATTTGTTTTTTAAAGACATTTTTTTTAAGCGGCTGTGATAGGTAATATATAGTTCCTGACTTGGTATATATCGAAGCGTTGGGCGTGCATTACTTGTACGAGAAATCGAAATACATAATAATGAATGGAGCAGAGTTATGAGTGACCAACTTCTAAAATTAATTGCGCTTGACATATACCGCAATTTACGAACTAGATCATTAACAAATAACGACTTCTGTGGTTTTTGTAAGTGATCGATCACTTGCTTTTCTTTTTCCGTTGCGCTTACGACAGGTTATGCACTTACTTCATTTTTATATAATGAGATGCGAATAAGCAGCTAAGCCTTAGCGACAAAAAGACATCATACTGCGTACAACGCAGACCTGAGCTCTTGACTTTGGTGGGGGCTAGAGTAGAGCACAGGGAGCGATGATGTCACGTCCCCTCGTCGTTGTCACCTCCCCCTAATCCTGAAAACTAAGTCGCTTGGATGGCCGATAATCTGAGAGAGGGAGAGAGAAAACTCTTTTTTGAAAAACCAGAGGATTATGCTGGCATAGAAATGGGCGCCTACATTCTACCCTGCGGAGGGAGGGGGATTGGGGATTAAAGTCCCTAGCAGTAGGAGCGTAGGAAAGGAAAAGATCTGTACAGTAAATGTATCAGTTGTTGCATTGTAGGTATTTTAAACCTTATCGATCAGGTTTATGTTTTCCAGAAACTTGAAAACCAAGCCAGAAAAGAAGCTCAGGGGAAGATGGAGGCTTGAATCGATGAACAGATCGCTAAAGACGATGTAGAACAGGGAATCTCGCAGGAGCCAACGTTTCGACAAGATGGACTAGGACGGTAGCCGTTGCCGTCCTGACGAAGACAAGTCCACTTGTCGAAACGTTGGCTCCTGCGACATTCCCTGTTCTACATCGTCTTTAGCGATCTGTTCATAGAAACTTGAAAAGAAAGTTTAGAACTTGACGTTGCAGGGAAGGGGAGGACACATGATCTAGTATTCTTTCGAGTTTTAGTAGTACTTGGGAAGCAGGGCTTAAATGACTGCGGTGATAAGTTATTTCACTTCTGTATGCCGGGCATCCCAGTAAAATGTGTTCGACTGTTATCACAGCACAGTTATCACAGCATGGGTTGCTGGCCAGATCAAGGCGGCACAAGTTGCTATTGGTGAACGCGACGTTGAGGCAAAGTCGCTGACATAGTGTCTCAAGGCGACGAGGAAGGTGGTGTGGAAGCCTCGATTTTAGGTCAGGATCAGTGGAATGCAGAAATGTATGTTGAGATGTTGAGATGAAATATTCTATTGTCGATTCCGTTCCACGTGGGCGCATTTCCTTGCCATTGCTGATGCGTCTGATTTAGTAAAATGTCTAGTATTTTTAAAAACCGATAATCTGATATGGCGCTGCTCTGGCTTACATATCGAAGGCCACCGAAGAAGTAGGTGTTAGAAAATAAGGCGCACATACTGACTGCCTTTTTCCGCCGATTTCTTTCGCGCCACACCTCCAGCGTCTCTTCGAAGCCCTAGCAACAATGGGGCCGCTGCGCTTCGTGTCTCGCGTCATTGAGTCATTATGCACAAGGTGTTCGTATAGGTTACACCACCATTCGGTTCCCTCCGGCGCTCGCGCATTCCCTCCGGTTCCCTCCGGCGCTCGCGTCAAGCTGCTGTTGTGCAAGGTACGCAACGAAAGGACCAGGCCAGCTCTTTCTACCTACGCTGGACTTTATGCATTTCCAGAACTTCGGAAGAAATAGAAACTATTTGATAGAGAGAACAGTATACAGGGAGTGAGGCACTGGTCTTCAGCTGTCGCAAAGATTTCTGCTGCGAGTTTTACTGCATTTGGGCAGAGTTAATACAGAAAACGTAAGATAATCGTAGCGTCAATGTGGATAATAATTTTAATAATTTACAGGTATGCTAGTGGTCTCTATAAACGAGTGCTTAATTAAAGGAAGCCCTTGTAAATTGAACCGTGGTTACATATTTTTCTTTTTTGTTTATGCAACGCGTACAAGTTATACAGCTGAATCAATAAGCAGTGAAGCAGTGAATTGGGCTTTTGGTACGACATTGTGAGGCTTATAGCGCATTAAAAGACAGGGACGGAGTCGCACGCTTTCAGTGGCCGGTGGTCTTTGTTAGTGACATGTGCAGTATCATGATTGGCGGACATGTTCTCTTAAAGAATATCTTTAGCATTTTTAGCCTTAGACGCTTTCTTGTGAATACGGGTCCATGTTATAAGTGACGGTATTCGGCTGGGCAATGCGTGCGAGCTCGAACTCTTGGGCAAAATAACGCAGTCCGAAGACAGTGCAGGAAGACGCACACGCATCATAGACGACGAGTTCTGCGTCCCCGGGCCCGAGTCTAGAAAACTTCTCTTCCCTTAGTGCATTTTTCCCATTGGTCAGCCAACTTCACTAATCATATCTCCTGCGTCGCGTCGTGATGGACCAAAATATTCCAATATTTTCTTTTTCTCCTAATGCGCTTTCGCGCATACGGGCCCACGGGCTGTACTCGCAGCACTGCTTGGCGGTAAAGCTGTTTGTAATAGAATATTTCAGCCGATCCTAACGCTCAGCCAATCATTGGAATATTCCAGCCAATCATGGGAGTAGCCGGCCAGCCAATGGCACACACTACTTATACGACCTAGCGGTTTTGTATAGTATGTCCTTGCTCTCTCGGCGTTCTAATGCGCAAGCTTCCAGCTTGCTCGTTTTCTGTGGAAACCGCACAAATGCGACGCTGTAAGTCATCCTATACAGTCGTGTTTCCTCCCGGTCACGCTCTCTTACACCAATTTTTAGAGTCATCGAAGTCATATCAGCGCGAGGATCGCTCAATTTAGGCCTTCCCTTGGTGCGCATACAAAGCATAGTGGAGGACGAACCACACGAAGATTTTCGAGGAAAGGAAAGCGTCTGGCATCCTGCCGTAAAGACGGGGCAACAATATAGACGATGACTCCCTCTTTTTTTTTTTTTTTTGTCTTCGACGCACACACGCACACAGACAAAAACACGAAAGCACACCGGTGCAGCGGCGGCGACCATGTGAACCGCGACGAGATCACTGACGCTGCTTTCTCCTTCGCGCAAGAAAAAGCGGTGAAAAGCACGCGATCGGACCTTGGGCACGGTCGACAGCTTCCCCTCGCCATTGCCCCCCCCCTCCCCTCCTTACCGTTGAAACAAGCGGCGGCCTGACATTCGAAGACGGGAACGCACAAACAGTTGTGAAGGCAACCATAGTATATAGCCCGGAGCGAGGTTATGTTGTCGTCGGTCGCCGTCTGAAAAAGGCGTATAACAACCCTTTTCGTTGAATCACAGCCGCCGCGCGTTCAATGTCGCGGCTTCGCGGCCTCCTTCCGGACCAGTTTTCACCTCTTATCAGCGTTCGGACCACTTTTCGCTTCGCAGCAGTGTTCTCCGGCCTCTCGATCAAAACCTAGAAACACTATACCTCTGCAGTGTGATCGAGGTTTCGATCAATGCTGCTTGCTCTTGTGCCAGTTCTTGTTGAGCCGAAAAAAAAAAAAGCACTGCTCCGATTGTGATCTGCTCCTAGTTCTCAAAGCAGTCAACAATAGCTTGGCACTGCTCTCGGATGTTGTCCCTTGTCCAGATAAAGCGGTGCGGAGTCTTCGAGGAGAATTGGTATAGGAGCGAAGAGGCGGGGTGGCAAGTACATGGAAGCACGTTATTTTTGTTTTTAATACTTCATTTAATTTAATTTCATTTATTTCACCTTAAAGGCCCCGAAGGCATTACATAAGGGGGGCATATACATATTTCGAAGCAGTACAATAAAAGTAATTTCTAATAAATCAAACAAAAGAAAGAGAACAAACAAATGTAGCATCAGGTAATACAAAGACACTTAATAATAACACGCTATGGTAAGTGCATATCATTAGAGGAAATGGCGGGTTAGTTCTTCACGAAAGTTTTCTCGCTCTGAGCAGGAAGCAACGGCGTTTGGAAGCGTGTTCCACAAGGCTATTGTGTGTGGGAAGAAAGAGTTGTTCATCGCCGCTGCACGACCACTTATGCGTACAATGCGACATGTGTGAGTTAATCTTGAAGATGATAAAGCACGCAGCAGTGACCAGATGACCGAGGTTTCACACTACCTGCCCTGCGATAGACGTGTGGATGATTGGAGGAGTGGACAAGGGTAGTCCAGGAGCTAGGAGGTGGCAAATATATGTCGACATTTACGTCGCCTATGTCGCAGGTGACCTTCTTGCTCTACGGTAGGGACCGCAGAAGTCTTAAGTCTTCGAAAATGCGCAAGTCTAAGGACATGCCAGAGGCTTCTTTAAGACTTGCGAAAGTAATCGACAAAATATCGATTCCCATCTGCAGCGAAAGAGCACTCGGACTGCGTGGCCAACATTCGAGGAAGAGCAGATTGTTACTCAACGACGTTTCTTGCGTTTTCTCTTTTTCCTTCTGTATGAATTGTTGCGTTATTGGCTAATCCTCACCTTGCGTGGGCGTCTATTATATACAGGGGCCAGCAGAAAGAAGGGTAAACGGTTTCCTTGATAACAATGATAAAAAAAGACACTTCGATATTGCATGGGGACGACGGGCAGAATAAACGCTAGTTTTGTTCTCTTCCTGATTTATTTCGTGGCTTTCTGCCTTTCCGTTGTTGCTTTTAAATTCTTCTTCTAAGCCATGATGCATACAAACACTCCTCGTATAGCGTTACGCCAACACTTTAGTTGCGACACTTGCGCCCCCGCAAGCTTCACTACTACTGTACATGCGGTCTCTCTATACCACACGCACGTCGCCTCACCGAATATAGCATCTGTATTAAACAAGAAGCTATTCCAACTAGAGCGCGAAAAATCAGTCATGCTCGTTGTGCTAGACATGCAATGCATCGCGAAAGGACGTCCTAGACGCTTTCGACGACCTTTACTTTATCGTCCTCAAGGGCGCCCTTCTTCAAGGACACTGGGAGCTCAAGGGTGCGCGATAAGCAGACGAATAACTGAAGCCGTTGTTCGGGGAGGCCCAGCATACACTTGGGCGAAAGAGGTGGAGTGCGAGATCGCGACGAGTGCGCAGCCAGAAGAAATGTCAACAGCCCAGAAGCGGACAAGGTCACGCTAATCTGAGTAATCTTGTGTACACGAAGAAACGAATAATAATAATAGTAATAAAACTACGAAAAGAGTGCAGGGTAACCGAAGCCAGCAGGAATGCCAAAACTATATGCGAGGAGGAAGGCAGATGGCAGGAGGCGAAAAATAAATCAGATTAATAGAGGTTGGCTCACTGACCAGAACAGAGCCTGGTTGTCTATCCAACACTGGGGAAGGGGGACACCGTAAACAATCAGCCTGAATGCGTGTGCACCTTATGTATGCGCGCGTCCTTCGGGTTCTGGGAGGCAGATTTAAATGAGGTGAAGTACAGAGGTTGCCAGTGGAAGGTGAACATTTCTCAGTGTCTCGTGAGAAAGTTCTAGCTATTTCGTTCGGCGGCGATGAGGAAAAGATACCAAAGCCCTCGCTCATGGACATCACTTATCTCCAATCTGCCTGCTAAATTCTTAATATTTATAAAAGTGTGTACAGCTACCTTAAGGCACGCACGTGGTATCCTTCGAAGCGTGTCGAATGACTACGCGGAGGCCATTATAGGAATAGTCGGGGAGATCTTCTAGTCTGCCTGCACGATAGTTGCTGCTATAAAAAAGAAATAGAAAAAACGACTTGCTCCGGCAGTTTCGCAAGGACGAGGCTCTAGGCGTCGACTCCAAACGGTGCGCACTTAATTAGCTTGCTACGCACGGGAGCTTTCGTTGCTTAACCTGGCTCTGAATTTTCTACATGTAGCAATTTACAATATCAGCGTTTTAATTTATTCAGCACTGTATTTAGCTCGACGACAGCGTAATTTCTTCAAGAATGCTTTCGCAGTACCTCATATGTCCGTCAGATATCTAGCAATGACTGGCAGCAAACTGGATATTTGTTTTTCTGGTTAACCTCCCTGCCTTTCGCACAACTTCGTTCTTTTTTCCCTTCCTCTCTCTCTCTCTAATAATGACTGCATTCACATTATATGTCTTACGGTGTTTACCTCATGTTTGCTATCTATCAACAGCTTTTAGCGGGCGCGTCCCACTTGAATGTTACGACCGTACTCTACCGACATAAAAAAAAAAAAGGTAACTAAGACGTTTGTAGCACACAAGAAGAATCCTTTGTCGTGTCGCGTCAAGAGCCGTACTTTGTCCGCGGCGGTGGTGTAGTGGTTACGGTACTCGGTTGCCACCCAAAAAACGCGGGTGCGGTCCGGGCCGCGGCGGTCTCAGTTTCGATGGAGGCGAAAATGCCAGAGACCCGTGTACTGTACGTTGTCAGTGCACGTTAAAGAACCCTTGGTGGTCAAACTTTCCGCCACTACGGCTTTTCTCCCCTTTCTATCTCTTTCAGTCCTTTACCCCTACCTCCACGGACGCTTAGCCGTGCTCGCTAGATGGGCTGCAGAAATTAGCGTCCTTTCCTTAACCAAACCACAATCATCATCTCTTCACATTTCATCGAAAATAAGAAGGCGGTAGGATACAGAGTCTAAGCAGAGCACCTTTCTGCAGTGCTGGTTTTTTTTTTTTTTTGTTAATAAACACAACTGAAAGAAAGGTTGGTGCCCACATGCGGCGCTCCACTTCTCTTACGGGGTGGTTTACATCACAGAGTTTTGAACAGTTCATCAAAGTCAATGAATGCAAGCACTCGGGCACGGACACAGCTAGAGTCACTTTTACAGTACAACTGTCCGTGAAACGAGAAATTCATAGATTACAAATGTTCACACATCAGCACAGTCCACACAGTCGAGTTAAACATGATCACATAGCGCGTACTGATTGCAGACTGTCTCTTAATTGCTGCACCTTAACCTCAACGGACATACCCATAGCGACAAATATAGCAACAAGTAGAAAATACAAGAAATAGTACCCATAGTACTTGTTAATAATAGCGATGCAGGCACCAACTTGATGTAGTTCAATATTTTTCCGATATATTTGAGTCCTCTGAAAAGTTCACGAGTGCGCGTGCTGCGACGTACGCAATGGGCCCAGAATTTTCGCTAATGATAGTGGGCGTCTATCCAGATTATATAATGTCCGCAGAAGTTTTTCGCGTGGAGCATGATAATTTTTACAATGAAGAAGAAGATGCTATATGTCTTCTTCAGCCTCTTCACATGAGCAGGTGGCACGTCAGTTCGCCTTATCCTATAAAGGAAGCTCCTATATAGTATAGGCAGTACCTAGTCGTAACCTACCAGTCCAGTGCTGCCTGTGTTCACTGCGGCAACGAGGAAACAATTGTGCACGTCCTCTGCGATTGCCCTGGGTACTGCTCCCAGCGACAGACTCTCGCCACAGAATTGTCACGCCTTGATGGTCGACCGCTGTCCGAGCAAACCATACTGGAATACCGGACAGACAGTGTCTCGCAGCAGAAAGCTACGAAGGCTGTGCTCAAGTTTTTGCGCGCAACGGGCCTCATTAACCGCCTCTGACACACGCCGTGCTTGTGTGTGTGCGCGATTTGACCTCTCTCTTTCTCCCTTTATTCTTTTCTTCCATCCCTTTCTGTCTCCCTTCACCCCTTCCCCAGTGCAGGGTAGCAAACTGGAGGAGGAGGAGGAGGAAGAGAAAGGAGGAAAGACAGGGATGTTAGCCAGTGCTGAGACCGGCTGGCTACCCTGTGCAGGGGAAGAAGGGTAAGGGATTTCCGGTTAACCTCCCTGCCTTCCGCCCATCATCTCTCTCTCTCTCTCTCTAGTCGTAACCTATGGATTGCTGTTTCCACAGATCGCCTAATCCCAAACGGAATATGAAACTCGTTCCAGGATCTATATTTAAAAACCAAGTTTCCTCGGACGAGCGTCTGCATAGTCTGTTCAGAATACATCGTGCATCACTCGCCGTTAGAGGTAAGAGTGACATATCGTTCTGTTGATGCGCTGCGTCCAACAAAGTTTCGACAAATTGGACGAGCTCCACTGGAAGTCCTTCTGTGAGTCTCTGTACCGTTGTCAGCCACTGTCCGATATCTGGAGCACAGTTCGCGGCTTGCACTTGACTCCTCAACAACGACCTCTTTTCATGGATTCAGCCCTACATTACAGCCGAACCCAACTTGTGGTGGCAAATGACTGTTGTGTGCATAATGCTGGTGCATTAGCTACAGACCTGAATGTTTTCCCCGAGCCCCGACTCCCATGCAGAAATGGATAACAACTTCACTATCGAAGAACTCGACGCTTCTTCTAGACGGTCATATTCGCCAGGTCCCGATGGCATCACCTACGCCGCTTTAGCCAACCTTGGGCAAGAGGCCAGGAGGGAGCTGCTGAACTACTGCAACCGCTCATAGCTTGCGGGCATTTCTCCAGAGTAGTGGATGACAAGTCGGCTTGCACCGCCGCTGAAACCGAGAAAATCGTCATTTGACTACGCATCATTTCGCTTTATTTCACCGCAAGCTGTGTAAGAAAATTAATAGAAAGTATGTACGTACTTGCAGGCCTGGAATGGTGCCTAATGCGCTATGTGTATCCAGACAAAATGACGGGTTTCCGACGAGACTGGTCGTCAATGGACGACGTTATTGACCTCACAGCGCTTGCTCAACAACAAAAATGCCTCAAGCGCATACCACTGGCACTATTTCTCGACGTAAAAGAGGCGTACAATAATGTCATACATAACGCTATCCT
Source organism: Hyalomma asiaticum (assembly GCA_013339685.2). Taxonomy (NCBI): domain Eukaryota; kingdom Metazoa; phylum Arthropoda; class Arachnida; order Ixodida; family Ixodidae; genus Hyalomma; species Hyalomma asiaticum. The sequence continues at coordinate 58,577,342 of CM023483.1, forward strand.
TGAGTCATTGGAGGCTGTCGGAATTGGTGGTTACATGTTCCAGTGGATCTGCGACTAACTATTTGACGAGAGGGTCCTTCTTTGAGCAGACAGATCTCTTCAATGCTGTTACCGTATACTTCCAGCAGAATCCCACGGGGAGGGGTGTTGAGTAATATGCTTCAATCTTGTTATAGCTGGCCTTGCTGAACTTTTGTCAAACATATAGTTCACATTTCAGTATACGCTGACGATATTTGTCTTTGATCTTTGGCGGTGACCCTTCTTCAAGTGTGCGCAAGGGTCGAACAGGCAGTCATATTATCCTGTTCATGTCTGTGTACGACACCATATATACCCTGCTTTTTAAATGAGCGAGATGAGCGGAATCTTTCATACCAGAAGATTCATCGCTCCTTAGGTGTCCTTATTTACAGGGACCTTCAATTCAGTCCCCGCTGCGTCTACTTGAAGAGAAGACTGATATCTATCGCGCACCTAGTTGAGCCGTGATTCCTGTGGGGTAAAACTTTGGGCACTTCGATACCTTCCAAGCTACAACTATACCAAGCACTGTTTCTGGGAATTTTTGAGCTACGGCTTGCCTCTTCTTGCGAATACGTGAAAAACGAATATTCGCACCCTCGAAAGTTTGCAAGCACAGGCAATGCGCGCGTGTTTAGGTCTAACACGGTGTACCTCGACTCACGGGACCTTTATGATCGCTAAAGACCATCCAATTCCGACATTAATCACCGTTGACAACATAAGGGCACATATTAGACACACCTGCCGAGTCCATGGGCATCATTTTGCTGCTTTGCAACTTCGTAGACCACAGTCAATGTATCCTAGGATTGTTGTGTTCATCGATCGAGACTGCCTTCCGTCGGGCTTTACACCAGCCGCAAGACCAGTGTTGCCTCCGCTGTATCCGTGACAACAACAAATACGCCTTACAATTCTTGAAATGACAAAGAAAAGCAGTCATTCCACGGCGGCTCGGCAACAGTCAACATATCACTAAAGGAAGAGTAGGGCGAAAGAACGCGTCGTGATCGTATCGTGATTTTGGCACGTAATAATACTCATCAATTATTGCTGTTAGGAGCAGAATACACCAAGGCGCTGGTACATGAAGTTATATTTGCCATAGGATTGGCTGCGTTTCGACGGCTATATATATATCCAGCATCGTGACTACCGAAGTCAATTATGATATTGTAAATAATGCGCCAGTACAGAAATGCATCACCAGGTCTCCTTTACGGCCACGTAAATACGGGTGGTGCTGAACCCTCGATATGTGGAATCAATATCTGCACCGATCTTTCGGCGATCCTTGTGTTGAATGCGTCGCTCATGAAAAATCAGTTTGCACTTTACGGTTAAGGCATTCATTCAGTGCCGGCGAAGGAACTAACGAAATTCAATCAATAATGCCGGTCATTGTCGCCATACGCCGACGACTATACGGTACAAGTTCCATCGCGCTGAACGTGCCGTACACGAAGAAAAAAATTTGTTCTGCACTCTGCGTCAGTCAATTAAAGCAGAATTATTAATTAATTAATTAATTTACAGATAAAATTATTGAATTCTCTCTATATAAACGTGTTGTAGAGCCTGTTTATTATAGCTGAAAATGCACGCTTAACAGCTGGATAAAAGACTATAAGAGCGTATATACGAAGACGGGACAGGCGCCGCTTTGCACGCGAATGCCGTTCACTGGAATAAACAAAATTATTCGGAGCGCGACGTCGCTAAAATGCGGTTGTGCATGACCCAAAACCGCGCACGCGCAGGCTTCACCGAGCTACATTTATAAGCAGCGCCTCACGGCATAGACAAGGTTTCCGGCCTTTAGTATAAGGCCGCGGACTAGCCGATCGCTATCGCCTAAAGGTCGTGTGCACGCCTCCCGACAATTATCTGCCCTCGACGGTACAGATCGCATTTCACTGCCGCACGTACAAGACCTCCCCTGAGATGCCCAGACAGCGTTCGTGGCGTGAGATCGCATGCCCGAGCGCTGTAAATATTCCAAAGTTCGGCGGGCGACTCCCCCGCAATGCAGTATAGCCGATAACTGCACTGTATAGTGAGCCGACTAATTCATGCAGATAATACATTTTTTATTTATCTTTTATTATCGACAAGCCGACCCTTACACTCAAGGATGCGCGCAAACGAATAGCGGAACTTTCCATGGAATCCATGGGGAGAAAATAAGTCTTCTAGTGTCACTTCTTTAGAAATACTATTGCTTTTTTTTAAACTTGCATGGTCCAAGCGTGCTTGTTGGGAATAAGCTATAGGAAGACACGTTAGTTTACACAGTAACTTTCTTTATATACCTTTATTTAGTTCGTTCATCCATCACAAATATTTTGATGGCTAGCTTACATCGTGTAATTTGCACGATATATAAAAAAAAAAGAGGAATCATTGCAATTCAGAGACATTTCCTATCGCTGAACAGACGTGAGTGCGAAATCCCAGCCCATGGGTGCCTGCAGGTGTCGAACTCGGGCACCGAAGTTCCAGGCAAACACATACCACTCTTCCACGATGCCTCGCGGCATACCTCGAATAAACCTACTACATCAGCAGCTGTGGTGATGGTGCTTGACTAACGTTAACTGCAGTTGTAGTGCGTGCTAACCGCTCTTACAGCAATGTAAAAAACGATACGTATGAGCTGCTATTACAAAGTATACTTTTTTTCGAGCTGTTCCCGACCCCGTAGGAATATACTCCCAAGAAATAATGCGCATCGTAGCGTGCCTTTCTCTTCGATAGAACAGACGCCTACACACTAACGCGAGTGTCGAGGTCGCGCCGTACCATGAGCTATCTTCTAACACTTGGCTAAATGCCAAATAGTTCGGTGTAGGCAACATCCTCCCTGACACCTTCGCATCACACCAATTCCAACAGCGCGTGGGATCTATGAACTTGTTGTTGTTGTTGTTCTCAATTCTGGCACATACCCACCCTTGGGGATTGGCCAATAGCTTATACCGTGTAATTTGCACGATATAAAAAATGAAGAATCTTTGAAATTCATGTTGTTGGGATCTACCCAACATGGGGATCTACCTGACGTTCTCTCTTCTTCTTCTTCTTCTTCAAGGCGAACGCCCTATATTTTTCTCATGGAACGCGAGAAGTGACCGTCCGTCGTCGTAGTCGGCGACAACATGAATGGTACCAAAAATCGTGCGACGTCATCTAGGACACCGAACGTCATTTAGAGCATCTCTAATTGCATAAATTATGCTTGCTTAAATGAGATAATTAAGAGATCACGTTACAATGAAGACAGAAAGATTACGTGAACTAAGAAATCAAATTAAAACGAAAGAACGCGAAATAAGAGAATTAAGAAAACAATTAGCGCATGTGAGTTTTGAGTATAAAGTTAATCAAAACGAATCATGGGTGAATCATGGATGAATGAAGTGAATAGAGAAGGCAATTAAGCTGCCACAACGAATCTTTATGACAATGCATAATGGCTTTCGCCGTCAGGCCGCCTTACCATGCGATAGGGGACCCTGTGATATTTTCTTTTTTGTATAGACGTTTTCACGTAAGGAAGAAGAGAGAGAGAGGATGAGGGAGGGAAGAGGAAGAAAGGTCAATCGCAGAGATAAAAGAAAAAAAATACACTGTCAATTCGACGCACACTCACTCATCTGCAAGAAGCCAATGGAGAGGACGCCGTTTCCTACAGTGGTAGACTGTTTCGTGCTCTGAGAAACGCGCACACACACAGCGCAGATGCCTGTACGTGGTGCGCATACTTCGACCGGGCGACTTCTAACTGCTCCATGAATGCACAAAGCGTCACTTGGAGGATTTCCATAAGCAGACTCTGTAGAAAGCATCGCATGGGAGCGACCGCCGATTGCTAATTTGCAAAACTCTTTCTTCCGTATGTTCACGTCGCGGTTGGCTCGCCTACTTTGCCAATAAAATGTCTACGCGCCCGGAATGGCTGCGACTTCGTCGTGCGACCGGTTCTAAAGTAAAAAGGCCCACGTACTAAAAATATGGACTGCGCGTTTTCGCAAACGTTTAGTTGCTATGGTTGTATAATTGTAGCTGGACGAGTATGCAAAGTGTCGATAATATATTCATATATATTATTCAAAAAGAAGGAAAAAAAGAAAACGCCAGAAAATATCGTTCTCACACGGCCCAGTGGGACCACGAGAAAAGCCTCATACATCGTCTAATAAAAAATACACATGCAAGAACAAAATACAACTAGAAGAGCAATGACAACACTTAAACGTAAACGAATATAAATATTTTAAAGGAAAAAAAATGTTAGGAACCAAAGGATACCTTCACTGGTTTGCTGTAGGCCTTAAGATAACATTGCTTCTTTATTACTTTTGTTTCTTTTATGAAACAGTTCCTTCATTTTGTGTGTTCCGACCCTTATGTAACAATCTGCCATGAGGATATTTACGGGTATTGCGATTAAAAATAAAATAAAAACCAAGCCAAAATATTGGGGTAAGGTGGATGCAATTGAGGGGTGCAACGTACGTGCGTATTGCAGCCTGTACTCTGTTCCAGTAATTACGTGCAGCACTGTGAAAACTACATACAGGCCTCTCCGGCCCATCAGGAGAGCGAACACATGTAAACGTGTCCTTCCGCGCCATGCGATCTGCCAATGGTAGGCGCTGCAGCGCAGCTGCAACCTTGGAAGGAGGCTGAAGCGGGACCTCTGTTAATTGGCTTGAGCGGCTCGCAGGTGCGTCCCCGAACAATGGCGTTTCCTCTCGCTTCAGAAGAATTCTGCGTCCGACGGCCTTGTAGCCTTGGCTCTGCTGCACGTAACTAGTGAAACAGACTGTAGAGGCTACAACGTTCCGCGTGCACACAACTCTCAACCAGCAGCGTTCAACGACCAGACGTCGATCGGCTTCCCGTATACGTCTTACAGCAATGTAGATAATGCACGCCATATCTGTAGTATATGCACTGCATTTGTACGCGGAGCGGTCAAGCCGAGGTTCACGCTACGCCCCTTATATCTGCTTTGGAGTACCGGCAACAGCAGGCCAAGGAGGGACGACATCACAATCGTCATTGCCCCCACCCCAATACTACTACTACTACTACTACTACTACTACTACTACTACTACTACTACTACTACTACTACGCTGCTACTGCTGCTGCTGCTGCTGCTGCTGCTGCTGCTGCTGCTGCTGCTGCTGCTGCTGCTGCTGCTGCTGCTGCTGCTGCTGCTGCTGCTGCTGCTGCTGCTGCTGCTGCTAAGTGCATTTACTAATTTACTCAAGTGTGGGCGCAGGTTGCCACCTAATGCTGACAGGAAGAAGTAGCATTACCACATATGTTTGTAACTCATATTGTTGTAACTGACACGAAGCTAAAGGTTAGGGGCAGATTCTTCGCTGTTTCCACCACGTATTTTGAGCCCTATGAATGCTATAGAAGCTACTAAGGCACACTAGACAGGAGCAAGCCTCGGCCATAGCGCATTGACATTGTTTCTTATAGGAACGGCTACGCTTAGGCATAACCACAAATCCATATGTCTTGAGAAACACTGTACTCGAACCAATATTCCAGCCAATATTGCTTATGCTGGTCACATCATTAGCCTAGGCGACCGGCCAATGCCAAAGTGCACTTGCGAATGAAAAGCTGGCGCGTCAGTATTCACAGCAACGTCTTGCGTTCAAATTGTTCGTAATAGATATTTAAACCAATCCGGGAGCTAGACATACGAATGGCGAAGGCGATTGGCCGACGGGGAAAAAAAAAAAAAGCACCTACGAGCGTAGGATTCTGTTCATTTGGACGCACCTGGGCCGGCAATCACGAAAACATCTTACGATAAAAATTGTTCGTAATAAAATATTTCAGCCAGTCTTGGTTCTGGGCATATCACTATAGAGGAACCAGCTGGCCAATGGCAAAAAGCACTTGCGCCAGAGAAGTTTCCTGAATAAGGCCCCAGGAGCCGAATTCACGATACTGACTCGAATGACCCGAATACGCAAATGTTATGTCTTTCGTAAGTGCATTTTGTCGTTGGTCAGCAACATTCTCCAGCATCAAGATTGACAGCGATATGTGGGAGTCACGCCCATATCCAGACTGGTCTCGGCTCAACACGTGATGCGCAGTGGCGATGCGCGAGGGCCACTCGCTTAATCAGCCGAAACGCTGCCGGGACAGTCGGCAACTGACTGCGGTGTGCGCGGGAGGTGTGTGCCCCGTCGGGGCGGAGATTAGGGGCAAGTGCGTGTGCTCGCGAGGATTTTGTCTGTTCGTAACATTCTGAGTTATCTTTAACAGACGTTCATTTTTTGTTGAGTTTATCGCCGGCGACTTCATCCATGACAAGACGGCCCGAGCCCCCACACAAATATTATCTTACGAACATTTTAATCGTAAGATGATTTCGGTGGCTACGGGCCCAAGAATTTAAAGCCAAAACAAGACTCTTTGTATCCCATGTATGTCCTTGAGCGCTTGAATTCGGGAAAACGAGCGTAAACGTAGGCGTCGTAAAGTCGAGAAGTTATATTGAAAGTGCCGCGTTACATTGGCCCGAAAATATAAGGGCCATTATTAAGAAAGCTCTCTTGCGCGATGGAATCGTTCGTAAGAGAGAATATTTTGGCCGGCTGGTGTTTGACATATCGTCACCGAAAGCGGCCGGTCAATAGACAGCACTTGCGAATAAGCAGCTTTGTGCATTCGAGCCCACGGTGCGCTTGGTGAGAATGCAAGTAATAAAGATAAACTAAGCGAGCTCTCAAGCGTGACTCGTAAGGTGCACTGCTTGAATGTCAAATCTGTCATTCTTAAGGCCAGAGTAGAAATTTATAGGCAAATAGAAAAGTTCACAAAGGCAGAAGACAGGCGTCACTAATTTTCGTACACCACCCTACTGCTGACGTCACATATTCTAAAATGTCAATAAGATTACGTTGAAAATATACAAGTCTTTAGGTGCCGTTCCTTGAGGGTTAAGACCAATTCAGTGTAATTACTTAAGTTCGTACAGCTGTACGCTGATTTTGAATCATTCTGTATCTGTACAGTGGGACCACGGATGTTTACGGGACATGGGACCTTGAGAAATAATCTGGGGCCGAATTCACAAATCTTCTCTTTCATAAGAGGCTTTTGACATTGGTAAACGGGCATCGCTGATGCCCAACATCGTGATTGGCCGAGATATTATCTTACAAACATCTTTAGCATAAGATGGTTTTGTGAACACGGACCCTGAACTATACCGCGAAGCTCGCATACATTACCTCGAATTTAACGTTTCAGCAGGCATATATAAGCCTTCGGTGTGACCTACACGCTTATTCGCTAAATCAAGATTTAAAGCCATTCACGTTTGTCGTTCAACAACCTTTCTTCCATCAGCTTTTGCAACCGACTGCACTACTTCAGCTCGCTGTTGTGTTTTGTAATACCGGACGCTACCCTTGCACGTGCAGGTCGCGCATATCGGACACTTGTGCAACGGTACAGGCTGCTTCCCTTCAGGAGGACGGGTGGCATCGGTCAAAGATAGCGCCTTCGTCAAAACAGCACCAATGAAAAATAGACACTGGGAGGGCGACAAGCTCTTCCACGACTTCCTTCGATAACCTTCTAGGAGAGGGCGTTATCGCGAACTGCGCAGTAGTTCTAGTGTTTCCCAGGCCCGCGCCCACTCCGTCCTCCCTTTGATTGTAGGGGCCGCAGCACTGTGCGGGTGGAGATCAGTTATTCGCTCGCCTCTGAGCCAATTGAGCGAACACTTCCTTTCGTAGAGAGAAGCCCTGACCCCGCTGCTGCGGCCCAGGGTGAGTTCGTACATTTCCCGCCGCGGCAGCTGTTTCGATGTTGCTGAATTTGAGTGTGTGTGTTCAGCGCGCGTTACAGGAAAGCTCCCTCGCTTGTTGGATCAGAGGCAGAGGCTATTGTCTTTAAATGGTCCAGGAAAGAGGACGCTCATTTACAGCATTGGCTAGGCTGGAAGCACTAGCCGTTGGAGATAACGGATAACTACGGCATCGTATCTAGACAGACATTACTGGGACTGCCAGTGTAAGGTACCTGGATTCGATTTGTAAACAAGCGATTCTACGAAGACGTGCAGATGCGGAGTGAATGAGAGGTGCGCGCGATGGAGATGGAATTTAGGCCTCATTATGCATCTCTGTCATCATTCTATACAGAACGTCGATTTTTTCATGGTATCACTGTTAATTAGTCAGTTTACTCTAATCCCCTAGTGCAGGGTAGCAAACCATAAGTCTATTTCTGGTGAACCTCCCTGCCTCTCCTTATTTCTCCTTCTCTCTACTCCGTGCATTTCAGCACGCGTCACATATCTCTTCCTTGACGTACTTTGACGGTATACTTCTACAGAAATGGCACCTTTGACGCATTGCGGTAAACGCGAGCAATCGCTTGTCCTATCAGCTAGTTCGCAAGCACGTTAGGCTTTTCTTGCAGATGGTGGCAATTTTCAAGGTGTCTAATTTTACGTCGCATTCTTGTGTCGTGCAGAATAAGGATGGTATTTTATGCTGCCACTCGATAACCAGCGTAACTAAGGAAATGGGTAACTGCGTGAAATCGCAGTTCCTCGAGTTTTGTATTTTAATTTCACTTTTTTTTAGCTCACCATGCAACAAACTTCCATAATGAATGTCTGATAAGCGTCGTATATGTTCTGCTTACGTGATTACCTATCATTACTGTGACGTACAATTATAGATTATGTATAAATTATGTTCGAGTCGTAACAATCGCGCTACAGCAAACAGGAAATCCTTTCACTGCACCTAATTTCTACTGTCATTCAGAATGGCACATTCAATTTATGGATATTCCCTGGGGGTTTGATAGCTTCATATCACAGTGCCAGGTTGATAAACAACGACCACGACGGTGGCGGCGGCGGCGAAGACAATCACGACAACGCGACGACAGTTACATATAAAATAATTATTTTCTACGAGCCTCTCGTGTCCAGTCAAATCGATCTGAAGCTCTTCCTATTAGCATCCCTGTGCTCTTTATTTCATACATCGATATCCCACGCGCAAATGCCAATATCAAGCACAAACACTTCTGCTAAGTAACGCGCGGCGAGTTTGATTCCTGGTTGTGACAGGCGGATTCAGGTGGTATGTTAAAAACACTCGTGTGTAGAGATAATTACTGGCAACCTCAGATGTACCAGGGTATCATACGGGGCCTCTCCGTACAGCCTTTCTAGGTGGTTCGAAAGAAAAGCCGTTGTGAAATAAAGTTTATCTTCCACTGTAGCCCCAGTTTTCTTACGAAAGTTTAACACCAATAAATCGATTTATCACACAGTCAATCAATCAGTGTAGAGTTAAACCCACAAAGCCCGCATCACTCATCCACTTGCCTCACAGACTGCGTTTAAATGACCCTAAGTCCGATTAGAAGCATTCTTTCGTACAACTTGACATTTGAGATAGCGGCCTGGTGTTAAAAAAAATTACCTAATCAATAAAACTTTACGCGTTTCTCATATTTGTGTTTTCGACGATCTCGTGAAAGGTGACTTTTCTGCCCTTACAGTTACGGCTCCTGGTGTGGCTTTCTCTGAGAGAAGGCATTACGCGGAAACAGCAGGGTAGCGTCACTACATCGCAACCATGTCCACGAAGAAGAAAGTGTGCATTGTGGGCGCCGGGTCGAGCGGCCTGACGTGTGCGCGCCAGATGCTCGACTACGGTTTTGACGTGGTGCTCTACGAGCGTTCGGCGGACACTGGAGGCCTGTGGGCGTACCACGATGATGACGTCGATGGACAGGCGTCCGTGATGAGGACTACCATCATCAACACTAGCAAGGAGATGAGCGCGTTCAGGTAAGCCACGTCCACGGGCACTCTGCAGACCCCTACATTCTATAGACGTATGTTCCCACTTCGACAAACCGTCTAAGATCCATGAGGAGAATGATTCACTGGTCCAGTTTGAACGTGTTCCCGGCACGCAAGCTTAGGCAATGGAGCAGGTGGCGCTGACACGCCCTGACTTGCCAATTTCTCTTACAAAGCATTTGCGTGCTGCGGACACCTCCTAAATGGGCCTTTACCATGCAACTCGTCCGAACTTCAGCCCGTGAAGGGTGGGTGAACTCATGAACATCCTCTTGCGCAAACTGTGTCACTTGATCAGTCAATTACATCACTACATGAACCAGGGACTGAATTCACAAAGCTTCTCTGGAAACTGAGTTGATCACTAAATCACTATATGAACCACGGACTGAATCCATAAAGCTTCTCTTTCGTCCATCAGCAGGATTGGCTGAAATATTCTCTTGCGAACACCGTTTATCGCAGGATGTGTTTCTGAATACAGGACCAGACTGTTAAGATATAGGCTACATTAGTCAAACCGTCACTAACCACGCGCTTTTGTTACCACATGCCGCAGAGATGGTACCACCCGAAACGATTAAATGCTCTCTCTATCGCGCAATTTTTCGGCTCGCAGTGACTTCCCACCTCCGAAAGACCTCCCCAACTACATGCACAACACCAAGATGCTGAGCTACTTCCGGAGCTACGCCGATCACTTCGGCGTCACGAAGCACGTGAAGACGAAGCACGACGTGGTACAGGTGACTCCAGCCGCCGACTACGAGAAGACGGGACGCTGGGACGTGGTCGTCAGGGACCTGGAGAAGAACACCGACCGCACGGAGACGTTCGACGCCGTGGCCGTGTGCGTAGGGACACCACGTGTACCCCAACGTGCCGAGCTTCAAGGGACAGGAGAAGTTCCGCGGTAACATCGTGCACACGCACAGCCTGAAGAACGCCGACAAGTTCCGAAACCGCCGGGTGGCCGTGATTGGCATCGGCAATTCGGCGGTCGACGCCGTCGTCGACGTCAGCTACGTTGCCCTTGAGGTGAGCGTGACGGAAGGGGTTCATTGAGACTGCATCGAGCCATTTCCTTCGTGCCGAGCCCGCGTGAATAGGCGTTTGCGTGTGCCCCGCCACAATGGTCTATAGTGGCTATGGCACTCGGCTCCTGATCGGAAGGTCACGGGGATCGGATCCCGGCCGCGGCGGCTGCATTTCGATATAGGCAAAATGATGAGGCCCATGTAATGTGCGGTGTCAGGTGGTCGACATTTCCGGAGCACTCCACTATACTGCGCGTCTCGTAATCATATCGTGGTTTTGGTACGTTAAACCACAGAAATCAATGAGGTGTTTGCGTGCGCGCTTAACCTGGGTCCTGCAGCAGCTCACGCAGGGGCGTAGCCAGAATTTTTTTTCGGGAGGGGTCCGAGCCCCCTTTGTTTAGTGCGCGCGTGTTGGTCCCAGCTAGCTCACGCGATTTCAGGAGTCCGCGCTGATTCGAGGATGGTAAAGGAATGCACGATGGTAATCGTATGAACAAGCTACTCGAACCGCATTTCCGGCGAGATGGTGGTCCTTCAAGCAATTAAATCCTGCAGCGGCTTCCTATATTAGAAAGCCAGTCGTGTCGGATGCCGTATTTAGCGTGTAAGGAAGGTTTTGAGTGAACAAAAAGATAATATCCGTGACATGTCTGCACCTATCAGCCTAAATGTGCGGGAGGTACACGTCTAGACTGGTATGTATGAATAGCGCGTTTCCCAGAGTGGGCACGAGATACAGCGCTATTAAAGCATTGTAGAAAATTCCCTCATAAATGTTGAAATGGTTACTCAGCGTTCATTGTAGTTAAAAATCATTATTAAGCGTCACCGGTATACCGGCATTTGACGACATTAATGAATCATTGCGGCATAAAAAACTGTGTATTTTCACATTTGCGCACTATACAATAACTGGCCTTTTACTTCTGAACTCATGCAGGATATAACAATACAGAAGGCTTGAATCCCAAGCTTTGCCGTGGTTCATTCTTATAGTTGTCTACTTTCACATATGTTTCAACTCGCAGACGTACCTATCCACGAGAAGAGGCGCTTGGGTGGCCAAGCGGGTTGGACCCAATGGTATGCCAATTGACATATTCCTAGTCACACGGCTCAAGAACTACATTTCGAGCATATTGCCCGAGTCTGTGAGCAATGACTACGTGGAGAACATCCTCAACAGCTACTTCAACCACGAAGTGTACGGACTCAAGCCCAAACACCGCTACAACGCGCAGCACCCGACGGTCAACGACGCGCTGCCCAACCTCATCCTCAGTGGCAAAGTTCGTGTCAAAAAGGACATCGTTGAGTTCACCGAAGACGGCGTGCTCTTCCAAGGTGATGACAAAGTAAGTATCGTTACGCGGACTGAAGCAAATGTACAGCCGCAAAAGCTGCCGTATCTATTGTGAAAATAATCATGTATCGGAAACTGCACCCATAAAGTTCTAAATGTCACCAGATTTCTTAACACCTCACCTAAGGATCAGCTGGTCTCGATACTCATAAGTGTTTTCGGGACTTGAGCGTGAAAGTCGTCGAGTTTCATATGTCGCGCCGAGTCTGCACAGTGCAAAAAAAGGGGGGAAAAAAAAGACCGCATAACTGCATTCTTCTCTGCAAATGACGTCGAACGACGATAAGCTTCTGCCGCCCCTGATACCTAACACCTTCTCTTCTACTACTTGCAACCCACCATGCTGTTCCCCTCCCTTCTCGCTCCTCCCATAATGGACGCAATGGAGGTTTCGCTGAATTCAATTCGAATTTCCCGCGTTCGCCCTGCTCTTGCGCCACCATTTGGAACCTTTAATTACTGACGGCTTAACGCGTAGCATCTCTTCGACACAACACCATTTGTAACTCGCTGATTTTCCAATGCGTATTCTTAATTAGATGAACGCTGCGGATTGCGGTTATTTATTCAGACATTTCGCTTCAAATAGGCCTGACGTTTCCTTTGCGCGTATAATGATGACGTGTACGACAACGTGCCACCAGTGTTGGTTGGTTTTGACAGCCCAGTTGAATCAGTTTTGGCCGGGCAGTTGGGTGGAGTGACAGACAGACAGACAGACAGACAGACAGACAGACAGACAGACAGACAGACAGACAGAGTTTTTCGTGTTCATGTAGCCAAAGAAATACATATCGTCCTTTAAAAAAGATATAGGCTGGCTAGTAAGAAGAGACTAATGTCGCAATTTGTAGGCCATTTTTCAGTAGACGTTAAACAGACAAAGCGAAAGGAACAACATACACAAGGAGACGCATGCCCAAATGCCATTCATTCGGCGTCGGGAAGAATGATTATCCACACACAAAAAAAAAATAAGATCGAAAGGGTACGGTCAATATGTCTCACTGTACCGAAGTGGTTACCACAACCACGCCTCCAGGAAAATTAAAAAATAAGAGAAAAACAGGTGGAGAAAGGTAAAAGATTGTAACACGGCCGCTCTGGAACGCCAGCCTTTTAATGCCAAATTCCCAGAGCCTCTTTTTTTCTTTTTTCTTTTGTTTTCTTCTTCTTTCTTTCCTTGTCATTCGCTGGCCGGTTTCAAGGACGTGCCTCGCATTGGGACTGGCTGAAACATTCTCCTGCGAAATTTATTATTCTATAGCTGCTTTTGTGAATATAATGAATACAGCCCCTGAATGCTGAAACGCTGCAGTCTCAATCAAAATGCAAAGCGAATAACAACCGGACGTCGATGTGAATCCCGACGGCGCGAAAGATCAGAGGGGGACATTACAGTTCTCCTTGTGGTCTTCGTTAGTCGTCTTGTAAAACGATAGTGCTGGAACCGTATAGAGAAAGCAATGCTTCAACTTACATTATGGTCGCAATTGAAAAATATGCATTCCGGTAGCTCTTCCAGAAAAGCGCTTGGAAATATCGATTTCAATGTATAAAACCGTCGTTTTACTACGAACATCATCATTCATGACAAAGAAAATAAGCATGCAGTCGTTATTCCGGAGAAATTTCTTAGTGAATGAGCCTTTCCGCATGGATGGCCAGATCTGAGGAGGATACACTATTTATATAGCATCTGGCGCTGTTTAAGGTAACACTAGTCAGATTGAACAGTACAGAAGCCATGGGCAGACCTGGACACAACCGTGAGCCTTAAATTTTAAAAGCTGTCTTATTGTATACATCTAGTCAAGCTGCAAATATGGTTTCGAGAATCTGAAGCGCTGCCCACAGCCTTTTACGGCCTGGTCCCAGCGTACCTCCTGTCCATCCTTTACATTAATAAATGTTTTTTACCACCACCACAGAGCTATACATCAGACGGTGCCTTTCGGGAGAGAGGCTTCCTCCGCGGTGACGACTCCTTACGAGAAAGGTATCTAATGTTCCAGGTGACCGTTCTAGATGACGTCATCCTGGCCACGGGATATCAGATCAAGTTTCCTTTCCTGCCAAAGGACGTGGTCTCGGTAGTGGACAACCAGGTTCAGCTGTACAAGTACGTCTTCCCGCCACACCTGCAGCATCCGACTCTGGCGGTGATCGGTCTCATCCAGCCGGTCGGCGCCATATTCCCCATAGCAGAATTGCAGGTGAGTCGGTCTAAGTCACTACAGAAATTTGCATAAGCTCACAGCGTCGGCGTAGATATATTAGGTCTCTCCCCAATCCTCGCGCAATACGATAAAGAAAACTTCGCGAATATTTAGATGTGTCAGTGTGGTCACGTTCAGAATACTACCCAGTCATAAGACAGCAGACAGTACTGTGATAACTTAACTCATTGCTGAGCCATCCTCCTCGAGGACGCCTTATCACCGATGCCACTTCCTTTTGGGCTGTCATCATAAGCCCGAAGTGGCTTTCATTTTTGCTTTGTTCTTTAGCGCTCTTTTTTTTTTTTTGGCCTTGGCTATTCTTTTTTATAGGTCAATGTACATTTCGTAGATGCACCATTCATCACCATTGACGAACCTTTATTACAATTAACCGTCCTTATAAGAAGTCTTCCAATAAGTGCAACAATAACTTTATCAGAACGTTCGCTCAACAGCCAGCACTTCCGGCACCATGTTTGCACAGGACGTATTCATTCTTAAATAAACAGTAAAACTCTGGCGAACCAATGTCTTTCCCAGAGCCAGTGATTGTCAACAGTCATTCGACGAATAATGAGCGCAAGCAATGCTAATAAGTGTTTTCACCTTAATTCGCACGAAGTGGAGGGGTACCCTATCCATGTGTTGTTGGAATCATCAGGGCCATTTCCATAAAGATCGACTCACTTTAGCACGGTTCTCATTCTTCTGACATCCTTTACGCAAGCGAAGTGCTACGTAGATTAATTCGTGAATTTACGTAGATCAACTCCTAAAGAATGACTTGTTTCTAACGCTATAGCGTCGGTTAATCATTGCCTATAGGCAATGATTAACCGACATTCGCTGTCGAACCAGGGCTATGATTTTCTAAGATTCCGTCGGAAAGACATTGGGAAGGAAGGAAGGAAAAAATAGAGAGGGAAAGGCAGGGAGGTTAACCAGTGTAGGACAACCGGTATGCTACCCTGCACGAGGGGGAGGGGACGGGGGAGATTGAAAGGTGAAAGGAAAGAGGAAGAGAGAGAGAGAGGGTGCACATATAGCACATTGTCAGAGTCAGTGGCACCTGCATGGTACGTGACATCACACATCGCTGTTAAAGTCGTTTGTGCAAGTCCGCACAAACCGCACATTATTAGAAGGTATTACGTTGCGCCGGTTCAGGTACTAGGTCAGATTTAACGGCCATGCATAATTACAAAGTGATGCGCGAATCGCAGAACATGAAACGCGATGGCGTGTGTATGTGCGACCATGACATCATACCCTTTCTTGGCGGAGAAAAAATTAGTTATGCCTACAGCAAGGTCATTCCCATTTCGCTTGCGCAGAGCCGCTGGATGGCCGAGCTGCTGTCCAACAAACGCGCGCTGCCCTCGGAGGAGGCCATGTTCGAGGACATCCGCAAGAAGCGAGATTCCATGCGGCACCGGTATGTTGCGTCGCCGCGCCACACGATCCAGGTGGACTGGATCAACTACATGGACGAACTGGCCAGCCAGATCGGCGCCCGACCCAACATGCTCAAGTACTTCTTCACGGACAACGAGCTATTCCGCGCGCTGCTCGGACCCTGCGTGCCGTACCAGTTCAGGCTTGAGGGCCCGCACCCGTGGCCCGGTGCGCGGCAGGCCATCATGGACTCGCGCCAACGTGTCATGTACCCGCTCAATGACCGATGCAAATCGTTCAGCAAGAAGAAGCGCCCGTCGACATTCTTCTACATGTTCCTTTTCTTCTTCGTGCTAGCCGTCGCGTACGCCTTTTCTGGACTACGACAGCGTTCATAATTACCCTACTCGGCACTGTTCACAAGGGTTGTACGCGCCAACGGTTTTCGCCATGCCCGTTGACATGCGTGTCCCAGAAACGGGTGCCAGGGGCAGGCGGTCCCCTATGTATTGTGCTGACGTGTCGCAACGGACGAACAAGGCACACCTTGTACCATAAACTCTGCATACGGGCTAGTCGTGCACGTGAGCTTACTTTTTAACGTGCACTAATGCGTATATCACGCGTTGTTTTGTTGAAAATAAAGTGATTATTGTTTCAGTTTGGCTTCGTTCCTTCAAGGGCTCTTTGCTCCAAGTATCCCATTGTATACGCGTTTCAAATACTGCATTTGTCAGGCCACGTCAAATGGCCACATAATCCACAACTTCACCGAAAGGTTACCGCTAACGACGTCTTGCTTGTACTGGGACCATCGTTCATAGGTGAATATGTGTTATTCCCAGAAATATACAGTAGAAATATACAGTATAACGAACGGATGACACCTTCACGTCAGCGTTGAATGAGCTCGTGAGTGATTACCGGCCATCACATCGAAAGACCTCTAGAAGCCGTCATTCTGGCAACCTATATACAGGCCAAGTACAACAACAAGAGTCACGGCATACGCCGTCTTGCCCCTGCTGGAGACGTATATACGCCACTATGAAAAGAATAAAAAAAAATAAAAATAAGACGTTCTTGCCCTCAGTAAAATGCGCAGCAAATGGCGTTCGCATTGCTGTGTAGTCAGTGAAACAAGCTGAAGAAACCGGGTTCATGCCACTGTATCGATAGTGGTACTTGTATTATAAGTATGCAACATCCTAGTTCAAAATGCCGTGTGCCTGAGCTGACAGTTCGGCCCTGATCACCATAAGCTGCTGGTCGTTAAGGCTTGTGCTTTTCAGTGGTCCTTCCCGCTAATCGAAAACTGATCTCATGATAGGTGGTAACGATGGGTTACGCCCACTCTCTCATCAGTATTAGACACTCTCATTCACACTCATGAATTCACACTATACGATTTAAATGTTTACACATGCACAAATGTTCGAGAAATATGAGCGTTATTCGCATGCTGACGTCGCAAGGTGCTCTCAAAGTACATTGTGAGTTGAATGGACTGTATACGTGAAACAAAAATATAGTTAGTCAAAGATTTCAGGCATACCTCGATACTGAGGCGTAGTTCCTAAACGAACATGCTTTAAGCGTGAACCGGTTTCACTTTCGCAGCGACACGGAAACTATACAAGGCTAACAAAAAAAGTAGTTCAGGGATAACGTATAGTGAGAATATCATGGAAGGAGAGTATCACTGATGTCATTGATGGCGCGAAATCTCGTCCCGTAAAACAAAACAAAAACAACTCGGACAGAACCAACTCAACGCGTTATCTATGCGGGATAGATGGCCGGATAGATGGACGCATCGTGTCACAGGAAATCCAGTGTTGGCGCGAGCGCCTTTAGCAGAAAAAGTCGTCCCGATCCACCAAAATAATGCAGGGCCTCCGCCGTGGCACAGTTTAGAGAACAGCACTGAATATCTCAAAGTGAAGTATGTTAGAGAAAAATCGTAAATTGCGACTTAACTGCGGCCTACACACGTGATAGCTCGGATTATACGGCAAAACATAATTCTGTTACGAGAAAACTCAAACCCCTTTTCGAGCATATCTACCATGCTAACAGAGCGCGTCCGGGCAGCGCCACCTGTACAGAGGATGCGTTGGCTCGGTTAGGTCACTTGCGTGTAAACATCCTCCAGATGGCGCTCGCACTATCGCGTTCCACTCTTAAAGGCGAAGCTTACGTGTCCTTCCACTTTTTATTGTGGGCTCAGGGCCGTGGCTTCTGAGCCTCTGGCCAGCTGAGGTTCCCAGAGATGGGCACACGAGCCACTGGAACAACGTAGTTTACTCGTTTCAAGCCCAACGCCGACTGCCCGGATCCGCTCCACGCGCTCCGCCCCCAAGCCGGCGGTACGTGCCACGAGCTAGCGTATTTTCTGATGGTGATTGGCGGCGGAGGCAAGCAGCCTAATTCCCCACATTATTTAACCTATTTAGGTGTAGTTTTGCTCCTAGATGTTCGGGAACCCTCTGGCTCACATTTATACAGGTAGGCCCGGTCCACCAGCCGTTTTTGGTTACCCCAGCCGGTGGAACGAGGAGCGGCTTCTTACGAGAAAATGAAAACGTCGGAAATGTGGAAAATGGAAACGTTACATGGCATGAATGTGCGAGTTGACATGGCCTGCATATGTCGTCATATCTTTCGCAACATACACACTTTCTTTAACTTCGATGCCCTCAATTCAGGGCTCGTGTCATTTTGCACTCTGGTTACAGCATAAATCAGGCGATGAATGATATCGGAAAGACTGAAGCTACGTATGAAATTTGCAGACAATCATTGGCTTGAGAATGAGTGAAGATCAAGTTGCTGCTAGATAACAGCTCAAGGCTAACATATGACACATAGGATAATATAGCCGGCACCGGCCATCACATGGCGAACACTGACCAACACGTACGTTTCACCGTTACCGGTCGTGAAAATTAGCGTGATTTAAGACATATTAACCACCATTATACAACGCTAGCCGTAATTTAACAAACATATGCCATAGCGGGCAAACATTTGCCTGTAGTAAAATATCAAGCCAAAAATGCAGTAGACTGGAGCACATATTTATTTAACATACGGAAAAACTACATGGCGATCACCCGTACTGCTACCTAATATGCGAATAAATACGGTAGACCACAACACCAACTGTCACTGCTAGAATAACTCTAAACAGTAGATGTTCGTGGTAAAAACAACCTGCAGACACAACAGCTGAAACTCGTTGCTAACTGCTCGAAAGTGCTGCGTAGATTGCGGCGCCCGGTGAAACGATACAAAAAAGCAGCAATTCAACACTAAGGTTACCTCAGGTTTGTGGCTGTGCGAGCAGTGAGCGTTGCGGACTGCCTTGTTCAGAGCAGTTCCTTACGCGAGTGTTTGCTTGGACATAGGACTGCGAAGGCACGTACGTGACGAGGTGTTTGGAGAACTGGCATATGGCCCTTTTTTGTGTGCATGTGTGTGTTCTTTGCGGAAGCTGAGACCGTATAACAATTATTCTTTAAATATTGTGTCATTCCTGCAACAAAATTCGGCTAGAAAAGGTAACGTGGCATCCCTTTTTATCGCCTATCGCTGTTATAACAGCGCTGTTGTGACCGCGAGCTAATATCAACTTTGCCCTGTTCCTCGTCCTCTGAAACTTGCCAGGAAGTGTGGAAATCAAATCATCACGATTGACAAGCGCTGGGCTTTTATACAGTAGGAATATGCCTCGAATTTATGCTAAAATATTTAGGACATGTGTAGTTGACACAGCAATTTGTGCAAATATTCCGAAGTGAAACATTCTCAGTGACTACCAGTTATACATATGTGTAAATAAATAACATCTTGTGTTAAAGCTATGAGTCAGTCCATCGTTATGCTTTGCATATTATAGATGTCAGCAGCTGACGGCAGAGATCACGTAAATGTATATGGTTCTGTTCATTCGGTTCTTCAGTTCTTTGTGCTATACAGTGGAACTTCCATGAGTGCACAAAAAAAAAAAGGAGAGGGGGGCTCAATCTTTCCTCTCAGGGAACAACCCTTTAATTGTACAGGCTGTGTGTACAAATACAAATGGAGACACATAAACTAGTACAGCAATACACAGACATTGTGTATCTTGAATGCTTGTGTATCTTGAATTCTTTTTGTGCATCTTGTGTGTTATGTTGTTGCTACATCTTGGTTCCTGTGCTTGCGTGCAGTATTAAATAAGTGTGCTGCTGTAGCTTAAAGTTTTGGTGAAAATATAGCTGCAGTGGTGCGCTTTTCCCACAAAGAAAAGTATTTTTCTCCGTGGTATATCTATTTGTTTAGATTCCCCTATGGATGCCTCTTTTTGTACATAAGTCGTTCTTATAAATTTGGCTGTTTTTTCCCCCATTCAAAAAGAGTAATCTTATAATCAGACATGTCGAAGAAACAAGTGTGCGTAGTGGGCGCTGGGCCCGCTGGCCTGGTGTGCGCTCGCCAGATGCTCGACTACGACTTCAACGTGGTGCTGTACGAGAGGTCCTCAGAGATAGGTGGTCTCTGGGTGTACCACGACGATGACGTCGAAGGACGGGCGTCAGTTATGCGCTCCACCATCAGCAACACCAGCAAGGAGATGAGCTCGTTCAGGTAAGCCTAGGCAAGACACTTCATGCAACGCCCCATTTTTTAGACGTATGCGTTCCTCCACCCGACGCGTTTTCGAGGTACGATAGAAAGAACAGGCGGCTGCCTTTAAATTGAATTAGAATTTGAAAGTGCTTTAAGAAAAATGGGGCAGAGTCTGCCCTTTTCTGGAACGAAGCCAACGACGCTGCTATAGGCTAGGTCCGAGGAGATCCGTCTCCGTAGCCAAGAATTTCAGACACTTCGCGCCACCTCGTGGTGTTGTACGAAAAACTGGGTTGGTGGCGTTTTCAAGCTCACCATTGCGTGCATTACACTGCGCTTTTCGTAGGACCTTACGTTTGGCTTCTTCATTACGTGACCTACCTCACTCTGTCATACACGCGAGCGCGCCAGCGCTAGCACGTGCGCTCGATTGGCGTAGCCGTCTTACAAAAAAAGAAAAAGAAAGAAAGAAAGAAAGAAAGAAAGAAAGAAAGAAAGAAAGAAAGAAAACGTCACAGCATTTCTACAATATGTATCGTCCACTAATCGCGTTTGTCGGCTGTATCGTGACGTAAGAGGTCGCGTTTTGCGACTTGTTCACTTGCTCTTCGAAACTCACCGTGGGTTCGCATGAGTGTCTTCCGTTTCATAGAGGAGCAGGGGAGTACGAGGAACGTCGGCGCGCCCAGAAGAGAGTGTGTGTGTGTCGCTGTCGAGCCACAGCCACCAACGAGGATCGGGCGAGAGAGGCCAAATGCAAGCTCGACGCATATCACCGCGGCGCCTTGCCGTCCGAACGTTTCCCCGGTGATTACCTCGAAATTCCGGCTAGAGTTTATCGAGAACGCGTGTTATACTTTCCCAATTCACGTGTCTTACTCTGTCCAACACTACCAGCTGATGCCAATGTTTATGCTAACGGCTATTTTTCAATATGCCGCATTTGTGTCATGACGTGTACGTATGATATCTATCCCCCCATTTTAAGTAATGCCTTGCAAAAGGCATTTGAGAGTTCAATAAATGATGATGACAATGATGAACGCCTTCGGTGCCGCGTGTGCTGTGTGCGACCGTCTATTTGCCGGCGACATGGACGTGATCGGCGGGGCGTTGCACGCGCAGCAACGCGTAGTGGCCGCGATAACTTTACGGCAGTGCATTTCCACCGAAGCCGTGGGCGAAGAGCCGGTGCTTGGGGGACGTGTCATGAATCTTGGCTGAAAGTGTGACGCCTCGGTTTGCAATCGTCAACGGCTACAAACTCAGCAGCTTGTTCCCTCTACACAAAGAGTTGGAAGGGATCTAAGCTTTTACAAAACATTTGTGTCGTTTGAGCATTTTGTAATTGGACCCTTACAAGATCGGACGAGCTTCAGAGGTTAAAGAGTGAGTGGACTTCATAAACATTCGCTTAGGAATGCGGCGATGGTACAACGTGTCTTTAATTGGAAACATAAAGACTGGTCAGACACTAACCATATGAACCAGTAAATCAATGCAGCAGAGAGAAAAGTTATTAACCTGCCGCCTGACATGCTTCTCGACGCCTGACCAATCTAAACGGTGGTCTCTCCGTCCCTCAATTTTTCTGGCTTGCAGCGACTTCCCACCTCCCAAGGACTTCCCCAACTACATGCACAACACCAAGATGTTGGGATACTTCCGGAGCTACGCCGATCACTTCGGCGTCACCAAGCACGTGAAGACGAAGCACGACGTGGTACGGGTGACTCCAGCCGTCGACTACGAGAAGACGGGACGCTGGGACGTGCTCGTCAGGGACCTGGAGAAGAACATCGACCGCAAGGAGACGTTCGACGCCGTGGCCGTGTGCGTGGGACACCACTTGTACCCGAACGTGCCGCATTTCAAGGGACAGGAGAAGTTCCGCAGAAACATCGTGCACACGCACAGCCTGAAGAACGCCGACAAGTTCCGAAACCGCCGGGTGGCTGTGATTGGCATCGGCAATTCGGCGGTCGACGCCGTCGTCGACGTCAACTACGTTGCCCTTGAGGTGAGCGTGACTGAAGTTGATCGAGATCTCTTTAAATCGCTTCCTTAGTATCGATACCACGTGCATGTATGATTTTGTATGCGTGTAACCCGCTCTCCTGCAGCAGCTCACGCTGTGTTCTGAGCTGGCTTGAGAAAGAATGCACGAGGATAGGCATATAAGCACTCTAAGCGCATTCTCGGCTTCACGTTGCTCGTTGAATAAACGTGCCACATCCACGATATGATTACTCGCTGTAGTGGAGGGCTCCGGAAATTTCGACCACCTAGGCTTCTTTAACGTGCTGTGGCATCGCACAGTACACGGGCCTCTAGCGCTTTTTCCTCCATAGAAAATAACAAGCAAGGAAATCCAGCAGCCGCTTCGTAATAGAAGGTCATTCATGTTGAATGTCGCCTTTTGCGTGTAGGAAGCGTTGAAGGAAAGGAAAACAATATCAATGAAACGTTAGTGTACCGTACATGAACACTTCGATTCACAAAAACTGGGCACCGCTTGATGGGCAGCACCATTCGAATATTGCACCCAGTGCCCTCAAATGATTATTCCGTTTTTATTGTAACTGAATAACTAAGTATCAGCTAGGTTCCCTGATGTATAGCTATAGTGACGCTTAACGACACTCCTGGTTCGCTGCGGGTTGCGGGAGTTTATCATCACCGTTGCACACCAAAAATTGGCTCCAGCTTTACGACTGAAACAGGAAGTAAATGAAAAATGAAATGAAAAATAGCCTAGCACTCAATTCATTGCCTAACCAACGCAAAATCGTCCGTTTTTCTCTGTTTCATAAACTTTTCCACCATTCATCATTTCATGATGTCTTTATACTACGACCTCAGTACATTTCAAACCGTGTTGATCATCGTCATAAGGTACGAATCGCATCATGTCAAACTAATTCTTTCTTTTAGTCGTTTATTCCCCGTACATCTCAGGAGTGGAACCACCTTCCCACAAGTGTAGCAACCATTAATAACAACAAAAAATTTTCGCGAAGCATTAGCTAATATTGTATAACCAGAGGGAAGGGGTCAAGGGCTCGTTCTTAATTTGTTAGAAACAACTGCTCATTAAGTTGTTTCTAATTGTATAACCAGGTGAGTTATTGTGTTATTTTCATTCACATTGCACCCGTTTGCTTAATTTTCAAATAACTTGTTTGTGTAATCTGAACAACAATTGTACTTTTGAATTCACTGTACTTTTTGTTTCTGTACTTTAGACACTCCCCTCTTTAATGCTTTACGGCCCTGAGGGTATTATTAATAAATAAATATAAAAAGAATGTTGGCAAAGTTCAAACTTTGTGATGTATTTTTCTTGCACTTGTGTTTACTTTTACACGTGTATAAGCTTGCAGACATACCTGTCCACGAGAAGGGGCGCCTGGTTGACCAGTCGCGTCCCAACGGCACGCCTATCGACATATTCCTAGGCACGCGGCTGAAGAACTACATGATACGCGCCTTGCCCGAGTATGTGAGCAACTACTACATAGAGAACATCCTCAACAGCTGTTTTAACCACGAGGCGTACGGACTCAAGCCCAAACACCGCTACAACGCGCAGCACCCTCAACGACGTGCTGCCCAACCTCATCCTCAGCGGCATGGTTCGTGTCAAGAGGAACATCGTGGAATTCACTGAGGATGGCGTACTCTTTGAAGGCGATGACACAGTGAGTACCCTGATGCGACCTGAATATCTAAAAAAAAAATATGTTGGCACAAAACTGCCGGGTCTATCTAAAAACTGCCAAGCCTCCTGAAACCGCGCCCTGTTTCAAGTGTCCGGAGTAATACCTTCTGCGACGCCTCGACCGATGGGTCGAACTTAAAGGGACGCTAAGAAAGAACAATGAATCGGTTGAGGCCGATAGATTATTATTTGAGAACTCTACTGTCGTTGATTTCGCCACCATAGGTTCAGTATTAGAAGAGAAAACGAATGTTAAAGTTTCATTTCTTAATTTCGCGCCCGAACCTGTGCTCCCGAACGTAAGCCCGACGTCACGGATTTCAAAGCATTTCCTTCGTATATAATTTGGCCACATTGGCTCACTGAAATTTAATGAGGCTTGCTACGTTAAGTCTCTGGGCCCCCTACAACTAAATGTGATTCGTGCTTAGCGGACAATGAAAGATTGATTGATTTGTGGGGTTGAAATTAAAGCACGCGCTCCTGACTGGCCTGGGCCTATCTGTGGGAGAGGAGCACGTGCGCCTCATTTTATTTATAGCATTAGCGGCGGATGTCGGCGAAACGTGAAAGCTTCGTAGTGTCCTTAATTTCATGCATTGCACGGTGCCTATGCCGATACTAGGTCTCGCCGCTTATGTGCAGTGCAACCAAAACAGTAGCTCGTGTCGAATAACCAATGATGAGAGCCACTAGTCAGCTTTCCGCGAAAACGCGCGTCCCGCATTCGCTCGCTCGGGTTCAGATTGCGTGGTTATTTAGAAAGGAAGAGTGGTGCGGTCGACAGCTAAAGAAATGGTCGCCCAACCGCGTCTTCACGGGAAGGGGTAAGAAAGGAAAGAATGCCTCGAACTGTAAAATTATGCTTCATCGTTGCCCCAACTGGAATTGTGCTATCGTTCTGCGACCGAGTTCACAAAACTCTTCCGCAAGGGACATTTTTAAAGTGGTAGGCTGGCCCTAATGACCGTCTCGCATCAAGATTGGCTGAAATGTTGTTAGGAACCGTTTTAGCTTAAGACGTTCTTGTGATTACGGGTCCTGAACCACTGAAACGCCGAATATCGCACTCTGGATTAAAACCAAAAGCGGGCAACCGCGCATCTACCAACTCCAACAGCCTGTATATGGTACATTGGAGTAGGAATTGTGGTTACCGTTCTCGATTAACCGATAGGACACGTGCAGTTGTCCGCTATATACGGACAGTCGTAAAGGAAAGCAATCGCTTTACATTGAAGAGCAGCGCTTATGGTAGCAGCAAAAAAGAAAGAAAGAAAAATACGGAGCCATTGTTACTGTGACGTAATTTTTTACCGAAGAGCCATCGGTTAAACTTAAGCGTCTTGACCTGTACTTGGACTGCATGTAGCAAACCGTGTCAGTGAGTGCCGTCATCACGGAGGAAGGAAAGAAAGGTAGGAGAAGGAGTCACGTGACAATCTTGAAGCCTATGGTCATGAGAAAATTAAGGGAGCGAATCATGGGAAACGGGCCCTGGTCACGTGATATACAAGCGGTACATTAATGGACGGTCAAACGCCACTTAAAAATACCGCGTCTATAGACAACCTCGAGCGCTACGGTAAGTATGCGTGGACGGAATACTATACCCGAGATGCACCGCGCACAAATCACGTGACGCCGCCTCCCAGTTTTTCTTTTTCCCCCTACATGGCCCTCATGATGGAGAAATTTCGGGCGTAAGCGTTGTCGCAGCGTCCCGCGCTGTGTTAGATAACGTTGGTTCGAGCCAAAACAATTAATGTGCAGAGCTGGACCAGACCCCGACGTTTAGGTATTATTTACTGTCTACCAAGCTACTTGTTGATGATTGATTTGTGGGGTTTTACGTCCCAAAACCAGATCTGATTATGAGAGAAGCCGTAGTGGAGGTCTCCGGAAATTTCGACCACCTGAGGTTCTTTAACGTGCACTGACGTCGCACAGCACACGGGCCTCAACGTTTGGCCTCCATCGAAATGCAGGCGCCGCGCCCGGGATTTGATCCCGCGACCTTCGGATCAGCAGCCGAGTGCCATAACCACTAGACCACCGTGGCGGGGTACCAAGCTACTTGTAAGCATGGTTGCAAGAGGGTACAGCGCTACACACCATATACTTCGACGGTGCTTTGCGGGAAATTGGCTTCCTATAACGCGACAGTCCATGCAAGAAAGGTATCTAATGTTCCAGGTGACCTTACTAGATGACGTCATCCTGGCCACTGGATATCAGATCAAGTTTCCTTTCCTGCCAAAGGACGTGGTCTCGGTAGTGGACAACCAGGTTCAGCTGTACAAGTACGTCTTCCCGCCACACCTGCAACACCCGAATTTGGCTGTAATCGATCTTGTACAGGCAGTCGGTGCCACATTCCCGATCGCTGAGATGCAGGTAAGTCAACTTATGCCACTAAAGAAGTTTACATAAGCTCACGGCGACGGTGGTTGAAAAATTATCGCTAAAAGACCTAAACAGGTATAATGTCTCCCGCGGAATCGCATTAACAAACGTAATGTTACGTTGAAAAACAGTAATACACCGCTACACGACCCGAAAATGGATTGTATAACGAGGTCGAGGCATCATTTGAAAGAACACAGAGCTGCGTGCTTTGTAGCTTTGAACCCATTACGGAGGCACTGGTAATTATGGCGTAGTGGGTACTTCCCTACTTGGCAAAATGATAAGTTATGGCGCAGGAGATACCTACCACTTCTACTTGCACTAGTTTCCTCAAGCGTTTAAAGTGGCCTCTAAGAAAGTAGCTCCTCCTGCTTACGCTGTCACTGTCCTGCAGTTCCGCGCAGGCCTGGCTCTAGCACAGCATATCCCCCTAAACGCGAGATCCCAGCGTACGAATACAGTGTTTCTCACGTCTTTACATGATGATCGACTGGGCGATTTACGCGAAAGATTCACGGTTTACCGATGATTCCCTCCGGAGCTTCGCCCACTCATCATCATTCACCCCGTGGATATGCTGTGATTTTTTTTTTTCACCTAGTATTGCCATATTTGCTTAGTGAGGCTTCTTCACTGAGGACGACGCCGCGAAAATTCCCGCCAATGACCAATAGTTCCGCTGATCTGAAAGTGAGCGGGTCATAAAGCGACTCCACCTGCACATAGCGCATTAACAGCATCACCGTAAAACTGATATCAGTTTCGCTTTCGCAGAGCCGCTGGGTGGCAGAACTACTGCCTAACAAACGCTCCCTGCCCTCGAAGGAAGCCATGTTCGAAGACATCCGCAAGAAGCGAGAATCCATGCGGCGCCGATACGTCGCGTCGCCGCGCCACACGATCCAAGTGGACTGGATCAACTACATGGACGAACTGGCCAGCCAGATCGGCGCCCGACCCAACATCTTCAAGTACTTCTTCACGGACAACGAGCTATTCCGCGCGCTGCTCGGACCCTGCGTGCCGTACCAGTTCAGGCTTGAGGGCCCGCACCCGTGGCCCGGTGCGCGTCAGGCCATCATGGACTCGTGCCACAGTGTCATGTACCCGCTCAACGACCGAAGCAAATCGTTTAGCAACAAGAAGCACCAACCGGCATTCTTCTACATGTTGCTCTTCTTCGTCGTGCTCGCCGTTGCGTTAGCCTTTCGCGGAATACGACAGTAGTGCTAAGTATTGCGCCCGTTTTCATTCATTCATGTCGATTACACATGCTAAAGGTTGTTCGACATGTCCACTGACATGCGCATCCGTGACACACGTGCCAGAGGTACGTAATATTCCCTGTTCGATGATGTGTCGCAACGGACGAACAGTTAGCACGCCTTTTACCATAAATTCTGTATACGGGCTATTCTTGCACATAGCGACGTTGCGCTTACTGTTTACAGTGCACCACTGCGTATATTACATACCGTTTTATTTTAAATAAAGTAATCACTGTTTCGCGCCGGTCGTCCTGCTGAAAGGTTCCTTGTGTAAACCTATTCCACTGAATGAGCGTTGGCCATAGCCGAGCTCGTGAGACCACGGCAGAAGAAACAGCCGCGGTCGAAGGTAAAACGGGAGGGGAGGGGGTTAACCTTCCCTCCTCCTTTAAGTTTATATGTGTGTATACACATAGACACACAAGCAAACACACGTACGAACATGTACATAAAGGGTGGTTGGCCGGAATACCCCCTCTGCCATTGGATTTCTCGACCTCTTTCACAGTGAGACCATCTACCTTGGATCAATTATTCCGAAACTATACAACGACAGGATATGTCGTTCGACGAGGGATAGAACGAAAGTGACTGGAGAGTATCTTTTTTTTTTTCATGTTTACCGCAAAACAAACACGGACGCAAGAAGGTGCGAGAAGGGACACAGCGCTACTAACAAGTCGGTGTTTACTGCAAGTGGTTACAACATATGCACAGCACAAAGGAAAATGGAGGGGAGAGGGGGGATACACGAGAACCAATATCAACCCAACAAATGAGACAGGCGGCTGACGCAAATAAAAGGGGAATTTATTTCTTAGACAAACAGATTGATGGGTGGCTAACAGCATCTCCATTTTTAATCTCCACTGCTTCGATGAGTCTGCCTCGTGACCGGATCACAATTTCTGGTCAGGTTTGCAACCACAGCGCGCGCAATGTGCAGCGCGGCGCCCTGAAACGGTCACATTTCCAACGTTATACCGGTGCTCACACGCGTTGCTCACCTGCGTTGTCGCCTGCTCACACAGGCGACAACGCAGGTGAGTATCGCATGAAGTTCAATTCAATTCAATTCAATTTATTCAACATCTGACAGATGTTTGGTGCACGGACAAAAAGCTTGAAAAGGCTTGACTAGATCCGCCACTTCGAGGCCATTCAGCGGAAACTTCGGATGTACAAACCTAAAGGTAGGAGTCACAACATTAAAGTACGCCGTGTTCCTTCGAATTTGGCCACTCCTGCTGACAGCACCTTTACTATACGCAAGGAAATAATAGGCTCTTCCGGCCAAAGCAATTTATGATTTGCAAAAATACCTCCGCGCATGCGCAACAGGCAGTGGCTTGCGGCGCCCTCTGCTTGGTTAGGTCCACCCGCTTCCCCGATTTCGAAGGCCACGCCCTTTGTTCTGGCAGGCTAAGATATGCAACGAGACGTCTGACGTTGCGGCCGCGTATTCAGCAACGCGTCGTTCACGGTTGCGCAAAATATTTTTATAGAAATAACGAGGTTTTTTTTTTTTAGATTTTCCTTTAGAATAGCGAGAAGCATGCATCAGAGCTGTATAGCAGATTTGTTTCATTTGATTGATTTGTGGGGTTTTACGTCCCAAAACCAGCTGTGATTATGAGAGACGCCGTAGTGGAGGGTTCCGGAAATTTCGACCAACGGGGTTCTTCAACATGCACTGGCATCGCACAGCACACGGGCCTCAACATTTCGCCTCTATCGAAATGCAGCCGCCGCTGCCCGGATTCGATCCCGCGACCCTCGGATCAGCAGCCGAGTGCCATGGCCTCTAGACCACCGTGAAGGGGCACTGTATAGCAGAAGCCTGAAGCGGCAATTCGCCATGAGAACCGTAAGCAAAATGGCTCAGTTTATTCCATGCATTTCTTCTTAATGCAGCCATTGACCTCCAGCGTTACCATATTATATTGTTCATGAAAACAAGCTCTCTCTATGCGCACGTATACACTGTGCAGAACTCCAGATGGACACGTAACTTTTCTGCTTGCACACTGACCCCGTCTTGGGTACCGGTCCGGCATCACGCAGGAATTCTCGACATGGGAAGGGATGAAAGTTTTTGGCAATGCTTTTGTATGTACGAGAACACATGGCCTCGGACACATATTACAGCACACACAGTTTCTTTTTTTTCAATCTATGATGTATTTAGTAAGGATGCACCTCCTTCTCTCAATAATGCAAGACTTAGGCGATGGAGGCGAAAGTAGGAAACGTATTTCAAAGATTGCAGCAGCGTATGAACGTTACAGACATTAATGCAAACGAGAGGAGGGGGGGAGGCTGATGGCGGTGGGAGGGCGACTCTCTCCGGAATGTTTTTCCAGTTTGTGCGTACATACACAACGCAGCGCACAGAAACACACGCACGAATACACAAAAGGGGCGGGACCCACCTTCTCCCTAAAGAAATAAATTTCTGGTTATGGCTTGCATACAATATGGTGAAGTTTTTTTGCCGTTATAACAGCGCAGACGCAAATCTAACATTTACGAACTCAGCCTGCACTGGCCATTACTTACTTAGTCAACGGAGAAATAAGTTAGCCTAACCTAAGAGATAGGAACCAGTGTTATCCAACGTTAGGTATAATTTAATCACCAAGTGGCAAACCAGGCTGACGTTTGCCAATAGTAAATTAGGCAAACACGATATTCGTCGGGCTCTTATTATTTCACTCACATATGGCAACACTAGCCAGTGCTAACTAGTGCTAACACCTAATATACGAATTAATACGGTATGCCAGAAGACCACATGTGACCGTTAAAATATTTCACAACTGCAAACATTCGCTGGTCGCGATAAAAACAACCTGCAGATACAGGAGCTGGAACTCGTTGTTATCGAGTGCTCAAAAGCAGCTGCGTACAGATAGTGGCGGGAACAGCCACAAAATACACAAGTGCAGCGCGATTCAAGGCTGGAGTTATCTATAGGGCTCGCGGCTGTGCGTGCGGTGACTGTTGCGGGCTGGCCTGTTCAGCCCAGTTTTTTCCACGGCGTGTTGTCGCGGGCATAGGGCTGCGACGGTAAGTACGTAAGCTGTGATCGCAACTGACATGCGGCCTCATTTTTAACGAACATTTCTGCCCGCTCAGCTGCTGAGGTCGCGTTTCTACAGGACGTTTCCGAGTTTATGTTGTTCTCCACTTCACTCGGTTGTCAGAGCAGTAAGAGCCTCTGCTAAAAAAGAAGCTTCAATGCATATATAGCCATTGTTTTCTATAAGCGAGGGATATACACGTTCACTGTTGATTAAACTTTTCTGGAACGAACTTGTTCTCTTGATTGGTTAAAGTCGAGTGTTTCTGTTATCCTAGCAGAAATTACTTTCGTAAATAGCTTGTGTATTACTGGGAGTAGGCTGATTCGTTAACTCCCTTATGTCACCTTTCTTGCGGATTAGGATTATATTAGCATTTTTCCCAACTTAGAGGTACAGTAGATGTCTTGATGCATTTCGTGAAGAGCGATGCAAGTTTTTTTCAAATGTAATGTCTCCTCCACTTTTTATCAAGTCGGCTATTATGCCGTCTTCACTTGCTGCTTTACCGCGGGGCATGCGCATGCCTTTGACAGCTTTTCTGTTCGGTTCCCACCGAAGGCAGGTTTGTCTTTTCGTCCACATCAATTCCTTTCTACTCACTCCAAAATTACAATACCACAATTAGGAACTCGAATAGCTTCCCTATGCTTTCCTAGGCTTCAATGTCTGTTGGTTCATTAAGCTGTTTCTAACAAATAACGAGCGCTTGACCCCTTCACTTATCCATGAAACAGAAATTCTCGGTAGAATAAGGTTGGGCTGGAGCGCATTCGGAAGGCATTCCGAAATCATGACTGGAAACTTGCCGCTGTCACTAAAGCGAAAAGTATTTAATTACTGCATTCTTCCGGTACTAACGCAAGGTGTAGAAACGTAGAGGATAACGAAAAAACTAGAGATGAAATAGCCCGCAGCGTGCAATGGAAAGAAAAATTACAGGTGTAACGCTACGAGATAAAAAAACGAGCGGAATGGATCAGGCAACAGACAGGAGTAGCTGATATCATTGTATCAATTAAAACAAAGAAGTGGACCTGGGCAGGACGTGTCATGAGGAGGAAAGATAACAGATGTACAGTAAGAGCGACAGAATGGATACCAAGAGAGGGAAAACGCAACAGAGGCAGGAGAACGGTTAGATGGAGCGATGAAATTAAAATGTTTGCGGGCATAAAGTGTAATCACTCGCTCAGGATAAGGCGCATTGGAAATCGTTGGGACAGGACTTCGTCCTGCAGTGAACCTATAGTCTGATGATGATGATAGATACACGTCCAATCATTTTTTTTTCCCTGTTAAGTCGATCATTATAAGGCTGAAAATGTGAGAAAAAAAAGAAGAAAGAAATAGTCACTCCTTCAAGCTTCTTGGGCAACTTTCCGCAATTTGCATAAGTCGTGAACGAAAGGTTTGGGGTCAGAAATCTGCGCGCTCGCTTGGCCAGAATATAGTTCGAGGGAACGCTAATTCAATGCGCTCTGCTCGGGTCAGCATTGTAGCAAACGCGCTAAAGAAGAGGGTGTGGCGTCGAGACTGTAATGCAAGCGCGTGGTCAGTAAGACGGAAGTTAATGCAATGTGCACGACATAAAGTTTGTTCACTGAGCGTAGAACGTTATTTATTATCCTGCATACATGCTGAACTCAGGAGGCTCGGAGGACAATGGCTGAATATCAACTACCGAGCATCGTCTCAAATTACTGAAGGCACTTCTGGGTTCGCGTATTTGCATACAACATTATCGTGACTATGGGTGTCATGCATTACTTTGAACCGAGTACGTAAGACCTTTCAAAGCTGGGAAGGCTGTCGCTTAGAAAACAGAAAAAAGGTACTACATAAGAAGAAAGGGTTCCATGATCTGTTTGTCTGTGCTGTATATCCGTGCAGGATAACGAATTTGCCTCGCGAGACCACGGGTCACAACTCATGTATCATCGCGCTACTTGGTGTTGTACAACGCCAAGTGCCTCAATGAGAAAATCGCTTAGAAAATAGAAAAAAGTACTACATAAGAAGAAAGGGTTTCATGATCTGTTTGTCTGTGCTGTATATCCGTGCAGGATAACAAATTGGCCTCGCGAGACCACGGGTCACAACCTCATGTATCATCGCGCCACTTGGTATTGTACAACGCCAAGTGACGCAATGAGAAAAAAAAAAGAAAAGAAGAGTGAAATAAAGAGAGTTTCCACATGGAAGCTCTCTTTATTTCGCACGTTTCGCATCTAGTTTTTCATATCCTAATGTTTCTTCTTCGCGTTTCGTTTCTATTATTTCACGAAGCATGTAGCATCAGCGATGTTTCCCAATCAGGCGTTCGTTCTCTGCGATTCTAGTGCGTGTCTCGGGAACGCAGGCGATATGGCGCTTATTGCTTACACATTGTTTGGTATTTCTGCGAAAGCATTCAGTTAGTAAATGTTACTTGGTGTAACCATGTTTTTTTTTTTCCTTTTCTCAATCCTTGTTCTAATCGAACTGTTGTAACCATCGATGCATGTTCACATTTCTCAGTCCTAAACACACGTACCCTGGAATCTCCAACGTAGTGAGCTGAAAATACGTGTATACATAAGAGGTCCTCGCGATGCAGAGGCTCGAGAAACATTATCCACTGTAATGCTTTAGAGTGTTAATTGCGCTTTGCACGGCAGTTCAGACAGACATCAAGTAATGAAATATTATTCTCAAGGGCTTCCAGTCATGAACACATATTTAAACACAACAACATTTTAAGTTAAAGCTAGCGACCGGTCCACTGTGATAACTGACAAAGTGTAAACTATACACCGGCCAACGGCAGGCGTCATTTGCGAATAAATGGTTTTACTAACCTGGGTCTCAGTTACTGGTGCTCTACAGTGGAACTACCAAGAGAATAACAATTTTTCTCTCAAGAAGCAGTAAACCCCCAAACACTGTACATACTTTAATGTCTGAGTGTTCTTTGCGGTTCCTTGTCATTCCGTGCAAAAACCTCGCGATAACCTAACCCAACCGAGATAAAGCTAGGTGGGGCCGTCGCTGTTTGTACAGCTTTAGCATCTCAGAGTGAAGTTGCCCCTTATTTATTAAACTTTTTTTGTCATACTAGGCTACGCTAGTAAGTATGTATCACTGACCTATACTGTTTTAACTGTTTATTACCCTTGATAATGGTAACTTATTGTTTTGTCGCCTTGATGTGAACATTGCTGCTTATTACTGTGAGCTCACCGTCCCAAACTGTCTTCTTGCGAAAATGGCCCCACGGCGACGCAGGTGCTGTGTAAAATATAGATATATACACTGCGCATACAGACCGTGTACTGTGAAAGCGTGTGTGCTGTGTTGACACTTGCAATCACCTGCGCTCCTGTGCTCGGGTTCAGCATGCGCTAACTTTGCTGCCATAGCAGAAAACATTGGTGAAACTGGCTCGCGTTAGAACTGCGAGCTCTTCCCTTGTTTACGTTCCTTTATCGCTTTTTCTTTCTGGACCATTAACCAGGCTAACATCTCCGGAGTCATCAATAAAATATTCTCTCTCTCTCTCTCTCTCTTTCTGGACATCACTCGTTCTTTTCTATTTGACTGGATTTCTTCCACCGTTCAGCAACGTTGATCTTGGAATCGGACGATGCCGAAGAAAGAAGTCTGCGTAGTGGGCGCTGGGCCCAGTGGCCTGGCGTGCGCTCGCCAAATGCTCGACTATGGCTTCGACGTGGTGCTGTACGACAGGTCCTCAGAGATCGGAGGCATGTGGGTGTACCACGATGATGACGTCGAGGGACAGGCGTCCGTGATGCGAACCACGATCATCAACACCAGCAAGGAGATGAGCGCGTTCAGGTAACATGCTCAAAATCATCATTATGGGACTTTTTTTTTTTGTAGCTTTCGTATAATTCCACGACATTTTTATTTAGCCAGACAGGAGAAGGCTTCCTCTTGAGCGCCGTTCAAATATCAGTGAATTCGCTCAAGCCGGCTCCGACACTTTGCTGGCAAATTTCTCTAATTCCATCAAATTTCATTTCTCGCTATCTTGGACTGATTCCCTTGAAGCCGATTTTGCCGCACTAGAAACGCCAGTTATTTACTTCGGTCTTCTTGCTTGCACTATTTAAAATATGGCATGACATAACAGTAATTCTTTCTTCTTAATCTCATTTAAACGTAAGCGATGCCGGTCATCCAGTCTTTCGAGGTGCCTTCATATTCGGGCAAGAAATTCCGGGAGTCAGGGAAGCTGCGACCTCCCAATATTGGCTATAGCCCCGAAAGATTATTCTCTCTCGGTCTCTCCCTTTCGCGTTGAGGTAATGCGTAAAGCGCTACATGTAGCGGATTACTTGATATCGATTACATTTTGCTATATGCTTGTAACGTTTCACTTACTTCCTTCAACGAGTAATCATCCTTGAAATCCAATTGCATATTTCCTGTGATCGATTACACAATTCAAAAGTTACATACCTCAAATTTCCACATGAAAGCTCAAACTATATTAAATGAACAGATTGCTAAAAACGATGGCGAACAGGGAATGTCGCTGGAGCCGACGTTTCGACAAGTGGACTTCTCTTCGTCAGTTCGAATTGGCAAATGCTAACAGATCGAATGCCACGAGTAATTCAAAGTAAACATGTTTGACAGAGATCTGTCTGGCTGGGTAAAATTATGCGAATAAACAGACTCTCCATCCACGTTTAGTTTATAGTTTTTCATGTTAAAAACTACAGACTAAACGTGGCTGGAGAGTCTGTTTATTCACATAAGAGTAATTCATCCTCGTACCTAGAAAAATGTGCACCTCTTATTAGTTAATGTGCGCATTAGGCATGTATATAGTTAGTCTTTCAATGTGGACGCACGTCGAGGTCTTACCAAATTCATAAATATATGCCTCATTCGCCGAATACGGCCACCATGCAGCGACTTCCCACCTCCCAAGGACTTCCCCAACTACATGCACAACACCAAGATGCTGAGCTACTTCCGGAAATACGCCGACCACTTCGGCGTCACCAAGCACGTGAAGACGAAGCACGACGTGGTACAGGTGAATCCAGCCGTCGACTACGAGAAGACGGGACGCTGGGACGTGCTCGTCAGGGACCTGGACAAGAACACCGACCGCACGGAGACGTTCGACGCCGTGGCCGTGTGCGTGGGGCACCACGTGTACCCAAACGTGCCGCACTTCAAGGGACAGGAGAAGTTCCGCGGCCGAATCATGCACACGCACAGCCTGAAGAACGCCGACAGCTTCAAGGATCACCGAGTGGCCGTTGTCGGCATTGGCAATTCTGGTGTCGATGCCGTCGTCGACGTGAGTCACGTGGCACTAGAGGTAAGCGGGGACGTACACCACCACTGTGCGAATCCCGGTTTCGATGCTCTCCGAGTACGACCAGATAGCTATCCTTGACAACGTCGACTAATTCCGCGTTGTCGAATTCCTTCATGATGGCGTTGCCATGGCCGTTGGAAGAGTGTACCGTAATGAGGCGGTCGTGCAGAGTTGACTAGATGGTCAGCTGAACAGTATGAAGAAATATGGCGACGTCCCGAAAGTATAACACTGACGGACAGTTGCATACTCGTCTGTTCACTGCTCTTCTTGTGTCCGTGTCCTGCACGCCTCTTCTTTTGATTATGGACTGTTACCAACTCGCTCAACTTTCTGTCCTCCTGTACGTCAGTCTCACGAAATATGCGATAATTTTCACTGCAATTGTAGTGCTACGCTAAGCGAGTTGGTCAACTACATGAGCATCGTCTGCGCCTAACAAACCTTCAGTTGCTTTCTTAAGAGACCTTCGAAGTGCTGCCGGGGCAAACCGCTCTCCGTACGCATGAGTTCTCGTACACAGATGAATCAGGCAGTACACCCGGTCCACCCGCGTCTCCTCCCCGCCCTATTTTGAAATGGTCCCCCGTTGCAAGTGTGGCCTTTCCAGACAATGGAACCCACTAGGATCTGTTGGAGACCTGCAAGATGTATACGTGTGCTACTGCTGTGCCACACACGCTTATTATGCGTTAGTGACACGAAATATTATTTAATTTTCGCAGACGTATCTGTCCACGAGAAGAGGAGCTTGGGTGACCCGGCGCGTCGGCCCCAACGGAGTACCCATCGACATATTCTTTAGAACGCGACTCAAGGCCTACCTGACGCGCTTTTTGCCGGACTCATTGGCCAACGACTACGCGGAGAATGTCTTGAACGAGTTCTTCAACCACGAGGCTTACGGAATCAAGCCCAAGCACCGCATCAACGCGCAGCACCCGACCATCAACGACGCTTTGCCAAACCTCATCCTCAGCGGAAAGGTTCGCATAAAGAAGAACATCGCTGAATTCACCGAAGACGGTGTGCTCTTCGAAGGTGATGACAAGGTGGGTTGCCGTGCCCCGTTATATGGTTACAAAATCTG
This sequence comes from Hyalomma asiaticum, assembly GCA_013339685.2. NCBI lineage: Eukaryota > Metazoa > Arthropoda > Arachnida > Ixodida > Ixodidae > Hyalomma > Hyalomma asiaticum. Next base: position 58,614,797 of record CM023483.1, read on the forward strand.
TCGCTGTCGCGTTCATGATGACTCCATTTATTCATTATACCTTGCGAAACTAACTCTGTCTTGCAACATAGAACACCATCCCCATCATCGTTCCATCTATAGTGGTAATCTTGAATTTTCCAGCGTCAAAATGTGTACCATGCAGGCAGTAGAGGAGAACATCAACTTAACAGAGGTGCATCTAACAGGATGTGCATTTATTCACTCTAACCTGTGCGTCTATGTACGCACAAATTCGTTTTTGGTTGAAACACTTTGTCCAAAAGTTAGGAGTCGAGCTGGCAGTGAAGCAGTGAAGTAGCAGTGAAGGTCAATGTGCAGCAGTGAAGGTCAACAAAATCTTGATCAAAGGCAGAAAAACTGTGCTTAGAAACTTACAAGTACTGGAAGATTTCTTGCTTTGTAATCTGAAGAGCAACTCATGTATTTTTCAGTAAACTTACCCACTAACCACTTTTCTGCCATTTTTAGCGTATAACGGATGAACGGCGGCAGATAGTGATGCACAAATCAACAAAACATCGCGTATGCTGGAGTCCTAAACTTAAGTATACCGTACTAAACCGTACCAAAAAAACACGCTGAGTCGAAGATGGAACAATATTCACTGTCTGTGTGTAAGATTTACCCGGCAAGTCTTACGGCAATTATATACTAAAAAAAAAAAAAAAAGAGAATAAATCTCAACCCTACTGACATGATTAGAAGGCGAAGCCGATGACTACCATGGCAAGCGCTACAGCAAAATGAATTCGGCGCCTTTGGGGAGTAAGCGCTTGCTCTCTGCTTCTAGGGTGATAACTTGTGTATTACTTGACATGATGCTTGCGCTCGGCGCTTGAAAATGAATTGCTGCGCCTTGCCTGGCTTGGAGCACGGTTACGTCTGCTTGTGCTACTGATCCAACTGACTGGCGCACGTGTCGAGGGAAGGGTGACACCTGCGTGTGCGCAAGGTGTTAACCGACACACATGTGTCCACGCTCAACTGGTACAGCATTTCGGGTCCTACATTTACTCCACATATGTACAGTCTTCTCTCTCCCTCTTTTTTTCTTATACTCGGTCTACGTGTCTCTTCTTATACGTGTTCAGACCTTCTATAATGCACGGACCAAAGGGTGATAAACGTGAAATGTGACGCATAAATACGCGTCGTTATCGCACCGCGCCTACCAGCCACTATCAAACATGGGCACAATGGGCTTAAAGTGCACATTACATGTATCGAGAAAGGAGTCAGTACCTGGCGATGAATTAATTGGACCCGTATTGCACTGAATCAGTCTACAATTTTTGCTGACAGAAAAAAAAAAGAAAGAAAGAACGATACGAAAAAGTCCGACCAACGCACCACTAACAGTTTCGCTGTAAGAAAGATATCGGCTAAAGCTGTCATCGTTATAAGCCTGAATTTGTTTGGGTAACCAACGCCTTGCAGGAAATGTATGTTATTGATTATCCGATTAGAGTGCCCGCTACGTGAGATACGACGTCCTTTCAAGCGCATGTACAATATTTCAGGCAACGCCGCTGGATGACGTCATTCTGGCAACGGGTTACCAGATCAAGTTCCCATTCCTGCCGAAGGAAGTTGTTTCCGTAGTGGACAACCAAGTGCAGCTTTACAAGTACGTCTTCCCGCCCCACTTGAAGCATCCGAGTCTGGCTATCATTGGGCTCATACAGCCGGTCGGCGCGATATTCCCCGTGGCCGAGATGCAGGTGAGTACAGACCACGTGCGCCTCCTTTATGGCGAAGCTGCATATATGGCTAGGACACCCGTTGACCTGTTTGTGCGTGCGCATAAAGAATTAAATGCTCTATTGATCGATCCCGAAGGTAGTGATAAACCGTGCGAAGGGCAGCTTCAAGCATTCGGACAGCAAACAAACAAACAAATAAAAATTATTATTATTATTATTATTATTATTATTATTATTATTATTATTATTATTATTATTATTATTATTATTATTATTATTATTATTATTATAGGAGGGTTAATTACGAGGTGATTATCGCGACACCATTCTACAATATTGGCGCCATCTTTACTTCCCTAACTAATTTTTCATATTGTGTTACATTTGCCGTGAGTCCAAGCTAAAACCCTGGCTGGTAGAATCTCTTCCACAATGGTGTCAGTGCCCCGGCACGGTATGGTTTCGTGGCTGTGACACTCTGCATGCTGTCCGAAGGTCGCAGGATCGAACCGCGGCCGTGGCGGCTGGATTTCGATGGAGCCCAGCTGATCAAAATTTCCGGAGCCCACCATGCCCTACGGCGTCTCACATAATTAATTGTATCGTGTTTCCGGGACGTAAAGTTCCAGAAATCAAGTCAAATCAACAATGGTGTCAGCGGGTTCCGAGCAACGCATTGGCGCACAACGAAGCGCAAGTGGTATACCCAACTGCTTTGATGCATGCGACGTCCTGGACGAGTCCGTTGCAGTGTTCTCATGTGGCCCGCATCCTTCCACGTTTTCAGAATGGGTGGCTAACTTCCTTTGCCTCGCTGACATTTGCGCAGAGCCGCTGGGTGGCCGAGTTGCTGTCCGAGAAACGCTCACTGCCCTCGGAGGAGGCCATGTACGAGGACATCCGCAAGAGGCGAGAGTCCATGCAGCGCCGTTACATCGCATCGTCGCGCCACACCGTCCAGGCTGATTGGATCAGTTACATGGACGAAATAGCCAGCCAGATCGGCGCCCGACCCAACATCTTCAAGTACTTCTTCACGGACAACGAGCTCTTCCGCGCTCTGCTCGGACCCTGCGTGCCGTACCAGTTCAGGCTTGAGGGCCCGCACCCGTGGCCTGGTGCGCGTCAAGCCGTACTCGACACGCGTTACAGGGTGATGTACCCGCTCAACGAACGATGCACGTCCTTTAGCAAGAACAGAGGCGCCTCCGCATTTCTTTACGCGTTTATCTGCTTCTTTGTGCTGGCGATAGCATACGTCTTTTCCGTACAACGGCCACTTTCCTGATTACTTCGCCAGTTCATGTTCGCATTTGCCTTGACACTGTCCCAAGGTGGTTTGCCAGCCCAGGTCACGACAGATCATTCCACCCTGGCATAGAATTAAAGCGATTATAATAAATATATCAAACGTCACAAGCATCCCGTATTGGTGGTTGACTGATCCACGAACAATGGACGGCGAAAGAGAAGTGAATAAAAATACAGAATCCAATCCCAAAGTTCCCTTAATTGCATTCAGTGTTGCATATGGTTCACTGTTGAAACAGACACTGCTGAAGTGGAGTGAGAAGTGTCGAGGATCGCTGACTTTTTCCCCTATTTGGGAAGCCTGCTTCGCCTGCCGAACGCAACGTTGCTGTTCCCAGGAGATGCGAAAGATCCTCGCTGTGCCCATGGCGATGTGCGACGGAATAAGACGATATTGTTTGTGTCGTGAAGAATGAACAAATGGTATACGCCCCCTACGTCATTAATAATATTAGCAGGAGCTAGTCATTAACCTAAAATAAAGTGGCCATGCTTAGCACACCGACTGTCGCCTTCGTAACCGCATTATAATTAATATGTGGTTCATAGTGTGTTTGAGCAAAAATCCCTTAAATAACAGGCGGTCGCTGTACTTTTTAAGCTTCTGCTTCGAGATGACGACGCTGCTGGCACCGGCTATGACCGTCGTTGTCTTATATCCCTGTTGGTAACACATTCTATAGGCAGTGTACCAAGTAACGCGACGTAATCATGATGAAGTGCACCTAGTTTGTGCCGATAGGTGTTCCTATTTCGGCTCAAGAGAAACAGTATCACCTCGCGTAGTATACAGGACGGATTAGAAATCGTCGGGAGAGGCTTAAAGAATGGCGGATATCGAATATTACCATGACGGGTGTGTGAATGCTGGAATGTTTCGAATATTTCTCGAATATCTCTTCTTTAATATGTATTTTCGATTCGGAAATGAGGTATTTGAAATTTTCGAGTGTTCGAGGGGATGCGGTTATTCATAAAAATTGAAATGAACGACCCACTGATCATGCCTAAAGGTGTGAATTTCTGCGTTTACGCTATAGGTACCGACATACTATGCGCCAAAAACAAACTATACGCCAAAAAAGTTCGTAAGAGATTATTTCAGCCAATCCTAATGCTTGACATATCATCAGAGAAGCCGGCCTGCCAATGACAAAAAAAAAAAAAGGAACAACAAAAAACAAAAAACACTTAGGAAAGAGAAGTTTTGTGAATTCAGTATACAAGATAAGCATAGGTTGTGCATGGAGGCATCACGGCGGCTGAAGACGAGTGCACCAGCACGTGCGACTTGTCGCTGCCGAAAGACGCTATCACGATAATTAATCATCTTCAACCGCGTGTTCAGCAGAGCTGCTGAAGCTCGTGTAAGCACGCTGGTGTTCTGACCCGCTTTCAACCGGTAATAAAAGCGTGCTGCCCCGAGCCGCAGCCGCCTCATTGAGGAGGACCTCTCTGGCATGCACTGCAGCAGCCTTACCGCGTGGAACAACAAATATTCCTTGATGATAGGCTTTGGTGTTGGTTATCACTTTGTTTATGCTGTGACACTTTATGAATACAATTAGGATCTGACATCCTTGGAGCAATCCAACTACCGAGCGCCCAGACCGTAGAACTGATGCGACGAACAAAAGTCCCACGAAGTGCGGACAGATAACGTCGTTTTGTCTGGTTTGGAAGCCGTATGGCAACATTTTGTTCGTTCTGGTAATTTTGTTTCGAACAAGCTCGTCTTCTTGAAAATGTCCTGCGTTGCACAGCTTTCTCTCTCTCTCCGCACTCACAGAGCAGTAACTGCTTCCGATAATTGGTTTCAGTTGGTATGACCGTTGTGTCAGGAAGATTGATACGGTCGTCGCTGTCTTGGGAATGTTCGGCTATCGGGTTGCGATCTCGGAGGTCATTCTTGTGCTGTCACAGTCTTTCTTTGAGGTTTTTCGTTTCGCCGGTGTAGCTCGTATCGCAGTCAGCGCAAAGAAGTGGGCTCTCACCCTCGGCGGACCAGTCTTTGGCAATATGTAGAGAACATGTGTTCGAAAGCTTCTCAGTCGCTCGGATGCCTTCTTTTCTGAGAATACGGGCGATGGTACCGCTAACGACTCGGACATATGGGAGAGTGTCGTGTTTCTGTTGTGATGTTGATTCAGGAGCTGGACGCTGAATTTCTCAGCAAGCGTTTCGTGGTTTTGAAGTTGAAGTGCTTTCGGAATAAAGGTTCTTGGGTAGCTGCTCTTGGCGAGTTCCTTGACTATCGTTTGTTGTTCATTTGTTTAAGTCCGTACGCCGCTACTCGCACTTGTTGTGCCTCTATACCCCTGCGTCAATGGCTGACTGGACGGATTTCGGGGGGGGGGGGGGGGGGGGCCCTGGGCCCCCCCTTGCCTACGTGCCTGTTGGTTATCACTTTGTTTATGCTGTGACACTTTATGAATACAATTAGGATCTGACACGCTAGTCAGTGTGTTCCTGATAGTAACATTGTTTGTGTTCATACTTTATTAGGGTATTTTCTTAAAATAGTTCATGTGTTAAACAAAATAATTTACTAAAGGCACACCTTTGCATTGATATTCGATTCGGTATTCGAAACTGGATATTCGTATTCGATCCATATTCTAAAGATATTGTTACAGCGCGTCAGTGGTTCGAGAGAAGCGCCAGTTGCTCGAGAGAAGCGCGCAGAGAAGAGAAGAAGACGACGTTGCGTTGTTGATGCGATCGCGACCGCCTCGGTGCATCGGCTTTGCTTACGCATTAAAAGCCCCTGAAACCTACGTGGTTCGTAACAGATTCTGGCGCTTCTGGCGTAACAGATAACTGGCGCTTCTCTCGAACCACTGACGCGCTGTAACAATATTGATATTCGCACGTTCTTAGTTATCATCCGTGGATATCTCCGCAACGCTTTTCTATGCGGCGTACGGTCTTGTCCTTTTCATCATTAGCGAATATCGCACTCACTACGCAACGACGACGTATTACGCAACAGATACACGTGCATTCTCGTGGAAAGGTATCATATACGCCGTCATGTCGCTGCGTAATAGTGGGTGCGATGAAATAATAGTAATAGTAATAATAGTAATAGTAAGTGTGAAATGCGATGTTATATGGCACTATCATAGACACGGCTGAAAGATGGTGAAGTCATAAAGATTAGTGGTTGTCATTAGCGGTGGGATGGCGCGCATACGGGAGACGTTCTCAACTCATGAACGGAAACTTAGCTTTATCACTCAAGAGGAAATTATAGAATTACTGTATTTTGCCAGTGCTGACATACAGAGCAGAAACTTGGAGAATTACAAAGAAGCTAGAAAGGAAGAACCACACAGCGGACAATGGAACGAAAAATTATAGGCGTTAGATAGGAATAAGCCGAATGGGTTAGGGAACAGACAGAGTAACCGACAGAACTAAAGAAGAAAAAATGGGCACGGGCAGGTCACGTGATGAGAAGGCTAGACAACCGATGGACAGTTAGAACGAAGGAATGGATACCAAGAGAGGATAAGCGCAGCCGTGGACGACAGAGAGTAAGATGGAGTGACGAAATTAAGAAATTCGCAGGCATCAAATGTAATCAACTCGCACAGGGCAGGAAAGGATGGAGAGCATTGGGAGAAGCCTTCGTCCTGCAGTGGACATAAGATGGGAGGATGATGATGATTATTATTATTATGATGATGATGATGATGATGATGATGATGATGATGGTGATTTTGTGTCCTTTCCAAGACAGTCAAATTCTCGAGGCGGCGGCGTAGCGCTGTACATATCCTCCGGCATAACCTTTAGAAAACTAGAAAAATTTACGGAACCAAATTTAGGAGAGCTACAGACGTAGTTCGTTGAAATACAGAATATAACGTCATCGCGTGTCTTGTACAGACCACCAGATGCGAATATTCAGCCGTTTCTTGACAAATCAATTAAAAGTTCTTTGTCTGTCTGCCTGTCTTGACAAATCAGAACGTACTTTACAACAGTTTACAAGTAAAAAAAAGAAAAGCACGTCCCTCTATGTGGTGATCTTAACATAGGCACAAGCAAAGAACAAGCGCGGAGTATCAGCGTTTAGCGTGAAGTTATTGTTTTACAAATAATATTTCATCACCGACAAGAGTTACACCAACGTCATCCACAACAATTGCTACATTTTGTTCAACATTGATAGTGAAGCTATCACTGCTAGCGTGATATCCGAAAACGTGTCAGACCATTTCCCAACCATTATTTATATGTTTTTGGCGCTTATCTGCAGGTAGCGAAACAAACTACCGCACAACCATTCAGGATCGATTACGAAAAGAGTTCATGGGCAATCAAAGAAACAGAATTATGTTCAAGCGATACAGGTACGAACGCAGCTTAAGCAAACTTTTCCTCATTGTTGCAAAAGTAGCGCGCTAACCTCGCAGGTCAGCCTACCTATCTACCCCAATTCGCCCTTGGATGAACGAAGAGATACTCAGTGTTCAGATTAAGAGAACATTAGCTGACCAAAATGAAGCAAAATAGAAATAACGGTTAATATAAATAATTATACAGAAACACTCGCAATATGTCGTTGTCGATGGTGAGAAAACGAACAAGAATATTACGCTATACTTATCACGTAAGCTAACAGTAACACAAAGGAAATTTGGCGTAGAGTAAAAGCAATTGTAAACCCGGAGTCCCAACAACCTGTTTTACCAAACTTAGCGTTGTAGGTTATAATGAAACGGAACTAGCAGAACTACTTAATGATTATTTCGTAACCACAGGAGAGAGTCGACAACGTGTACAAACAAAAATATAACTCACCGTTCCCTAATGTTCACAAGGATACTTTCTTTTTTTCGAAAAATTTCATTTCCGGCAGCGTTTGACGTAACTTCCGTTCCACAACACTGTGTCGGTGCCGCTCAGCCGAATATGCCATAAATTAAGGAAACGCTACAAGGCTGTGACAGAAGTCATAGTCATGAGCATGACTCATGAAAAGTGAGAACGACTCAGCGAGAGAATTTGCTCTCACAAACCACTGAAATGGGTTTGAATGTGCGTCCTATATAATAACACTGAAGGATGATGGTAAAATGAGCATAACTCACCAAAGTTTACAATGACCCAACTAAAAGATTAACACTCGAAATTATCGAGATGGACTCGAAAAGTCATAGTCACGAGCATGGATCATAAAAAAATGAGAATGGGTCAGCAAAAAAAAAAAAAAAAAAGAAAAAGCTCTCAAAGACTGATGGAACAGCTTCGGATGTGGTTTCGATTACCACAGCTATAAGGACTCCTAGGATTTTTTAAATTTTTTTTTTTTTGGAATGGCAGGCGTGAACCATCGTCTACCACTTAGGGATCAACTCCAGTATAGCACTGTGCTTCTGATACCGACGTCATGCTATAACGTGATGCAATATGTCTCAACCGGAGCATCGCTGACAAATTATCACCACGCTTGAAACTATTTGTTCACTGAAGACATGGCATTTGTCACCAATGATGCACTTCATGCAAATGTTTCGTGTGATATTCAATATATACTCATAAGCAAAGTGTATGTGTCGATCAATCAGGCTATTCTACAACATACTCTTCAGAAATAATGCTCACATGCCGATAAGCGTGTGCATCACTCTAGGCTGCATTTTTTTTTTTTTATGTTAGTGCCTCACTTAAAGCAAATTTTCTCTGTGGACACCCCTCGCATTACCACTGACCCCCAATAATTTATCGGAATGTTTAAAATTGGCCTTGCCAAACGTTAGCAGAGATAACTGTTTCGCGTTTCCGGCTAAAAAAATGCCTTGATCAAGGCAGCTGCTAGACGTCCGAATTATTAGTTCAAGATGTTTATTTATTAGTTATTTTATCTGGTTACCTTTTCGCTTGATGGGCAGAACGAGAAATTATTCGCTGTAATTAACTATACCTGCTAACAAAAATAAACATTCACATTCGAGACAGAGAGCAATCAGCGAGAAGCATCGCCGCCACAATTGTCGCGAGAAAACTAAAGCGCAGTGGCAAAGTTTCACGCGTCGTCGGCGACCGGCTCGGCACGTACGACTTGCACATGCAAATTTTCTGCCACCTGCTCCTGGGCAGGCAAGTGGTCTGGTTGCCGTACTTGTCCAGCCTCAGTACCAAGTCCACGCGCTTCTCCGACGAGGACAAGTTGCCAAGGGTGCCGTACACTTCGAATACTGCTGTCGGCACGGTAGTTATCTGCACCCAGATCTGTACCGTGCCATCCTCGGAGGCTTCGAGCATCGAGGCGCGCTCCACCTTGCCGAGCTTCCAAGCTACGCAACTTTCCTGGAAGTGCAGCTTCGCCAGCGCGTTGATGTAATTGACGGCGTGGCGTGCGAAGGGTAGCGACACCTTCGGATCGTTCACCCTCCGACTTGCGTCGAGGCAGGCGCAGAAGTGGCGTGGTATGGAAGCGTCCGCGCACGTCCTCTCTGGCGGTATCGGGCCGAACAGACTCAAACCCTTCTCCGTGGAGTTTGTGACAAACGTGGGAAATTCAGAGAGGGCGATAATAGTGGCGTGAAGATCGTAATTGCTGATCAAGCGGCGTTGGTTCACTTCTAACTGGGCGGCAGCCACAGGGTCATGCGCCAGAAAGCGCTTGGGCAGTGCTAGGAAACAGAAGGGGTTGCTGTTCTCATAGCGGCCGATCTCGGTCATGCTGATGTCGCCCGTGCGGAAGCCGTGGTCGCTCATGAATAGTAGAGCGGTGTTTTCGAAGATACCGTAAGCTGACAGCTCCCTGAGAAAGGCTTCCAGAGCATCGTCCAAGAGTTGAAGTCCATTTATGTTGTCGTGAGTGAGGTACGAGAACCACGCGAAAGAGAACATTGGCCTCTGGCGATTGAGCTTCAACACGTCAGCTAAGTAATGTACCAGTACTTTCGTCTTTAAGCGAGAACCCATGCAATTAACCGTTTCTTCGTCTTCTTCGTCCATCATCCGTAGAATAGAAGTTGGGTAGTAGTCCGTAGGCGCCCGCGTAAGACCGGAATAGCTTGGGTAGACGAAAATTCCCGCGAACGGCCATTCCTCCATGAACAGCGTCGCATAACCTTTGGCCCTGTACGTCTTCCAAACAAGCGGGAGTGGATCGAATTTTCCATATCGTCTGTACATACCCTCTGCTTCTGAGCCGGGCAACCCTGTGAGAAGGGGAATCAAATTGGGAAAACTATTGTCTTCTACCTTGTTGAACGCGACAAACTCGAATGCACCCAGTTCTTCCCTGAGATATCGGCCCGTCTTTGCCATGCGACGATGGAAGTTCATCCTGGACGTCGAGTCGAGACCGAGGATCAGGACGCTCATCGCCCCTTCGTTGGACGGTGGTGTTTCGTTTGCCTGAGCACCGCTTGTAGCGAGGCGCTTTGGTCGAGGCAGAAGGAAGTATTCCTTGAACAGTTTTTTACCGTACGCCTCACACGTGACTCGCACGTATTCCGCTCTGAGCCTAGCGCCTAGTTTCAACGGCACACGTGGTCCGAATTTAGGCGCATTGTCAGGCTCTGGATCCGATTCGTTTCGATATACCTCACGGTAGTAACACGTGGTGTTCAGCTCCGATACGTTGTAGACGCGACGAAGAGCGCTAACATTCATGACGATGCGGTCGAAGTGCTGCACAAGGACAGTAGGCTTTTGGCTCGAGCACATCCTTTCGTACGGCACGTCTTCGGATAACGAAAGGCCGACAGTCCAGTGGTAGGAGTCGTAGAGCGGAAGCGAGCAGCCAGGAGTCCGTAGCAGGTATCCCTTCAAAAACAGGTGCGTCTCGCTTAACATGGACCTCAGCACGACCACTTCAACGCGAAAGAAAACGTAGCAAAATACGGCGTATACGGTAAGATAGAACAACTTCTTTCTGGTAAGCTGGAACCGCAGGCGAGCCATGATGATGATGATGATGATGATGATGAGCCTTCGAATATGGCACATACCCACTTCGGGGGATCGGCCAAGACCTGATGTGTTTACCTGACAAAAACGTGCAAAGCGGAATTTGTCAAGAATATACGGCGTAACATATGCTGCTACTAATTAACAAAAAAAAAAAAAACAGACGCTAAGCTGGAAGAAAGCAAATACATATTTATTTAACAAGCTCTTCTTTCCATGGACACGTCATTTTAATTTAATGCTATATTGTTTTTATTTACGTGAACTTCACATGCCGCTAAGTCCTACTATAATTACTACTACAAACGCCCTATCTAATTTGACAAGAATCTTTTTTTTTTTAATTTAACTGCATATTTCTATTCCTTTTGATTAATTCTTCAGGACATCCCAAAGTTTGTGGCCCATGCCTCATGCATAGCACGTATACCCCATAGTGGGCGCGTTCCAACAGTCAACATGAGCAGCCGCATCATCGTCATTTTTCGTGAATCGGTAGCTATGTATAGTCCCCGTGTAACCACTTATACAAATAATTCATGTAATTAGCCTTGCAGAATAAGAAACGCCATGAACAACATATATGTAATGTAAGTCCGAAGAACATGTAGCAAGTTAAAAATGTTCAGAACACAAATATTTGTTGGGCAAACGCTTCGAAATAACATTAGCAAATAAATAATTAGCTCCTGTAGCCTCTAGGGGAGGGGAGGGGGGCGTTTCTTCGTTTCTTCAGTCTTCAGCTTTAATATATATACCTTTCACAGCCGTTCGGTAATTATCACGCCGGTCGAAATTCACGGAGCCCTCACTACAACGTCTCTCATTCTCATAATCATACGACTGTTTTGGGAGGTAAAACCCCGCAAATTATTCCGCCGCTGAAAGTCTACTTGTGGGGCGTACATGTTGTGCAGCACCAGCTGTCTCAACATTTCGTCACTTCTTCACTATGAATCCAGGGCATGGCCGTAAATACCTGGGCTAATCTAAACAGCGCGCTGAAAACCGTCCCGAGTAAATTCAAATCTGGAGGCAATCTCGGCCAACGTTACTAGAATACTCAGGAGCAAGAAAAGGAAGGAATCCCATTGGTAGGGTAACTGTATTAGCTGTGTATTGAGTCTCTTAGGGTAAGTGCAGCCATCTCTCGGTCTGTTATGACAACTCCAGGAATCCGAAGTGGTCGAAAACGGAATAAAGCACATGGGGGTCGTTCCCACGCGCTTTCAGAAGTGTATCTCGTACGTGGAGTGCGCAGCACTGTCGCAAATGTGAGCTCATTCTGAGCGCTAAATCACTGGGATGGAACCGGTACCACTGCACAGTGTACTGGGACGCTTCAACGAAAACTGCAAGGACTTCTTTCACCCGCGCTCTGTCGCCGAAATCACGGAAATACCGAGCCCGCTGGAATTTCACAGACGCTGGGTTTCGCCTAACCTACCCGTCATCATCCGAGGCGGTGCGTCCCACTGGGATGCTGTTAATAAGTGGACTCGTACCTACTTGAAGGGCAAAGTCGGTGAACTAGCAGTCACCGTAGCCGTCACTCCGAATGGGTTTGCGGACGCCGTGCACGGAGGTGTGTTCGTGACTCCCGAAGAACGTGTCATGAAATTCGGCGAGTTCTTGGACATCCTCGAAGCCCGTGAACGCTCGAAAGCGGTGTTTTATATTCAGAAGCAGAACTCGAACTTCACCGACGAGTTCAAGGAACTTGCAGTTGACGTCGATACCGATGTTTGCTGGGCGACAGCAGCATTCGGCAAGGAGCCCGACGCGGTCAATTTCTGGATGGGCGATGAGCGGGCCGTCACGTCCATGCATCGCGACCACTACGAGAACATATACTGCGTGGTTTCGGGCCACAAGGACTTCATCCTTCTGCCCCCGACCGATTTGCCATGGGTGCCTTACGAATATTATAAAACGGGACAATTTCGCGAAGCCGCGAACGGTCAATTCGACGTAATCGGTTCAGGTATGCGTATTCATCGCTGTGAATTTCAACGTCTTATTTTACAAAAGAATTGTAATCAACAGGAGTTGTACGGAATATCTTCGAAATATGTAGTTGTTATAAGAGGCATTGTTACATTCATAACAGTTTATGTGCTTGTAGATTTGTCAACAGATGGCTGTTGACTATATTTCCAAATACCCACACGCGCCTTCCCATTTCACAGGCTACAATAAATTGCACACTACTCTCCGATATGGAGGTCTTAAGGTTAGGGTTCAGTGAAGTATTTTGCTTTTGCTGCCGCTCAAGCAATGTTACAACACCGACACTGTTGGCTTGTGCAGGCGATGATTCGTTGGTGCCATGGATTCCCCTAGATCCAGAAAACCCGGACTTTGACAGATATCCACTCTACCGGCGAGCATCACCGGTGAAATGTAGGGTCAGTGCCAGGCGATATGCTGTACTTGCCTAGCTTGTGGTTCCACCACGTCCGGCAAAGCCATGGATGTATTGCGCTTAATTACTGGTACGACATGGAATTTGACATCAAGTATTGTTATTACAAGCTTCTTGAAGATTTGTCGCTGACAAGTAAAAACTGATGACATAGTTCCCATCCTTATAGTGAATGCAAATACAACCACTGCTGCACAAGGGATGAATAAAGTGCAACACAGTACTTCGAATCGTGAATAAGAAATTTAATGTGTAACAAGCACACACTTCAGGCCACTGCAACAGTACAACACAAAAATTAAGAACTTGCAGCATGCCTTATGACCAGTAAAGGGAACACAACTCCATTTGTACAAGTACAAAAGTGCGTATGTTAGTAGGTGTGACATTGCCTTTGAAGGCAACCCAATGCGATGGCCACCAAATTTCACTGAGCAGCCTTAACAGAAACCAAGCTGTGAAACACCTCAGGAGAAGCACAATTTGCATGGTATTTCGTTGCATTAAGTACCATCCCTGTTGGTAATGCAAAGTCCACCAACAACTCCTGGAAGCTTTCTTCCAAAAAATAAATTATCAATGCCGTGAAAAAAAATGACCACATGACTTAAATGATGGGCATTGCTGAAGTACGCAACCTGCGCTTATGAAATGGTGTAAAACACTCACTAGCATTGCTAGTATTATTAAAAAAGCAAACACACTCCACCTATATTTGTATGCATATTTTTTAAGTGTCAACTCTTTCCCAATGCATATGTACAAAGCTTGCATTAACATTTGCATGCTCAGAATTTGTAGTCACGCGATTTCAGAATGTATTTCACAGCTTCAACTAATCACACAGAACATCACTTGATTTCCATCCCTTCAATGTCACTTATCCCTCGCTTCCTCTGTTCAAAGGGGCCAACATCAAGCATACGTAAGAAAATACACAGGGGGACTCACAAACTGGTCTTATCAACGGGACCATACAACCTGCAACAACTTTACCCAGCACAAACGAGATGTCACAGCTATCAGGGAACAGACAACAAAACGTGCCCACGACATACGTTGACTTTCCTTGTAACTCGCAAAGAATGCAACGCCCAGGCTGTGATATTAATTCTTAGTGAGAAGTTTATATACATGTTTGCTGCCACGTGTCACATACTTTCACGCTTGCAAGCGAATGAAGTCTAACTCGGCAGCAATGGAGCTGTGTCTGCAATACCAAAATATCCAGCATTTCACACACCACACAACTTTCAAGCACTCTTGGCTTGGCACAAATGCTTTGTCGCAATTAAGGGTACTGCTTTATGGATGAGACCGTATAGAAGGTTGCCTCACAGCATACCAATGCAACATGCAGAATGAAGGTTCAAGTGGTTACGTTATATGATAGCACATTTCCGATTTTGTAATCTTTTAGTTAATCAATCACAGCATACACATATGCTTATCACTTTTACAAATTTTGAATTACATGTAATAATGCATTTAAACTTAAATTATAATGCACTGGTATTGATATGTTCTCCATATACAGCGACCTTGCATGGTGTATAAGCTCATACACACTCACAAGGTTAAGGCAAGTATTTTGGAGTATGAAACACCAAAAAATCATTATGTTTAATTTGTCTCACTATTCTGTATGAATGAGACAACGAGGAGCAGCTCAAAGAAAGTGGTAGCATCAGATGTCTGTCTTTCACCAACAATGTGTGCAGCTTGTTTCGGAGATATGTACACATGATTGCGATGCGTTCTGAATGCCAAAACATGTATTCTTTGTACAGGTGCAAAAGTTGAGTGATGACAGCGACGACGACCACGATGATGATGGCAATGAAGTTTTGATGATGGTTCTTGCTGGTCACTGGCTGTCAGTTTGAGTCTCCAGTTGCCACCATAAGTTCTGAAGGCATGACGTTGAGGAGACCATTCTGCATAGTGAAGGTGTATTTCGATGACTGGTTCTGCAACAAAAGGTGAACAGCAGTCGATTAGTAACAGGTAGTAGTAAGCACAATGAACAAAAGAGCTCCAAAGAGCTGCTTTTTTTTTTTATAGATAAGTATACTGTAAGGAGAGGTTGGTGCCCATGTGCGTTGCTGACTAATCCTCTTCCCTTACAGGATGATTTTTGTCGCAAAGTTATGAACAGTTCATCAAAGCGAATGAATACAAGCACTCGGACATGGACACATATTTAGAGCCACTATTCCGGCACAACTGTCCATGAAACGGGGGCTACAGATGACAAACGTTCATACATCAGTACTGTCCACACAGGTACTGCTTTGGTTGTATGGGAAGAAACGTTAAGAAACATACAACAGCGAAGATTTATACTTCTACCAGCCAAAGAAATGTTTGTCGTGTGGTCATCATCAACAGAAAATGTCAGGCTAAAACAAGAAGTCAAGCCAGCATAGCGGAACGGGAATACGCACACGGAGGGGAGCACGGCACATGCTCTCAGTGGTGTTATGCCATCACCCTCCCCCGTACTGATCAAAAGTAGCATCACGCAGCATAGTGGAAGCAAGGTAGAGAGGAAGAGTGAAGCAAGCAAGAGTGGGTGGCAGCGCTCTACAAAGAATGGATGAAGCAGGACAACAAGCCCCACATACCGAGAGGCTCCTCTGAGCACTGAGGCACAGTGGGTATGCGACGCGTGTTATGGGCTGCTGGACAGCACGGTGCATAATGCATTTGTGAAATGCGCGATCACGACATCGACATGGACCATGAACATGCATATGTGCAATTTTCATCAAATAAATTTTTTTCGTCAATGCGGGCCATTTCTTTTAAAATTCATTAGGTGCATATTTTCTTTTTTTCTATTGGTGGGGTCAAAAGTTGGGGGTCCGACTTATACTCAGAGTCGACTGATACGCAGCAATATATGGTAGTCCAATCCAGCAACTTTTATTCTAGAGCACAGTTGCAGTTTAACAATGTCCTCCCCTGCTGGTGTCTTCGCAAATGAACGAAAGAAAGTCATATAATAAGAGAAAAATGGCAGAAAAGTTAAGCAAGCTAACAGTTCGTTTGCCCATATTGCACTTGGTAGAGAGCGCTGTATCTTGAAATCTGTTGTATGCGGGATCCTCGCTTGTGAAAAATATGTGGAAAGCCATGTTTCTTTGTTCAGGCGTTCATGCTGCTTTGCCACAGAGTCGGGCTCATGTTTTATTCTACTGTCAATTAATTTTTCTTTCAGAGATGATATCACAGCATTGAAAATTTCTCCTCCTTTCACTTTACTGAAAAAGCTACAATATTGTTTACAAATATGAAGCTGTCAGCTGTGGGTATGCTGGTGACACTGAAAGTGTACATCGAAAGCAGCTAACCATATTATGTTACCTGGCCTCCCAGAGACATGGGCTGACCCAAAAGTTGCGAACCCAGCCAGGGCACGTAGGCTTCAATGCACTTTTGAAAAAATTTAATTGAGCCTCCCGGTACTGTGGACCCAAATGTACTGGAGCAGAAAGCAATGTTAGCCCACTATGTTAGCATGTAAAGGCAAGCAGAGGAATGTTAATTTGGCACACCTCGAGTACCTCAAGGGACTGAAGCCCATTAGAGACGTCGTCGTGCTGCGAGGAGCCATCCACAGAGTTGTGGTTGCTCCCAGTGTCACAAGGCGAGTTCTCTCCATGGTCCTTGCGTGAGCTGCCCGAGTGAAACCGGCCGCCTTCGCCACGGATCCGGTTCATAGCATGTCGGTGCCGAGACTCGTGCAGGTACTTCTGCAATACGAAAGCAGGTCAGCAGCTTGTGAGATTTACAATGGTCAAGTTGCAGGTACTGTGCCAGCACTCCGTGCACATCCTTGCATTACTGCATGGTGGTAGATGGTATATACAACATTCCACAAACAGGCTTCAGCATAGTTTGCAACAATCACTGAACTTGCAAAAATAAAACTGGTGGGCCTAAAAAAAATTCAAGCCATTACACATTGTTAAAACCGTTAGAACAGCTTTTCATTCCTTCATTATTTTTAACCTTTCCCTCAGCCCACTGCTAAATGACAGAGATAGTGATAATGATGATGCTGCATGATAGTGATAGCAAATGTGACACCGTTGCCTTGGCTCCACTGTTTACTTAGATTTCACAGTCGTAGCACTGGCTTTACGTTTTTCTTTCTTTCTTTGCATTTCGTGCTATCAAATATGCCTGTGCTCTCTTTTCTGTGTCTGACTCCATCTCCCTGCAGTCAAGTGCAATGACAGAGATGGTCTAGACTGGAGCTCTGTACGCCACACATGGCAAGACTGGTGTACTGTGCAGTTGCTGTCAGCTTACATGTGCCCCGATGATGTTGATATCTCTAGACAAGTGGTCTAACCATTTGCATTGCTTTAGCGGCTTTTTAACCCATTCAGGGTCAATCATGTCGATGTACAGCAAAACCTCATTATAACGAAGTTGAAGGGGGAGCCATAATTACTTTGTTATAACGATTAGTTTGTTATTGCAAATATCCATGTCAGCTATGGGAATTTCAAGGGGAATTGCGATTGCTTCGTTATATCCGATATTTCGTTATATCCGGGTTCGTTATAACGAGGTTATACTGTATATTAGGCCACAAACAAGTGACACGTGGCCGATTTATGATCCCGTCTTTGTGTTTCTTTATGCTTGAAATATGCCACAACTTTTCAACTCTCTCTTTCTCCACAAGTGCCTCCAGCCTGCAGAGATGCAAGGAACATTTTTTCTTGAGCCATAGCCATTTGGTTCTCCCTACATGGTTCATTTATGCTGGCGTGTCAGCTACTGCGAGTTCATCCCAGCAGGAGCAACAAAGCAACAGTTTCTGTTTATTGCACTTTCGAAAACTGATATCTAGTTTCTAATCTCTAAGGAGGTGACTGTGTGATACTTATTTAGAGGTGTGCAATTACACCTGTACAAGCTATGCTTCCATGGCTGGGTATTTCTTTTCTTGTGAACTGCGAATACCGATTTCCTCCGACTGGCAATAGGATGAGGGGTAACCATAGTTTTCCTGTGTGTGCCCACATAACACAGTAATTATGCTACGGACACTTGCACTGGTTGCTCTACCGAAGGTGGGTCAGGTGGTGATGGCTTCGATGCAGACTATTTTCGAAGTGCCGAACCGGAATCAGATTCGCTGAATGAGAGCCTTCAAGCTTTTCAGACTCAAGAGTCAGACCAAGTAACAACAAGGTGTGCACGGCATGATGATCCTGCCCGAGACAAAGGTGGCAGAAGCCTGGTTTACGCTTGTCCATATGCGCGTGATTCACACTCACTCCAGTGCACCTAGTACTAACATTTATTCTCATTCTAAGTTTATTTCCGTTCTGGTTATTCATGGACAAGCAAAGCATCTACACCAGTGCAAAATATCTTTTATGTTAATTTATGATCACTATAAAAGTTATGGTAACACCTTTCAGACAGGTGATCGTAAAAATCTTTCAATCTGATATTTAACGAACTGAACCCTGCAATGGTCAACCTTCACAGAAAAAAAGATATCTTCAAAGGGTCAAGGATTCACAGCTATGTACAATCAATCACTTGTCAAGGTCCAAGGTTAAACATAACCTTTACAAACTAAGTGTGACTTTACTCTTTAAGAGAGGTGAGGTGAACACTTCCATCCACAATAGTCAACAGTGGCACTCACCCTCCGCTCCTTGGGTATGCGACCTTCGGCCTCGAGTCGTGCCCTGGCCTGGCGCCGCTTAAGGATGCGATGGTACTGCTTGGCATTGACGTACAGGGGCTCCTCTTCCACCACATCCGCAGGGGCTGTCGTGGCAGTGGTGGTGGCCCCCGGCAACGGGATGCGTTGCACTGTCTGCAGGGTTGCTGTCCCCGCATTGGCAGCCTGGGCTGCTGCCACGGCATTGTGGTTGGGCATCACCTGTTGGAACTTCGCTGGTGTCAGTGTCACTCACTACACCAGCTGCCACATGACAAACCTCCAATAACATTTGGTGTCTCACAGAGGATGCTAGAGATGCTTTCCTTGGAACACTGTTGCACAAAAGCAGGTGCATTTGTTGCGAGCAACACGGGAGACTGATTAAAATACGATTGGGGAATTGAACTTGTGAAGTGTACGTATTGCTTTCAAGATTTAATAAGCAGGAAAATAAAGGAAACCTTCCATAATCTGGCAAAGAAACAAGCCATTTTGACTAGCAGACAGTGCATTCACCTAGGCCTAGCAGTCATGGGAGAACCAGATAGCAAGAAATCTGAATATGGTTGGAACACATTTGGACAATGCTGGAGGTACAAACAGCCGAAGCTACCAATATTTCTTAAAAGTATGCAATCAGTACATTCAGTAAGCATGTCTTAGCTTATGCAACATGCTCTCGGTAACAAGGAAACTAAGTGACATAAGGCAGTACGGATTGCATAGAAAATGCAGATAGCTTATGCTCTATTTGAAAGTGAAAGATATAAGAGAAGCTTCGCAAGCCATACATGTGAAAGATGGCCTATGGTCTAGTGCAACTAGTATGATCAGTTCAGCAGAGGGTTAGGTGAAGTGACGAAGTTAAGAAACCTGCAGTCATACCACAGGGCTGCTAGCGCAGGGCCGAGGTAACAACCACTATCATTTTAGATACATATTAAATACATATAAGTCCAGAACACTCTGTAGCATCACTTTCACAAAGAGCTATAAAACACATATGCACCAGGCAAAAGGCACCCACCATTACAATGTTGCCACCACCAACAGAGGATGGCAGTGTTATGGCTTGAGGTGTTGCCTGTGCCGCCTGCACAACTTGCGCTCCCGCTGATGCCACCTGTGGAATCTGGATTATACCTGAGCATAGAACAGATAGATGATCGAATGAATACTAATCTTTACAGCTGTTTCTCTGCAACTACACTTTGGAGCAGCAACCAACTGGCCATATGTGATACACACCTCCAGGCCCTTGTACAAAGTTTGTGCCATCAACTGTGACAGGTTGGTATACGAGAGTCTGGCCATCTGATGTTTGCAGAATCTGGCCTTGCTGGGGTTGCTGAATGATGATCTGTTGGAAGAAAAAAGATAAATGAGAGAAAACAGCTTACACAACCATGAAGATGCTAGAGGGGGTCATTCCATCTTTGAACATTTCTAAAATTTTAATAAATTTTGATGAAAGCTGATGCATTTATGTATATTTATGTGCTTGTTCTAAATATGCAATTATTTTTCCACTACAATACATAGTTTTAAAAATATCAGAATTTCATATGCCTTGTTGGCAGCAAGATTTTCTCCTAAACTGAGAAGGTTACAGCACAAATCTACATATCACAATAATCTGGAATGAGAACAGTATGCAGTAGCACAAGAACAGAGGCTCTAAACCTATTTGAATTAGAGTTATTGTATGTTGAACGTACACAGGTGAGTTGAAGGACATTGCGCATGAAAGGGAAACATACCATAACTTTAGTTCAAATAGGTTTGAGAGCACCCATTCTAGTACTACAGTGCAGACCACTTATAACGTAACCGCTTTTTGCGCGGGACCGGTTATAACATGGGTTTTTTTGACCACCGATATGTCGCCCATAGAACTCAATGTATAGGCCGACCGTTTATTGCGTAGGCGCGCGAAGGAGAATACCGGTTATAGCGCGGAGTTTTTAGGCGCGCGACCATAAAATCAGCGAACGGAGCACGGTCGGCACGGTTTCCCGGCGGCGTTCCCGGCGCGCCGGGACGTTGGGAGTGTGAGTGGGAGGGCGCACATGGAGACCGCCGCGAAAAGTCAAACATTGTGGAGGAGAAGAGAGGGTACAGTAGAGAGGGAGTCGGGGAGACCTTGGAAGGAGGGAGCGTGTTTTCGTCACCGTGGCGACCGTGGCAGCGTCCAATCCGGGTGCGCGCTGCGCGGAGTGGGGGAGAGAAGCGGTAGCATGCTTTTTTTTTTTTTTCTCAACCTCCTTCTTTTGCCTCTTTGGATTTGCTGTGTGCGCTTCGCCGTGTCGTTGCCGTCTGAGAGCCCAGAGCACGTGTGTTGCGTAGCTCCTGTCGCCATGGCGTCGGCGGCGTCTTCAAGCAGTGTGAAAAAACGCCGTGCCTTATCGCTGGAGATTAAGGAATGCGTCATAAGGGACATTGAGAGTGGCCTGAAGAAGGCGTCGGTGGCGGCGAAATACGGCGTTTCCGACACGACCGTGTCGACCATCTACAAAAACAAGGACAAACTGCGGCAGCAACTGCAGCAAGATTCGTCTTCCCTGTCACGGAAGAGAATACGTACGTCAAAATACGAAGACGTGGACGCAGCGCTGTTCAGGTGGTTCCGCGAAGTTAGGGCTCAGAGCATCCCAGTAAGTGGCCCCATGCTCCAACAAAAGGCCAAGTGTCTCGGAGCTCTTTTAGGCCACGACGACTTCAATCCACTCAACGGGTGGATTCAGCGTTTCAAAGATCGCCATGGCATCAGCTGCAAAGTGGTGTGCGGAGAAAGCGGCGCTGTCGACGACGAGTCTATCGAAGTCTGGCTTCGCTTGAACTTGGAGAGTATGCTGTCGACCTATACTGACAGAGACATTTATAATGCCGATGAAGCTGGTTTATTTTATAACCTTTTGCCCAACCGCACGCTTGCGCTGAAAGGCGAAGCCTGCTCCGGCCGCAAGGTCTCAAAGGAGCGCATAACTGTATTGTTTTGCGCCAATTTGGACGGGAGCGACAAGCGCCGCCTCTTTGTCATAGGTAAATCGGCAAGGCCACGTTGCTTTAAAAAGCGAGAGTGCCTGCCAGTGACCTACAAAGCCAATAAAAAGGCGTGGATGACGCAGGATTTGTTCACCAGCTGGCTTTGCAAGTTTGATGAGGATATGGTGGCAGAGAAGCGGCGGGTCGTGCTTATCCTCGACAACTGCACGGCCCACAACGTCAAGCCGAAGTTGACCGCAGTCAACCTAAAGTTTTTGCCTGCAAACACTACAGCAAAAAGTCAACCTCTCGACCAGGGTGTCATCGCAACCGTAAAGGCGCTGTACAAAAAGCGCATTTGCGAGAGAGTTTTGCTGAGCATACAGCAGCAGCAGCCTCTTAAAGTGAACTTAAGAGGCGCAATTGACATGGTGGTCGCTTCATGGTGGCAGGTAAAGGCCGCTACCATAAGCAAGTGTTTCAAGAGGGCAGGCTTCGTGAGCAATGCAGAGGCTCTGGAAGACGATGAGCAGAGCGACACGTCGCTCGCCGATGAGACCCTCAACACTGACGACGTGTGGTCCGGCCTCGTTGACAGCAACTTTGTAACCGCCACCGACACTTTCCAAGAATTTGTCGATGCCGGGGAGTCGGAGCTTTCTGTCTGCGAGGAAGCGAGCACAGATGACGCGATCGTCGCAGCGGTGCGCGGTAGTGCGGAGGTTGCAACGGACGACGAGTCGGACGGCGAAGACGATGTCGACCCGACGCCAGAACCAGATTTCCCGTGCAAAGACGCATTGGAATACCTCGCTAAAGTGAAAACGTACTGCGCGAAAAACAGTTTGAGCGAGAAATCGCTTCAGTGCTTAAACTTTGTGGAGGACGAAATTGTTCGCAGCGCTGTTCGCAAGCATCGCCAAACGAAAATAACGGCGTTCTTCCGCTGATGCCGGACTTGAGAACTTTGTTTCCGTGCGGTGTTGTGATTGTGTTGAATGTGTCTGCGAGTGAAAAGTGTAGTAAATTGCTTTTGAAAGGTGGGTTGCCCTTTTGACATAGGCAAAGGCCGAAAAAAGCATGCTTTGGTTATAACGCGGTACCGCTTATAGCGCGGATTTTTACAACTCCCGTGACTTACGTTATAAGCGGTCTACACTGTACTGCATATTGCTCTTATTCCAGATTATTGTTATATGGTTGACTATTTCTAATAACACAGAAGCTCCTTTTGAATTGAATCAAGCACTACACTATTTGAATCGAATATTCAAACCTTCAAACACAGTACAACACCCTTGACACGTTCCTCATGGAACCTTCAAAAGAAAATGCGAGAACCGATAAACACGAAAAACTGAAAAAAAAAAAGAAAAGAAAAAAAGATCAGCCAATGTGTGCTACACAGAATGTTATTTTTATGTTTATACCCGAAAAGACTCATGCAGCATTGCCTGGTGCTTTTACTTGGTGCCCTATCAGCACAAAGATTTCGAGCACCTGTAATGTCACATCTTCCAGTCTGGTGCTCTGTCATATCTGCCAATAAGGGGGTTGGATCCCACACCTGGCAGGTGATTGCTTTTTGCAATAACGTTCTCATCCTGCTGTCTTGTCATGGTTAGCACAGTGCCATGTCACTGTTGCTTGTAGGCAACAGATACACCTCACAAAGGTGATGGTACCTCCGAAAGTAACTGTGCAAGAAAGCAGCGCCTGTTCAGTTCCTCCCAAACTCCATCACTGATGCACACATCAGCTAAATCAGCCATGATCTTGCCAATGGACAGACCGTGGAGGTGAGAACAATCTCATCCACAGAAATGTAATCATATTGTAAGTGGCTCCTTCAGCACCAACAGTTTGAGGCGTAAAAGCACCCCAGCACATGCAGCACGCTTTCGCATAGTGAAAATACTGAAGAAAAGCACCAACACAAGCCGATATTGGAAGCCTTGCTTTTATATATGCCATCTTTGATGACACAAATCTTAGAGGGCATGATTTTATTCGCAGGAAGCGGGAACATTTCATGGGTGTGCCTGCTGGTACCCCCATGGTCAAGCAAGGCAAAATAGGGTGAAAAGTCAATGTGGCTGCACTCATGCAGTCATGGCCGCCCGGCCAGCTCACCGTGAATCTCATCACATATCATGCAGGAACGGTCTCATTACTGTGACGTAAAGGCAGGGTTCCCAACACATCGGATCGTACGGAAGCTGTGCCGGGACCAACGGAAAACGATGTAACAGCCGGAAAACACAGCACTGAGGAACGTAACAGCGGGGTTCTTCTGTATTCGCACAGCACTACTCATTTTGCATAATGGTGGCGGTGTGGACGAATATAAATGGCACCAATCGTGAGCATTTCGGCGTCGTGACAGGCACATCTCACTAGCTATTTGTAAATCATCAGTCACTGTGACTTGCCAGCAAGTCAGCTACACAACCCCCATCAAATGTAAGTGTGAATATGCACAGAGCACATGGCACTCAAACCTGTGCGGAATACAGCACGTGAAACACAAAATCAGTCTAATGCAGTGCAATGTACATACCTGCTGACCCTGCTGTCCCTGAAGCTGGCTGATCGGGATCACTTGAAGCTGCAGTAGGGATAAAGCAATGAACTTGCTTCACTCCGCATTTCGGTACAGTCACTTCTCAATGAAAGAGTGTCAATGATGGCTTTTTTGTGCAGACACTTGCGACACCAAAAATATTTTCCTTCTTTAATGGCATTCTTGTTTTATCATATTCCTTGCATATCTACAGTGTACCATGATAGAATAAGCGTTGGCTTCTATAGACCTTCACAGTAGTGATAGGAATCTGAAGATATCACTCTCGCTTTTCTATCGACCCTGCCAATGTACCTGACAACCACACATTGAATTGTATTAGAAGTGTCCTCAACCTTGTGATATCTTTCCACCAAACTTATCTCTGCTGATTTATAATGCCAGTGCCCACACAACACAACTCTGCAAAAGTAGATTGCCTAAACTAAACAAATATGCTAAAGATAAAAAAGTGATTTCAAACATAGCACACTAACAGAAGCATGAGTCGGCAGCCTACCTGTGGTATCTGTTGGCCAGGCTGGTTTTGTATCTGAATGGCAGCAGTCTGGCCATTTGGCAATGTCTGCACCATGATCTGCTGTCCACCTGCTTGCAGCAGTTGAGCCTGGCCATTGCCTTGGGAGACTTGCAGCACCTGGGCAGTAAAAGGTGACATGTAGTACTCGTCAGGCAGTTTACACACATGTACCACTTGAGAATAAGTTTTTAATTGATAATGGTGATTTTGCACTACCACATGTCAGGCATGACAGGCAGCAATTCTCCCTAAGAAAACTAAGTGCACTTAAACTCTCAAATGAGTAAACATTATGCTAGCTGCAAGTTCATGTCTCTCATCTCTCAATGCGACCGTTGCAGCAGTGCACTAACTGAAAGTATTTGGAACGCAACAGAAGAATCTGCCGTAGCTTCTCGAACAAGTGGCAAGCTTTTTATCTTGCATAACACAGACAAGTGCTTATTTCTGCTAGGCAATGTGAGCTTTCACACGTCATTATTACCTACATATACATTGGTAGTTATAGGCACACATGTTAAGAGAACCACCCCATACAGGAAAAGAAAAAAGAACCAGGTGCATCATTGCAAGGTCCATCTCCTCGCCTCGGCAGTAGTATGATGGTTCGGACAGCAGTGCATAATTTCACAACTAGAGTGGCAGCAAATGTGAACAACAAGGATCAATGCTTCCAGCTGTGTTGCAAATGATTACCAACTATGATATGCGTTCCATTTCACACTACACTGCAATATGCCACAGTCTCATGGTGGCCATGGCACCGCACTGCTGATCTGAAGGTTGCGGGTTCAATGTTGGCCATCGGAGCCACATTCCAGTTAAGGCTGACGTGGAAGGGTGCAATGAACTTTGAGCCACAGATAATAAAAAAAATTCATATGGAGTCCCCTCACTATGGTACACCTCATAATAATGATTCTGGTATATGAAACCCTAGAGTTTAATTTTTTGTTGCTGCACAGCACTAAATATCGAATCAATAGCATGACAGCTCTGGAGCCTGCTTTAGCTCTTGACACGCACCATCCTTAAAGGGGCACTGACACCAAAATTTCACTGCTAAGATAGCCTGCGAGATCGATTTTCGTGGACATACAGATGTCATCTACCAAATCGCAATGGCGAACACAGCTCCGAAGGTAATTTAAATGAATATTGGAGTTCGCATGCCCAATCGAGCGCTAGACGCTGTACATCGCAACATCGACAGCAGCAAAGGTGACCTGAAGGGGACCCCCAACTTCCGCGACGTCACCACGGCAGCCGAGCTCCGACAGTGCAGCTAGCAATGCTAACGTCATAGCCGCCATTGCTTATTCACTGCGGCTGCGTTAGTAGACCGCCGGCGACGCCAGACCTCAAGAAAATAGTTGCCACCCAACAACGATGACAGCAACAGCGACAACAACGCACAGGACGTGCGACAGGCGAAAGGAAACGAGCACGCGGCGGTTGTCGTGCGGAAGTGCGTCACAGTTATATGTGCTCACGTGTCCGAACTCGTCTACTCCATTGCGAGCGCTAGATGGCGCCAGTTACACCGGGCGCCTTGTCATTTTTTGAGCACTCCCAAACCAAAACTGAAACTAGTGGGTAATAAACAGGCCGTAAATAATTATCTGAAGCGCGCTGGAGCAAATGATTTGCCGTGTTATGGCTAACAGGTCCCCAGCTACGTATTGCAGCGAAAAAACAGCAGACGAAAATTTTGGTGTCAGTGCCCCTTTAAAAGATGATACACATAGTGACAAGGGCTGGAACATATCATAGCTTCTGACAAGAGCTGGAACACGATATCATAACTTCTTTGTATTGCATCACAACACAGGTTAATGCAGCACTCACCATTCAATCAGAAGGCTAGAAAATGTGAAATGCTGACAAAGAAAAATTGTATACGTTCTGCGGTATCCCACTACAGCATGCTAAGGGCAGCAAGTGCAGCCAGTGTATGGCATGTGCCCATGACATGTATTCACAAGAGCGATGATC
Source organism: Hyalomma asiaticum (assembly GCA_013339685.2). Taxonomy (NCBI): domain Eukaryota; kingdom Metazoa; phylum Arthropoda; class Arachnida; order Ixodida; family Ixodidae; genus Hyalomma; species Hyalomma asiaticum. The sequence continues at coordinate 58,641,959 of CM023483.1, forward strand.
ACTGGCAGCCTCACCTGTGGCTGTGCAGTGGCAACATGGGTGATGGGTGTCCCCGAGAGAGACTGCATGACGGCCACTTGCTGCTGCTGCTGGTCAGTGGCAGCCACAGCTAGAGGTTGGCCCTGTGACGGGCTTGCCCCAACTGAGCTCACCACCTGGTACTGCTCCATCTGCATGGCTGCCCCCTCCACCCGTCAAGCCAGGCTGCTCTTTGTGCCCCACCCACGGAGCTGCAAGTTGGTAAACATTGAAGGCACCATCAGTGTACAGGCACGAGCAAAAGTATACGGACCACGGCATCGCGTGGCTCACAGGCTCTTCGCGACACTTCCGTTACGTCAGCTGCGATCGACAGCAGCGCTACGTGCAACAAGCATCCCTCCTTAAATATAGGGCCTGTCTGTTTTTCCAACTGTGAACAAGTATTTTCAACCTTTCTCTTTCTAACGCTAAGCGCTCTTCGGTATCCGAATCCACGGGTTCATATGACGACAGCGCTTCGCGAACTGATATCTCTTCATCGGCACACCGGTCGATGCAGGCCGTGACGGCTGTGATACCGCTATCAAGGCAGATATGTGGCGTTCTTACCGCCGACGAGCGCTGTGCGTGGAAACAGCAAACTAACAATGCGGTGCACGGCACTGAAAAATTTACATGCTAGCGGGCAGCGAGTAGACTAATTTCCGGTGGAGTTCTCCGGTGGCCGTTAGGCGGCGTTCCGCTAGGTGGAGTGGAAAGCCAGTTTGGCACGCGCTCGCGCCTGTACATGCCTATAATGAATTCAACCATAAAACAGGTTCTTGAGGAAGCATTGTGCTCCTGAAGGCATATATAAATTACCATCAAAGGAGGGGGATGAGGGTTGGAGAATACCGAGAATTTTTCTCAGGGGGGTGGGGGTGGGGTGAGGATGCAACTGGGGGGTGTTGGGGGCCGTGTATAAATCCCTGGCGCGCAGCACAATAACATTTGGCTTACACGTTCACAGGAGCCTTAAGAACTGATTGGCACTGTTTCCTGGCTATGTTCAAGAAGTGTTAAAGGCCCTTTTAATAATCTGTTATTACATCAGACTGTTCAATGCTTGGCATAACTTCTCATCTCACCATAGGGACCATAGAAGTCACTAATGACTGGAATTGTAGATGTTTGTGCAGTGCCAGGTAGGCAAATAATGGTGCCCGGAGAACATTTACTTTTCAAACATGACGTGTTATCTTAGTAATGATCCTACTGAACTGCGAATTCATTAAAAATTTTAACAGGCTGACATGTGTGCATACGATGCTGCATTTTGATAAAATACAGTGCTAGTCATACATAAATGCTTCCATACTATGTTTATAGTATTAAAGAGATGCTAAAGTGAAAGTATGATGTGGTTTGAATCGTGACTTATACTTAAGAACTCAATTGATGTTAACTTTGCAATTTTATGTTCCATATTAAAAAGGAGAATGAATGTCAAAGTTCTAGTTTTGAAATTCACACCAGAACTTCGGCCTGACAACGTGAGACAGCCATTTGATTTTTTTTCGTATTCTTGCCATATCTGCTCCATCAAATGTTCTGAAACTCCCTGTGTTAGGTCTCTGGCTTCCTTAAAACACAATGCATGTATTTTTTACTGATCATAGTTATGCAGGCCTTAGCAGATGACGACAAAGGTCTGCGACGTCATGCATATTAATGCTGGAACTTCAAAGAGGCATCACCACCTGTATTTTCACTTCGCACGTTTTCTAGCTTGCCAAGGGTCTTCTCCTCACAAGACTAGTGTTTTTGGTGTGAAAAGCTAATCTACTAATGTGAGAAAAATTGCTCTTTACTTTAGCGTCCCTTTAAACACGCTGTCGCAGTGGATATTTTCACTTTTAATCGTTGACATTTCAGTCTTCCCTAAATCTCTTGGTAATTCTATGCAAGATCCACGGGTATAGATGAAACTATCAAAAACCACAAACTGTATTTAAGACACCCACAAAAATTAAGACGATCATTCAGTGTGCTACAGCGTCAACAGTTGGAGGCGGTCTCTGACGCAAAACAATGTGACGCCAGCTAGTGTAGCTGCTTGATTGATGGGTATGTTATTTGCAACGCTTCACAACACACAGCTCTGCTAGGATCAAGTACTTGCAACAAGTCTGGTGGCAACGTGGAATTCAATAATATACATTGGACATACTTAAAGATGCGTAAATTTTGTTAAGTCGACTAGTTGTGAGCATGACCAGTAAAAAGCACAACTTAAGTGACCTTTATCGTTAGCACGATGCAGGCACTGCGCCACAAGGTTCTTAATCATGTTTTTTTTTTCTTTTACGCTCATGTGTATTCAGTATTTGAAACAGGTGTTTGAGGCCGAAACACAACAACTTTATTGGTGGAAAGGCGCACATTGGAAGGGTGACGAATGCGGCGCGCGACAATAGATCCCAAAACGCAAAATACGATCGGAAATGCGGCCCAGATTTACAACGCACGAGTCCAACGCGTTCAACACCGCTCGCAAAACGTGACCAAAAAAAATTCAGGTTACGGCTCTTTCCTATCAGATTACTTAGCCTGCTACGTAGCAGAAACATTCTGTTTTAACGAGCGCGCGGCATACCTGTTTTACACGACACCGCGAACTCCGGCTCAACATCACAGCTGCTGCACAAAAGGCGTTATTTACAACATAACGGGACAAGGCAATACGCAGTACACGTCGCCTTCCCGAGATGGGTCACTTTTTTTTTTCCTTCGCCTTTTCTTAAACCGTGCCACGACAATCGGAAGTGGCAAACTGCAGCCTTTCTTCGCTGTTCGTATGCTAAAATAAAGTACGAGGAAGGGACCTTCTTGCCCAATGCAGGAACAAGGTGAACGACTCCTACGAAGCGAAAGAAAAGTAGCCCGTGCGAGGTAGGCCTAACGACATGCAAATGGATAAAAATCTCGCCACCACGACGACCAATTTCGCGGAGATAACCTCTTCGTGCGAACTCGGTGGCACTACGCCGGACGTTTGGAACTGCGCACAGCAGACTAAACGCGCACGGGTTTACAGGGCAGCGTTAAGATCGTTCACACGCAAGCGAAGGCGCGCTGCACGGAAGCAAAAAATGCTTGCGGAAAGTGAGCGCTTCGCGTGCTTTGTCTCGAAGGGGAAAACAACGGGAGAACGCCATTGCCTCTGGAGTTGCGGCCGGGTAACCGTTCCTCGGATCAAAAGCACTCGGTCTCGCACGTGAAAACGGTGGCCACAACACAAACACGGCGCCAGCGAATCCCGAGCGAAGCACCCGCGGTCTAAATCGAAGATAATTTGCCAACTTACATTCGTAGCAGCGCACTGGTTCAGCGGGAGGTTCTCTTGATTGGCTCCGGTTGACTATGGAAAACCTGCGCCAATGGACAACGAAATCATTCGTCATAAAAACAAGAAGCTTCGTCTTTATTGGCGACCAGCCTGCCGGCTCCTGACATGCGCGTGCTACTTACGGAAATATTTTCGTGATAAAAATGTACCGTTCGGTGCGGTATGGACTGCCTTAAGCGATGAATAATGACTTTCAGATTATGCTCGTGCACATTTGAAGGGGGCGACCGGCGATTCCGGGAATAGCCAAGATGGCGCCGCGCAGGGCAAGTTGCATAGAGTTGAATTTCTTGCAAAACTCTATGCCAGTTGCGATCGTCGATGGGGATAGCTGCGTGCTGGCGTTATTATGGGCTTCTTCTTCATCGCTTTTCTTTCTTGAGCTGTGTACTTACACGCACGTAGTTTTGGAGAGAGCAAGATGGAGTATGCGCTCTGTGTGACACTCTCCAAGCGTTCTTCGCGGGATCTGCTTCCGCGCACGACGAAAACTACGGAAACTTCACTTAGCGCTGTGAACACACATGTCCCTCACGGACCAGATTTCAGGTAGCAGATTTCTATGCGCCGGCATTTCTAGGACCTGCGACCCGACGCGACGGTTGTCATTTCTTTTTTTTTTATTACGGCGTTTATTGCGAAGTTCGGACCACCAAATGAATACTCAATTTTTCTATTACCTTGCACTTACGAACAGAACCGTGATTAGAAAGTCGGAATGATCTGCAGGTATTCATGTGTACTCAAAGAGTTAACAGAGCCAAAGGTAAACATTTAGCAGAAATTTGCTTAGCTGGGGACAACCAAATTAAAGCGAAGCTCCCTAACAGAATGTATTGTAGAGTAACAAAGCTTCGATGCACGACTTACTCGCTATTCAGTGATGAGATGAGGCATAGCAGTGCCTTTTGGCGCTTTTGACAGGCACATGGCCACTTTTTATGGTGTGGAAGTGTTTTTGCCGAACTATTGATGTCGCCGGTGGTATCTATTCGATGTGCGATGATTTCAAAAGAAGCCACTGTCAGTGGTTGCTTCCTCTCTCTAAACAGTGCCGTCGATGATCAAAAAGCTTGCAGTGTTCTACCACAGCATTACCTTCTCTGTTTTGACATGTCAAAGATGCGTGGCAATATGAGTTACTCAACAGGACCACTTCCAGCCATTCACACCAAAGGTCTGCGAAAAATGTCTGTAAGCCTGTGTCAAAGCGCCAAAGCTTATGACCAAAGTTCATATCGTGCTGTTATGCCTCACGTCATCACACCAAAGAAGAAAAGCCACCAAGTTATGCAAGAGCACAAAAAGACCAAGATGCAAGCAGAAAGTCCCAAGAACACTAGTCCTGTCCAGCGAAATTCTTCCTGTGTCCTGGTCCTTTTGCTCTTTTGAACAGCTTCACGGAACCAAACTCGCCCGAGTATCCATCGCGATACTTGGGCCAGCCATTCAAGATTTCAAACTAAATCTTGACTGCTAAAGAAAATAAAGACTTTGAATTCAATCTTTGTAGGAGTTTTTCTTCTTTATAATTTGATCATAGGGCCCATGTGCATATCGGACTACTTGTCTACAAGAAAGGTGCAAATTTTGACACCACAAAAGCAGACAGGATGTCCTGTCTTCAGTCTTGCTTTTGTGGTGTCGAAATTTGCGCCTTTCTTGCAGAAATGTTTTACCAACTAGCCCTTCAAGACGTACTTCTAAGGACTACTTGTCTCATCGTTTGGTGCTGCTGTATCCCGTGTCGGCAACAGTACATGCCATGTCAAGTTATCGGGCGACATATGCATGTCTGGTTGCTGTCCTCACCAATTTGGTAGTCCATGTGATGTTGCCACCATCATACCCCTCTGTGTTGACACAACCTCCTTTGGTGGGATTTCTTAAATTGCTAAATGTGCCACACAAATTAAATTATAGGAAAAGAAACCAAGCACATCCCATACAATGTTTTACATGTGCGCATCATGAAAGATCAATGTGCCTCGACCTAACGCGTTTTCAACTGCCTCTTCCCATGGTCCCCAAAAAGTGGGCTTCAGCACCAGATAACATACTGTGCAATATTTTCGTACCTACGCTCTTTAATAACAAAGCAGTCAAACATACACTGTCTTTGGAGAAGTAGTTTCAGTCAAGAACAAGTAACAGACAAAAATACTGCTTTATTGAAAACAGTACATAAAACTTACACTGCACTCATATGCACTGCTTATAAATCATCACTATAAAACTAAGAAAAAGAGCAACATCACTGTATCAGGCCAGTAACAGTACAGTACAAGTTCCGCATGTACATAATGGAAGCGTACAGTAAAGTAAAAGAAAAAAAATTTCTTTTGTGTGTTCATAAAATGACAACGCACACAGAAATGTAAAATGTTTGTTCAAAATCTATCACAATTTCCTGCTCTGAACTGCATATTGTTCCTGAACAGCTTGCCATTAATTACATTTGTTTGTCAAAGGTGAGCCCTCATTTTGATTTACAGGTCAGTGATTTTTAAGATGTTCTCAATTCCATGAACTTCATTAGTGAAACTGCCGGTATTTGAGTTTTGTGCACTGAAAATGTATGGAAAAGTAGCGTATCACGCCTGAGTGAGATGGTCATGTACTGTACAAGTGGCACTTAAGGAATTGTGCGCGACGACACAAATTTCAGCATAGAGTAGACACGCACAGGTGCAGGTGCAGGCAGCGGCTCTGAGTGAGTAATTTTGTGGCACTCTTTTGAAAACACCTACAACTTGCTTGGAAAGACTGGCTGTATTTTGTTTGCACCACATTCACCACAAGGCTACTTTGTACAACTTATATTTTAAAGCAACAGTATCGTAGCACAAGAATGTTTCTAGATTACTACGGCTGGTTGCAACATTGAAGTATATTGCCTTTACTGACTACTGCTCCTCCTTTACAGACGCCTCCCATTATTAGAGTGTGTGTTAAACCTCTACTGTGCTATAATCTTGCATGGATAAATATAACTTTATTATTTGTCCAACAAGGCTTAACGCAACCTGGGGTTAGGTCTCTCATGGGGGAACGTAAAGGCCCTGCCTCAGTGCTGGTTCGCGGGCTTGCTGGACTGTCCTATAAAGCTTGCATTAATGTAAATATTATGCTGCTACTGTGTTTGCATAGCGCATTAAGGGGATCCTGAAACAGCTTTAGTGATCTTGTACAAATGCATTGCACCAGCAGATCATATCCTACTGATCAGTAGCAGACCAATACCGGCACTCTGCATTGTGCGTAATTCAATACGAGGTCTTAAATATGCACATCAGCAAAGATCGATGTGACTTAACCTGAAGCGTTCTCAACTGCCCTGTAAAGTCCAAAGACTTAGTTGAATAATAAACCAAGCTTCAAAGTGTGGCGGAAGACAATATGCCTGAAAGTGCCGAGCAGCAAGTCGCTACGTTGCAGTTTATTCCAAAAAGAAAACAAAGAATCCACGTTACACACGCTCGCGATCCTACTTTGTCTTCTTTCGCGCCTGCTATATCTTTTCTCTTATTAACACGCCCCTGCCTGTGCGACGTGTAATGGGCATGTTATGACTAATGTGATTGGCTTTCCCCTGTCATGAGTGCCGGAGTGCCAGCCACTAGTATCGTTGCAGCACCCAGTGGTGCACACTCACATTGCTGGTGCACCATCGTTGCCGGCACACTACTAGGCTAGTATTCTAGTCAACCAGCACTATTGAGGCTTGTGGGGCTCAGCAGCAACATGGCAGTGCCATGTCACTACTGAGGATGTGTGGAAATGAAGACATTGGTTAGGGTTCGTCTAGCTGGGATATTTTTTGGAGGGGTGTAGCTGTAGCCTAATCAGACACACAAAAAATTTCAGGGACCCTTTAGCATGTACCATAAGGACAAAAAAAAAAAAAAGCATGCGCTTTTGTCTCAAGCATTCATGAAAGAGACAGTCAGACAGTTTTACTTTTCCCTGTAACTTGTGCAAAACAGTACTGTGTGCGTTCAGAAAGTAAACTCTCAAACAGTAGGTACTCAGAAAGTAGGTACTCTCAAGATCAGCATTCATTATCTGCTGGTGCAGCGCTTCTGCAGAACGAGTTTAAGTCAGTTTGGTATGACTGGCTCTACCAAACATATGGCCCCTACTTATACCAAATATAACAGCCTGGCTGTTTATTCAAAGCTCAATGAAAAAGAGAACAAGAAGTCATGAACAAGCAATCAAAATGAGCAGTGTGTGAAACTAAGACATATAAATACAAAAGCACATATATATGAAAAGTAGTAATAACGGCTCACTCAGGATGGATAGACAAAACGTAAATATACTTCAGGAAAACAAAACAAGAAAATAACTCATGAGCAGTCAAGTAATAAAAATTGTCGAACCGCTGATATGAAATTGCAATGACTGCAATGACCTGAACATAAAATTGAAAACAATGAAGAGCACGCCTCTTGCTTTGATCTTTTGGTCATTGTTCATACATTACACTGTGCATCACTGCAGAACAGAATCATAATGTACGAACAGCTACTGCTGCAATTGATTTGGAAGACAAATCGGCTACAATGATCTCAATGGCTTTTGGCTTTCAGTGTTGAAAGGAATAATCCAAGCTTAGATTTTAGATATCAGCCAGAAAAACGTTATGCGCTATTTGCACCAATCATGAGAACTATGCCACCTGTGAGTTTACTCTTAATAATAAATTTCTGCTTACTACAGCTGCCTGTGTGCTGCTGCAGCTAAAAGTAGAGCAGCATGCACTTGCAAAATATTCACCAGGTTAAATGAAAAAAGTTTAGCTGTCTTTCTTTGGACAAAAGAATAAAACGGGCTCCCAACAATTAGGCCATGCATTTAACAAAAATTCTTGGCAAGAAACGAACACAATATACACTGCGCTGCAGCATACCACTGACTAGCAAACGCAACTAAGCTGTTTCCTTAACAACTTGGAATCGTCATGTGAGCAATGTTCAAGAGTCTAGGCCAAACTTCACCGCCTGTAGCACACGTCCTGCCACACAAATGTAGCATATTGAAGACTAGCATCACAGGTAAAAACTGCAGCCCATAAAATTGCTGCCAAAACTGTGGCTTTCCATCACATGCTATGCATCTGGTCTTATGTATGCCACACATAAAACACGTATCACATACCATTATCGGCCAAGTTGATATGACTCGAAACAAGAAGGTTACCAAAGGCAAGCATTTTTTTCTCAAGTAATCAATCATCTTCCAAATGTCCAGGCATTTCTAGTACCGTGTTGATTAGAAAGAAAAAGTGTGTCACCGGTAAAAATGATGAGCCGAGTGCAAATGGCATTACAGTCTCAGAGATGGAGGCTGGCCTCTACCAAGCACTACAGCTTGGCACAAAGGATGCACGAAGAGGGCACCAAATTTGTGCATTCAAACACAGCAGAGAAGCACAGAGAATAAGTAACAAATCTTCCCAAAGATAAATGTAATCAGTTTAAACCAGTTATGTTTTCTTCTCAGTGAAATACAACATAATCACCTTTTGGTTACCAGGTTCACCGTGTATAATGACATAAGGAAGCGACAGTCCATGATAGTGCTCCACATAATGTCATAACAGTGCTCAATGCTAGTGTTTCGAAATCTTGGGTCACACATTTTCATACTGATGCTGCTAACACTTCCATACATTTACATCACCTTACAGCTTACAAAACATTAATAAACATGGTACCTGGGACATTCTGCAACAGTAAACAATATGTCAGCTTGATATACTTTGCCTTTGGCATCCCTTTAAAGAAGATGCTCTGGTGCAATGGGTGGATAGTCTTGATACACTGCAATGAGGCACTGCCACTGCCAACAAATATAAACATATGTACACACAAATACACTTAGCAAACACCTCACAAATCTGCTATTACTCCTGTGGTAACAAAGCACACAGTTCTAAAAAATTTACAAGCACTCTAATCGACACACATCAACATGCCTTTGATTTGCTCGTCAGAAATGCTCTTTAAGGCAGTGGGTTCAAAAACTTTAGCATAATTTTTGCTTCTCATACAACGATGAAATCATGATACATGTCACCGGAGCAGCTCCCAGTAGAGAAACAATTAGTATAATAAGTACCAAGGGCATAAAAAAAACTTAACTTCATAATGAGAACAATGGTGGGTTTATAAGTACACCACCAAGTTAAGCAGCCTGTCTGTCCTCCTGTAAAATTTACCTATGTACAAATTCCACTGATAACAGTTTGCACGCAACTTTCTTATATAAATAGCAAGTTAAAGATGTTAGAGGACAACTCCGGCGATTTTTTCACTGTCCACTGATCTCAATAAAATTTTCAATATATGTTCTCGGTATTACAATAATTCATGCCAAGCCAGGCAGTTGCAAGTCATTTAGTTTTCCTGAAAATGAATTTTCAATATTTTTAGTGGATTCCCATGCGAGCCACCCTGTGTTCTTGACGTCATTACCTGCAAGGCTGTCTAAAGCAAAACGGCGATACTTCAGCACTAAAATCGTCGCTGTGAATTTCATAAGAGCTCAGTACATCCTTGGATGACATCGCCACTTTCATTCTTTTGGCACCAGCTCCACCAGCTTCGTATTCCTGATGGTGAAGAAGCTGTGACATCATCGCACATGCTGCACGAGGCGTCTACCCTTTCAGTTTGAACACGCTGTTCATTCGGTTATTTAAAATTATTGGCAAGTTTCTGAGCAAACTGATTGACCCTGGCTGTTTCAGTGCTATCAACACTATTGGAAAACAGCGCTATCAGACTATGATGTAAAAACCGCCGGAGTTCCCCTTTAAAGTTATACTAAAATGACCTATTTGTAAAAGCATGTTCCCTTTACAAAATCATGCTCAACCTTAATACATACTTCACTACAGTTTGGCAATCTGTAGAGTTTTCTATTGCTTCCATAGAATAACACATCTTGAAGAACAAACAAATAGAACCCAGGCCCCACATCAGCACGATCATGGTTTCTGCTCTCCGAGGAGAACCTGATTCAGAGATAGTAATCAAAGTGACTTTCGTGGTTGGCATCTCTCATTTTTGTCCGCCTAACAGGTCACCCTAAGCAGACAGCATGTTGCCATGCTGTGAATTTAATCCAAGCTACTGTAGAAGCAATCTTTAGGCCCCTTAATATAGCTTCCCTATTCAACAACATTTAACATGTGATACCTAAATTTCGAAAACAATCCTCCATGGTAGCTTTCAGTGCGTGAATAACATGTGAGCCTGCTCACTAGTTAAAGTAGAGAGCACTGCCGACTATAAAATGACTTCTTGTGTGAAATGTCTTCAAATATGTAGAAAAACTTGCAAAGCAGAAAAAATTGTCTGGTGGCACCTTTGACAAATCAGACTGGTGTTCCAGGTGCGATGACAATTGAAGCTAATGGCACACCAAGGTGCCCCAGCGTCATCTGTTGGGAACACAGTTAAAATACTGAACCATTCGTCATCACCTCACATAGCTGGTGTCTTGGGAACCAACCAGTTTGACGACTTTTTCAGTTCAGCCCCTCGATTTCCTTTTACATTCAAGACCTCTGATTGTATGCTTCAGTTTGAAGTAATAATTAAGTGACCAAAATATCAGACCCCCACAGACACCCAAGATCTGAGGGAATTGTGCATAAACATTCATGCAAGATTCATCTTCCAAGATGCTCCCTTCTGCACCCTTTCTCCAAATGCACTTAATTTATTCATCACGGAATCTCTTCCTACTCAACGAAGTTTAGACAGTTAAGCATTATGGTCACTTCCACAACTTACAACACATGGCAGAAATCTGCCAACCACAGTATGGCTGGGCAACTTGATTGCAGTTACACTACAAGATATGGATCTTCCCTATTAAGGACTTGATTCAAATAAGTTATCGTATTTCCACCTTCACAGTTCGGCACATATGGCATCAGGAGCCAAGCTCATTGTCTGGAGTCATTCCCATAAGTGCCACATCACCAAGTTTTCAAGCCTGGCATTAAAATGAATCCAGCTCTTTTATTTGTTTCGTTTTTCTCCGAGAATGAACTTTTAGACATCTCCTTGCACAATCTGCAACGCTACTGAATACAAATGAAGTAATTGCTGTTTATATTCAGGGCCAATGTTATGTAAAGATTCCTCTCACTCGATTCTCTTTCTTCTCCTTTATGTACCACCTGCAACAGTCTGACGCTGGTGATAAATGCGTAGGTAGAGTGCTGCTCGTACCATTGACAAAGCGCAAACAGGGCTAGCACTTAAATAGAATCGTCACACTATTTCAGCCCGTTTCTAGAAAGTATGCCGTGACCATTCTCGGTTGATTAGTTGAGGCACTCCTTGCCCATGCAACGGCCAAGATATTTCCGTAGCCTCAGCTTGCCACCCTTCTGCTTTGCACCGTTGGACGGCGAAGACCCAACATTGGCAGAAGAAGCTTCTGGGCGTGCCTTCTTAAGCAGCTCGTCATTGTTGAGGCCTGTCAGATACACGCCGTTATTGCCGTTTCGACACCGTGGGTCCCCAATGGGGTACTTGAGAGAAAATATCCACACATCCAATGCATCCCGCATGTCCCAGCTAGCGTAGGTGAAGTAACGAGCAAAGTCCATCACACTGTACACCTGTAGGTATAGAAGAAATAAATGAGACGAGGAGGAATCCTTCCATATACATAAAGCATCCAGAAATTGTACAATGCCCATAACTTCACATTTTTGTTCTGCCATTGGCACATTCCCATTACCACAGGAGTTTAATTTTCTTAATAGTCTATGTAAAAACAAGTGTGTTCTTTTGCCATTCAATAAAATTTGATGCAAGATGCATGAAATGTAACTACCTACACAAACTGCGCAGACTGCAAATGCAGCCTTGATGACGTAGTAGCCTGGCCTGCCGTGCTGTTTATGTGCAGTCAGCAACTGCCAAGGACTAGTCTTCACTAGTTTCATTAGCTTATGGGGATATGCCAGCAACATAGCTCAAGCTTACCAGAATGTCTTTTAAGTGGTGCTACTTTGAAATGAGTAGTCAGTGTGCTGCCAATATGTTTAAGCTCATTGTAACATGGCTTATTTCTATTGCTTCCATAGAATTACACATCTTCCTGAAGAACAAACAAATAGAACCCAGGCCCAACATCAGTACGATCACGGTTTCTGTTCTCCAAGGAAAACCTGATTCAGAGATAGTAATCAAAGTAACTTTCGTGGTTGGCATCTCTCTCATTTTTGTCCACCTAACAGGTCACCCTAAGCAGACAGTATGTTGCCACGCTGTGGATTTAATCCAAGATACTGCAGAAGCAATCTTTGGCCCCCTAATATAGCTTCCCCGTTCAACAACATTTAACATGTGATACTTATATTTCAAAAACAATCCTCCATTGGTAGAGTTCAGTGCATGAATAACATGTGAGCCTGCTCACTAGTTAAAGTAGAGAGCACTACCTACTATAAAATGACTTTTCTTGTGTGAAATGTCTAACTATGTAGAGATACTTGCAAAGCAGAAAAAAATTGCCTGGTGGCATCTTCGACTAATCAGTTAGAGGTTTCAGGAGCGATGACAATTGAAGCTAATGGCAAACCAAGGTGCCCCAGCGTCATCTGTTGGGAACACGGTTAAATGCCGAGCCCTTCGTCATCACCTCACATAGCTGGTGTCTTGGGAACCAACCATTTTGATGACTTTTTCAGTTCAGCTCTTGATTTCCTTTTAAGTTCAAAACCTCCGAATGTGTGCTTCAGTTTGAAGCAATAATTAAGTGACCAAAATATCAAACCCCCACAGACACCCAAGATCTGAGGGAATTGTGCATAAACATTCATGCAGGATTCATCTTACAAGATGCTCCCTTCTGCGCCCTTTCTCCTAATGCACTTAATTTATTCATCACAGAAGCTCTTCCTGCTCAACCAAGTTTAGCCAGTTAAGCATTATGGTCACTTCCACAACTTACAACACATGGCAGGAATCTGCCAACCACAGTATGGCTGGGCAACTTCATTGCATTTACACTACAAGATGTGGATCTTCCCTATTAAAGACTTGATTAAAAAAAGCTATAGTATTTCCACCTTCACAGTTCGGCACATATGGCATCAGGAGCCAAGCTCATTGTCTGGAGTGCCACAAAGTTTTCAAGCCTGGAATTAAAATGAATCCAGCTCTTTTATTTGTTTTGTTTTCTTTGAGAATGAACTTTCAGACATCTCCTTGCACAATCTGCAATGCTACTGAATACAAATGAAGCAATTGCTGTTTATATTCAGGGCCAATGTTATGTAAAGATTCCTCTCACTTGATTCTCTTTCTTCTCCTTTATGTACCACCTGCAACAGTCTGACGCCGGTGATAAATGCGTAGGCAGAGTGCTGCTCGTAGCATTGACAAAGTGCAAACAGGGCTAGCACTTAAAGTATCGTCACACTATTTCAGCCCGTTTCTAGAAAGTATGCTGGGACTATTCTTGGTTGATTAGTTGAGGCACTCCTTGCCCATGCAATGGCCAAGATATTTCCGTAGCCTCAGCTTGCCACCCTTCTGCTTTGCATCGTTGGACGGCGAAGACCCAACACTGGTAGAAGATGCTGCTGGACGTGCCTTCTTAAGCAGCTCGTCATTGTTGAGGCCTGTTAGATACACGCCGTTATTGCCGTTGCGACACCGTGGGTCCCCAATGGGGTACTTGAGAGAAAATATCCACACATCCAATGCATCCCGCATGTCCCAGCTAGCGTAGGTGAAGTAACGAGCAAAGTCCATCACACTGTACACCTGTAGGTATAGAAGAAATAAATGAGACGAAGAGGAATCCTTCCATATACATAAAGCATCCAGAAATTGTACAATGCCCATAACTTCATATTTTTGTTGTTATTGGCACATTCCCATTACCATAGTAGTTTAATTTTCTCAATAGTCTATGTAAAAACAAGTGTGTTCTTTTGCCATTCAACAAACATTAATGCAAGATGCATGAAATGTAACTACCTACACAAAGTGCGCAGACTGCAAATGCAGCCTTGATGACGTAGTAGCTTGGCTTGCCGTGCTGTTTATGTGCAGTCAGCAGCTGCTAAGGGCTAGTCTTCACTAGTTTCACTAGCTTATGGGGATATGCCAGCAGCATAGCTCGAGTTTACCAGAACGTCTTTTAAGTGGTACTACTTTGCAATGAGTGGCCAGTGTGCTGCCAATATGTTTAAGCTCCTGTAACATGGCTTGCAAGCTTGCAACTATGCTGGCAATGTTTTAAATGTTCACAACCCAAAGCATTGATTTTTCTGCCCTACTTATTGGCCGAATTGGCACCAAGCCATGCAGACTAAGCCCAAATTATTGCATGGTGCATTGTAGGGTGTTTGAACTTACAGTCATTATTACACACAATTAAGTCTACAAGAACCATGGTGGTGCACAGAGCTGCCAAAATCATCCACCACATGTCAATTATCAGTCGGCAACTGTTACTGTATTTTTTAGAGCGGTAACGCTGTGAGTGTGTGTTTGCTTCTGGTGACGAACATATAAAAGCTGAAAACATGGAGCCTTACCATGGCGCACATAAGTGCTGAAGAGATGGGTAATGAAAGGGGGGTTGTACTGAGCAGAGCATTCAGGCAGAGGAACAGTGGTGCCAACAGGCTGCTATCCCAAAGGTCCAATTCGCCATAGGAAACTGTTGTCAGCTACAAATGTGCCAGGCAGTAAAATTAGCAACACTGGTAGGGTACAGCAGGGCAGAAAAGCATTGACATGCAACTATAGACTACCAACACCAATTTGTTTCTGCTAGTTCTAGAAAACAGGTGCCTGAAGAGGCCCTTACCATGGTATATTGCAAACTTCAGTAACGTGATGATGGACAGATTCGCAGGATTTTTTTTCCAGAGAGAAAAGGCTTATGGATTATTTTCTTAGTTACTGTGTTTCACAGCAGTGTAATTTTAGTTTACATGCTATTTTGTATTTTGTCATTTCTTCCTAGGTTTTTTTTCCATGGACCCTACAATCCCTTTACTGATGTCAATCATGAAATTGTTCCCTTTTCCTGTGCTCTCCCTAAAAGACAGGGCTTCATATCTGGACTAATGCTTAAACATACATGCTTGTAGATGCTTCATTTCTGTAGCTCTCCCACATCAAGCACATTTAATTATCTTCTAAACTGAATCTTGATTTTACCTTTTAAAAGGTGAGAGATGATGAAGCCCAGCCATTCACAAAATTTAGGTGGCATGCCAAAGGACACAGCGAATTGTCTAGAAGGGCTTAGAGCACTTGTATTATATAAGTATCTCTGGCAGTCATATATGCATGCTGTCATCAGGAGTTGCCGGTGACTCGACCATACTTAACAACACATGGCACAAGTAAGGAAGAAGTTCTTTTGAGTATAGTTTCTTAATGGATTGTACATTAGAATACATTAAGCTTAACTAACCACAAAAGGCTGCTGAGAAAATGTTTGTCGAAACATGATAGCAACACCCGATACAGTCTATTGCAAGTGAAGTAGTACAAATGGAAGTACATTCAAGCCATGCAATTTCATTTGCCCCTGCTGCTATGTAAGCTAAACAAGAAGCCTTTATTGGCGTAGTCCCACATAGTACACAAGTGAGTGCACAGTTAGTCTGTGTTTATTGCCACCCTTTAGCTGCAGACAAGGAAGCAAGTTTCTCTTTCGCCACAGTTATCCATGTCATTGAATCAAGGCAAGCTTCTCCTTTCATCCTTTCATTCTGAGGTATTTTACAGATTATCAATCTCCCCCACAAGGCAAGAGTGGTTTTGTGCGGTTCAATCCATTAACTAAATAACAATGTTGAACATTGTTTCTTTGTAGTATATCTTTAAGGTTCTGAAGACAGTGAATTAATGCAAATTGACTAACAGAGTTAAAGAACAAGAGATGCGGCTTCACTTACCACAAGCCTGATGGTGATCTTCGCAAAAGCAAAGCCATAAGTGACCAGGAACATCACAGGATGGGCAATCATGAGACCAGTCTTGAAGGTAGCCCACAGACAAGTAGACAGGCTCAGAACAGCGGCCAAAGGATACAGTGTGCGCTCCTGAAACAGCCATGAAAACAAGATTCAATGCTCGTTACTGTTGCTAGACAATGTGTAAAAAACTGTTTATACAATTTAGAAATCATCTCAACACAAAGTGCAGTGCCCATCATGCAGAGGTGAGTTTTCACACAAAGCAAAAATGTTGCAAGCAATAATTACTGCACAGCTTTCACGCATGCATTAGATAAACTTTTGTAGCAACTTTGTAACTCCTATTTATTATGATCCAGATTCGCAGATGCTGAGTTTTCATCTTTATTTACAATGGCACACCACAGTATAGCACACTCTTTGTAAAAATAAATAAATTCTAGATTTTCATGCGTAGAAACCACAATATTATTATGACGCACGTTGTAGCAGGGGACTTGGTGTCTCCAAAATACAGTAGACTCCCTTTAAGACGAACTCGAGGGGACCATGACAATTTGTTCGTCTTATCAGAAGTTCGTCTTAACAGAAGTGCCTCCAAGAATCGATTAGCCACTTGCTCAGGTGGATCCAAAAATCTCACTTCAAAAAGTCAATCAAGTAGACTTGGAATTGGGAAAAAATTACAAATGAAACCATATTTCTACCCAACTTGAAAACTGTCTCAAGCTCTGGTAAGCAGCCATAAATAACATTTCGGCTAATGATCTTAAGTATCCTCCAGTATCGCCATGCTGCTGGGAAAGGTTGTTCATTAGAGAACTTAAGCAGGCACAAGCTACCTCCCGTATTCTTCGAAAGCACTTCAAGTGCTTCTTCAGTGAGCATGTCATTTGTGTTGCCAGTCAATGCTTTAGGCATTGTGGCGCATCTATGAGGATACTCACATATGCATTCATGTCTGCAAGGACACCTTCGCTGCCCAGACAGAAACTAGGCCTGTCTTTCTTCAGCGCAGTTTTCCTGCACTTGCCTGAGGAGGTGCTGATCAGCTCAAAGGTCTAATGTGTACACTTTGTTGTTGTGGATAAAAAGCAGCATTCACTCTACATCCGCCCCCTTTTTCTTGCCCCTTTGTGGGAGCCCTGGTCCTCCCTTTTTGTTTCCTTTTGCTTTGCTTTACCACTGCTCTACTAGTTGGGGCCAGGGGGAGGAGGGGAGGCAACTTTATTCAGGCACCCAATCTCTGTGTAAGAGCTCTTGAATTCTTTTGCCTTGTGTTCCTTTGTACTCTCCCCGTAGGTGCTGAACAGGAGGTGGGGAGACAACAAAAGAACCCCAGGTGGAGAGACAGCAAAAGGGCCAAAGTAGGCAGGGTGCCTCTAGCACTTGAGGCCCCCAGCAGTAAAACTCCTTAAGACTTTTATTGCTGGTGCCTCAGTGGCTTTGCTTACTTAGCCTTTGGTTCTTTTGCACCCTCCTTGGTGGGGAGACAACAAAAGAATGCAGGTGCCTTCCATCTGGGCTGCCTACATTAAACTAGGGGGGGCTGTCCACAGCACTGGGAAAGTTCCTCTTAACAGAAGGTTACCTGTGAAGGGGTTCGGCTTAAGAGGATTTCTCTTGCATTGAGTCTATGGGAAACCAAACAAACATACCTATGTTGTTTGTCATATCCGAGAATTCGTTATAACCGAGTTCGTTTTAACGGGAGTTCACTGTACAGTCAACGACCGATTTTCCGGACGCCAGATATTTCAGACATTTTCGTGGCACCGCCACAAGCCCCATAGAACCAATGTATAAGGGAGTCCGAAATTTCAGACGCTCGAACACTCCGCTATCCAATTTTGCGGACTTATTGATGTGCCGAAAGGTCTAAAGTCGTCAAAACTGTGTACATACACTGAAATCTCGCTCAAAAAGCTGATGGGATGCACGAAAAATTTGTAGTCGTGGAACTTCGTCGCAGCAAAATTTGACCTAGAATACCAGACAAGTTCAGAAAATATGATTATTATGACTTGCCCTCTTGTTCCCCGCAAGCACCACACTTCGTTTATTGGCATCGAACTCTCGCTAATTAGGACTTACTCGGGCGCACATTGAGCTGTTTACATGCATGACCCTCGAAGCCTCCCGAGTGCACAGCGCTGCAGCTGCACGTGGCATCGTGTGCGCCACAGGCCAACCGAAAATGGAGTGCCAAAGTCCACTCTGCCGTAGTGATAGCGATCGAGAGGAAAGCTATAACGCTTCGTGCCTTTTTATGACTCTATTGCCTTTGAACTACCGCTACATTAGCCGCGTAGTCTGGGAAGTGCATCGGCGCTATCGATGATCGCGACGATAGCTAGAGCGTCCTAGTCCACAGCGGACAACAACCCATAGTTCCGTTTTCACTCCGTGTGCGCTGTCCACGCACGAGCCTTCATAAACTGCGTTACCGCTATTGTTTGTGGAAAGCAGCTTTGCTTCAACTCATTGCACGATGGGCGCACACATACTTTCCGATCAGTTGTGGCCATACAAGATCACGTTGGTAGCAACTGCGGTTTGTTAAATGCGTGAATGGTAAAACCTCCGTTCGGGCATTGGCCACACGCGTACTTTCAGAGCTGCGTCGCTGGCGTTCGTGATCACGGCGATTGCGATCTTGTCTGCAGCGCTTTCAATGAGCATGTACTTTGTGTGTGTGGTGGCCGCTATCCATGAACTCGTCAACACGACTGCGATTTTCAGCAGAATTTAGTTTCGCCCAAGCATTGCACGTTGGCTGTGCCCATGCCGCCAAAATGGCGCATTAGTAAACCTTGACAGCAGGAAGAGTGACAACCAAGCAGTAATTTCATTTTGTCTCAGTGTAATGCGCGATATCATATACATGGCGGGAGCTCTTAGCAATGATTCTACAGCGGCTTGCAGGCGCGTCACACCCACCAACCACGTGGGGTTGGTGCTTCTGAGGAGTGGTATTTCGTCGTTGACCCCCTTGACAAGAAAAATATCGGTAAGTTAGCGCGTTTTTGCATGCATTCATTTTTTCGGACTGCCCGATTTTCCGGACGTTTTTGCGTTCCCGAGAGGGTCCGGAAAATCGGTCATTGACTTAATTCTGACCACCAGAATTTGCTTGTAGTGCTCTTAAATGTGATGGAAATTTAAATGTGTCCGTTGCGGCCAAGGATTGAACCTGTAGCCTTCTTTTTAGCAGAGCAATGCATCAGCCACTAAGGTACCACAGATGGTCACTCTCTGATAAAGGCAAGCATGCTCCTGTGTAAAGTGGGACAGAGAAAGAAAATGGCAGGTACAAAAAAAAATGGTACTAGAACATAATTGCATACCGTACGACGCGGAATCTTGACAAGGCCATCAAGTGGGGTCTTGCCGCCAAGGACTATATGGATGTTGCTCAATATTGCAAAGACCAGGCAGCAAAAGGACAACAGCATCAGGACCTCACGTAGCTGAATGCCATAAAACACCTGCACAATAAAGGATCCAAGTTAGAATGATCATGCTAGGCATTTGAAAAAATATGTGTGAAAAGCATTAGTGATGCAATAATAGTACAGGCTAAGGGCATCCATAGAGCTCTAGAATGACAGTGTCTAGGCAGCCATTCCATACTCAGCGCATTCTCTAAAGTGTTCTTTCAAGTTTAATGAGAAGGCATTACACGATGTGCGTCAATACATGATGCACTTATTAGAAAACTATACACTAATTTCCTTTAAAACATTATTTGGATGTCCGTGCTCATCATGGTCACATTTCCCTCCATTTTAACACAGACTCGACATGATTACTCACATTCTGCATCCACATATTCTGGCCATAAATAGCTGTTAGAAGGTGCACGGCCATCATGGAACATTGGCACTCAGAGACATCAATCCTAGCGAGGAAAAAAAGACCACAGTGTCATTGCCTTTTCCTATGTCCAGCATGCCATAAACTGAAGCACTGATCAAGCATGCTTTATACTATTAGGAGAATAAAACATTCCAAACGAGTGAAAAAAAAAACAGGGGTACAAGCACATGCACAAAATGGTGAACAAATGTGTAAATGAGAGGTGTCTTTATGAGCTTTGATGGAGCCACTCTTGAAGCTACCATTGGCAGGCATCTTAGATAACTGAAACAACTGCGTGTACCTCTATAGGATTTTGATGTACGTCTTCTACACATTGTGGTGCGAACTGGGTCATGTGCACGACATCACCTGGGTAAAAGCCATCAGTTGGTCCATACAGTATGCTTTTGTACTCATTGCCTGCCATAATTTTTCTTACTGTAACAGGGAAAACTTGTGTCAAATACCATTCTAAATATGAGGTTACATGTCTGTCAACCTAAATGGAATTTGTTTTGTATGTTAACCAATTTCACCCGTTTTGTATGTTAAAGTATCTGGTATTTTGTGCAGGTTGGAAAGTTTGTGCAGTGAAAAAGCACAAAATCTTGATAGGCGGAAATTGACAATGCTTACAAACATTAAAGAAGCACCAACATAACTTTTAAGCCTAGATGTAGAGTCCATATACCCTCTACAAAGTATGAAGCAAAGAGGACAGAGTTCATGGAGAGAGATAAAAGGTGAGAGGAAAACCACTCACTCGCCTTCAATCTCAACCATGAGTTAGGGTTCAAAAAGGATAAATGAAGAGGGCACTACAGAGAAAAATGAACTGTCTACTAGTTCGAAGCTCAATCTGTTTATCCCCCGAAATAAGAGAGATTGGTTTAATAATAATAATTGCTGCAATTTTACATGCCAAAACCATAGTGTGATTACGAGGCACACTGTAATGAAGGGCTCTGGAAATTTTGACTGCCTGAGATTCATTAATGTGCAGTGATAACACACAGCACATGGGCCTCTAGCAATTTTGCCTCCATCAAAAATGTGACCACCATGGCCAAGATCAAACCAACAGAGATCGGTGACTTGCAGAGAACACAAAGGTCAAACTTGCCATTTCAAATTTTGAGTCAGTCCCAGCATTGATAGCATCAATGTTTGTCCAGGTGTATTTGCTGATTTGGATTCCCTTTATGCATGAAAAACTTGCCCAAAAGTTATTGCTTTAATAAACTGCGCTACCCATTTTGCACACTTCATGACATTCCCAACCCCACTTTGTGGTGCCATCCACAGTAGCACCTTTCCATTTCTTTGTTTTACACCTGCTGCTCTTGCAATACATTTCAAGTTAAGTGGTTTTGTTCTGTTCTGCTGCTTTGAAAGCCCATAGCACACAAGCTATGTATGTATTAATAGGACTTTTTGAGGGCCTAGTTGGTGCCAACTGATGGCAATTGTTCAGCGCAAGCAAAAACGAAGCACACGAGAGATAAGCACGCTTGTCACTTGTGTGTCTCTCTCGTGTGCTCCGTTTTTGCTTGCGTTAAACAATTTTCGTCATGTATGTAGTACCATGTGCTTTACCCTACTGCATACAACACTTCCTCTTAATTTCATCTAGAAGTCATTTATAATGGCTACCCCATGCTGTTGAACTTTTTCTTTTATTGAACTAGTTCTTTACAAAGACCCATCACTTCTGCTGTAGTTAGTAAAATCAGCATAGTGATTATGTGGTCAGCCAAATTTCTCTGTCCTGTCAGACATGCAGACAGGGCATTTTATTTTTATTCTTTTACAAGCCCAAACTTTCTATGCATACATCACACATGACAAAGTAACATGCAAAGTAGCAGTACTTACATACTGCCTGGTTAATAATACAAAAAGAGGACCCCTGCATTCTTATCATCCTCATTTTCCATTTCATCATCATCATGATGAAATGGAAACGCTAGCTTTCAACTCACAGTACAACTAACCTTTTTTTAGGCAAACACTCAAACAATATGTTCAATTCATCTGATACCATATATATTGGCAGATTTCCTACATTGAACGTCGGATATGATATATACACTGGGCAGCAAGCAACACAATGGTTTCAGATTGTTGACCACGAGAAATTCCTACAAATGATAACAGGCCAGACGGTGGCCACTTACTAACAGAAGAAGGCACATGCACAGCCAGAAAATATGCAAGATAACAGCAGCAAAAAGCCTCAGAGAAAGAGTTTCGTTTATGCTGTGTCGATCAAAGTATGTCAGAACTGAAGGACAACTCACTTGCCGAAGACCATCACGTGTGTCACATAGTCCTGCCAGTGGGTGGAGTAGAATGCCAGTGCAGACAGGAAAAAAAATGTGACCAGTAGTGCAGGAGAATCTCCTAGTTGCATGGCAATAGAAATAGACGTAGTGACAAAGACTGCAAGAAAAAACATTTATTTACAAGTCAGTCCAGAGTGCTCAATACAAAACAGTGTAGAAACTGAACAGACTTTTATTGTAAACAACTTGTGTTTTATCACAAAAGTATCAGCTGAGTTTGTGCTCTACCGCAGTCAATAGTGCAAGATAAACATGACCCAAGTGCTCTGTTGTCTTTCACTTCATAAGCCATGCAACATGAACTGCTGCTCATTATTTTGCAATAATACATATTATAGCCTTTGCCAAAAGTTTCAAAGCCGCTGCACCTTTGACAAAGCTGCCGTTGTAACGTGTGGTTCCTATAGCACCTCTGGCACCTTAATGTTCAGCGGTGTGGGGGCTAGTGCCAAGTTTCTAGGGCTATACAAGCTCCATGCAGACTGTAGTGTGGAAGGCAAATGAAACCAGCTTGAAAACCTTTGACAAAAGCCATACATATCTTTTGCTTGTGCGTTTACCTCATTACAGAGCAGAAAAAAGAAGAAATATAGGCCCATGCATTCGGCTTACACTTTGGCCCTATGGAGAGCTGGCTATTTATCTAAGTAAACCTGGAAACGGAATAGTGCGCAAGTAGTTCACAGCTTCATTCAGTCATGATTTCACTTTTACTCATGAATACACAGCTTGATGTTGTGAGAATTATCAGGCGAATGCACTCAGGCTTTCCTAAATGAAATATATAAGCTAATATAAACACAGGCTAACATCTTGCCAAGGTTGTCACACAAAGCTAAAGATTCTGACACTACTGAACTTTGATTGGTATTCCCAATTATCAAAACTTGCTATGTACTTTTGTATAAACATCTGTTAGTGCCTTACATCTTCAAGACATCATTGCAATGTAACATGAAAAAGAGCCTGCCTAATTCAAGCTTCTCATAAAGTATGACATACAGGACTTATGATGAGAAAAAAGCAGTTCTGGTGACTGTAGCTGAACACTAATGTTCACGTATGGGGTGCTGGTTTACTAGTGAAGGGGTCGTGCAACACTTTCTTAAGCGAAAAGTAGGTGTGATTCTGATCCCACCATTATCCTTCCACATGCTTCGGGGCTAATAAATTTTTGTAAACATTGTGCATTCTTTTTTAAGTTACCTTCTGCAGAGGAACAATGGCTATCTGCTAGATCTTGTTAAATGACAAAGTACCTAGCAGATACAAACACAGAGAGATGGCACTATTGACAAGGAGCTGGAACTATCTGTAGAAAGAGAACTAAACTACTCTGTCAACATTATGGCCTTGGTTATAGGAAGCCAGGCCAATATAAAAGCTCAGACAGTAGAACTGGTGGCTTCATTTTGCATAGTTTCAGCAGGGGATTTTAAGTGTAACAGAAATTGCAAAGACGAAGTGAAGGCTCAACAGTGTGGAAGAGGCATTGTTGAATCGTTAATAAGCGCTTGCACAAGGAGCATAAAAAAGAAGTTTCTCAAAAAAATTCTTTAATGCAAGACATTTCGTGCCACTTAAAGATATTGTATTTATGGTGCATTAATACGTCAAAACCACGGTATAGTTACAAGACATGCTGCAGCAGGACACTCGATCAATTTTTGACCATGTAGAGCTCTGAAACCTACACCTACAAATAAGCAGATGGTTTGTCTTGTATTTTGTCCTCCCCATTGAAATTGTCCCTGTGGTTGGGAATCTAACCTCATCCTTGAGTTTAGCAGCCACTCACAGATAGTGCTGCAGGGCCTCCCTAAGCAGTTTAAGAACTGAAACACACACACACAAAAATGTCTATACGTTCATTCTTCTATGAGTATCACCAGCCTCAACCAGTGTTATTTGTTAAAAAAATAAGTTGCTTTGTAATTTAAATTTGATCAGTACATACAATGCCTTACAACATAACCACAAGCATATATTAGTTTAAATTTAAAAAAGTGCCCAAGTAACCCACTTGACTATATTAACGTGCACTTACAGAGTACAAAAGGGGCTTACGCAGATACAACTGTGCTTGCCCACCTGTTATTATCTACTTATAAGTGTTTCAAAGGCTGCAAAAGAAAACATTTATTTTCAGCATGACTGCTGAAACAGAAAAAATAAAATAATGATGAAAGTGAACTCAGTCATTTTCATCAATAGCAAGTATAAGCACCAACTACAAGTATTGATAAGAAAACAATTCGTTTCAGTGAAAGCATGTATAAGCAATAGTGGGTAGTACGCATTCAGACAACTGGCAAATTAATAGCATAAGCACATGCAAATTTGAGCAACAGCACTTAGTAGCTTGCAGTGGCTTACTAATTAAACTTAATGCAAGCCAACAGCAAAAACCTGTCCTTCATGCGATGTTCTTAAAAGGGCAAAAGAGTTTCCTCTTTTGTTTTAACTGAAGTATAAAATCTTGAAAAATGTGTGAAAATGAGCTTAATGTTAACCAGTAACTGTGTGATGCATTTGCTAACCTGTCAAGTGGCATCAGTCAGATATCAAAGAATTCAAATTAAACACGTGGAAAACATTAATTAGAAAGCCTGCAGAGCAACAACCCAATCACCTCTACACACCGTTTTCTTTTTTCCACTCATAACCCCACACCTGCTCTGCCAGTGCAGTAGAGTGACTGCCTCCAACGCCAAAAGCACTGGGTTCCATTCCCGGTGCCACCAAGCATCTCCTGGCTTTTATAATGGGGAGAGAGCTACCTGGCACTCCATAGTGTACAGGTACTCATCTTAAAAGGTAGCCATTCCTTTCCTTTCGCTTCCTTCACTGCCAGGAAGCCACACCATCCTCCCTTATATGGGATGCAAGAATTAGCATATTTCATTACTTCAAACCACCATAGTATACTAACAAAAATATTGTAAACAAAATGCATTGATTGAATGCAGTTAGTTGTAGTGCAAGTATCATCTAAATTCCTACATTTGGTGAAATGCATACCACAAATGTTCAGATTTAATTTGTGCACTGTAAACTAATAACGAAGTAAATTACAATTTAGTGTTCCAATTAAACACTGTAGGCATACACAATAACTGAATAAGCTAATGAAGTGAGTGCACTCAGCTTCCATTATGAAACCAGTAGTAAACATAAAATCCACATACAGACAAGGAATCCTATTATTCTTCAGGAACTTCCAGTGCCAGTTTCAGTGTAGTAACTAACGATATTCAACGGCAGCTACCACCATCTAACATCTGCTGAAACCTAGTTAGTAGTGTCAACACCTGCTGTTAATGCTGTCACAGCTGATCTTCGTCCATTTGAATTTGTGTATATGTAGCGTCTTTGAATGTTTTCTTTTCATTTGATTTCTTCGAGCTTTCTTTCCTGATGAATAAATAACTTTGTGGTGGCAGGCTCTAAAATAGCGTCAGCCAACCTTCCCCTGTTTTGACAGCTCAAAAGTGGGGTTCATCATTGGTAAGAATCTTTTGCTCCTCTGATGGATCACACTGCACTCCACTCATACATTAGCAAAGTCTTTCAAGACAACAGTGCTAGGTGTATGAGTTGATGCTCCACAACCAGCAGTGAGATGTTAGCAGGGTGTCTAGTTATCTGCCCTTTATCAATACTTCTATGTTTTTACTTTTACCATCAACTATCTTAGTGCAACTTTGCATGATTTTAAAACGGGCAACAATGCATACCTTGAGAGGTACGATCACTGAAACATAATACATAATTTCTGAATTACTGTTTATGATGATAGATCGAAACAAGGCTTAAGAAACCTTGACTAACATCTTCCCGCTTTCATATTCATGCAAAATTTCCATGCTTTGTAGGCATTAAAGATAAGCACTAAGCCAGTCTATACCGGTAGATTATTTCTTAAGATCTTGTTTGCTCTTATTTGGAAGAAAGAGTAATGCTGATGAAATAAATACCCGACTTGCCTTTCTTGTATATCTGCAGTATTCAATAAAGCTGAGATAAGAACATTTAGAAAGCTAAGACACAGACTTTCAGAAACTGTTAACTCGTACTCCCCATGTGGCCCATATTTCTTACAGTTCCCTTAACAATTTCACGACTTCTCTGTGGTCCCTAACTATCACAATTTTTCAGTGTTCTCCAGGTCACTAGACACCCTGCCCTTATGCTGAACACTCTTTAAAGAATTCCTATCTATCGGGGTACAGCTTTCAAGATGCAAACTCACACATTAACAGTCATATATTAACAGTCTGAAAAATGGATTATTCACCTCATCCTTGGGGAGCAGTGAGCTCAGAAAACCATTTTCTGTGAAAGTGAAAATGCCATGGAGCCTGACAGGCACATGCAAGGCAACAATGATAACAATGGATGAAGATGCTCCATCGAATAGTGAGACCATTAAGCATATATCCCCCAAAACAATAGTACAATCAAGGTACCAATCTGAAGCTACAAAAAGGAAGCAAGCAAGCATTATTGCATGTGAAATGATAATCAGCTTTATCCCTTTTTCCAGTACCTCTAAATAAAATGACAGATATGACCTAGCACAATCTATGAAAAAAACATTACATCAACACAGCTGCACAGCCTTAAGATGGGCTCACTGAAATTGTGCTACTTAGAGATCCTCAACTTTCACTTCAGTAAAGAACTGCTGAGGCTGTTAGTGCCTGCATTAACTTTGCTGGCAATGAAGGAACGTGTCACAAAGGAATAAAAATTTCTTGCAGATCAATAACAAAGATCATTCGTACAAGAGCATTAAAACACTGCATTATGCGTAGCAATGAAAGTAAGATAGATAAATTTCTTAAAAGTGAAATCATGTGCTATGACAGCTTATGTTTACAGACAGAGAGCCCTTTATTTTATATTGTAAGATCTCAACAAGACGCTAGACCAAGCCTGTCCGTCTTAACAAGTAGATTATCAATAACAGGTACCAAATGTACAATTATCACACTATGGCTATTGAAACTGAAATTTCACTATGTAACAGTAGAAAACAAGTGGCAGCACTTTTGTTCAAAAATACTTTCTATCACTATGATACTGTTCTCTTTCCATTTATTTATTTATTTTTTTGCCATTACAAGCCCAAATAAAAATGCACATATAAGAAAATGCAAGGAGCTTGCTGAAGTGGTTACTTAGATGCTCCATTTAACAGCTTCCGGGTTCTGGTTGCCCACTATGTCAAAACCTAGGACAATGATAATAATTTACTTAGAATCTTAGTGGTTCTATACTGCACATCATTTTTCACAAATCAGGAACATTCTACAACTAACTATCTAAACCTGCCATGTCTGATATAGGAAAACAACGAGCAACGATTCATTCCTCCATTAGTTTTAGAAGTATGCAGTGAACATATCATTTCATCTTGGTCTCAAAGACAGTGCAAGTGAGATCATTTGGCCAAGTTCACTTTTCTATGGCTAAGTTCAAACAGGGAACCAATTTTGTATTTATTTTAGATACAGTTGGTACAATGGGCACAACTAATTTGCTCCACTTTGAAAGCCATGGCCTCAGGCTAAAATTTCTTACAGGGTTTACCACTGTAATGAATCTGCACAAACTAAGGAGTGAAACTAAAGATGGCATTTTGTCTACTTTTATGTAAAAACACACGCAATGCTGAAAGCATTATATGACTCGCATTGCACTGACATTCAGGGTTCAAAACTGAACATGCCAGAGGCACAAATGAAAGGAATTCTCAGAGCTGTTGCCTAGAAGCAATATTTTGAACCAATCACTTTCGACAGTGTGTTATTTGGCTGCAGTAAGTACACGCGTGGCTGCTGAAGTTTGTCGCTACACATACTTCCTGTTGCCCTATTTCTGAGCACAAGTATGTGGTTACCATGTACGTAGGTACATAGGTACCATGTGGGCAGCAGAAATGTGACAGGAATTAATGCCTGCTGCTAAGTGAGCCATAACACCTAATGTTCTTTGCACAGAAAACAGTTGCATAACAGTGACCCAAAGTAATCAATAGCAGCAACATCTCCCAGTAAAGAGTTCATTGATAAAATGAAGGACTATGTCTACACAAAAAAATGTATTTTTCCTTATGAATATGGCAGTTAGGACAACCATGCGTTAAGTAAAATGGAAGACAAACTTACAAGTAGACAGTGCATCACAACCATGGTCGTAAACTTCCTCCAGTGCAGTATTCTGTACCTTGATGGCTTGTTTGCCATCTAAAGCATCCAGCAGTTGGTACAGGAACAGAGACAATGCACACAGCACAAAGGTCCACCATGGTGCCTAGTTACCAGAGTAACGGTCAGGGGTAGAGAAAGGAAGAAAGAACACATGGCAGCCCTCTGCTCATTAGTCCAATTTGCCACGTTGCCCATACATAACATGTTGTGAACCTCGTTTTTCTTTTGAGGTTTCTTTTTTCAGAGGCTGGAAGCAGCAGGACTTCTCCACAGCACACGTGCAAATGCAACACCTTTTCGCTCACATCTCAGACAGTGCAGCTAGCATGAAACATGTTCCCACTCGAAACATTTCTTGTTGAAACACATAAACACGAAATACAAACTAGGCTTTTCAATCTGATTGACACGGCCAGCAGACTCGTGTACAGCACAAAATGGACAACATTGCCAAACAGACTTAACAGTTCAACTAAATAAACACCAATAAAAAAAAAGAATGGAAATTAAATGAAAAAAATGTGTGGCTGCCATAGCTTTAAAAAGTACAATATAATCATTCTGTGTATGTCTCTGTGTGTCTCTTGCAATCTTTGCATTAAGCAAACTCACATAGCCAGAGCTCATTTTAGCAACTACTACTTTTATACAAAGGTTATTATTATTATGTGATGACGAATTGAAGAAAAAAAAAGATGGGATTTTCCTTTTTGCTGACTCCGCTAAATTTTCAGTGAATCAAACGCACCACAGCCTACATAATGGCCTTCCTAGAACATGCTCCATGAGCAGCAAAATAAAATTATTTTTCCAGGTCAAGCTAAACCAATACCACCAACTACATCTCTCCACCGTTGCATAGTTGGTAGGAAAGGAAAAGTATGACAGTTTGACCAGTGTTCTACAGAAACATACAATTAGAAATACAAAGCAAATAACCATGTTTCATTTTTTTTTAATAACTTGCTTCTCCTCGATAATAACACTAATTTGAACGATGATCTTTAAGTATACCTGCACAATACGAGGGACATAAAAGCGTATATTGACAGCTGGGCGAGTCTGTACTGATTCATACCGGGTGCGCAAAAGCACAAGGACAAGGACGAACTGATGAATAGTACAACAATGGCTCATTGGCTCCCTCATGTCACAACAAGGGAGCAACATACAGTTAACAATGGCTCATTAAAAATTTACTTATTAGCAAAAGCAAAAAGCAATAAACAGCATACCACTGCAGTGAGTACTAATGACAAAATAATTAACTCCCCTTTTTTATGCCCCTACATTTATATGCGATGAACATCTGATGCCTGCCAGATAATTCTCAAACCAAAAAAAGAATCAGCTGTCATTAAAAACATGGTAGTGGCAACTTCTAATGAATGCTTGTCTAGAGTGAACATGGTATAAATCTTTTTGTTTTCAGCTACTTTCACTACTGACATAACTGTATGGCCAACAATGAAATAGAGTGGTAGAAATGAGTGAAATATGAAGTTTCCCCACTATTAGTGCTTTTCAAAAAGAAATAATTTGTTTAAGCCAGAAAAAAATGCGAGTGCCCTTAGAACACAGACAACTTTTCCCTTCCACTGCCAAAAGGCCCTGTAGAACCCTATATAGGCATAAAAATTTATCAGCTACCATAGCTACTGGCACTTCAACAGAAGCACAGTTAGCACAGATTCCAGTGTGTTAAGAATTGATGTTCCAGCTTGTTAAAGTTAATAAATTTCTTTATGAGTTACAATGCTTCTAGGTTCATAAGTAAACATCTAATAAAACCTCATTATGACAAAGTTGAAGGGAGAGTCGCAATTACTTCATTATAACCATTAGTTTATTATAGCCAATATTCATGTCACCTATGTCAATTTCAAGGGGAATTACGATTGTTTCATAATATCCATCAGTTTGTTATACCCCACTTCATTATAATGAGGTTTTGCTGCATTACAAAAATTAAACATTTCATGTTACATATGCACTTCTGCACAATATATAATGAACAATAAAAGGCCTTGAGCTTGCATAAATGCAAATACTACAGCAGATGCAGAAAGCACTTTATTTATTAAATACACGTTACATTTACAGCCCACTCTTCTGCACAGTGTCCTTGTTGCCATGGTTGAAATACATCAGTAGCATCCATGCGCAAAAGCAAGACTGCCCTAGCACTGGCTGCAGCAAAACCAGCACAGAAATCAATATATACTCCTAGTTGACAGCAACAGCTAAAACAGACTTTATTGGTCTAATGTTGGCATGTCCTTCAGTAGATATGCTAGTAGTTCTTTATAAGGCATGTTGTAACCGCATAGTCTGGAAAAATTTTGACAATTGAGGTAATTTGAACCTAAAACTAAGTACATAGGTGTATCTGAAATTTGTATCCATTGAATATTGGAACATTGAATGCATTCTTTAGACACAGTATGTTAGGGAACGGAATGTACCATGCCAATAATAGCTCAAACAAAGCCAGACATAAGGACTCAGTTGGACAGAAAAATTGTTTTTAAAACAAGACCAGACAGTACAGCCACGAAATTGAAGAAAAAAAAATCATGCGAGTTGGTGTGCAGTTGAATTTGCTGATGGAAGACAACTGATATTCAAGAGCTTATTTTGTACAGTACAGTCTACTCTCAAAAGAACACCTGGCTGGTACTAAAGATAAATTAAGTAAGATACCTCTAGTGTATTAATGCAAATGTAGCAGCTGACAGAACACAGCACTAGGAAAATGTTTATGCACCATCAAACTGTCTGCATGCCCTCATGCCATAATGGCAACCCAGTGCTACAATTAGTAGCCATTATGAAAATGCCATTCCCTTTAACAGTATACTACACTATAGATTACTTGAAATATTTCAACTTGTATACTGCAAGAACCTGAGACACGATATTTATTGCAATGCAGAATATTTTTACGTGCCATGGCACCGGTATTGTCTCTATGCAAGCTCCAGCAAGCCAATCCTCCACCAGTGGCAAAAATCCCTTATTTGGTATGCCATGTAGATATAGCACTAGCCTAAGTTCTTAAAATTTGCCGTAGCATCCCAGAGTAACAAAAAAAAAAAAAAAAAAAACACTCAGTACTACACAGCTTCACACTCAACAGCAGAAAGCAATTCCATGCAGGTAAACAGACACAAGCACAAGAAAACAGCTTTATTTTTTTACACCACATTTTTTTTAAAGGTAGCTAAAAACACGAGAAACCCATTAAAAGGAAACATAAAAATCGCATTGCCCTGTTTTCTATTCCATCTTCTAACAGCAACGCAACATTAGCAATTGCTGTCAATTACCTTTGGTGCAAGTGAAGCCAGTCACTTCAACAGAGTAAATAAAGAGTTTATTTCGTATGTTGATATACATCACCTTGCCAAATTCATGCATCATGATCATAAGTTTACAAGTGAATATAATGACATTAAATAAACAACACATTTCTCTTCCGATGATGTTATAACTACTCCTACGTAATTATAATTCTCAATAAGACAGTAGCCCAAGTATAATGACACACATGTGTTGTTACTGTAGTAACAGTTCACCAGTTCCAGATCATGTGGGAAAAAAAAAGCTTAACTTGGCAAATGAAGTGACATGCGTAAACATGTTTCTGCAAACACCACCCACATGCAGCAAAGATAAGCAAGGGAGAGAAAGGCCAACAGGTTATTTATAACACCGCACAGGAACAACAAGCGGCAAGCACCCCCCACCAAGCAAAATCGCCCTAACAAAATGTGTGAGACGAGAAGAAAAAAAAAGATAGTCAAAGTGGAAAAAAAATAGGCTGCTCCTATAGCAAAAAGTGCTCACTAGATGCTTTCATACCACCATTGCACAATGCATGCTTTAAGAAAAATGTGCCAGAAGAACCATGTATTTTTAAAATGTAGACAATGTAGTTTAGTTTTTTTCAGTTATTTAAATGGCACAAGGATGTGTGTATGCATGAGGAATGCAAGGTTTACGAATACGGGCCGATGCAACAAGACCACTACACAGCTTCGTTCACGCAAACAGGATCTATTTTACTCCAACAACAACGTGGCTTATTACACTGTTACTTGTGTAAGGAGAAGTGTGGTACAGTACCATGCAACACAAACGGGCGAATGAGGTAAACAGATTTGTATTTATTAAGCAATATTCTACAACTGAAATGTTCTGTGCTGGAAATCAGATCCTTGGACTAGACCATGAAAAAAAAAAAAAATAGCATAGTTACTGTCAAGGGTACGGGTGCAAAGCAACCAATGCACTTTACCAACTTGCAAAATTTTGTGATTGCCAGCACGCACCCCAGCTCTTCTCTTCAAAGGAAAGAAAAAAAAAAGGAAAAAAAAACTTACAAACTGCATTCTACTTTGTTGAAGGGCACTCATTGAACAGAAATGTAAAACCACTTAATGATATTTATATTCTAGCATATTTCATGGCATGTCACTATTTTTCAATAAATATCACCTTTCCTTCAATCCAGCTAACTGCAAATACAATTGAAAGAAAGCAGCCAGCTACCGAGAGCACAGACAAATCATACATGTTAGAGAACAGAAAAAGAAAGAAGAAATGGCTTACATAC
The DNA here is from genome assembly GCA_013339685.2 of Hyalomma asiaticum. Classification (NCBI taxonomy): domain Eukaryota; kingdom Metazoa; phylum Arthropoda; class Arachnida; order Ixodida; family Ixodidae; genus Hyalomma; species Hyalomma asiaticum. The sequence goes on from CM023483.1 coordinate 58,675,350, forward strand.
CTCTGAACGAAGATCAGTGCTGTAGCTTAGTAGAAGTAAACAGCAACACACATTTATTAGAAGTCCTGAACATGTGAGAACACACGGTGCTATCCTTTCAGGCACAAACTGCACGCACCACACCCAGAACCTATGTGGACACATAGAATGAGCTGATCAGTGAAATGAATTAGAGCTGCTTGATCGAGAGTGAAACCAAGCTTTTATGCCAAAATTAAGAAGGCTAAGCAAGAACAGCATACATGAACACAAGCACAAAAAAAGAGACCCCTCCTCAAAAGTCCTTCCAGGTATTACAAATAAACAAATAAGCAAGCAAGTAAATATATAAATTCAGCAGTAACTGTAACATTTAGGAATGAAAGTCACAGCCCTCACATGCATGTGTGCATGTTTTTGTGCCAGCAAACTGCGTTGTTATAATGAAGTCAGATTGACTAAGTTGCCTCTTAATTTTATGCCTCTTTGGATTCCATTTCTAAGTTTGTGATCTATAGACATGTGTACATGTTTTTAGGCCATGGAGATGTGTTGTTATAATGAAGTCATGTTAATTAAATTGCCTCTTATTTCGATGTCTCTTTGGATTCCATACATAAGTTCGTGATTTACAAAAATAAGATTTGGTTACATAAGATCGGACAGGCTAGAAATCATAACATGTAGGAATTAGACCACGAAAGCAAACATAATATTTTTGAAAGGCTGCATGCATGTAAGCACATGCAAAAAGAGGGAAAAAAGCATGCAATGGAAAGAATACGTCAGAGACAAATCACCAGAAATAAACTTACATAATGACAGCCTGCTAAATGTTACATTGTTTCCATAGTTCTAACAGACTGACCAAGTGTAGCTGAAGTATATGTGATACAGCCAACATTTTAATGAGAATGTCCAATACATTTCTTTAAAGAAATTTTATTAGAAATATAAAGCAGATTGACCAGCAGATGCCTAAAGAGAACAGTCTGCAAAGAAGTGTGCATAGAGGCTCAAAGCATGAACTTGCATCAAAGGCTGCGACGCATAAACATGAATCCATGGTTCTAGCACTTAACATTTATATTTACCGCCTACACCGTTCCTGCATTCATAAAGCAAACATCATATGTACTACCAAGAACTATATTTTCTGCTGGATCCGTTTGAGATATCGCTTCAATAGGATGCCATTTGCTCCCACATGACATTGTACCAGGCACATTATTATGTCATGCAAGCATACCAAAAAGTGATTGATTGATGATACAGGTCAGCAACCAGCTTGTAATTTTGTCTCAGCATTTATGAAAAGTCACTCATTCGCCGCCACTAACCTCTGGAGGAACAGAAGCTCGAGGACTGAGCCTGCACTAGCGTTGTACAAATATGGTTTCTTTTTAAGATTGTCCATCTGCTCCACTGGAAGCACCCAGCCACCAAAGTTCTCTCGTGTCTTCGTTGTTTTACCTAGATGCATGTCGAATCCTGAAACGCAAAATAGACCTCCTATCAAGAGCTAGTATTGAGTCAACATGCACAGAACTGGGGAGGATACGACCATAGTTCTGACACACACACACACACCTAAGGTTACTTATCAGTAACATATTCAGATCCACACATTGTAATGTATGTGCATTATCGACTAGATTGTCAAATACTGCTTGTTCAGGAATGGAATTTGATATCTCTTTTGCCTTCAGTGGGCTATGCATGCCACAGATAATGGTTCTAGCAAGGAAACTTTTCGCTTACGGAATGAAAACTGTGCTGCGATGAAGAAATCGAAAAGCAAAGCAGCCTAATGCAAATGAGAGCCTGTGGTAACAGCGCTTCGACGAGGGCCGCAAACGGCAACATACAAAAACAATTACTTCCTGGCAATTACGCGCGTGTGCTATCAGTTCCAGACTGTGTCGCTGCGGGGCAAATGAGCGCAGTCTTATCTTGGGTTGGCGCAAGAGGACCTTTTCGCTTATCGAGTTTGCACTCCGCAGATCACAACTCAACATCCGCCCGCCGCTCCAAGTGCAAAGAGTGGCTAGCCGGACGGTGAGAAGGTCGTAACTATCTTGCCGCATGTCTCGCAAGTTCAGACGTGCGGGTTATCGAGCTATCGTGGAAAGTCGCCGCACGTTCTGCGTTTCGTCAGCTCACGTGGGACACGCATGTGACATTTGCGCGGAGGAGAGCCTGCAGCCACAGACAAGATCGGTCCTCCTTTCCGGATCCTCCTTGTGTACCAAAGACGACCGTGACGTGCGAAGATTTCTCAAAACATGCACTTGCGCAACGCATGAATCAAGACTTGGCTGCCGCGATACGAAAAACAAGCACACCTTCAAGGCTATTCGCTCAGTGTTCTGCAAAACATGGGCCTTGATGATCGAAGCACGCAGGCGGGCGAGCTTGCCAAACGCAATTAAATGCGCTCTGAATATCAAATGATATTCATCTACACGCAGTTGTGCCTGTTGTGCTACGACGGTCGCTTCTCTCGACCCGTTTTCTCTTGGTGTTCCGCCAAAAGAGCATACTTTAGCGAATTTGCCCGCGGTTTTTCATCCTAAGCACGCTCAAACTACTGAGGATAGAAGCATATTCGAGCTAAACTCGATCTATGCTACCCTGGAGCAACTTTTTTCTTGCAGTTTCTTTATATTTTATTATTTTCATAATTTCGCGATATGCCAACTGCTGCTGCAGAGAAGCGCCAGGTCAAGGCTCACGCGTATCTCACATGTGATCGACTTTGTGCGCATTTCCCCGTAAACAAGAGAGTTGATGATCATTTAGCAAAAGAGAAAACATTAAGAGATGTACGAAATGCTTTTCAAACAGCTCGCAACGCTGTCATCTAACAAAAATGCTATGACAGGCCAAGAAGCAGCGTAAATTTGTCAGCTTTATACAAAGTTCGCCGCAGTGATCGAAGAAAGTTCGTCGCAGTGATCGAACAATTTGCGATGGTGATCGAGACTCACCACAGGCTCCTCGCGGCGTTATAACAGGCTCCGAATATGCTCGTCAGGTAAAACTTAATTAACCCAGTTTCTGCAAATACCGACAATGCGCGCAAATCGAAGGGTTATGCAGCAACTCGCGCCTCGAAAGGAGCGGGAAAGCTAGGTATCGTACTTACGTAAAGCACAACGCACGCAAACAAGTATCCCCCGCAGGTGGTTGATGATCACTGCAGTTGACGCGCACAATTAAACCAGGTTAAGCCAACGACGTAAATACGCGACTCCGAGCACACACATACACAGACCGAACCAGTCAACGGTTTCGAATCTACTGGCCTGCATGCTGGCCGATTCATGGAGGAGCAAGCAGCTGGATCAAGGTAGAGAGGGTTGAGGGAGGGGCGGCAAGGGATCGGAGAGAGGAGGCAATGCAGCGCAGCACGGCCAGCGCTCCTTACGGAAAGGACCTCCAACAAAATATTCCTTCGTCAGTACGTTGGAAAGAGCCCAAGAGAAGGCAAATTCAGTGGCTCAAACAGGCAGGCGTGATCTGGGACAGACGCCGACTAGATCATACACTCGGTAGTTTCGCCATACCAGCACCTGCGCGGCAATGACTGGTGCAGAAAGCGTGCGATGAACGAATTATACGCTACATCGTCTCACACCAGAAAAGCAGGCTAGCCATCGCACCACACATTTCCCTCTGAAGGTACCTTCTTAATTCGTTCTTTTTTTTTAATGCAACGGGAAATTTTGTTCAACAGAGCCAGACCAGCACACATGGTATTTGTAGACATACAGTTATTTGACTATCGTTACATGCAGCAGCCGAAAATTATGCAATTATAACTATACTCACATCCTTTAATTTTGTATGTCGACAAATATGGCTTTATTCCTCACATAAAGTAAACAGTGAATTCATTGTGCTCTTTCTTATGGATCTGTGTGTCACAAACTCACAAACTTTACTAGTCCCACGCAACGTGTAATCTAAAAAATTCAGAATGACTACCCTCGCCCAACCTTCCTTTTAACTTTTAAACAATCCAATTTTGATTCCCAGAGAAACGTCTGATCACACCCAAACAAAGGAAACGCTTGGCATGGCCACTGTGATTATATATGTCTTTCTAGGAAGGCAACATTGCCTTGAAATTCCCATACCAACTCACCCCAATGACAAATATCTTAAGGGCATCTGCCAAGGCCTCCCATTTATGTGCCAGCAAAAATGGACTCGCTGTGTTCTTTTGAAGCTAAAGCATGATGTGGTGTCACACTAGTGTACTGCATGGTGAAATGAACGGTGTAAAAGTATAGCCAGGGTACAAAAAGGATAAACTGGGACATTCAATTTTTAAACAGATTGATGATTCATTGATTTCTGGGGTATTACGTCCCAAAACCAGCTACGATTATGAGAGATGCCGTAGTGGAGGGCCCCAGACAATTTTCCGACCATCTGGGGTTCTTTAACATGCACTGACATTGCGCAGTACATGGGCCTCAACATTTCGCCCCCATCGGAATGCAGCCGCTGCAGCCAGGATTCAATCAAATTACACGAAAGCGTAGTGCATGACCAGACCAGTTGTTACGCTACGGTGATGTGAACAGCACGAAATTGGAGCAGGGACACAAAGGTAAAAGAAAATATAACGGAGAGTAGCACTGTCTCAGTTTTCTGTTCCCTTTCAGCTTTTGCACTGTTTGCTTCACCGAAGGCTCAAAAACCGAACATGGCAAGGTCACAATATTGAAAACATTAAACTTTAGTCTCCATTTTCTCTTGTGGTAATGTACATCGTGAATTAACGGCAATGTAGTTTTCAAAAGAACTTTTTAAAGTCTATATTGATTTAGGCTCCTTTTCAGTGTGCCTTTAACAGTTCGCATGTAACTATGTGCAGTTTTCTAAGCATAGCATATGCCCGGAATTCGTGTTTTATTACAGCAGCGACTGTTTAATTGCTTTCAAGACTACAGGCACAGCACCCCAACAATACTGAAGGCCACCAGAAAACAGATCAGTGCATTTAATCCTAGCTTGGAAAGACAATGCATAAGTTCAGAAAAAGTTAAAGATATAAAAGGAAAACCAGACCACAATTTAGCTCATATCCTTTATTCTTACATTCAAAGACCCTTCTTGATGCACAGCATCAGTGATGTCTCAGCATTTTTGTACAGAACAAGTCACTCATTCAATCTAGCTTTCATACAGTCATATGACATTAGTTTATGTACTGAATAGCACTCTTTTTTTATTCTGTACACAAATTTACACTTGGCATGTTCCTACAATGAATGCCTGCAGTTACTTCAAGGAAAGTTGACACAAGGTGATCATTTTTGTGATTAAGAATTCCTGCAGGTGACTTACAGAAAAATTTATTTGTCAATAAGTCTAGGATACGGACTTCAGGTTCCATAGCATTACTTAATACAAGGCAATTACAGGACCTTCCAGTCAGTGCCCTGTGTCCTCAGGAAGCAGTATAATCCTGAAATCGTGATGCTAGCACAGGTGACATACCTGTCGCTGAAATCAGATGTGAAACACACTGAAATTCCACTTAGTTTGAGTGAGCCATCTTTTTTTTTTTAATGAAAGGTTCATACTTCAAACAACAGATGGAAAGCAAAGGTGCTACCTCACACATTTAGTGATGAATGTCTTGCAGCTCAGGCTAATTTCTGAATTCCTTTAAGTGGATCTACCTTCAGTATTCATGAACTTTGTTTCCAGCGGTTGTTTATGAGCTTTAATGAACTGATGGCACCAACTGCATCGCTTCTGCTATGAACATTGACCGACAAAAATCATGACCTTGTTTCAAAATTCCTCACTTTTCTAGTATACCTAGTGAGAGTTATAACATGTTATAGATATGTACACAGAGAAAATAAAATGAACACAGATGATGACTGCAGACAAAAGCGTGCCACTGCTTATTCGTCAGACAGGGAGGCTGTGGCAATGACAACATTGTCCCCTTCAAGGCTGTCCGGTTGCTCTTCGGCTGAGGCTAAGGCTTGGTCTTGTTGAAGTGCCAGGTGCTGCAGTGCTAGCAACTGTGCAGGGTTACCCACAAGCAGGATTTGCTGACCAGATGGTGTTTGCACTAATGTGCCCTCTTCCTGTAGAGAGAGGAAACATACGACAGAGCCGTACCTCAGACTTTGCAGGCCATTTCTAAATTTTTACAAAAGAGAGACGGGTGTCATCATGTCGCAGAATGGTGAAGCAAGAGACAGCACTGCATCCATGATTCACGGACCTAACTCTCTGCTGAACAAACTTTTCCCCAGAAAGTGGAGCAACAGCCAAAGCACAATGACAAGGGTGGGCGTAGTCCGTCATCAAAATGTGATTTATGGGACAACTGCACCAACTATACATGTATACTATTACCATAGTCCCTCAATACCTTTTACTAGTCACGAAACTTCGGGCCAAGTTTGGTATAGCGACGGAACCTCCCGCCGGGGGCGCCACTGCAGTCAAGAAGGCTAAGTAGGCTTTCGTCGCAGCCGCTTAAACGGCGCGTTTTTTTTTTTTTTTTTTTTGGTGCGTTACGAGGTTTCCCTAGCGGAGACTCGCTCTGGTGGCTACACGGACGTCTTTCAGGGGAGTTTCATATCCTGCTCTCCCTTTGCTTACAGGCAGCGTACTCGTACCTGTGCGTAGCGGCGGGGTTCCTTTGCTTTCGGTCGTGGCGAAATCGGCTTGCAGCCACGCGCGCTACACCGATCCATCAAACACTGTTTGACTCTGTTTGGCAATGCCTTTTTTTTACTCTTAATTTTCTTCGAGACTGTTGCCGAGGCAAGCGGAAGAAATGGGACCAGGAACAACACTGCCGGTGCGCAGCCGTATGTACCGTCGGAGACGGGCGTGCTTCACGCCTCTTTTGCCGAGAAATGTATTGACGCGCGCAACTTACGTGACGGTGCTTTCTCGTGACGATGTATCCATGTTTTGAAAAAATACTTCGCCTAAATTGTTCACAATGTGCATGGCTGAGTTAAAAATTACTTTCCGGTACATTACCGTGTGGCACCGACGCTCGGCGTAGGAAATACTGCGTTAGAGGAAAAAAAAAGTAGGTTGCCCGCACGTGGCTGGCTTCTCTGTCTCGGGGCGACTGTATATACAAAACTCTTAAGCAAATGTAACAAGATTACTGTAGTAATACCTGCACACAAGTGAAAACACTGATGCTGGCCCACTGCGGTGGTCTAGCGGTTATGGCACTCCGCTGCAGATCCGAAGGTCGCGGGATCGAATCCCGGCCGCGGCGGCTGCATTTCATCATCAGCCTGTCTACGCCCACTGCAGGGCAAAGGCCTCTCCCGTGGATCTCCAATTATCCCTGTCCTGTGCTAACTGGGCCCAATTTATCCCCGCAAACTTCCTGATCTCATCTGCCCACCTAACTTTCTGCCGCCCCCTGCTACGCTTGCTTTCTCTAGGAATTCACTCTGTTACGCTTAATGACCAACGGTTGTCTTCTCTTCGCATTACATGGCCCGCCCAGGCCCATTTCTTCTTCTTAATTTCTATTAGTATGCCCCTAACACGCGTTTGTTCCCTAACCCATAACGCTCTCCTCTTGTCCCTTAAGGTTACACCTACCATTTTCTGTTCCATAGCTCGCTGCGTCGTCCTCAATTTAAGCTGAACCCTCTTAGTTAGCCTCCAAGTTTCTGCCCCGTAGGTGAGTACCGGTAAGATGCAGCTGTTATACACTTTCCTCTTCAGATACACTGGTAAGCTACCATTCATTATCTGAGAATGCTTACCGAATGCACTCCACCCCATTCTAATCCTCCTAATCATCTCATACTTATGATTCGGATCAGGGGTCACTACCTGGCCTAAGTAGACATATTCATTTACTACTTCCAGTGCCTCGCCAGCTATCTGAAATTGCTGTACTCGTCCAAGGCTATTGAACATTACTTTAGTTTTCTGCATATTAATTTTCAGGTCCACTGTTATACTTTGCCTGTTAAGGTCAGTAATCATGCTTTGTAATTCATCTCCCGAGTTACTTAGCAAGGCAATGTCATCAGCAAATCGGAGGTTACTGAGGTATTCCCCATTAACCCTTACACCCACCTGTTCCCAATCCAGCCTTCTAAATGCTTCTTGTAAACATGCTGTGAATAACATTGGAGAGATTGTGTCACCTTGTCTTACGCCCTTCCTTATAGGTATCTTGCTGCTCTCCTTATGGAGGACTATGGTAGCTGTGGAGCCGTTGTAGATGTCTGCATTTCGATGGAGGTCAAATGTTGAGGCCCGTGTATTTAGAGCTAGGTGCACGTGATAGAACCCCAGGTGGTCAAAGTTACCCCGAAGGCCTCCACTACGGCGCGACTCTCATAATCACAGCTGCTTTGGAACGTAAAACTACATCACATTACTCGCCCCGACGGCTTCGAAGCTAAAGTGTACTGCTAAACATACCTGGCCACAACGCTCGCATTTCGAAGGGAACGAAGCGCAAAGACACTTGTGTACTCAGGTTTACGGGCGCGTTGAAGAACCACACATGGTATTTTTTTTTTTTCGCAAAATGTCTAAGGGCTCCCGCACGCTGTAAAGTGCCAAGAGATTGTTCAAGGTATTTCACAGTCATGCTGTACAACAGCTCCTTTCACTTGGACGAATATCAAATAAATGTCTTGTGCGGCTGATTGATCTACGAACCATTAAAACGTTTTAGAACTGCAGAAAAATAGGCTCCAAATACTTTCTATTTTCATAACAAACAACTCGCTGTAGGCTGTAAGCATTTTATTTTCAAAACGGAAACTTTAGAAGGCATACATACAGGCGCAGAAATGTAAATTAATGTGCATGATTACATGCTCACAACACATTTTAGAAACAGTGAAGAACAATTATCGCAGTACTAAAAATTGATAAGTTACAGATAAATAGATAAATAGATGCCCTCTATAACCTGCTCGTCTTTACGAATGATGTCCTCCTTATCGAAATGTTTTTCGCAGACGCGGACGTTCAGTGAACTAAACGACAACGTACCCGTTTCGTGACGCGGTAACGCTCGTTTCCACTTCTCTCGGCTTTGGGGGTCACTGGGCAACGCGAACAACGACACTTTTTCGACCGTTTCTCTGTAGCCGGAGCGTCAATTCGGCACACAGCACGTCGTCGGCATTGTTTGCCGAGCTGCCGTGAACTATTCATAATGTTCTAAAACGGTAAAGGCACAGACAGCACTGCACATTAGCGATAAAACACGACACCAACGGAGCCAACGCGTCACGCCGTCGCCTCGAAGGCCTCGATAAGCGCCTTCTTAGCACCGGTGGCGCCGTCCCACGGTCAAAGTCGGCAGCGCACAAAGCTCTCCCATAGAGTGACGAAGAAGTTTCGTGACCAGTAAAAGGTATTGAGGGACTATGCTATTACCGTATAGTGCGGAATATAGGTCGAGATTTTTTCCAAAAAATGTCACTAAAAAGTCGCCCCTCGACCTATATACCGGCCCTTGGCACAAACCAAGTGATCGTCTGGCAACAGGGCGCGTCGCATGCTTCTTGGGCATCAGCATCGACATCGCCTCCATGGGCCGACCAAGGAGGATAAAAAAAAAATGCTGGAGTGGAGATTTCTTCCTAAATGTGAAGCCGGCGGCCGCCATCTTACCAGAGGCATCGATTAACAGCATCCACATAGCACAAAAGAAAAAGCGCTTTCCTCACGATTCTTATCACCTTTAATGTGGTCATCTTTGCTACACAGAAAATGCTCGATGTGCCTTTTTCTGCTCCGCGTTTTTGGCTGAAACTTGAACGTCGCAAAAGTACGTGTGCCACATCGTGGCATTGATGCTCGGTCAGTGGTAGTTTGTTAATCCAAAACAACACGCTTTTATCTTACAAGTACTCTATAAAATATATTAGCAGATCAAGAACGCTTGAATTGATACTGGTTTCTGGACACTTTGGCAAGCTTTTAAGGCTGAACCAGAGGCAAACGCCGGCTTCACCCGTTGCGGCAAGGTTCAGCAGGCGTTGCCACTCCAGCATTTTTTTTTCATCCTCCTTGGGGCCGACGCCCGACGCCATTTTTCTTTTCTTGTTCAGCTAGTGTTCCTAGTGAGCGGCGACCTTGCTCTGCGGCCAGTTATGAATACCGGGACGCGGCGCCAGTTCACCGCCGCGTTTAAAAGAAAAGTTATTGAATTCGCGGAAGCGAATGGCAACATGTCGGCGCAGCGGCAGTTTGAAATGTCTGAGAAAAGCGTCAGGTACTGGCGCAACCAGAAATCCAAACTGTAGGGGTGTAACGCGCGGAAGACGTCGTTTCGCGGTCGCCGAGCTGTGCACCCGGAACTCGAGGACAAAGTGGTGGATTTCGTCTGCGAGTACCGTGCCAGGTCCCCGCCAGCGGAACCCGCGGACCCTGACAGGCCGGTTGCGCAGGCCAATTCTCGCGACAGTTTGTGCTTGCGTCTCCGAGGTATGGAGGTCTCTGCCTGAAGAAATGGTGGTGCGTGCATTTAAGAAGTGCTGTATCAGCAACGCCCTCGGCGGCACCGAGGACGGCATGTTGTGAGAGGCGGCTAGCGAAAAGCAGTGGTCCTCGGGGGAGAGCTCCGACAGTTCGGAGGACTGAATAAAGTGCATCAGTGAACAGTCCCGTGCTTCTTCTTCTTCTTTTTTTTTTTTTTTGCTGGTCAAGGTAGGGGGGTCGACCTATATTCCGCCTCGACCTATATTCCGCATTATACGGTACTTACTGCACATTTCAGTGCAATCTCTCGAGTACATAAAGTGATAATTATTGTAAGCAGGGGCGCGACATTATGTTGTAGAAATGCCAACATTGATCGATTTGTGGGGTTTTACGTCCCAAAACCAGCCATGATTGTGAGATACACCGTAGTGGAGGGCTCTGGAAATTTCGACCACCTGGGGTTCTTTAACGTGCAGTGACACAGGCCTCAACATTTCACCTCAATCCTGCAACTTTCAGATCAGCAGCCGGGTGCCATGACCACTAGACCACCATGACGGGGCTAAAAAAATGCCAATATTACACCAATTCACAAGGGATAGTACTATAATAAAGAATCACGCTGACATTCAATTTCAGTTAACCTACGAAAGAAGGTCGATATAGGAAGCGGTACTGTACAATGAACCCCGTCTGCATCATCAATCAAGTAGTCAAGAGCTCTGTAGAAAACAACCAGCCTCTTTTACGTAGCTTTATATTATAAACGATTACAGAAGGGCACTTGATTTAGTAGAGATCCCAGCATTCAAGGAGAGTCATAAAGTAGAGCAAGCACAAGTGAATCAATATAGCATCAATAAAAAATCAAACACCTACATTAATTTTTCATCATAAACGTGGACTAGTGACCAAGAACAGGGCCAGACAGGGAGACAAATGCTCCAGTGCAATGCAGTGCATTCCTAAAGTGTTACAGTGGAATGACAGTGGAATGTGGAAAGTTACAGTGGAATGACATTACACTGTACCCTCTTAAGAAATACTTTATTACACATAGTTTGGATGGCTCCGAAACTCAGTTATACCTAAATGTAATGCATGTACTGCTCATTTAACCCACAGCAGTGCGTCACATACGTGTTGACTAGTACTTTATAGTAGTTATCACATTATTTTCAAATGCCCGTTCTACTCCTCAGTTGCACTCTCCAACTCCTATGCTCGACTGATTCTGCACAAAGCAGGCCAAGTGTGAGTTATGCATTGCTCGCATATGCCTGGAACTCCATGGCAATTGTGGAGCCTAGTGCGCAAACTGCGCCATCCACAATCTCAGACAGCAACCTTGGAGCCTACAGTGGACCAGCTTAGTATGATCCTGTTGCCGGCAAGAGCAGCCACTGAAAGCCATGAAACCTGGTATTATAGTAGTATAGCTGAAAACAAGAACATGAGCTTCACACTACAGAAAAGGACTGTCACACACTTTGAGGGTTAAGACAGGGCAAGTCCCCTCTTTTGGTGAACAAAGTTCCAGATTATGTCAAGAGACCACAAAGTGAAGGCTATGCGGCATCGCGTGAAGTGAAGCAGAACCACATATGGGCCATAGTCATAAATAGAGGCATTCCCGTTTGCGATTTCAAAGCCAGCAGCAGTTAGACGGCACTCGTGAACTTTAATGGGCTGAGTGAGAACTGTGACAACAGTCATGAGCAGGCTCGCATTTAAAAAATGTTACATTGTGTGCAGGTTCTCACCGAAAAGGTAGAGTTTTAGTAGCTGGTTACTTGATTACATTGTGAAATAATATTTCAGCTCTCGTAAATCTGCTGTAACATTATTTCTCTCCCCCCCCTTCACAAATAGATGTTAACTCTTCCCTGAACGCAAGACTGGTTCAATACACAAGTAAACACAACACAGTAACCTACATACCGTAGACAAAAAAGACCGAAAGGGGCATATGGTGGGCTCCAATTAATGTTTGCCAGTTACACTGAGCCTAGCAAAGCACTTGCCTGTATTGTCTGTGGGTCGAATGAGAGGCGTAGGGCGTCACCAGCTGCAGATGGCGTCTGCTGTACTACCAAAGTTGTCGTAGTGGAAGCCGTACTTGACATGTTTGTAACCCTGCGGCGCTTTCCAGCTGGCCTCGGCTCCTCCACGATTTCCGCTGCGTCTTGCATTGCTTCTTCTTCATCCAGATCTTCCAGCTCTTCCTCTTCAACACCAAGTTCTGCATGTGATAAGAGGCAACGAGCATTCACTAACCTTGTGCAGGCCCCTCAAGGAACACCCGAAAAAACTTTGAGCGAAGTAAAATCATTGAACTGAGAACCACAAAGAAACAAAACTATGTGCTGAGGTTCAACAATGGACAAGAAAGGATGTAATGCAAGTGAAGTAAAAAGTTAAAAAGAAAAGATCTTGCAGACGTGACATATTGTAGGAATTGGTGACATGTGAAGCAGCCAGCAATGAAATTGCCTATGATGAAATGTTTGGAATTCAGCCAAGTGGAATAGGATGACACCATCTTTGTGCATGAGTGGGTGTATGCTTAAGGGGGGACACTGGTCTTAGAAGGCCGAAAATTGCAAAAAAAATCGACTTTTTGAAGCTGACATTTTCGGAATCTCTATCTATTTTTGCACAAATTGCACAAATGTGCAAAGTTCCTAGCTTCTCTTCTCATTATTTTTGCCGTAAAATTAATTTGTAACTCTAATATGAGGTGTGTCTGAGCGCAAATTGTTGCTAAATTGATTTTGGCCACTTCGCTTGTTTGCTTCTTCTGTAAAAGTTGACCTAGGAAAGCTAGAGCTACAATTCCTTTTGCACAACGTAGCTAAATATGCATAGAAAGCAACGCTGCAAGCAGATTTTCAATCTACAGTTCAATTTTTTTTATTTTTATTTTAAGATTATCATGTTTTTGGCTAGGTGTCGAACATGAACTCATTAGTGCTGTAAATTGAGAAGTAGTTGTTCAATTTCCAAAAAACCTTGCAGCGTTGCTCTCCTTAGGCTTTCCAGTATCCATATATGGGTTTATAATAATGTTACGTTGCATAGATAATATTTCATTGTTTCGGCAAACAATAGAATGAGATTGATAATTATCTCTGGAAATAATTGATCTGTGTAAAATATAACTGGATAGTTAAATAAAGCTAAAAAGACTGAACAAAGCTGTGCAGTTTCATCTAATTTGGCTGAGAAATAACCTATGTTATCTCTAAGAACCATGTCCCCCCTTAATGTGGGCTAATCTGGAACGTGAACAACAGCATGGCAACTGAAGGATAGCTCATGGCACGACGCCATGTTACGACCCAAAGTTGTGTTGCACAGACGACTGTTTCGTCGAAAAGACATGCACGCTCATGTGCTTATCATAAATGTCATTTGCTGAAGAACACCTACAGGGTCTCGGGAAAAGCTGGACAAAATTATGCTGTGTTCATATGCAGCGTTTCTCACATTGCTAAAGAACATATGCTACAAACGCAACTGACATTAGATAAGCACCACCACCACAACTGCTAATGCAACAAGTTTATTTATGATTTGGACAACATTAGAAGAGTGCCCATGGATAAGTGGTACCTTGCCTGCGTGGCTCCTCGGGGACGTGGGTTCGGTTCCTCCTCTCATACCGTTTGTTAGGTTGCTTTCGAAGATCTAAGCACATTTATGTGTGTCTGTGTGCCTGTTAGGTCTACATTTCCATAGTAAGCCACAACAAATGGTATGCCTTTCTCATTTTTCAGTGTGTTCTAATGTTAACTATCTTAGTTGGTCCTTAATTGACAGAGGCTGCAGGAAATTCAAAACATCCGAGGCACGTACCTCCATGCCATATGAGTACGAGCCACATGTGATTGCAGTATCATTAAGCATGACGTAAACTACGAGTATATCATGTTAATAATGTAAATATCAATCATTCATGTTTGTCACCTATTTATACCCTACCATGCAAATTTGAGTGTATACCAGGTGACCGATACGACCAGGAGAGCACCAAGATGTAGGCGGCTAGATTAGATTAGATTACTAAAAATCCTGAACAAGCGCCCCCACCCATGCAAGCGCCCCACTCCCTTTCTATAGATCTAAAATTGACACCAATTATTGTGCAAGTGCCCCTTTCCACTTTTTAACACTGTTTACTGCAGCTTGGCATCAATGCCAGGTCACTTGGCAAGATGTCTTTTTTTTTTTTAGTGAAGCAATCCTCACATTGTCTGCGTGAAAAAACCTTAAGATCAAACTCAAATATCTTATACCTGCTTCCTGGCTCTGGTGTGGAAAAGTGTTCCACACTGCATGCAAAGAAAGCAGAAGGAGACTCTGAATGCTCACCTCCTCACCACCACAGCAGGGGGGAGGGGGAGGGAGAAAGCGGAGGGATACATAGTATTGCGTGCCTTGTGCACTCCGCAACCAACACAGTTCCGTACTTCGCGCTGCACGTGCCGCGGCTTGGCGCACGATTTGGCATCTTTTTATTATCGCCGAGTGTCAAGTGATGACCCTCACTCATCTCGAGAAAGACTGTGCTTGTTCGGGAAATGGGCATCGCCAATAAGGCTTGTATCTAGCTAGTGATCCTGATGCGTGGGAAGAAGAAGAAGAAGAAGAAGAAAAAAAAAAACCAGCAGATGTCACTGCCTTTTTGTGGACTGGCCAGCTATCAACTTTTCTTGTTGATATGATAACAAAGTTCTGTCTGGGAAACATCCAATGTTTGGACAAGCCACGGTGGCAAAGTGGATGGGATAGTTTTGCTCATCACTTCTTACCACAGTATGTTGTATCTGCGTTTCTTCAGGCTTTGCATAGATGTGTGGCTGCCGTGATCAGGGCTCTGACGGCAGGCATGTTACCAAGGCGCCGTCGCCGAGTGCAACATATTTTATAAACATTATTGAAGTTAGTTCTTTTTTCTTGTTGCTCTAATTAGAATGGTCCTGCAGCATTTCCATTTAGATAAGAATACTTCGGCAACAATACATAACGTGAAAGGTTGAATACCAATTTAATGAAGTTTTGATATAACAAAGTAAATTGCACATTTTATCAACTTCACTATATTAATTTAACTATGCTAATTTTGATTTTCTTGTATTGTGATCACTTTTGGGTGAGCAACATTTTATAGCGTACAAAGATCCTAGATCATGATTTTGGGTAGAAATTAGAGTATAATAGAACTTTCTTGCTAGATAATTACACTGTTGTAATGGGTGTCGATAACGTTTGAAATGCATTGCATGGGTGGTTGGTCTATATATTGCCTGCACTGACACAATGGCATAAATAAAATTGGTGTCATATTTCTAAAGAAAGCGGTGGCAAAATAATGATTAAAATTCCATGCTTGCAGTTCTGCAATGCAACTTGCATCAAACCCAGGACTGATGTCACAATGGCACGCATTCATTTTCAATGAAATGGAGGTTTGTACAGTTAAACCTGCTTATAATGAACCTCCATATAACGAATTCCTGGATATAACGAAGTTTTTCTATTCTCCGCCGTTACTCCATAGAAGTACATGTATTTGAAACCTCTACGTAACGAAGTGGCAGCGGGAGAACCCCTCGAAATAGCGAATTTTCTCCAGCGACAGCCTGAGATTTTGCCCCAAATTTTGTCACTTTTGCGCGAGCAACAACCGGAAGCACCTCCTCTGCCGCAACGGAATGCGAAGCGGCGGTGTCGTGCTTGGTGCGCTCAAAGACATGGCGAGCGCGAGGCGAGAGCGGGTGCACGTGTGCGTGCGTGCGAGCGTGCGTGAGGAGGGCCTGCATCCCTCGACCCGGCGATCATCCCGCCGCGGGCGTGTCCTTTCCCCTTCACTTCAAACCTGCTCCCGCCGCTTTCTGCAGCTGGCCTAGCCTGCCAAGCCGCCACCCTCCTTTTCCAGTTGATGTTACCGAGTCGCGCCGGTTTAAGAGAGAAAGAAAACGAGCTTTTTTTTTTTTTCCAACGTGCTAGCAGCGCGACTCTTTGGTTGCTGCGCGAGTCTGCACTTCGCTAACCTGACAGTAGTTGAGAGCGCTTGTTAGGCCTAGCTCGCGAAGTCACGAGCGGCGTGCCTCAAGGGAAGTTTGCTCTTGACAACACAGGGATCGGGTGCACAGGAAATCGCGGGGTGATTCAAGGGCAGCGCACGTGAAATGGTAAAAAAAAAGAACTGGAGACACAGCCGTAAACTGGAGGACACGGGTGCGCGTAGTGTTCACGGCTGACAAACGGCCGTAGTAGCATTCTCCGTCGCCTTGGAAATCCTATCCTCAGAGGGCGCGCACAAGATGCGTTGCTGCCGCGGCCTTTTTTTTCTTCCCTCCGCTCATTGTTAATTCGTTCCGCGCTCCTTCCTCCTCCACGGTGATTCGCTGTGCTTTTTTCGGGCGGCACACTTCCTTTGTGAAGCCTGCTCCCTACCTCGATTTTCCGCGATTTCCAGGCAGCCGCATTATAACCGGTCCTTCATATCGGGAAGGGGGGGTAGAGGGGGGCTGCACATTAAGCGGTATGAGGGGGGTCAGAAAACACCGGGGGGAGGGGGGGGTGTTACAAAAAACCGCATTATTGCCGGTCCTGTACTATAAGTGTTCGCAGCTGTAAATGTTTTCTCGCCCAAAGTAATTGTTTGGGGTCAGCTCTGCTGTCTGTAACCGTTTTGCTTACTTAAGTGTTTATTTTTCGAATTTTCGTGCCGAACCTGCATATAACGAAATCCTCTTTATAACGAAGTTTTCCGGGAATTTCTCAATTTCGTTATATCCAGGTTTAACTGTACCATTACTTTGTCACTCCAAAAGCATCTTGCATAGCTATTCTATACTTGCTCCAGCGTAGCAATATGTTGCTTCACAGTTATTTCTTATAAAGACGGAATGTAGTACGCAACAGAATGCAAAAGCTGTCTTGAAAGGAAAAAAAAATGGGGGTGTGCGAATATTCAAATTGTTTGAGTAGTGCTTGCTATTTGAAAACTAGTTGAATCAGTTCTCGCACCTCACTTTTACTAGGGGTGTACAAATATTCGAAAATTTCAAGGAATTTTCTAATAGTGTTCGCTATTCGATTCGATTTGCACTTAACGTTCACTATTGAAACTATTCGAAGTTGGCAATTAAGTGAAAAAAATTACACTGTCTCGTAACAAGTGGCCCATTCCCCCATGTAGTGCACTTCGCCACATAGCAACCGTGTACTACGGAGAAAGTAACATTACCGTATGGCGGCTGAGCTTAACCGTACAGTTTAACCGTACATTTCTCCATAATTAGACATGGCATTATTAAGTAATATTAGAAAATTATTTAAAAATATTTGATTCGATTCACACTTGAACATAAATATTCGAATTCGCTTCATGCTCAAAATTTTGCTATTCGCACAGCTCTAATTTTTACTGTTCAAACTATTCAAAGTTTGTAATTAAGGGGAAAGGTATGGCATGTCCAGTGACAAATGGCCCATTCATGAATTGATTGATTCGTGGCATATTACGTTCCGAAACAACGATATGATTATGAGAGAGACCACAGTGGAGCGCTTTGGAAATTTTGACCACGTGAGGTGTAGTACACTTTGCCACTTAACACTCATGTGCTGTGGAGAATTTAACTCGTGCACACGCACAGTTCCCTGTTAGGCTGTTCTTTAGGGCTACACTGTTCTTCTTCTAGGAACAACATCGTGGGAGTACACTAGTTGTGCAATAAATTTTTTTTTGCCCCTGTTCAGCAGTACATTTCAAACAATGTTTCATTTCAAAATATTCTCTTCACACTCAAACAATAATATCAGAATGCACTTCACAGTCAAACAATAACACTCAAATTCACTTTGCACTCAAAATTTTACGATTTGCAAAGCTCTAAAAAAAGAATGTAACATACCAAGGCGGGGGTCATCCATAAGCACGCCATGGGCTGTCCGCTTGTGCATAGCCAAAGTGGAGGTCTGGCGGTAGTTCTTACCACACAGAGTGCACGTGTATGGCTTAGTGTGTGTGTGCACCACATGGTGTTTGTACAAGGATGAGTATTCAGTGAAGCGCTTGCCACAGGATGCCACCATGCACACATAAGGCTTCTCACCTGCACGTGCAGCACAAAGCAAATGACAAACATTGGCACCAGTGAAAGTTAAAACAGAGCTCAAGACTCACATATGATTTCAGCTAATAGAAATAATGTCACAACTTTATATTTCATGGCATATGCAGAGTCGTCCCCTTTCAATGAAAGCCTTGCAGAAGACAAGTTAAAGGAAACATGAAGTTTGCTTAAATGGACAGGTCCTTGAACCTTGAGAAACTACTGGACCTGTCCACCAAGCTAAGTTGCTTATCTTCATTACAACAGCATCCCTAAACGCACCATGCTTGGCAAACCTGCCGTAGCCCAAAATTGAGCTACAAGATTTATTCATTGTAAATACTCCATATGGCGTCAGCATATCGGCACTGAAAACAGAACCCGGATTATCATTACTTGCATCTTGTCACCGCACTGCTAGCATTTGTCTTTTTCATAAGTTCTTTTACAGCTCACTCAGCCAGCCACCATAAATCCTCCCCCCGACACGCATCTCCTGTCGCACTGGTCACCTGCAACAAGTTATGCGCCCACGTGTGTGCACCGTCACTTTTTTGTCCTCATTCTTCTACAGTGCAGCAACTGACTGGAACGGCCTTTCCAGCGTCATTACAGTCATCACTTGTCCCTCCACTTTTATGGCCACTTTAACAGATTACTTGGCACTGTATTAAAATATGGCTTTGATTTTTCATGTATGCACCCACCCCTTATGTAATACCCCTTCAATGGGGTCTTTAAGGAATAAAAATGAAATGAAATTTCAGAGGGGGTGAAATGCAAACACATCTGTGTAGTAACGTTACATGTGCATTAAAAAAACCTAAGCAGTTGAAATTTATCTAGAGGTCACCACTACAACATGCCTGATTATCATATTATGGTTCTGGTGTCTTTGAGCAGAGAATTTATTCAGAGAGAACCTTAGAAGGTATTTCTAGGGGTGCATAAGTATTCAAACTTCCTAATATATTTTTGATTACATTTTCTATTTGATTCAATTGACACCCAACTTTTACTATTTGAATGAGCTGAATAGTTGAATGCTATGTCCCATGAAAGTCGCGCATTTCCGCATGCAGTATGCTTCACTGCATAACGCTTGTACTGCAGCAAAGCTAACCCGCACATCTGCACTGTTCTCTGTTGGACTGATTTTAAGACTCAAATTTTTTTTTTTTCCAGGAATGACATTGTGGGAGTACACTAGTCATGCAGAGAATTTGTTTTTTGACCCTGTTTAGCAGTACATTTTGGGTGTATTTAATATGGAATAATTTGAAAAACCATTAGGTAGACCTTTCAATTAAGCATCAGGAAACAGTTCATTACAGAAAAAAAAAAAGGGGGCAGCAGTTCCTCCAGTGCTCCATGTGTGAATTGATATGCAATTCTTGTAGTTTGTTGCACTCACGCATTAACGTTCAAATTCACTTTGCACGCAAAATTTTGCTACTCACGCAGCTCTAGTTCTGATGACTTTGTACAAACGCACTGAACCAGTAGGGAAAGTCCTGAAGATCATTAGTAGACCACTTACGTCTCTACATAAGGTGTGTAAGTTATCATTCAGCTATAGACCAGCTAACAACTACAAATCGTAGCAGTGCTGTTTTCAGCTACCCCTCTTGTGGCGTGACGCAGAGGGAGTGACATCACACAGGTGATTAGGTGATCGAATTTCCAACCGATCTCATTGGTAATTTTTTCTAATTTGGTTGCGGACGAATATATCGTTCACAACTGAAGTCCTTTGTCATTCGTTGTATTAAGAAAACGGTGACAGAAAGTGCATGCACAATTACAATTGACTACTTAACTCGGTAAATTCAGTTGGATAGCTAGCATCATCTGTGTCACAATGTGATCCATGTGGATGTGACCTCTGTGACCTACATTGATCTCTAAGTTTCTTTTCTCTAACATCATAAAATATCCTTACAGTGTTACATGCTGTAAATCCAGTAATTGGTAGCATGTCAGGCCAGCACACTGTGTGCTTGTGTAAAGCAACTGGCAAACAGTTGGTCAGTAAAACGAGCACTGGGATTTTGCTATCCCATCAATCCATCAACTTCACCCCAAAGGATACCACCATTTTAACATTTGCACTTATCACAAATGGTTTTCAGGGAGCTTTAATTTTCATACTTCTCAGTGTTTGCGCATTATTGACAAAGAATATGACTGTGGCCAGTGCCTGGGATCATTACGACACCTCATGGTGCAATGCTCTTCTGTATGCTTGTGGCAGCTGCGGAAGGCCTGAAGACTACTGCTATAACTCCGCTTAATTTTCAGCACAAATGATTTCACAATGCTGTGGGCTGAATGTGAATACAACTTAAGAAAAAAAGACATTTCATAAAGCCTTTAATTAAACATCAGAAAACAGTTCATTACAGATAAAAAATAAAAAGCAGCCCCTCCCCAGTGCTGACCTGTATGAATTCGTATGTGATTCTTGTAGTTTGTTGCACTAGCAAAGGAACGGCCACAGTTCTCCTCTTTGCAGACATACGGGCGCTCGCCGGTGTGTGTGCGCATGTGGACCTTTCGAATGTTCGATGTGGTGAAGGCACGATTGCAATCCTCAAAAGGACACTTGAAAGGCCGTTCCCCTGCAAAGTAGACAAAGCCACAACATTTAACACGTGATTATTGGTATCTGTAGCTCAACAGTGCACGTAAAACAACAACACACACAGGTGCAACGTAATGTCAGAGTCTGTTTAGTTAATAGACTGCACTGCATTCGGAAAAGAGACTGCATGTGGTTTATATAAAGGTGAAGATGAACCTAGCATAAATTGTGAGCTATTACATCCAAGCAATGCTTACTATTATCATGATAGCAAGCACAGAACATTTCATTATGATTATATTGTTATTCAATCCAATAAATTTTATACTCTTATTAATAATGAATGGATAACCCTAGTAATAGAAGTGTGGCTTCATGGAGTCATTTAAGAAAAGGAAAGGTGCGATTATTCCACATGAGATCGAACATACATGTGCACACATTGTTTTATTGCCTGGATTTTTGTTATATGTTGTGAAGATCATTTCAAACAGCCTGGAAATAAGAATGTTATTCCTGGAAACCGCTCCCGCTGCAGGGGAAAAGAGAGAGAGAGAGAGAAGAAGATGAAGAAGCTGGTAGAGCAAGCATCCTGATACTGGATACCACAATATCTTCTGATTTTGTGGTTGAATTAAAACTTCAAAAGCAATCTAGAAAAAGCTGATTCAAAGAACCTTTCCTGGTTTTCTTAGTATTCTTGGCTGCCAATTATGTCCATGCATTTCTTCAGGCAGCACACAAAATAAAGTTTTTAAAAAAATGCCAAACATGACCCGAATGAGAAAAGTTTCGTAAATTTGATGCACCATGGCATGTTCTCTACTGCAGAGCGAATTTTGAACTAAATACCCAATACAGATTGTTATATTGGAAACATTCATGCAAAATATTGACTTCCTGCAATGAAGACAAAAGAAATAGTTAAATCAGTAAGGCTTTTCAAAATTGAAAAATTGGCCATGTAGTAGTGGGCTGAGGGCATGAGCATAATACTGGTGTCACACGGCCGTTCCGCAGGCCTTTGAATCGACAGTCCATCAACTAAAAGGTCAAGTTTTATGCTGGTGTCACAAGGGCGTTTCGAAGGCCTTCGAACCGACTATCCATCGACTCAAAGGTCAAGTTTGAGCTGCTACACGGGCGGTTTTCATGGCCATCGGGTCGATAGTCTATCGAGTCAACGGAGCACCCTACAACTCCACCGAAACTTCGAAGGCCGTTGAGCGACGGAAGCGGAAACGGCATGAACTCTGAGACTTGGCGCACCGGCAGCTCCCGCGCGCATTAGTCTCGGAGGCCACGACCATACTGATGTCGTTGTATCATAAGTAGAATCGTACACCGGTTAAAAATATTGGAAACGTGCCGAGAGTCCAACGGTCTTACGTTATTGCATTAGTTCTTGAGTGAATACGCTGTCATTGCCATAAAAAACAAATACCATGCATCTGGTGGGATGGATGGATGGATGTTAGGAGCGTCCCCTTTATAACGGGGCGGTGGCCGGGCCACCAAGCTCTAGCTTTATTTCTTTTTCGTTTACAACCATTTCTTTTCCCGAATCACACATATTTTCACAACTAATTTTTTTCCTCGTCTATTTATTTTATCTATTATCGTTCTGCTGTGATGTAACAATCTTACCCGAACTACCTTGTGCTTTTGTTTTCTCCATACTTTTGCGCCACCAATGCTCTAAGCGCTTTTTACTTATATCTATCGCCGGCATATTCAGCTTTCCCCTGTTACTCCTGAAACCCATGGCCTCCTGTAGGGTAGTGTCCACAGCTACACCTGGGTGGACATCTGTACATTCAATCAAAATATGGTCTGTCGTTTCCCTAGCTTTTCCACAGCACGTACACGTATCCCCTTCTTTATTGAATTTCGCTCTGTAACTTCGGGTTCTCAGGCAACCGGACCTTGCCTCAAACAGTAAAGCGCTTCCCTTTGAATTATCGTAAAATTTTTCTCTCTTGATTTCGTCTTTCCCTTTTCGGTAGTTGTTCAATGCCGGTTTCTTCTCCATTCTTGCTATCCAATCCGAGTTCTCCGCCGCTCTGACCATGCTCTTAACGCTCTTTTTCGTCCCATCCGTTTCGTTACTGGATGTATACTTACTGGTTAGCTTCCTAGTTCTCTTCCTCCATTGTGAATCAATGTTCTTCCTATAGAAATACCTGAATACTTTCGCTGCCCATCTACTTTCTTTCATATTCCTTAATCTCTGTTCGTACCTAATTTTACTCTGAGGTTCCCTTCCCTCAAAGTCAGACCATCCCATATCCCCCTTAACAGCCTCATTTGTGGTCTTCCCATGGGCGCTCAGTGCGAGACGTCCGACCGTCCTCTGATTCACGTCCAGCCCTGATTGTATCTCTGACCTCATGCACACCACTGAGTTTCCGAATGTAAGTGCTGGCACCATTACACCTTTCCACAAACCTCGAATTACCTCGTACCTGTTGTAACCCCACAGCGCTCTATGCTTCATTATTGCGGAGTTCCTCTTTCCTTTAACTATCATAGCTTTTTCTTGTACTTCCATGTATCTATTCCCATCATTTATCCATATCCCGAGGTATTTGTACTCTCGTACTCTGGGTATCTCCTCGCCGTGTATTGATATGGTCTGATCGTTGCTGTCATTGAATATCATCCAGCCGCATTTTGTCACACTAAATTTTAGCCCTAAATCTTCACTTTCCCGACCACATATACTAACCAGACCCTGCAAATCTGTTCGACTGTCTGCGAATAGCACAATATCGTCTGCATAAAACAACTCGGGGAGCTTTTGTTCTATCACTATACCTGCCTGTCTGTACGACAGCTTAAAACCAATATTGCTCATCTCCAATGCTTTCTCCATTCTCCTCATGTATAGCATGAATAATAGTGGGGACAACGGGCATCCCTGCCTCAACCCTTTACCTATATCGACGGCCTCCATTCTACCATTACTCGCCACACCTTCCCATTCCACACATACTGTATTTCCACTGTATATTTCCTTTAAGAGCTCTATACAGTCATCCCCTATACCAGCCTCTTTCATTATGTCCCATAAAATATTCTGATTCACATTGTCACACGCACCCTTAATATCCAAAAATGCCAAATGTAGAGGTCTGTTCTCTTTTCTGGCTATTTCTATACACTGCGTGTTGCGCCATCTGGTGCCTATGAATCAAACTACTTTTGAGGCTCACGCTAGGGACTTAGGCTTAGGAGTGTCAAAATTGGCATGTTTTCTGAATAACGACTGTAAAACGTCGCACATGCTTTGTCCCTTTTGGTACATGGGATTCAGAGAAAGCTCAATTTAAAGTTTGTTTCTTGCCGTCGGTGCGAATAGCAAGCAACTCGCGCGAATTAGAATTGAAGCGGGTGCCTTGGTTGCCGCCACGTTGTTGCGAAACCACTCGGCGACTCAACGGCCGTTCAAAACTGCCGTGTAGCAGCGCCAGAATGTATTTTGAGTCGATAGAGTTGGGGGCTTTTCGAACTTCATCAACTCGAAGGCCTTCCAATGTGCCCGTGTGACACAGGTATTAGCTGCTACATGGACGGTTTCGATGGCCGTCAAGTCGATAGTCTATCAAGTCAATAGAGCACCCTACAACTCCTTCAAGACTTCAAAGGCTGTTGAGCAATGGAAGCGGAAACGGCGCGAACTCCGAAACTTGGCACATCGGCAGCTTCGTCGCGCGTTAGTTTCAGAGGCCACAGCCATATTTATGTCGTTGTATCAATAAATAGAATCATCACCGGTGAAAAATATTGGAAACGTGCCGAGGGGCCAATGTTCTCACTTTATTGCATTAGTTCTAGAACAAATACGCCGTCACTGCCATAAAAAGCAAATGCCATGCAGCTCGTGGGAAACATTGCGTTGCACCACCTGGTGTCTACGAATCAAACCAATTTTTGACGCTAGGGGCTTAGGCTTAGCAGTGTTAAAACCAGCATGTTTGCTGAATAACAACTGCAAAATGTCACACATACTTTGTCCCTCTTGTTACATAAGATTAAGAGAAGGCTCAATTTAAAGTTTGTTGTTGCCATTGGTGCGAAAAGCAAGAAACTAGTGCAAATTAAAATTGAAGCAGGTGCTTAGGTGGCCGCCATGTTGTTGCGAATCACTCGGTGGCTCAATGGCCATCCAAAACATGTTTCAAAAGTGCTGTGTAGCAGCGCCAGAACTTATTTTGAGTTGATAGAGTTGTGAGCTTTTCAAAGGTCGTCGACTCGAAGGCCTTCCAATTAGCCTGTGTGACACAAGTATAAAAGAAGCATGCATGCGAACACTGCACATTGGGTATTGCATATAAGAAGCACATGCACTCTCTTGGGGAGCAGAACTAAAGATGATGATAGTTTCCCGTTGGCCAAGGAGATATGACCATCAGCCTTTAAAAAGACCGTGAAGCAAGTTCCACACCAGTGAAATCTGAGTAGACAGCTTCGCTGGAGAAAGGGCGTCAAAATTCACTGTCACTATTGCGTAGCACTATCATTATCTCTATCACTACCATGTAGCGGTGGGCTGAGGGCAAGGATGTGAGCAACCACGGACTTTTCTTTCTTTCTGTAGTTTTCTCATTTTTTCTTGCTTCCTTCCTTCTTCCTGTCTTTCTTTATCTCTTTTTCTATTGTCCTTTGCATAATCACTATAAAGCAGCAGTGTGGGTATTGGATCATGAGCAAGGACGAGTCCGCATGACCTTTCTGCGTGACAGGTCCACTGTTAACTGTGAACGCCACTAAGTACGATTCCACATCAATCCTAAACAGCTCAGCTGATAAAACAAAAACACACTGACATGCCTAGATCTAATTTTTACAGTCCAGAAGTGCTCATCTTAATGGCTTTTTCAGACCTGGTTGACTGCTGATTGATTTGTGGGGTTTAACGTCCCAAAACCAGCTGTGATTATGAGAGACGCCCCCGTAATTGAGGGTCTCCGGAAATTTCGACCACCTGGGGTTCTTTAATGTGCACCGACATCGCACAGCACACAGGCCTCAACATTTCGCCTCCATCAAAATACAGCCGCCGCAGCAAAGATTCGATCCCGTGACCGTCGGATCAGCAGCCGAGTGCCATAACCACTAGACCACCGTGGCGGGGCGATGGTTGACTGTGATTTATAAGTTCAAAACAAAGGGTACTGCAAAATGGCCATATAAATACACACCTGTGTGGGTTCGCACATGTTTCTGCAGGTCCCCTGATGTTTTGAATGTCTTGGTGCAGTCATCGTATGTGCACCGATAGGGAGTCTCGCCTGTGTGAACGCGTGTGTGACTCTTGAGGCCATAGCCAGTCACAAAACTCTTGTTGCAGCCAGCCACAAGGCACTTGAAAGGTCGATCACCCGTGTGCGTGCGCCCATGCACCTGTTCCATCAGAAACAACAGATTAAGAACAAGCTCATGCAGCCCAACTATACATGCCAGTAGAATTAGCCGTTGGGTTGGAGCACTTACAATTATATTTGACTGTTGTCTGACACAGGCATACTCATTTAAACATTACAGACACAAATGAATCTTTTGTATTCAGTTGTTTTTTAAGGCTTATGTATGTAAACAATAAAAGACTAATATTTGGGCTAAGAGATCGTTTAAAGCGATGAAGAAGAACAGGGAATATCAGTAGAGTAAATGCTTTAACAAATGGACTTTTCTTTGTAAAAGTGACAAGTCTGTCAAAATGTCGGCTCCAGTAACATTCTCTATTCGTCATTTTCAAAGATCTCTTCATCAGCTCAAGCCTCCATCTTCCCCACAGCTTCTGCTCTAGTTAGAATATTTGGGCTTGTAATATAGACTCACTGTAGTGTCTTGGGCATTAAATTGAACGTACAAAGAATTAATGAAGTGACATTGTGTGTGGCTTAAAGCAGATCACTTGGCGGCTCAACGGCCATCCAAAACGTGTTTCAAAAGTGCCATGTAGCAGCGCCAGAACTTATTTTGAGTTGATAGAGTTGTAAGCTTTTCAAAGGTCGTCGACTCGAAGGGCTTCCAACGTGCCTGTGTGACACAAGTATAAAAGAAGCATGCATGCGAACAGTGCACATTGGGTATTGCATATAAGAAGCACACGCACTCTCTTGGGGAGCAGAACTAAAGATGATGATAGTTTCCCGGTGGCCAAGAAGATACGACCATCAGCCTTTAAGAAGACCGTGAAGCAAGTTCCACGCCAGTGAAATCTGAGTAGACAGCTTCGCTGGAGAAAGGGTGTCAAAATTCACTGTCACTATTGTGTAGCACTATCATTATCTCTATCACTACCATGTAGCGGTGGGCTGAGGGCAAGGATGTGAGCAACCACGGACTTTTCTTTCTTTCTGTAGTTTTCTCATTTTTTCTTGCTTCCTTCCTTCTTCCTGTCTTTCTTTATCTCTTTTTCTATTGTCCTTTGCACAATCACTATAAAGTAGCAGTGTGGGTATTGGATCATGAGCAAGGATGAGTCCGCATGACCTTTCTGCGTGACGGGTCCACTGTTAACTGTGAACGCCACTAAGTACGATTCCACATCAATCCTAAACAGCTCAGCTGATAAAACAAAAACACACTGACATGCCTAGATCTAATTATTACAGTCCAGAAGTGCTCATCCTAATGGCTTTTTCAGACCTGGTTGACTGCTGATTGATTTGTGGAGTTTAACGTCCCAAAACCAGCTCTGATTATGAAAGACGCCGTAATTGAGGGTCTCCGGAAATTTCGACCACCTGGGGTTCTTTAACGTGCACCGACATCACACAGCACACAGGCCTCAACATTTCGCCTCCATCAAAATACAGCCGCTGCAGCCAAGATTCGATCCTGCGACCGTCGGATCAGCAGCCGAGTGCCATAACCACTAGACCACCGTGGCGGGGCGATGGTTGACTGTGATTTATAAGTTCAAAACAAAGGGTACTGCAAAATGGCCATATAAATACACACCTGTGTGCGTTCGCACATGTTTCTGCAGGTCCCCTGATGTTTTGAATGTCTTGGTGCAGTCATCGTATGTGCACCGATAGGGAGTCTCGCCTGTGTGAACGCGTGTGTGACTCTTGAGGCCATAGCCGGTCACAAAACTCTTGTTGCAGCCAGCCACAAGGCACTTGAAAGGTCGATCACCCGTGTGCGTGCGCCCATGCACCTGTTCCATCAGAAACAACTGATTAAGAACAAGCTCATGCAGCCCAACTATACATGCCAGTAGAATTAGCCGTTGGGTTGGAGCACTTACAATTATATTTGACTGTTGTCTGACACAGGCATACTCATTTCATTACAGACACAAATGAATCTTTTTTATTCAGTTGTTTTTTAAGGCTTATGTATGTAAATAATAAAAGACTAATATTTGGGCTAAGAGATCGTTTAAAGCGATGAAGAAGAACAGGGAATATCAGTAGAGTCAACGCTTTAATGGGGGACGTGGCAATGAGAACTATCTTTGTCATTTATGGGTACAAACTGATGAAATTTGGCACACTGATCTAGTTTGTTATTCTGGTATTTTAAATGAAATCGGTTTTGAGCTACCTATTATAGTTTTTGAGTTACATCATTTAATAGGCCCATACAGTCACCCCCTAATTAATTGGTCAATTAGACAAAATTTTGTTACCAGTTTTATTTAAGCATATACACTAAGGCCCACTGTGTGCCGTAAAGCTGTTCATTGATTTTTTTATGTCCAAATGAGTACAGAAAAAATTTTTGAAATGTCCTTGACATATTTTCTTACCAACAACTTTTACAAAAGTACAATTACAAAAGTTTGTGTGACATGCATAGAGAAATGAATAGCTTTACGGCGCTCACCAACGTTTCAGGATCTAAGTGAAACAAACAGAATGAATTTAGCTTGATCAGTTCCGAAATCGCACTGGGATGACTGACAGCAACTGCTGAAAAAATGGAAGCTGAGGAAACGGAGCTCGAAGTTTTGTTTCATGAAAACAGTTAAATATTAACTTTGAGCAGCTAACTTCTTTCTCGCTCTTGCAGGTTTTATTTTTTGTCGGAGAAACACAGTGGGGTGGCTATCCTCAGGTTCGATTGCTCCTTTTTACGATAATAGCTCCTTTGAAAGCCCGATTTCCTTGCGATTTTGGATGACAACACATAGATAAAGTGTCATTTTCTTGACTACTACTGTGTATTTCATTATAATATTCCACCACAAGGTAATAGAAGGTCTGAGAATCATGAAAAAAAATAAATCGAGAAATAGAAGATTTTGACCAAATTGAGCGTTCCCATTGCCACGTCCCCCCTTAACAAATGGACTTTTCTTTGTAAAAGTGACAAGTCTGTCAAAATGTCGGCTCTAGTGACATTCTCTATTCGTCATTTTCAACGATCTCTTCATCAGCTCAAGCCTCCATCCTCCCCACAGCTTCTGCTCTAGTTAGAATATTTGGGCTTGTAATATAGACTCACTGTAGTGTCTTGGGTATTAAATTGAACATACAAAGAATTAATGAAGTGACATTGTGTGTGGCTTCAAGCAGATCCCTTAAGGTTCACATGCACTGTACTTAACTAGTGCTTCACTGCATTTCATTGCAGTCATTGTTAATGCATCAGAGTTTAAGACACAGCTATAGTAAATGCATACCTTGAGGTGATGGGGTGTAGTGTACATTTTTCCGCAGCCTTCAACACTGCACATATATGACTTTTCACCAGGCGTCCCACTGCTGGTGCCCCCGTTTGTAATGCGGACAATCTGCAGGGAACAATACAAAACAGGTGCATGAAGATAAGAAATATGACAGACGTACCCATAATAAACTATCTTCTAGAGCGGTGAAAATAGCGAAATTTTGGGTGCAATGCGAATTTGAATATATTAATGTTTGAGCACAAATCGAACTGAATTTTTTTTAATGATGTTTGAATAATTTCTTTAGTGATTTCACGTCAAATTACAAGAAAAACTTGCTGTTTAACATTGGCCAAAAAAACAAATTTACTGCACAACTAGTGCACTCCTGCAAAGTTCCTGGCAAAAAGAACAGTACAGTCCTAAAGAAAAGTATAACAGAGAACTCTGTAGGTGCATGAGTTGACTTCACCACTGCACAGAAGCGTTAGCTTTGCTGCACTCATCATCATCATCAGCTTGTCTACACCCACTGCAGGGCAAAGGCCTCTCCCATAGATCTCCAATTATTCCAACCGTGCGCTAACTGCCACCACGCTACCTCCACATGCTCACAGTTCAACTCGTCCATTCTACAGCTACGCACCACCGCCAGTGCCTGTGTGTGGTCGAGCGGCGGTTCTGCGAGAATGCACAGAATTTTTTGTGTGCTTCAGTAAAATGAGAGAAAATGCCTTGAAGTGACTATATTAGGCAACATTTACTCTGCAATTGCATTAGCTTCACTGCTGGCAGCAGTGGTGGCATGTCACGAGACGTATACACATACTTGATCCTTAGTGCATAGTTTTGTGACGTTCCCGGCAGGTATACATTAATGAGGTTTTACTGCACTAGTCTAACATAATGTACTGTTTGCTAGTTCAAACTGAACTCACATTTGTAGACCCTGCACCACCATCTTCCTCTTCACAGTTGTCGCCAGAAGCCTGCAAAAGTGATTGTAACACTTTTAACAGTAAATCATTTCCACATGGCAAAGTGAAGTCTTCAAGACATCGTTACCTAGATCTTGACAATGAATGTGTGCAAATATTTTCGCTAAGATTGCTTGTGGAACTTTTTGTAGTCAAATCTGACCAATTGAAGACGTGAAGCGTAACCAACGCCTAAAACAATGCTGTTTTTGACTAAGGAGGAGATACAGAATGCCAAGTCAGTAATGCTGCACAAATATACAAACATGCTACGAGCATTTGTTCAGTCATATACAGTCAATGACCAATTTCCTGGACCCTCTCATGAACGCAAAAACGACCGGAAAATTGGGAAGTCTGGAAAAACGAATGCGTGCAAAAACGCACTAACTTCCGCATATTTTTCTTATCAAGGGCGTCAGCGACGAAATACCACGCTTCAGAAGCTCCAAACCCATGTGGCCAGAGGATGTGATGCGCCTGCGAGCTGCGGTGGAATAGATACTAAGAGCTCCCACCATGTGAATGACATCGCGCGCATTACACTGAGACTAAACGAAATTACTGCTCATTGTCACTCTTCCTGCTGTCAAAGATTACGAATGCGCCGTTTTGACGACACAGGCGCTTTAGCTTTAGTTATAGCTTTCCCATCAAGTTATACTGGTGTCACACGGGCATTTCGAATGCCTTCAAACCAATAATCCATCGACTCAAAGGTCAAGATTGAGCTGCTACATGGGCAGTTTCGATGGCCGTCAAGTCGATAGTCTATCGAGTCAACGTAGCACTCTAAAACTCCTTCGAGACTTCGAAGGTCGTTCAGCGACGGAAGCGGAAACAGTGCGAGCTCCGAGACTTGGCGCACCGGCAGCTCCCGCGCGCATTAGTTTCAGAGGCCACAGCCATATTAAAGGTAGAATCATACACCGGTGAAAAATATTGGAAACGTGCCGAGGGACCAACGTTCTCACTTTATTGCATTAGTTCTAGAAAGAATATGCCGTCACTGCCATAAAAAACAAATGCCATGCAGCTGGTGGGAAACACCGCATGTCTCGTCATCTGGTATCTACGAATCAAACCAATTTTTGAGGCTCACGCTACGTACTTAGGCTTAGCAGTGTCAGAATCAGCCCGTTTTCTCAATAACGGCTGCAAAGCGTGGCACATACTTTGTCGCTTTTGGTACATGAAATTAAGAGAAGGCTCAATTTAAAGTTTGTTTCTTGCCATCAGTGCGACGAGCAAGTATCTAGCGCGAATTAGAATTGAAGCGGGCGCTTTGGTTGCCGCCATGTTGTAGCGAATCACTCGGTGACTCAACGGCCGTTCAGAACTGCCGTGCAGTGCCCAAACTTATTTTGAGTCGATCGAGTTGTGAGCTTTTCGAAGGTCATCGACTGGAAGGCCTTCCAGTATGCCCGTGTGACACAGGTATTATAGCTTTCCCGTCGATCGCTGTCACTACAGCGGGGCGGACTTTGGCACTCCGTTTTCAGTTGGCCTCTGGCGCACGTGATGCAACACGCAGCCACAGCGCTCTGCACTCGGGAGGCTCCGAGGGTCGTGCGTGTGAACAGCTCAATGTGCAGCCGAGTATGTCCAATAAACAAAGCGTGTGCTTGTGGGGAACAAGAGGACAAGTCATAATAATCATATTTTCCAAACGTGCCTGGTATTCCAGATGAAATTTTGCGGCGACGAAGTCCCGCGACTACAAGTTTTTCGCGCCTCCTGTCAGTTTCTTTGGAGTGACATTTGAGTGTATGCAGTTTTGACGACTTCTGACCTCTCGTCGCGTCAAAAGTTAGGAAAATTGGACGGCGGAGGGTTCGAGCATCCGAAATTTCAGACTTCCTTATACATTGGTTCTATGGGGCTTGTGGCGGTGCTGCAAAGACGTCCGAAATATCGGGCATGTCCGAAAAATTGGGCATCTGGAAAATCGGTTGTTGACTGTTTTGCTTAAATATATTTACCATGCTTACATGATTATAATGCGCATCTTTTTTCTGATAAAATGAGCCCAAAAATTACCTGCGTGTTAGAACCGAGTGTGAAATTGAGACCACGTTCGCGTCATTCGCAAATTCCTCTCATTAGAAAGAGGTGTGAGAGGGGTCATCGCCATTTTTCAATATCATAGCCATAGCAAAATGGTGGTGCCCATGGCAGCAGTGTGCATTTTGTTGAGAGCTCATGTTGGTTTCGTCCTTGACCACAACTGGTTTACGCTGTACTTGTTCCAAATCATGTGCAAATGGTAGTACGCTAGTGTTATCGCAAAGCTCATTTGAAAAGGAAAGCTCTCTGCCCGCTGAACATATCCACATCACTTCGTCTGCCCAAGGCCTGTGACCGTGATTAACGCTGATGTCACACAGGCACTGTTCATTGTGATAAACACCAATCTGCATCTCTTGACTACAATCAAAGGTGGTTGCAGCTGCACAACTCAAACCAATGCAGATCAAGTTAGGAGCTGACAGCCATTTCGCGATCTGGGAGACAGCGATTTGCTGATCCCAATTAAATGTGCCCATCTTGCACTGGTATACTGTAAACAAAGACAGCACTATGACATCCAGCTGCACGTCAGCAGGGAAATGTTTCAATGGGCCGAAAGTGCGAAAATAACTGGAACTCGAAGACAAGCTTGCAGGCTTTCTTTAGAAAGTCCTCGTTGGCCAAGCCTGCCATGCTAATGAACAGCGCAATCGAAATGTGCACATAAGTTATATAAAAGCCCTAAATATGGATCACTACAGAAGAGGAAAAGCTAGAAGAATACATTTCTTATTCTGTAAAGGCAAGTAATATTTGTCTCTTTCTTCTGATTACCAACACAGTGACACCACCAGTTTCTTTCTTAAAGCAATACATTCAGGTGCATTTTCATTTCGAAGCAGCGAAGATTGAGTGCGCATTAGATTCGAGGGACGTGTTAGGTTCATGTAAGTATGGTATGTTTAATGTGAACTGAATGTTCAATATGGAAATGAATGGAAGCAGGACTAACCTGTGCAGCAATGCTTTCTAACCCAAGTGTTGCTTCCGACACATCTGAGCCAAATAACTGCTCAGCAGTTGTCGTTGTGGAGATGTAGGCAGTTGTGCCATCTTCTAAGGTCACTGCCTGGAGGCCCTCTAGAGGCAGAACATGGAGATAAAAATTATGGCTGTTCTCAAAAGGCGCCACGTAAAAAGAAAGCAGAAGAGTGCTGGTTGTTGTAAGACAGGATTTTGAACAAAACAAAGGCAATGCACTAGACTTCTTAACGCAACCAGTGCACATGCCAGAGAGGGTTTCGATACCATGTTCTACAGTATGTTCTTTAACAAGCTCTGAAAGATTGTCCACTTCAGCATTTTCAAACTGCCTAGTGAGTTACAAAGAATGTCACATTGGTGGGCTCAACATTAGTTATAACTACAAGGGGTGCTTCAGTGCACCTCAAAGCCAAACAGCATCCAAGCATTTTTAGATTGCTTCTTGTAAAAATGCAGCTGCCGCAGCTAGGATTCAAACCAATACTTCAGCCTTAGCACAGTGATACCATTGCAACTAAGCTCCCATGATGCATTGTGAGTTTTACAGCTCTTTTTCACTGGTGCTCATTATGAAAGGGCCAGTACCACCAAAGGATATACTAAAAGCTGATACCAAGAAATGATGCTGTTTGCGCAAGCATTTGCATGGCTTAGAAAGAAGCGTTTTCTTTTTAATCTGGGGCACAGGAACCAAGAGATGTTCTAATAAAGCCTGTTGTCTGCTCCCTACAGCGTATGTTAGTTTCCAGACCAATAGCATATATGTGTATTTGTGGCTCTAGAGTGCAGAAAACCTAAAGGCAGCAACCTAACGTGTTGAAGGTGTCATTATCAAGGACACATAAAACTGTACAGAAGGTTTATGGTCTCATAGTTCAATGACAAGGAGTTAATAGCTATCTGGCCTTCCCCCCATTAACAACAATCTGGATCATGCATAGATGAAATGTTTGTACATTCCTTTCAGGTCACCTTAGAATGACAAACATGTAGCCAAACTCGACAAGGTGTATGTGATAAAGAACCCACCTATGGTTCCCCTTGGTCCAGCTTGTATGTAGGCTGTGGAACCATCCTCCAGGGTGATGGCATGTGTGGTTCCACCTAAGCCCTGAAGAAATGCAGGTCGAGCCATCTTCTAGTTTGACTCCAAGGCCACACGGGTCTATTTCCTAAGGAGTGCACAAAAGACATTTCAAGAACTTCACATAAAAAACGACACTCATGAGACATCAAAACGGCAGCCCCAATGCGAAGTTTTAGCACACATGCCTTTGGTAACTGCTCTACTAACCTCTATCATATTACTATGCATGCACCAAACATGGCAGTGCAACAGAAAGCTCAGAAACAGTCAATGAAAACACTATGATTATTGAGCTCATGGATGGATGCAGTGAGATATTCATGTAATGCAAGTCAATATTATCTCCTCTCACACTTTGCCAATCCCCACAAAACAACCACACTAAGACCCAAACAACACGTGTGGTCTGACATTATGCTCACACTCATTCAATGAGGGCAGCTACCTCATGCTCTGTGACAAGGTAAACTTCTCTGATAGACGTTAAATGGGCACCAAAGTGAAAAACAGTTTAGGCTGACAAACTGTTTCTTTTAAAACATTGTTGCTGTTAATTTTGCCCCCGTAGGTTCAATGATAGATGCACACGTGAAGGCATACATTTTACTTTCACATTTCAGGCCAAAATCCAGGCACATGAATATGGTCTTGTTCTATGTATCTTGGTCACATTGCCTCACAAGGCTGTCAATATTTATGGCTCCCTCAGTACACCTCTGCCGGAGTACATTTCTTCTGCTAAAGGACTATGTAGGCCTTAATAGATGCTGCCAAAGTCTATGATGTCCCAGCAATAAGTTCAATGTCGAATTGCCATATTCAAGAACCAAGTTTCTTCTCATGGTTACTATGGTATCTTTGTTATTGTGAAAAAGTAACTTACCGGTAAAGGAGAAATCATTACCATTAGTGCTTAAAGAAGGAACAACAACAATAAAATACGAAGTCTGACAACACTTGGCATAAGAAAAAATATTATGGTATCGACTGGATGGCCCACTTTTCTTTTAGCAAACAATCTCATCAAGGCAAGGAAAGCATAGAGGAAGTTAATGAACCTTTTCTAAAAATAATGTGAGCCACTGCACGTCTCTGCGCTGTGCATCACAGGAAAAGAGTGCCAAGCTCCGTTGTCTGCTCTGGCCATGCTCGCAGTAGAGTACTCGCAGGCTTGTTGGAGCAGATAAGGCTCGTTGCTTCACATGCTCCATTTGGAAACCACCACACGGTTTTCATTTGTTCTTGCATTGTGCGGTTCATCATAGGTTATAGCGTAAACATCCAGCATGACAACGTCCTCGGCAGTATGCCACTGAACACGCACTGCCAGTTGCCATTTTTCGGCGTCTAGGGAGAGCAGGAACTTGTATAGATTGAGTAAACTGACATGCTATCTCGTCAACGCTCGTTCTTCGAACACCCAGTGAGGAAAAATTGTTGGTAAACAGTCAATGTAACGTTTGCAGCAGCTAGGCTTGAAGTGTGCCCCACATATTTTATGTGCAGTGGGCTGCCGAAGCGAAAACTGCCCTCCTCGTCCGGTTTAAACGTTGAACACACGGTACAATTTTGCGTCCAACACGACGTCTGGTGCCATGTCTTCGGGTGCGCGACATACAACGGTTCCAGAAAAACTTCACTGATAGACATTAAATGGGCACCAAAGTGAAAACCAGTTTAGGCTGACAAACCGTTTCTTTCAAAACAATGTTGCTGTTAATTCTGCCCCTATAGGTTCAATGATAGATGCACACGTGAAGGCATACATTTTACTTTCACATTTCAGGCCAAAGTCCAGGCACATGAATATGGTCTTGTTCTATGTACCTTTGCTCACACTGCCTCACAGGGCTGTCAATGTTTTTGGCTTCCTCAGGACACCTCTGCTGGAGCACACTTCTGCTGATAAAGGACTATGTAGGCCTTAATAGATGCTGCCGAAGTCTACAACGTCACAGCAATAAGCTCAATGTCAAATTGCCATAGTCAAGAACCAAGCTTCTTCTCATGATTACTACGGTACCTTTGTTATTGTGAAAAAGTAACTTACTGTAAAGGAGAAATTATTACCATTAGTGCTTAAAGAAGGAACAACAACAATAAAATATGAAGTAAGACAATAGACATATTTAGTTTAGCGCGTTAGCGTGATAGCGGGGCTATGGGAATAGTGTTACCGTACCGCAAACATTCATTGCAGAAACGAGCATTAGTTGAGTGGAGAAGCGTTTACGGCCAGATAGTTGTGATTGTGACGCCATCTAGCGAAGGATACATGCGTTAAAAAAGGTGAAAAGAAATAAAGCTTAAAATGTTCACTTACACTTCTGCGTGCAGTGGCATTCTAACTTTTCAAGAATAAAGAGAAATACATATAAACGAACCAAGTGCCAAGAGCATAAATTGACATGTTGCATAAATGTAAACAGATGCTATCTCGATAGGCCTAGCAACATTCGAAATGGGAAGCGATCTCGAAAATTCGGCTAAGTTATCCCTAATACTGCGTCGTCAAAGATACCTGAAGGCAAGTGAAGCCATTTTGCACAGTCATTTGCTGCGAACGAAGTGAATCCTGCCACAGCAACGTCAAATTCAACTCGAGGTGGGTGTCTGAAACCGCCACCATGTTTTACGTAAACTACAATAAACACAAAAACGTGATAACGTTAAATCTGCGAAATGCCATGTGCACGCTAAATGGTATCGGCCGTTTACGGCACTGTGCATGCGCATTTCCATCCCGCTATTCCCATAATTACGCTATTACGCTAAGCCCGATAAACCAAAAATGTCTAATACTTGGCATAAGAAAAAAATATTATGGTATCGACGGGATGGCCCGCTTTCTTTTAGCAAACAATCTCATCAAGGCAAGGAAAGAATAGAGGAAGTTAATGAACCTTTTCTAAAAATAATGCGAGCCACCGCACGTCGGCGCTGTGCATCACAGGAAAAAAAGAGCGCCGAGCTCCGTTGTCTGCTAAGGCCATGCTCGTAGTAGAGTACTTGCAGGCTTGTTGGAGCAGATGAGGCTCGTTGCTTCACAAGCTCCATTTGAAAACCACCACACAGTTTTCACTCATTCTTGCATTGTGCGGTTCGTAATAGGTTATAGAGTAAACATCCAGCATGACAATGTCCTCAGCAGTATGCCACTGAACACACATTGCCAGTTGCCGTTTTTCGACACCTAGCGAGAGCACAAACTTGTATAGATTGAGTAAGCTGACATGTTATCTCGTCAACGCTCGTTCCTTGAACACCCAATGAGGAAAGGTTGTTGGCAAAACAGTTAATGTAACCTTTGCGGCGGCTAGGGTTGAAGTGGGCCCCACATATTTTACATGCAGTGGGCTGCCAAAGCGAAAACCGCCCTCCTCGTCCGGTTTAAGTGCTGAACACATGGTACAATTCTGCGTCCAATATGACGTCTGGTGCCGTGTTTTCGGGCGTGCGACATACAACGGTTCCAGACAAATGGGGTGACAAGCCATCTAGTCAATTGGGTTTATTTTGTGTCAGAAATGAATCATAACATTTTCTATGTGGTTCTGGCAAAACACCTCTGAAACTACTGCTGGATCGCATCGTCGGACGTCGCAGTGGATTCAGAATCGGACCGTGAGCTGGGCTCTTTATGTGCCGTTCCCACCCCCTCTCCAAATACTCAATTTCGGGAAAGTAGTGGAAGACGATGTGCATATGCTTTTTTGTGTTGTCGCATCCAGCAACACAGCACGTCAGTCCGCAAGACGAAAAACCGAGCAACGTAGGATGGAGACGGCAGGGCGAGGAGCTCGCTCTTCGCCTGCACTTTCTTTCCCCAAAGCGCCTTGTGTGTGCCCACAGGGGGAAGGCGCGGAGCTGCGATTTTAGGAATGGTCCAATGCAGTTTTTAAGATACATAGAATTGTTTAGATAAACAGACATAAGAGAAGTGAAATTGAACAGTCTTCAGTGCCAGATCCACAATGTAACGGAATACTTAAAGTTTCTTTAACCTGCACTTAGTTCTAAGCACACAGACATTTAGCACTTCACCACCACCACTGAAATGCAGCTGCCATGACCAGGCATCAAATGCGCAAACCATGCGTGGGACCAATGTGTAAACGCTGGCAGGAAAGAGAGGAAATTAATGTAAACAGCAACTTACAGCCATCAGGAGACAAACCCACAACCTCTAGGCTACACTACTCTGATTTGCATATATCAATTAATTTCTGTACCTCGATCAAAAGTTCAAGACAGCCTCTTTTATGCTTTCCCTGGCTTCATTACCCACTAGTGTAAAATGGATGCATCTTAAAGATACTTGACATGGGCCACTGACCTGTGAGAGACCAAGGGTAGCCACAGCCGAAGCAACCTCGGCTCCTCCGGGGTCGCACAGGCCTTGGTCAGACACGTCGTCTTCCACCTCCGCTTCTGCCACTGTGACATCTTCATCCTGAAACACAACAGCACAGAGAAAAAAAAAATTTCTTAACAATTTCGAATATGAATATTAGACAAACCAATCTTTCACTCCTGAACCAAACACTAATTTATCACAAAAAAAGAAAAAAGGAAGGTAAGCCCAAACAAGTAAAGAAAAACATAAGAGAATGGCACAATGGGTTACTTGACTCTTTTAGCTCCTCCTCCCTTAAGTTTATTTATACTATTCAATTCATAAGTGTGGTGCCATTAATGGATGAGGTAGGCAATGAAACAAAACTGTATTCAGTTTTGCAATGAACCAGTGCAGCAGAAGTGAAACAACGGTACAGCACACCAGCAGGTGCCATGTCATATTTGCTGGAGACAAGTAAGACACTGCTGCAACATACACCGTTTCAAAACAATGAAGAAATGAGCAGGGTGGCAAGGATACATTTGTAGGACAAATTTGTACCTTGTCTAAAAGTGACGCATAATGACTAACAGACTGCAACTTACCGAGTCCAAGAAATTCACCTGTGTCGCCTAAACAGGTGTTAATGAGGTGCTACGCCCTGCAAGTACTTCAGTGGTGCAAGTTATGGTGTCATCTGAATTAGTATGGTCCCCATTTCAAAAGGTTTAGGGCTAGTTCATGGTTTTTATGCGCCGTCCTTGCTGACAGTGTCAGTGTGCTGTAGACAAGCAGGTATGGAGTATAGGAGAATGCAGTGCATGGATGTAGGCACCATTTCAACACCACTCAGCAGTGGCTACTAGATTTTCCCAATGAGTGTCAGCTTATGGGAAGTCTGATACCTTGAGCTGACTATGGAGTGTCCACACTGTGGGAGAACACGCACACCTGTTTCTTTCGCTTAACGTTGGCACACTGGGGATTCTTTATTGTTGTAGAAAGGTGGAAAGGGGGAGGAGAGTGCACGATAACTGTCTCTCCGGAGAGGACACCTCAACCGGTACACTCAAGGGGAAGGGGGTATGAAAGAATAGGAAGGAAGGAGTTCGAAGCACACACACACACACACACACACACACAAGTCCCACCGAGTCAAAGTCAGTAGGGGGCGAGCTGTCGAGCGGGGTTAAAACCGCCCGGTCAGCCCGGAGTCCTCGATGAAGGTTAGGACTGCGGCGAGAGCGGAGCGTCGACGTTCAGAGGATCCGGAAGGGAACAGCAGATCTTGCTCCGTGGCACAGGGCAGCCCGAGTTACGGAAGAGAAGGGGCCGCGCTGTTAAGTAACAGATGCCTCCCGGCCATTCTTTTCGTCCCGTCCCACCTTTTGAGCACCGCGCGCCAGCCCTCGATAGCCTCCTCGCGGGAACAGGTTCCCTTCTCTCAGCGAGGGAGAATTCCCTCCCCTCGCAGAACATTGAGACGGAAGGTATAAAAGGACCACCGGTCAGTAAGACTGAACTCTCTTGTGCCAGCGGTGGACCTGTCAACCAGCCTGACACGTGAGACCCGATCAGCCAAGGAGTAAGCCTATCCGACCCTTTGTTATAAAAGCTTTTACACAGAGCGGACTATCCTTCTACACGAAGTGTTTGCGATCTTGCTCGTGAAGCAATAAGGTGTTACTTGTTTTCATTGGCCAGTTTCCTTAGTCGCCCAAACGCACCGTAGCTGCTATCATTGCGCTACGGGAAGGGGATGTACACATGCGCGGAACGACTGTGTACGGCTGGAACCGGAGCTAGGCTTCAGAATCAGTCATGCATAGAACAAACGCCTTCAACACCCAAGGTCACCTTTGTATTATTTGCCGGGACTTCCACCTTATCATGCAGAGCTGTTGACATCTGAACTTTATTTATGGCCCGGTAGGTCATTTTCTCAGGAACACACATTCAGAAATTGAAAGGGGGCCAGGACATCCAGACCAATGTTCTAGAGCCACGCCTGAGCCCACACTTATATTTGCTGCATCTATGTCAATTTGGGGTGTCCTCAAACCTCAGAAACTGATTATGTATGCTCTTTATAGGCTCTTGTAGCTTGAACACATGTTAAAGGGGCCCTGCAAAATTTTAGAACATATAGTAGGGAAACTGCCAATCAGGTGTGGAGGCCAACGTAACCTTGTCAGCCAAACGTTATTGCACTAAACGCAATAGGAAATTTCCAATTTGGCTTCAAAACATGCTGGAAAGTGCCCAATCTTCTTCAAATAATGTCACTGCTGGCCATGGGCTGGCTAACTAGGACCGCCTAATACACAAATGCAGTTACCGTGGAAGTCACCACGTCCTCACAGTGACTTTGGTGGCCCACTTGTCATTGCTGTGGAAGCACGAATACATTCAAATAAAAATGAATAGAAAATGCTAAAGCTCATGATGCATGCTGGTGTAGCTTGCTGCCCCTTGGTGTAGCTTCCAGCATGCTTGTCGGGGTGAAGCTCGTCAGGACAAAGGAGAGAGAATGCACTTGGATGGTGGAGCTCTGCTCCAACTCCTAACTCCAACCTAACAGATTTGAAAAATGTTAGCGGCAGGCAATTCGTGAAGCAACAAGCTCCTTTAAAGATGTCACTTGAGTATAAGTTTGAAAAGTGTTGCAGGCACCTTTAAAGGAGTATTGAAATGACTTTGAGGCAGCATAAGAGGCCCATTCTTCGTTTTCTTTGCATGCATTATTCACGCACTCCACAAAACGGAGCCAGGGAACACGTGCAAGGTAGCTTAATTTGATTTTATAAGGTTTGGTCACCCAGAATATGCAAGCCAGCCCCATCACGGTGGACAATGCTATGACTTGCGAACATAGTAACCTAAACGTTGTCAAAATCGCTGTAGAACCATACGGACGACAATGATATCACCATTGTTTACATGCACCACGTGCAACTGACAGCCACCGATAGAGCTGCTGCGACTCTGCCATGAGTTGCTGCCCTTACGCGATTTAGACCTATGTCAGGCTGTGTTGGCGTGTCACTACAGAACCGCAGCCTCGAAATCAAAACTGAAAGTGGGATTTAAAGGCAGCCATATTAAAAATATAGTTATTGCATCCCGACGCACCGCGATGCTCTTTCTAGGGTTCTTGACATCAGCGCATTTATTTAGAGCAAGGATATGAAAATGTATAAAATCATGCCAGCAAGTCTATCTGCCGAATGTGCTTACTGCTCCGTATGTGCAACTGCAGCTCTCCTGCAACAATATCATTGCAAACACTACCCAATTCTGCTGGTCTTCCTGCCACCAAGGTTTTGTTAGTACTGGGTTCTCATTATATTGTTCATCCTTGTGCAGAAACGAAAGCTTGGCAACTTAGTGCAGAAAGTTGTACTGGGGCGATATAACGGTTCCAAAAGTGGACCGGTCCGCTTGCTTTTGCACGATTGGATAGAGTCGCGCTCACGTCAGCAAAAGATCTATTCTGACCAATCACGCAACGCCAAGTGAACCGGTCCACCTTTGGAACCGTTATATCGCCCCTGGCTACACAAAAAAGTTATTGTGGCACTTTCTGTGCTAAAACCATGCATATGATGATGAGGCACAGTGTAGCAGTTGACTGCAGACTATTTTCAATTAAGTGGTGTTCTACAACAAGCACCTAAATTTAAATAAAGGAGGATAATAAAGCTGCAGTACCCAAGAGATCAACCTATGTTTTCAAGCTAAGCAGCACAGTGCTTCAGCTTAGTTTAGCCGCTAACTCACAACAGCAGGCCTTCCTGCTAAACATACTTTTGCCTAACAGATATGTCTTCACATGACAGTTTAAAACGAAAGCCAGGCTAGACCCACAAATTGCTTAAAACAGCACCGTTGAAGAGCGCCACCAACAAAAATAAAAAACAAAAAAAATGGGGGGGGGGGGGGGGGGGACAAGCAAGGTGCCTGCACCATTGTATGTGCACCTTTAATATGTAAACCAATTGCAAAGTAACAAAGTTAATGTTGAACCCGACTTCACAGTCTGCCTACAGGTAACTGAATGTGGCAACAGAGAATATTTTATGAAAAGGGGTAAGAAGCTGAACATTTGCACCTATGGTGCCTACATTGCTGTCCTGGTCATAAAGTTCAACCTGAATATATGCCTCGACTGCGAGTTACGATTTATTGAGATAAAACTCTCAAGATAAAAACAAAGTTCCCTGGGATATGTTGTGGTAGTGTCAATAGTATTACTTGCTTAAGTACACTTAGAATGAGAGCGTGCTTTGCCACTTTTAAGTCGGTACGATAAAATGTCACTCAGCTGTCGGAAAGTATATTGCCTACCAAGGACACGTTTGGTGTGAGCAGGAGGCTGACGACCTCGTGTACATTACTGTCAGCCACTGAATTGTCCTCTCCAATGGTGCCTTCATTGCTTTCCTGGTCATCCATTCGAAGCTGCTACACCTGCATGACGCAAGTAAACAGACACAAAAACTGCATGTTTAATATATTTATTAAACCACTGTTCTCT
Source organism: Hyalomma asiaticum (assembly GCA_013339685.2). NCBI lineage: Eukaryota > Metazoa > Arthropoda > Arachnida > Ixodida > Ixodidae > Hyalomma > Hyalomma asiaticum. The sequence goes on from CM023483.1 coordinate 58,719,144, forward strand.
AAGAAAGGCGCAACGCAACGACAGAAAGTGCATGATATCGTTGGTATGCATGGTTGCAGAACATGCAGTCGGACAAAAAAAAAAAAAAAAATCTGTCCATTGTTAACAATATGCGCTGCAACAACAGAAGAGAGACTTCTCAAAGGATAAAGGATCCACATCTCATAAGCATTCGAAGCTTCACCTCTGTTCTTCCAAGGTACCACGCACAGCTGTGCTATCCACACAGTCGATACAATAAAAAATGGTTGTTTTAAGTGAATTGGGGCGGGCCGATAGTGGGTCGGCGCAGTGCAGCTGTCAAAGCGACGACTCTAGCAATCACAGAGTTCTTGCAAACTTCGCTGCCAAACACGAAACAGTAGTTTGGAACAGCACAGCGCATCACTAAATGCAATGGTCCACATCGAGCGCATGTTGCAAAACGAAACAGGGCTAGCAACTTGTCGGGCATATTTTTACCATTTAAAGAACGACGTGACGGCATCCCGTTTCGGCAGATGGCGACCTCCAAGCACAATTTGAGCATTTTCAATGATAAAAACGACCGTTCTCGATGATTTTCTGCTCGAAATTGACAACATCAGTCACCACGCACGCGCACCGCTTTCGCCACCAACGAAACAGCGCGTCCGAAGACACTCGAAGAATCTTGGGTAAAAAATTGAACACTGGGAACTCACCTGCCTGCCCACCATGCACAGCGAAAAGAAAATGGCGACAGGGCGGCCACGCCAGTGTGGCCAGGCGCAGCCAGACAAAACGATGGCCACTGTCAGAACTGGAAAAAAGAAACGGGACCCCGCCTTTTCTCAATACGGGAAGCAGCTTCAGTGAACTTATGTGATTGAGCCATTGCGTCGCCCGTTTGCCTCTTTCGTATTACTTGGTAGAAACAACAGCCGCGTACCTTACCAACGGCGGCCGCTTCCACGTGCGTGCGTGCGATATTACGATTTCGCACCTGCGACGTCACACACGCGACAGTCACGTTGTCGCCGCTCTCAAATGTGTGATACTGCGACGTTTTGAGTTCGCGGACGAAGGTGGTCAGGCACGTCACGTGCAATGGCCTGCCAGCTAGGACGTTTTACAAGTGCGACCTCAGTTTTCACTGGAATGGACGGGACAGACCGTGCCAAATGCGTAGGCACATGCCTGTAAAACGGCCTTCGCATAATTCGCTGCTCATAAATAAATAAATAAATAAATAAATAAATAAATAAATTTTGAGAAAATATACATACATAGCGGCCCAGCACAGGACAAGTTAAAATTAAAAGCTTTGATGTAGCGCAAAAAACGACACACGGACACAAGAAGGTACATATGGGCACCACACCTTCTTGTGTCCGTGTGTCGTTTCTTGCGCTACATCAAAGCTTTTAATATGAACCACCAACAAGCCCACATCGCAACTCTCGTCGACAGGAAAAGTGTTTGCTGCGGTGTACGGCAAAATACCTGAAACTCGGTGGATAAATTCGGTCACTGGTATAAATTCTGCCAGGCAATACGTACGTGCTCGCTTGGAGTACACCACAAACAATTAACGGCAGACAATTTTTCTGCTGCGAATTTTCTCCCCTCCCTTATTATGACGCCCTAAGACGACTTCACAGAGAAAGCCATTCCGCAAATATGTCATGGAGATCCTTTGATGTTTTTCTTTGTGATTGTTCTGCGACTGTTACTTAGGTTACAACATCCTGTCCGTGACATCAATTCTGGCTGTTCGTTGATAGACATAGGTGTGATGGTCAACATTCTATAACGAACAGATCATAACCGCATATCTATGACCAAGGAAGGTAGAAAGTGTCATTTCATTATCGGCGGACCGAACCCGGGATACAGACATTGGACCCGGGTTCGATCGTCGGACCGGGATGATTTTTTTTCGACTAAAACGTTTTCACTTCTGATGAATCCGTGTGGATTCTCTTGTAGCTTGTGCTACGTGATACATAATGGGTGTGTACTATTGTGTCGCGGAGGTAGCACACGCTGACACTCCGTCCGATGCAACTGAAAACAGACTGCAGCCGCTTGCTGCGGTCGCTCTTTATTAACTTACATGACGTCATAACTTATAAGACACTATCAATGTTGTCAACACAAAACTACAGCACGCGATGTGTGGCCTAACACGGGAACACAACATATACTAATTTTCTCTTTCATAACTGTTACTCCATCTTGCGGATTTCCGCAGAACTCATTTTCCATGAGGCGTACATTACCTTCCACAGTGCCCTTCACCATATCTTTTCCTTTTTTGCTATGCCCAAAATTTAAGCTTCATGCTATCATTTTTTTCAAAGATTCTGCTCTAATCCGAGGCGTCGATGATGAAAATTTGCCACCTGGAAACACTGTAGAAATCTCCGAGTTTCTGGATACTTAGTGGAGGGGACCTATGCACCTTTTCACAGAAGGTTCTCTAGGCGCTGCCATAACCACCTCTAGAGGTAGTTATGACAAAAAAAAAAAAAAACACTACAAGGACTCTGCCGTGTTTGTGCATGTTATCGTGTTGCAATTCTGCCAGTCAAGGCAGGACTGAGCAATCATGGGATCCGGTATTGTTCACGGATTCGTTATTTCTGCGTTGAGGACTAGCACGAAATAGTATTCCACAGTCCGTCGTACGGTATGGACAGACCGGCGTGCAAAAAAAAAAAAAAAGAACAAAAGAGAAAGAGATGGAATGAAAAAGAAAACGCGGATGGAAAGAACACTGCTTCCACCGTCTGTTTGTCTCAATTTGCATTTCTTTTTTCTTAAAGCAACCATGCACACGTCTTACCCTGATTTCGGTATTCCTCATAATTACCACACGAAATATTTTGCAAACCACTTCACCGCATTATACGAACTTACCTCATTGTGTCCGTTAGAGCAGGACCAACGAGTCTTCTCGCGCCATGACAAACAAGCAAGTTCCAGTGACATCGGCTGACGCAGATAAATAACCAGGCTATAGGAAGAACATAATCAGGTTCTCCGTTGCTGATGGCTCACACCACTTGGGGTGTCGCGGGACAAGAACTGGGTTGGTTACGATGATTCAGTCGGATATAAATACAGCCATTAGAATGCCGACGAACGAATAGTGTGTTTCCAGCGAACGACGCAAAATGGCGGAATGTTTAGCTCGTTTATAGGGAAGATACGATTTGGGAGCAGGCGTCTGTTAGGGAATTGATCCTTCAGTGGTAAACACGAGGTGTGGGAGAAAGGGTAATCCGATAAAATATGTTTGCTATGCTAAGCGTACAATGTTTGAGTACAGTCTAACAGAAAGCCAGCCGCCAAGAACCGCGCGCTTTCGGCAAAACGTGCCATTGACAAGGCAGACTTGCGACAGGGATCGGAATGTTTCTGAAGTTGTTTTATTTATTGAATAAACACGTACGGACCCTCTCTATTGGCAAGATATACCCCCTCCCTCCCGCTCCAACCCCTTTGTAAGCGCAATTTCACCACCGCCTCCACCCCCTTTGTGGGGATGGATGGGGGGTGAAATTGCGTGTACAAGGAATTCTTTCAAAGGCAGACTCCGGGAGTTCAAGTGCACTCCTGAATTATATTCATGTGATGTGGCTAACTCTATCCTGCAAAGCCTACGCATTCACTTTTGTCTGAAATCACAGCTGCTGTTAACAAATATGCCGAGAAAGGGCAGTTATTCTCAGGCTGTAAGTTTGTGGTGGCTTGTGGCTCCTCAATATGTAGCAAGAATTAAGTCTAGAACAACAAATAAAAGCCCGAAAAACGACAGAAAATAAAGGAATCAAACAAAAACGACGCAATACTGTAATATACAAAAGGTCGAGCTGGGCAAAATGATAATTTGAAGGAATAAAACTTGTAATGTTATCAGATTACACTCGGATCGGCGCAGCGGTGACAGTCAAGGTGAGGCACAAACTACGAGCGCCCTAGCCGCTGCCGAGCTAGAGAGCTAGATCCATTAGCATCTGGACCGTACACAATGACCAACTTGCACCCCTGATGTATCCCAGGCAGCTAGATCCATTAGCGTCTGGAGCGTGCACTATGACCAACTTGCACCACTGATGTATCGCAGGCAGCGTCCTCCAATACGCTTGTTTGTTCAGCGGCGTAGCTTTTGTTTAACTATTATTGCACATGCCTACATGTTCTGCAATGAACCGAGTTGTTTGCGCGTTTCTGTAAGCGCATCCACAAGGCACACCCAAGAGGGCCTGTACTTTGCAAAGGTTTCAGGGCGACGGCTGTATCGGCCGCTTCGCTTAGCGTGCGTCCGGCGGCGCACCAGTTAATTCATAAGCAATAAGGCCACAAAGAAAATATACAGCTAAACAAAATATACATAACCTGACATTGGTATGCGGACGACAACGAAAAAAAAATTACGTGTAGCATTTGAAATTGCGCAGAGCTTTAAATCACGTTCGCAACAGGCGCCGGGTAGTGATAACCTTTTGAAATGAAACATCGGTTATTCCGTTTCATGTTACTCAGGCACGCAGCTTGCCTTTACCGTCCGGACACCTATGAAGGTTCATAGATGTATGTACAAGGTGAGAAAGAGATGACATGTGCTCAGTGGAGAAAAAAGAACAGGCTGTATTTGTCGCAGACGCCAGCCGGTACTCTTGCCCCAGCCGTCTACCAGAACATGCATCTTCGCTGGGGGACCATGTGGGCGCTGGATGGGCATTCGTAGAGGCTCTTGAACTTGGGCCAGTGCGTCAATGCCATGTTCAGCCTGTGTGATTCACAAGATAACAGCGCCAAAATCAAAACAAGTATCACAAGAAAGTTGAAAGATTTGGTCCAACATTATAATTTAATCACGCCCAGTTTCCGGTGGTTGCGTGCCCACTTCGCACCGTTCTTGCCGTGATGCGTATTACAACGTGAATACTTTCGCTTGAACCCTGTTGTCTACTTTGCCCGTTTTGCAACGAAGCTTGCTCTTTTCATTTACTCACGCCTGCAAACAGGCGAGAGTAAAGCGTTTGTAAATCGAGCTTCTCCGCCCTACGACCCCTTTGGCGGAGAAGCCAGCTTATTGCCGTTCGTTCATTTCGTTTCTTCTTTCTGTCCTTTCTTTCTTTTTTTTTTTTTTTTGATAACAAGAGTTCGTATACTGAAACCCACTGATACGTGCGAGTAAACGACGACGTTTCCATGGCAACAGTCGTCGTCGTTTCAATAAAAGAAGCGCAAATCATGTGTGATCGTTGCGTCACCAAATGGCGACAATGCCACACCAAATGGCGCTGCATCGCCGTCGGCGCATCGTGGTTCACCACTGCGCGACATTTGTAAACCATTGCGGCGTCCAAAAATGCTTACACGTACAAAAGATATACACAAGAAAACACGTTTCTAATCAACGCATATATTCCATTATAATGTATTTTCTGAAATATAGGGGCCGAAGTGTCTCACCTGCTCTTGTTGCTTTGTTTTGGTGTTAGTCTATGTCGTTGTCTTGTGAGTTAGTTACGTGCAGTACAAGTTTCCTATGCAAGTTTCTTATGGATAAGCAGGACAACTGGCAGATCAGAGTATAATGTTTACCTTCTCCTCATCCCGTCTCAAAGGAAAAAAAGAAAGAAAACCGCAACTTAATATCATAGCCGCTGTTTGCACTGCTGCCAAAGGTGAATTTTATCCAACTCGGCCCTTACCTCTCCTGCGCAATGCGCTTCCCGCCTTTCTTTTGCACCTGTGCCGCGTCGTTGAAAATCCGCGTGCATACGCCCTGAAAAGAAAAACGCAAGAGAGAGAGAGAGAGAAAATAAGAGCCATTTTAACGGCTCAAAATGGTGTCCCATCGTGATGGGCGAAGCGTAAAGACGTTTCAAGCTGGGCTAATTGTTAGCATGGTGAACAGTGAGAGATAGCCGAGTTGATTTAACTGGCACTGTGCCTGTGAACAGTGACTGTGCTAGTGCTAGTCTGTCCCCCATGCAAAAAAATAAAATTAAAAGAAATGTGGGGGTGCCCGCACCACCCGAAGGTGACTGTGCGGTGGTGGCTCAAGATTCTACTAGGCGGCTTCGCGCACGTTGAATGCGTAGCCGCAGCATACGGGAGACCATGAAGACGAGGTTGGCTCTGGAAAAATTACGGGGCCTTCGGGGCGTGTGGTATACTAAACAATTACGACATAAGAAAAATTAACGCGGTGTGAACGATGCTGCATCGGCGTGCTAGTGACCGTTTCTAAATACGGTGCCATGAGAGGTACTGAACACTCATAGAAAAGGTAAATCAGCTAAGCACTACATACATACATACATACATACATACATACATACATACATACATACATACATACATACATACATACATACATACATACATACATACACAAAAAGGAGACTGATAGAGAGAATGTCGCGCGGCGGGAAGGGGAAGGGGGAGAGTCACCCCGTTTTTACTCCTATCAAGAGTTACGGTTGCTCTTTTAAACAACAGCACCTGGATTCCGACAATCAAGGCGGGAGCATTTGGTTATCCTTCTCACTTACTAAAAAACAAGCGTTGCGATTGTGACTCGATCTCGCGGATCACAGCACCGACCATCTTACCGTCAAAGTGCACACTCCTAGCACACGCATGCATGCATTTAGTCACAATCGACAGGACTCGACTAAGGCGAGGCCTTTAAGGATGAGTGCAAACTTTCGCTTTCGCAGACCACGCACGTGCGCCAGCGAGAGGAAGAAGAGGTTGTCGCCGGAGAAGTGCTTGATGTCCCGCAGCCGGATGTCCTTGTCGGGGCCGACGCGCGACTGGACGACGCGCTTGTACTCTCGGAAGAGCACGATGACCACCGCGCTGTCGGCGATGTGATCGTACAGCTCGGACTCGTCGGCCAGCTTGAGTGAGCCGTGCGCGCCACGGAAGCACTTTTCGACCTCGTTGTAGCGCGCCATCAACGTCTCGCCCCACCAGTTGCGGTACTGGGCGCTGTCCGTGATGGTGCGACCTGCACGGCAAACGCGTTCGGAAAGGCCGAGTTGGAAATTGGCGCCAGTGTGAGTTCTGTCTTCTCTGTGTCCCGTCGATTTAAAGCCATACCTATTCCGCCGAGCAAAAACCGAGATCTCTACAGAACTGTCTGTAGAGCAGCTGCACGTAACTGTGCAGGGTTGAGCAAAATTAAATAACGTAAGGTAATAGAGACACATTTAACGATAGTAGTAGGGTTGAAAATTGAGCTCCCTACTTGAGGAAGCGGCATGGAGCTAGGAGAAACAAACGACAAATGCAGATGACACCAACTAATCTTAGAGCAGAGAAACTATAGCGGAAATCAGACAAATTTTATGACGTCATGCAACAGATGACCCCTCCCACCCTTTCCCCTTGTATTCACCGTTTCAGAAGCTGCATCAAATTCGTTCATGCATTGTCAGTCTTGGAAAATTGCTCATTAAGATAACGAATCAACTAGGCTAATAAGTTACTCAGCTGTACATTGACAAGTTTGGAGAAGTTCGACTTTGACACGCTTCCGGTTTGAGTCGCAATCAGTTTCTAGGAGTTCCTAGTTTTTATGTTAGCAAGACTTACGGAACGTGGGATGGAAGTGTTGTTAAATAAAAAAATAAATAAAAGCGCGGTTGCATATGCGTTGGGTCACGTAATGTTTTCGTCTTAAGACCAAGTTCTTCATGATGCTGCTGATGATTACAATGATGAGGAGGATGAATAGACAGCTAAACTTCGTTAACAGTGTTCGCGCACACGTATTTTTCTTACCTCGGTAGTCGATGGCCTGGAACATCTTCACACCGATTCTCCAGCCGTACATGGGGATTGAGAATGGCCTGCGTGTAGCGTTGATAAGGCCCTATTGAATTTCACTGCACCAGCTTGAGCATTTTTTGCTTTCATAGCCAAGGACGTCTATAAAATCGAGTCAGAGTATGACGTAATTAAGTAACATTTCAACTTACAGAAACGAGTCTCCATAATACAGTGGTGGCTCGAATAAGCTCGCAGGGATGTCTGGAAACAAATGTACGATAAAACAGAAGAGTTGAAGAGAAGATCAATATTTTATTCTGGAATTTTTTTTTTTATTGCTGAGAGAACATTTATGCTCCAAGCCTAACTAACGAGCTACCTTTTTCTTGCAGAGTGGAAAGCAAGGAATAAAACTTTAGCCAGCACTGAGTGAATTCAATTTTTGGCGTGTATTTGCAACTATTCATGTTAACTTGTGATGTTACACCAGATAGTACGTCTAGACGTACCTTCTTTTCACTGTAGGTCTCATAACGTTGAGATTTACAAGTGTCTCAGTTACTTCGGTACGGTGGACAATTTTAATTCCATGTTTTCCACGCGAATGGTACTGATAATTCTGTTCACAGTTGTCCTGTGTGTAATGATGAGGATGTACAACACATCAGACGGTAGGTTGTGGTTGTTTAAATCGATTTACTCGTTAAGTATATATTAAACGATTTAGAACGAGCATCCTTGCCATTAAAAAAATAGATGGCCCAAAAATATTTACTTCCAAGTGAAATATTTCAAATGGATTGCTTTTGCACGCAAAACCTATTTACTTTTTTCTCCTCAATATGACTTCCCTAAATACGGCGTCACTTATTATTACTCAAAATGCATGCTGACACAGACGGTGCGCTTATCGAAACAAAACAAACTACAGCAAAAAGTGAATTAGAACAGAATATCAAAGTGGATTAAATTTGTTTCGTCATAGCTCGCTACGTTAGATGTTCATTTACACAAAAGTGGGAACGTCGTGATAAGAACCACGTTTTTCTTTTCTTTCAATGTTCCACCACGTATTAAGCTCCAAAAATACGAAGGTGAAGAAAGAGAGCGCGTAAAGGGCTACATGTAAGTGAAATCAATGACATGCTTCACGCTTATATTTGTTTAATTGCGATCTGACGCTGACGGTCGAACGTAACGGAAACGACTTACACAGTGCGTTGTTGTCGGCGTCGTAGAACGGGTCCTGCTGGAACACAGAGCCCTTCCACCTGAACGAAGAAAGTAACAACAAGGGCTTAGCAATCCACTGCAAAAGCGCTCAGGGGCGAAACCATTCGATCAAGAGTCATAGCTCACTCGAAGTCCTGGATAGTCTTGTGAGCTTGGGACTTGGCGAATTCGAAGCCCGCATTCCGGAAACTCTTGACAATCTGGCCGTACTTGTACTGCAGCTTTTTCTGCATTTGACGATTAATTATCGAGCAGTAGAGATGATTAAGATTAGAAAGAAACTGACCCCATATAGACAACCTGCGTCGCAATTTCAAATACGCCCAGTCTTACACACATACACGACAATGTGACGCCCTCCATGTTAATATTTTCTCCTGTTCAATGCGCAATGCAATGTACAATGAACCTGATTTATGGCATACAATGGGCGTTGTTTCTAGACAAGCACTCAATATCTTGGTGTGGTTAATCTTTGAAGTAATGCGCGGTATCACAGGGTTATATTTAGACAGAAAAAAGACGACAAGAGGTATTGTACGCTTGATTTTGTACTTTGGTTGTAGTTTCTACCATATCGCGTACGGAAAGCTGCGGAGGCAAAAGATCAATGACTGTGGATAGTCTTTGGGTGCAGTTCACGAACTCGAAAGAAAACAATCAGAATAATATGGGCGACCCAAACCGACCTTCCTGAAGGCAGTATAGGGCCTTCGAAGAATTCTTGGTGTAAGAGATACCAGAGTAACAAACACTTCTCGTAATCGAAGCACTTTTTGAGGGTCTTTCGTCTCACGATCCGCGTCCGATGATCTCGAGCATGCTTACCCATGAGCGGTACCACTGTTTCATGTACTGGTACTCCTTGGTCTCATACGGGTAGAAGTAGTAAATGCGCATGCGCCGGAGCTTGTTGTTGAGTGTGCTCTGCTCCGTGTGGGGGTAGAACGAGTTGATGGACATGCGCTTGAACGATTCCTTCAGGTTGGCGATGGCGCGGCTCGCCTGCGTGTCGCAGACACAGAACACGTTGACTCTCTTTTTCTATTTCTTAAGAGACAAAATTTCTTTTGTGCGATATTTCAAATTAAACTTGGAGATATCAGACCAGCCCTTGGCTATTCAACCAAGAAATGTTTCCTTTCTTTTCTTTTCGTTTTTTTTTTAGTAAGAACCATCGTGAAAGCTGAGGCGAAAGAATGAAATACGTTAACACAAAGTAACTGATTCATTTATTTTTGGGGTCTTACGTCCCAAAACCGCCTATGATTCTGGCAAACGCGGTAATACAAAGTACACGAAGAAACAATGAATGAATGAATGAATGAATGAATGAATGAATGAATGAATGAATGAATGAATGGACGAGCCAACCTCGGCACGTTTAGTTTCGGTGTCCTTGAAAGTGACTTTCGCGGCGGTTAGCAGGAGCGGCTTGAAGTAGGGCTCCATGATGTCCAGGCACCGGGTTCTTTTTGAGGGCGGCGGCCGCAGGGCGTGTCCGTACTTGTACATGAACTGCAGTATCTTGGATTCCTTGGGCATCAGCAGTGGGCTCAGGAACTGCACCAGCCGGAACACGATGAAGTTGTTCACTGTGCCCCTGCATAGCGCACCAAGCAGACGAGTCCTCAATGGCGCGCCCTTGCGCATCGCTCTCACACTCTCTCCAACAGCGCGCTAACGTGACGCAGTTCAACGATATGCAACGTAACTAACATAGTTTCGCTGTTGATAAACAGTATGGTCACGATAAGGAGAGGGAATATACGGCGACTGCATGTATAAACATTCGTGGACACCTTGTGTTCACGCGCTAGTGTTCAATGGTTTTCATGCTACGCAGTGACGCTGCATTTATTCACTAACGCAGTGGTTCTCAACTTGCGGGTCTGCTGTTACTAGAGGGTCCGCGAATTCATTTTTTGTGTTCCGCGAGACCTACAACAACAACAACAACAACAACAACAACAACAACAACAACAACAACAACAACAACAACAACAACAACAACAACAACAACAACAAGCCAATCTGACAAGCAGCCGAGCTATGATATGTGTCTATATGACACCACGCAGTCAAAGCGTCCTTCTCGGCAAACATTCTTTAACGTCCCTTTGAGTGCACGGTCTCAAAACGGCAATTCGCGTTCCGGAAGTTTACTGAGATAAGATAGGCGGGGCAAGGGAAATGAGATGGAGGTTGGATGATTGAACAGCAAGCCAACTTCACCTTGCAACTATAAGTCAAGAGGTGAAGCACAACTTCTCACACACCGCTATGTGGTGAAGTGCAACTATTCAAAAGCAGCTTCGCAAATTTTGCAATTTGAAGGGCTACGAATGCTTCACTGCACACGTGTTATAAGATTGAATACGTGCGTTCGACGCGCATAAGGAGAAATCTTGAATGGCGAGCAAATAACACGAAGAAATGCGAGGTGTGTGGCGGAAGAAGAGCCCGTTGGCGCAGACCCAGAGGTCTTTCAAGGAGCTCGGCGAATAAAGGAGAAGGCGCCAGATTTGAGGCGATATACATGCTTAACAAGATATTCGTTAGTGCCACTTTAGCGCGCTTCCACTATGCCAGTTCCACAATCATGGCTTAATTACGTGACTCCTACGACCTTTGGGACGGTCACTTACATCGCAGAGGGAGCACGAACTGCTCTAGGTTGCTGTGTCCTCATGAAGTAACTGCGGTCTCCTCAAACAGCCGTAGCCAGATGTGAACACTATATGAATCAAGCCCAGTGCACTTACAAGGCGTAGCCGTTGACTGCTTCCGGACATTCCGTCATGCGTAACTACGACGGATATGACCAGGACGCAAGAATGTTAAGATGTCCAAAGCAAGGCTTTGATTTTCTTTAAATGTTTAGTTTTTGGAGCTCAAGCTTGTAACACGTTCAGAAGACAGCGAACACAGCTAGAAGCACCGCTGGCCGCGTTTTCTCGCAGTCACATCGGGGTTGTGTACGCTAAACATATCCAGTTCTCTAAACGCCCCTCAAAGACGCAGGCTCGCTTACCATTCCGTTGTCTTGAGCGACTTGAGGAATCGTGAGAAATACTTCTCGGAGCGGAGTGCCACCTCGTCCTCGGGAGACATGTTCTCTCCAAGAACATTGCTCAAGTACATGTAGATGTTCCACTGCGTCGTTAATATAAAGAAACGGAAGAATACGTGACCGACTTCAGCCCGTGTGAGAAGGTTTAGGAGCGGGTCGTTACCGAATCATTTGCTCGTTTCGCGCTCATAACGAAAGGAAGAATTTAAGGCAGTGCAGTTACCTTGTCAAGGAACAACGAACCGAGCTTGACCTTCTTGTAGTAAGGTGCCCGTGCTCGAGGGCTGGTGGTTCCCTTGGACAGCATCTGTTCAAGCTTGAAGATGCGTCCCGTCTCGTTCACGTTGTCAAAGCCCAGAGTGATGGCCAGGTCGCGGATAGCCTGAGATCAGGCACAAGGCTGCGCTTTGGCTCAGGTGTCTCACATAGTCATCTGACGTCTATGTGATGCCGAATGTGGAATACAAAGAATGTGGCTTTCCTTTCCTTTTTTTCGGCCCACCGTTCTATATGTTAAAACGAAACTGCAGCCAAGCGTGCTTACGATCGCATGACTAGTCAGTCGTACCAGAATTCTGCGACACGTCTAAGACGAGCGATAACAGATCACAGAGTTAATTATTAAATATCTAGTTCAGTGGCGCAAACTCATTTAATTTGATACACGCGAGATCACTAACTGCTAGAGGACGTAGCATAGAAATGTCTTAATTTTATTACGTTTTATGTCCACCATCCTCAATGATGCTGCGTCGCGTGGAGCGGAGAGGATTTAATGGATATAATAATCAATAAGAATTTCTAGAGTTTTACTTCCCAAAAACACTATATGATTATGGGAGACGCCGTAGTGGAGGGCTCCGGATATTTCGGCCACCTGAGTTTCTTTAACGTGCACTGACATCGCACAGTACACGGGCTTCTTGCATTTAACCTTCATCGAAATGCAGCCGCCACGGCCAAGATTCGATCCCGCGACCTTCGGATCAGCAGCCGAGTGCTACAGCCACCAGACCACCGAGATGAGGCATTTAATGGGTGTAAACTTCACCGGCTGGGAGTTCTTGATAAATAATTAAGTAATTAAGAGTCGCAAAAATACTAGCAGTGCCGACTCTTGGCGAGACTGGAGATAAACGAAGCGACCAACACGCACGTTGATTATGAAAAATAGCCTGGTCCGTGTGTCACACTGTTCTGAAAGCTGCGATCCCCGTACGTCTCTTTCTTCCATGGTTTCCACTGCGCTTCCTCTCAGTAAACCTGGTAGACAGATCACATACAATATACTACAAAGTGTACCATCGCCAGAACCCGCAGATGCGGATTATGTTGATGCTCACAGGCTGTCCCTGACGTAAATCATGAACGTATTTTGTCTAAGATCTTGAATTTGTTGCTATGACATCTAGCAACAGTCATTTCATAAGCTAAGACCACGAACAAACACTGCCTTTGCACTTCGCGGAACGAAAGCAATTCAGGACTTTCCTGGGCTGGTCTCATGGAAATACTTCGTTTACTGTTGTAGACCTTTTCGTGTACGTATCGCGTCTGTCGCATACTACTTGTACCACTTCGTTCTTCATCGCACCCATATACACAAAACGGAGGCTAGGCGTACCGCTGGACAAGTCTCCCCAGTTCTCATTAAAACGACACCACCTTTCTTTCTCTCCCCCTCTCTCTCTCTTGTATCAACTCGCATTCTTCAAACGCTGCTAACCTGCATGTACTCCCTCTGGAACTCGGCGTCGTCGAACAGCGCTCGCGGAGCCGTCAGCTCGGGCTCGTCCAGGTGGACGATCATGCGCTGACGGTTCTCGAGGTCGACGTCCTTGCGCACCGTGATGAGCGGGAAGAACCAGAAGTTACGACCCACGCGCGATGCCAGCGTGTGCGGCTCCAGGTCGAAACTCTTAGGCAGGAAGAACGGCTTGTGGTTGTACGTCATGTCGGCAAAGACGCTCTGCAGTTGCTCCTTGGCGTCGGTCACTGCGGGCCACGTAATCGAAAGAAGATAGACTCGTCACACTGACGCCAGAACGCAGTCGGTACTATGGCATGTACACTGCACCTTGCACCCACCTCCTTGCATGCACTCCTGGAAGAGGTTCACTCCGTAACGCAGGTAGAAGTTGTCCGTGGGCTTCATGTTGGCGTGCCCTGGAAGAAGGCGAGATTGTGCACCACGCATGGTATACTAAGGTAGTTTAAGTGAATAACCTTTGCTCGCAATTGCTTTGGCGTCACATTGCCATTTGTATCTAATTCTCTTGCACGTGGAACTGTTGCTAGTACATAACGAGCTTGCACCAGTTTTGATTCATACCTAGGTTAGTTAAGTCATGGTTTCAACAAAGATTGATGTTAACAAGAAAATAGCGTTTTATAGTCGCGGGGATCAAATGTATGACATAATAAACAACTGCCACAAGACATAACTGGCCGAACTTGTCCTCGTGGACACACTGCCCAGTGTCGGAACCATAGCCCTATGCTGTGAAGTTTAGCATTGTCCCTACTATAGCCCAGAAGACAAGCGCTCCGTATTCGTGCACCGAAAAATGGCCTTCTTTGCTGCAGCCATATCAGCGAGGACGTAGAGACAGCCCTGCTTACAATTGGCGAGCACATCTTCGACAGCGGCTCTGAGCTGCTCCTGCGCGCCCTGGGTGATGGGATACTTCGAGGCCGAGTTGGCCACGCTCACGTGGTATCCCTTGCAGGCGTACGTGTAGAAGTCGTCACACGGCTCGCGGCTCCACTCCACGTAGCCCATGACTCGGCGGGCCTGCTCGAAGCACGTGGCGTTCTCGCAGAACACTGCGTTCTGCAGGTTCACCGGTGCTTTGTTCACGGCTGCAAAAACAACGGAGCGGTGAAGGTTTGCGTCAGTATTACGGCGCCCCTCGTTTCCGCGTGCGTGTCGTAACACACTGAAAACTCACGGTTTGTCTGCAACGTGAGCACCACGAACAGTGTGAGGGACAGGACGATGAGCAGCACCAGACAGATGCTGCTGATAAGTCCGACCTCGATTTTGCGTCTATTCGGACTTTCCTCGATCATTTCCAGCCTGCGCCAGCACAGCAGAGAGAAAGTGCGGTTACAACAGCAGTTTTTATAACTGCCTTAACGCGCAATATATTAATTATGAATCCATAAACCTATATAGTGGAAACTATACAGTGAGACGTACATAAGCGTCGCTTAAAAGTCTAACAGGGACCATTTCAGTAGCACTACAGTTCTTATGTAGCCTTTCTGTTCAATCTAAACGACTGTCCGCCGACAATTTTCGAAGCTTCCCTGCCATCCCTTACAACTAGAAAATTGAACGGCGTTTTTATGAATAAAGGGTGAAACAGAAGCACAATATCTCAAAGCGGTTACAAAAGCTGATATTTTAAATTATTTTTCGTAGGAGCAATAATCATAAAATCTATCTACATAATTCCCTACACGGCACAACTGTTTCGTTCGTCGCTTTCGTAACAACCTGCAATACCCTAAGTGTAATCTACGTGGTCAGTTGAAAGCCCTTGAACGACAATTAAAATTAAATGATCTTAACCCGCCATTCAACTACTATGAAGTTGCGGGCCAGTTACCAGAACTAGGCTGGCATTTAAGCAAATCAAAATGACCAGATGTAGCCTCAGCGTGGTTAACTTCCCTTTGGCAGACAGCCGGGACGTGAAATTAAGCAGCGACCTCAGATGCCCGTAAGCGTTAGCCGAGATGAACACAGGTCGTGCCAACGAGCGTACAAGTGGTCTCGAAAACGTTTTAAGAGATTTAAGGGCTCATCTAAAGCTCGTCAGCCATAAGCACAATATATAGACGCATGACGTCATAGTGTACAGACAGTTCCCTGCAAAGAACATTGTTAAAACGCTGTGGACAAGGCATGAGACCAAAGGGGCGAAAGAGTCCAACCTAGGTTGGTTGACTTGATTACGTGAAAATATTCTCTTAAAATCCACTAATGACATCAAGGCATGCTGCAGAGAAACGTCTCGGGCGACGTTTCATCCATGTTCTATCTAAGGGTCGAACGCGAAGAACAGCAGACAATAGCAGTGCGCTACTGGTATCAAATATGGAGTTATCCGAAACATTGTAACACAGATAGCAGTGCCACTTCTTATAGCATGCACAACTTGAGAGCATCTTTAATATAAACCTCATTTAGCACACGCTATACCACTAGATTTCCGAAGCTGCACTTTCGAAGCGACACAAGGTTAAACCACGCATTCATTCGGAGAGCTCGCTAGCAAAAGGAGCCTTGAAAGGCGGCGTGAATCACTCGTGTGTTACAAAAAAAGACACTCTGGGACACCTTCATGCTAACTGTCACACTTTTTAACAGGCCTGCAGTTCGTGCAGTCGCTCCAAAGCGCAAATCCACAGCTTGGCAACAGAGGCCTTCTTTCGGGAGACCTAAGTGTGACCCCAAAGAACTTTCCTCACGTTTCTCGAGGCGCCACCAGACAGCGCAGACTTTCTGGTTCGTGCTGACCCGTCCATAGTTCAGAAGTGCGATCGCAGAAGTCCGCTTACCACGTCCGAGGATGCGGCCGGGTCGACGATGTAGCGTTGGTGCTAGTGGTTGTGGTCCGCCGCTCTGTGGTCAGCGTGGACATGGCGGCGACGGCTGGAACTGTGTTCTCGCTGCAAGTCCGAGTGTCTCCGCGCGGGCAGCGCCTCGTCAGCCGTGGTCCCCCGTGGGCGACTACATGCGCGGCGGGCTCAGCGAGGCTCGCAGGGGTTCCGAAGCGGCGCTCGCGATGCCGGCGGCCGCCCCCTCACTGCGCCACTGTCACTGCGCGCGCCAAGATCATGCACAACAACGTGAAGACGACGACGAAGGGCAGTAACAAATGCTCAGGTGAACCTTTTAAGTAAAGGATCATCATCATCATTTATTCACCCTGGAGTAGCGGATTATGCAGCACGAGGGAGATGGAGGTTGCCATCACAAAACTACGTTGCCGAATCGCCTCCCTGAATTTTTATTTGCACAGGTCTGGTCTGGTTGCTTCCTCAGTGTGCCTCTTCTGTAATGGGGAGGAAACGATTCACCACTTTTTTATATCTTGTCACCGCTTCAAAATCGAGCGAAAGAAAATTTTCGAACCAGTTATTCTCCAACTAGGCCTGGAATTTACTGAAATGACTATTCTTTCGTTTGGAGGGTCCACTTTGGGGTACAGTCACAGGGATGTCTGTTTAGCGATAACGAAATTTCTAACTGAAACCAAAATAATTTTACCTTAATTTTCATCATTTGTGCTTCGCCAAACCACAAATATAAAGTACTCTTTTAAGTCAAAACAGTCCTTCGCCAATCCCCTGCTTTGGGTATTTGCCAACTTACAGCTGAGGAGGAGGAGAAGAAGAAGAAGAAGAAGAAGAAGAAGAAGAAGAAGAAGAAGAAGAAGAAGAAGAAGGCGGAGCTTCCGTAATATGATGATGATGAGCCTTCAAATATGGCTCATACCCACTTCGGGTTTTTTTTTTTTCGTAATTTAATGTAGTTTCTTCTGTTTTTTAAAGAAAAATGAATTTTTTAAACTTGCTTACTTTGTATATAACACTGAGGATTTAATATATGGCAAATGAGTTCTACGGAAACCCGCAAGATTTAATAATTGTAAAATGAAGGTATTTGTTTGTCACCGTCCCATAGAGAAAGGTTACCGCACTAATTTCTGCAGATACGTACAAAAGTTTGTTGTAGTTTTTTTTCTTCTTCCTCCTTTCCTCCCACTGGTGCCTGGTTCCTGGCGAATCTTCAGTTAGGGCAGCGCATGTCTACCTTGTCATTCAAATGCCACTACTCTGTTGATGAAATCTGAAGCTCATGCGTGAGGACAACGGTAGCGCGAACGATGTCAGTTTATAGATATACAAACAGTTGAGCAAGAATCTAAGGCTTGCTAAGGTTGACACCAGAGAACCAGACAACACAAACTTCCATGCAGACAACAAAAATGCACCTGGCGTTTGCGTTGCCTGGTTCTCTCTTCGTGCGCCCTTGTTTGCACGCCTCAAGTTCTCTCAGTACCAATTGTGCGAGCTGCATCGCAAGCCGCCGCTTTGTTCACTGCTCCCACGTCTTCACGGACATTAGCGGAACGAGTCGAACGAACGATGCGAAGATTTGTGCGAGTAATATGACCAGCTTACAGCGCAAACGGGGACGAAGACGAAGGAAAGACAAGGTGACAACACAGCGCTCGTGTTGTCACCTTGTCTTTCCTTCGTCTTCGTCCCCGTTTGCGCTGTAAGCTGGTCAATATGAATTATCACCAACTCGCCCAGATTTCCGTTCTCGTTGAGTAATATGAGACGTGCAAATTTACTCTCCTTAGCGAAAAGAACAGGCGTGCAAAATACGGACACAAGGGGAGAGAAGTGGACAACACGAACGCCGACTGTCAACTGAAGCAGAGCATTGAGGCGAAAAAAAAAAAAAAGAGACCACACACAACTTATCTGCGCATGCTCAGGAATGGTGGCGCCACCTGTCAAACGGGTACACGTGCCGGTCTACGCGCGAGGCAGCTGTTAAGACCCTCCATGTCTTCTCTGTTTAAGCTAATCGACGGCTGACTCACGAACGCGCTTCCACTATTATTGATATGCCAGGCCTCAACCACTAAACGCGTTTCTTCACTCCTGTGCCTGTGCCTCTTATTTTCACTATGGACTCTTACCAACTCGCTCAGATTTCTGTCCTTTTTTTAAAGACGATAATCTTTCTTGGGATACTAGAACGCAGAAGTTTTTGTCTGTCACACGTTTCAGCCACCCGGCCAAAGTTTAAGCACTTGCCTAACGCCCAGCCATCTTGAACTCGTAGCTGCGTTCATACTTGTGAACATTGTCCATCAAAAAGCAAATATTACGCATATCTGAGGCGCAACACCAATACGTAAGTATTAGGTGGTGTGTTCCTTTACTAGAAAATAAAAGATACGTAATTCTAAAGACCCTGGTGTTTCTTAGGCTGCGCTAAAAATGCGACGTTATGCACGAAAAAGGCCACTACCGACGATTTGGTACTGCCACCTGGCAGTTGGCCAGGGATTCTGCACAAGCTCAGGTTTCCCGACGGCGCTACCACATGGCGTCCATCTCTCACGCAGTGTATAGCCCGGCCAGCAGAAGACTATAGTATTTCGACGACATTTGCACCGAAGCACGCAGATACGCGGCCAGTTTTTTTTTTTTTTACTCTCTTGCGTGAAAACGTGTTATGCTGGAAGTTTAACTCAACATCATCCAGGAGAGGGGCTCCTCGAACCACGCAAAAAGCTTAAGGGGCTGGCTAGCTGCACGCGTATTAATGTTAGCGCTGACGTGCCGGTGTGTTTCAGTGGGGAAGGCAGAAGACGTCACAACCTCTGCGGATCAGCCAGGAAGTCAGAGACATAATAGAAAAAGGCTGCCTCCCTCCACCTCCTCAATATTGACAAAAATGCGTTTCGCTAAGGATGTATAGTGTAACAGTGAATTCCGGCCAACTCCACAGACGTGATACACAATTAACGCAGATCATCGATTTCATGGCAAACAGCGCCTCAAGAGCCAGAACCTCTGTGAATTTCTCCTCCACTTTAATCTCCCATTCATAGGTCAATGCTTCGCTTTATTTGTCGAGTAACCGCCGCTGTGGTACAGCGTTTACGGTGCTTAAATGCTTATCTGAGAGATGCGGGTTGTATCCCGGCCACATAGTCGCATTTCAATGAAGGCGAAATGCTAAGGGGCCGTGTCCTTAGATTTAGGTTCACGTTAGAGAAGACCTGGTGGTCGAAATTTCCGGTTAGCCTTCCACTATGGTCTTCGTCGTAATCATACCGTGGTTTTGACATTTAAACTCCTGCAATTGTTATTTATTTACCAACTACATTGTTTTAATTGGCAAAGCATACAGCGGCGATTGAAGTATACAGTAGGCTCCCGCTGTATGTGGCGTTATTCAGGACTTCGTCGTAAACAATAGTTCATTAACAGGAGAGGCACGTCGCATATAACTCGTCAAAAGCAGTTTGCGACAGTGCGGAAATTCTGGCCTCCTGGGGTTCATTACCACGCACTTAAAATATGAGTGCACGAGCGATATTTCTGCATCTCATCCCCACTGAAACGCGGCCGCCGGGTATCGAAACCGTGCCCTGGAGTTAAGCAGCGCAACACCTTAGTCACCTTTGGGCGCACCCTGGGTTCGATCGAAGCTTTAACTACCAGTTTCGCTCCTTAAACCTTGGGAGCACCGCCTTATGTGGGCCATTCTGTACACAGACGGCCAGAATTTGCGCGCAACAGATGGCAATTACCGCACGTTGCACACAGCGGGGCGATTGCGTGGCGGCGGCGTGAGCAGCTTCGCGCGCGCTGACTTGCACAACACGGGCGCGCACGCGCGCGCGGGGCGTTTTCTGGGACATTGTACTGCGAGCCCACGTCACCGACCGAAGCTGGACATGCATGCACGGCGAGAGAAGCAGGTATCTCAAGCGGCGACGACTGCGACGACGCCGAGCGGAGCCGCTGGAGCGGCAAGGAGGAGCCGGCCGGCGAGAAGACGACAGCCCTGACCTCGAAGTGGCCGAGGAAACAGGGTTATACTCCGTTGCGCCACATTGCCGCCCGCCGCAGCCGCCGCTGCTGCACTAGAGTCACATACTTGCTCTAGCGAGTCCCAAGAGCTGGAGATTGTTCGGCGTCGCAAGCAAGATAGTACGTGCACCTTCTCCCATGAGGCGCAGGCGCCGGGGACGACGGATCAGCAGCGCTCATGTTCGCTTCACTGTCCGCGGACAGATTCATCAATGGCCTGGTATGTCTGTAGCATCGCTGCTCTCCGATTATACGATTGCACCACTTGCCCGCTTCCTTTTCTGATGGAATCGCTACGGCGAAAGCTCCGATGGTTGCGTTTCACGAGTACGATACATGCGTTAAGAGCTGTGGTTCGGAATCTCTGACACCGGTACCGCCCACCGCGGTGGTTCAACGTCTGTGACGCTTCTTGTGCCGAGTACAAAGCCTCAGACTGAATCTTGAGCTTGGCAGATGCTGTCAGTTGTAGGCGAAACGCGAAATGATCGTGTTTAGATTTAGGTCTATAGCTTAAAGAACGCCAGCTGAGTCAATTAGCCTTGACCTCTGTAGTCGCGACACTTACACTAAGGCTTTGGCACGTTCAGGTGTAAACATTAAAGCGAGCCGTTTGCCAGTTCGTGTTGTTTTAGTTCCGTAAGAATGTTCGGTGTACAGGAATAGATGGTCTTTGGATATTTATAGAGAAGCCTTGAATGTAAATGACGGAGTGTTGGTCTATCACTGTTATAGTTGTAAAAACTGTGCCTTTCAAGAGACATGGCGCCTCAAGCTCCAAAGAAATGAAGTTTGGTTCAACTGGATCAATGGTATTTTTTGTGTTTATGTCGTTAAGACAGCTAGGTACTTCTAGTCAGACCTCGCGAACAGTATGCTGTAGAGGCCTTCCGATACTTGACATGTGAAAACAAATTTTTTTACGTAGATACGCAATTTTAACGTCTTCCCAAGTGGTTACACTTGATCGCCAAACTGCAGTTAACTGCAGGGTTGTGCAGCTAAGTTTGGGCATGCTTTAAGAATATGCACGTGCGCCTTCCAATACAGACGCCTTAGTGCTGTCTACTGTCGTCTTGACCCTCTCAGCCTATATTTTAATGTGGCCCCGCCACGGTGGTCTAGTGGCTAAGGTACTCGGCTGCTGATCCGAGGGTCGCGGGATCGAATCCCGGCCGCGGCGGCTGCATTTCGATGGAGGCGAAATGTTGAGGCCCGTGTGCTGTGCGATGTCAGTGCACGTTAAAGAACCCCAGGTGGTCGAAATTTCCGGAGCCCTCCACTACGGCGTCTCTCATAATCAGAACTGGTTTTGGGACGTAAAACCCCACAAAACAACATATTTTAATGTGAGCTCAGTAATTATTAATTGATATCGATTAAAACATTGCCTTGAAAATGCTGCTTGAACATTATTTTAGTTGAGGTGTTATAGATCATGTTAATTATCATCCATATAATCTATTTTGATAATAGGAGCAGTGGCTTAATTATCTGAAGCTTCTAAGAAAGTGCGCGATACTGTAAAAAGTACCACGTGACTAAGCGCTTACGCGCCGCCATATTAGAGCTCTACTGTAGAAGGATCGATGATGCACACAGTCCGCAGGTAGAGAGGCTGAGAGGACGGAACATATGGCCACATCTTATCAATTTATCTTGAGGCATGTACAGTACTCTCCGCCTGCATACATCATCGATCGTTCGTTTGTAGCATGTTTGAGAGCGCTAATACCACAGCGCGCAAGCGCTTAGTCGCATGGTACACTTTTTCAAATCTCGCGCAGTTTCTTTAAAGCCCGGACTAATTAAAACCAATGCGCCTATTTTCATCAACATCGATCATTCGACACTAATGAACGTTGTCTACAACTTCCCCATTGAAACTAGTGCTTTTAGAGCAGTAAGTTTAAGGGTTAATTAATTAATATTAATTACCCGAGCTCCCTTTTGAAAAAATAGGCTGAGATGGTCAGGACATAAACAGCACCTAGACGCTTGTTCTCGCATGGCGCGCGCGGATTTTTTTTTTTTTTAATGGTTGGCAAAGGTTAACTGAGACACCCTGTGCATTTGCTCTCTCTTTATCTTGCTTTCACTGGACTTCTAAGTATTCACAGGTCTCTCAATGTCTACGCAGTTTTATTTTCTAACACCATTCAGTCCAACAACGCTGCAAAGATGGTGAATAGCCGAAACGTGGCTAAAGCATTCCATCGGGCACAATATAATTGTGTTGCTGTATTGGACCCCAGGTACATTTGGCGAAGTAAACGCGCTAGCCTTGACATATAGTATGCGAATTACACTACTATGTGCGACTCAACTGCATGCAACGTAGTGCTATCAGGGATACTGCCCGCCGATTTCATGGCCACAGCCAAACTATTTTTTATTTAGTTTTGTGTAGGTACGAAAGGTTCTGCGTGCATTAATATCGCATCGCTATACGCAGCGCGCCAAACGCCTTCGGCAGCTGCACGCTAAACACATCGTGCGCGAGAGAATGCACATGACCTCGATGCTATGCTCTGATAGCATACATTGAGCCTGCCGCAACCACCCTTGTTTACATTTAACGAGGTCAATAACGCGCGCTTACGCTATCACAACATCTAGGGCATCACCTTCTAGGTGCGTGCCAGGAAGCGGCTTATAGTGTAAATCACATTGTTTAGAAATCTAGCATCGCGCCTATGGGCCTTGGTTTGTCTGCATCTCCTAGATCAAGGTGAATGCAAGGCAAAAAAAAAAAAAACCGTATCAAAAGATCGCACAGAGCTTTGACGTTAATTCAATGCAGCCATCAGAGCTGCGGTGGATAAGAAACTTTTAACGACGCAGTTTGAATCGTTCTCGTGGTGCGTGCGTCACGCCATCGAAATGTAAAATGGTCGTTACTGTATGTTACTCTAACACGGCAAGCAAAAGGTTTAAAGCTTTCGCCGATCGGGCAAACCATGTCACTAACAGTACTGCACGTGTACGTTACTCACACGGAAACTTTAGCATAAACGAAAGACTATTTCTATGTTGTTTTTCTTTTTAATTCTTTAGTCATTGCCAACAACCTTGATTTGCGCGAATTGGTTTTTGAATGCTTCACGAGAATGACGTGCTATTTGATGTGTCATTGTTCTCTTTTTTGCGTTTTTTTAATGAAGTCCGGAAACTGCAGCGTCTCAAAATTTTTATTTCCAATGCCCGCAATTCAAATAGTGGCTGCGGAATAGAGAAAGGGCGCTTGATAATAATAGTGCCAGCGTTTTTTCGTGCCGAAACTGAGATATGCTTATGAGCACGCCTGACATAAGGCTGAGCGATGCCCATAGTGGGCGTGGTTACGAAGCACGCGGAACGAATGAGTTGCAAACGAGGTCACCGTCTTTCCGCCGCCACACGTGTGCATCCAGCAGCGACGACATAGAATGACGTTTTTGTTACGCCTCAGTTGAGCTGGAGAAATTAAGCGGCCCTTCGCTACGGCATCCCCAGCTACACGCCTCTCCCGGCTCTTATCATCTATACATACGCCTTCACAAATGATGCAGCCTCGATTACCCGTCGTCTGTGTGTTGCTTCCCGGAAACGCTGCAAGTAAGAAAATAAATTGCACCATGGTATATTACCGTGAACAACGGTTACACGTAGGAGAGAGAGAGAGAGAGAGAGAGAGAGAGAGAGAGAGAGAGAGAGAGAGAGAGAGAGAGAGAGAGAGAGAGAGAGAGAGAGAGAGGATATTTAGAGTTTTGAGACGACAAGCAACGGTTGTGGCTTTTCGCACGCACACACAAAAGTGCAAGTAGCTACGATTTTGGCATGAAGCGAGGCTGTGCACTTTTTGTTTTGTCCTTGTGAAAGCCTGCGTTTATAAAAGTAAAAATAGACAGGACAGAAGACAGACAGCTGCATGAGCGCATTCACAGTAGCGATTTAAGAACAACAACAAAGTGTTGACCATCCCATTTGAAGGAAGCTAAGCACGACAGATCTGGGGAGTGCATTCCGTTCTTTGAGCAGCCTATTAATATCATAACACCGACAAGAAGCCCATACAACACAGGCCCTGCCACGGTGGTCTAGTGGCTATGGTACTTGGCTGCTGATCCGAGGGTAGCGGGTTCGAATCCTGGCCGGGGCGGCTGCGTTTCGATGGAGGCGAAATGTTGAGGCCCGTGTACTGTGCGGTGTAAGTGCACGTTAAAGAACCACAGGTGGTCGAAATTTCCGGAGCCCTCCGCTACGGGGTGTCTCATAATCATATCGTGGTTTTGGGACGTAAAGCTCCAGAAATCAATCAACCAATCATGGCACAGCGGCGGTGGCACGTCTGTGTTTCGGTTGTATCGCCGTGTGAGCCTCTGGACGGCTTTCTTTCTTTGTGACGTTAAATTACGTCGTGACGTCGAATGGGCTGAATGTATAGCTGGTCAGGAAAGTAGACTGCGATCGCCTCAAATAGGGAAATGCTCCCCGCCACTGAAGCCCAACGTATGCGTGCATTTCCTTTCTTATACGTGTCAAAAGCTTTTCATCTCAAGAGCAGCGTGACTTACGCGTTAAAGACGGGATGTGGGTTTTTTGACATGCGACATCAAAAGGAAAGTGGCTCCACTTTACGAATGGCGTCAAGGGAGTCCGGCGGCCATGTTACATCCTCGCTACGGCCTCGGTTCAGCGCTTTGCGTTGGAGGAAAACAGACGGCAAACGCTGGCCTTGTTTGAAAAGGATGGTGCCGTTCCGGCCTATTGTTTCACGTTCCTGCTGTGCGAATAAGCTAGTCTCAGCCGGTAAAGTATTTTCTCCTTGGTCAACTGCGTACCCGCTTAGAGATTGAGAGAGGGAAAAGAAAGAGACAGCTCGGCGCGCCGCTTCGCCGCAACTTATGCATTCACTTCGCCTTGTTTAGCTCAGGAAGAAGCAGCACGTGCTTTGTTGTGTAGTTTTGGTGTTCTCGTTTAACCAGGCGCTCTGACAGTTCATCGAAATTCATACATTCTCACGATGTGTGATTGAGTTGTTTCCGTTATGTTCAATGCCAGCGCACGTTAAAGAACCCCAGGTGGTCGAAATTTTCGGAGCCCTCCACTACGGCGTTCTCTCATACTTATTGGGGCGCAAAGTTCTTGGGGCGCAAAGCCCCAGAAATCAGTTAATCAATCCGTTATGATTTTTTTTAACAAAACGGAAGAAAAAGTGCAGCGGCGGCACTTATATGGTATAAAGACGACAGACACAGTGCTAAGGAGCACCCTGAATCCTGTTGTTGCGCTGTTTGTTCCGTTTCGTTATGCATCAAACTGTCAGTTTCAGTAATCTCCTGATACTCTTTTACCTCGTATATGAAGCGAACACTGGGAGTATTGCACGCTTGGCTAGGCCGTTCAGCTCACAAGTGCACTGATCAGCCTTTCGCAGAACCGTTAGACGCGAATATAGAAAAGTATTCTGAATCCTGATCCGAAGAGGAACAAGGAAAACACAGTGAGTGCGGAAAAAATAAAAAAAAGCATTCGTGCTTGTGCCAAGACTTTTCAAGCTGCATGCTCGTTAAAAGGAAGTCACCAGCCGAGCTACTTTCGTACACGACGCGTAACTCCATTTTCAAGGACAGATTTTTTTTTTTTTGCAGCTTCTTTTCAAGCAGGTTCCGTTGCGAGCCTAGGGATCGCAGATTAGTCGCAGTGCGCTATAATTGTTACCTTGCGCACTCAGGATAAGCCGATCACAAGAGCGGCCGTAATAACTGCAAGTTCTAAGAGCTCGAGCTTTCGCGACAAACCGGTTCCGTTAACGCAGCAAACGAGCGCTGTTATTCACTTTCGAAGTCTTCACGTAAATATTTGCGTATGTTTTGCTTACGGAGCGAAGCCATACGTTATGCTGGCTGTTCAGTTTCTAAGCTGTCTTCTTTATTATTATTATTATTATTATTATTATTATTATTATTATTATAAATGTGGAAAATCGGAAACAAAGTAGATATATAAGACAGCTGTACCTAAATCTCCAGTATACCTGTACTCAATCAAGAAATACGAAAAAAAAATTATGCACTAGAGACAGGATTACTTATAACCAAAAAAACAGTCGCTATATTCCGTGAACCACGATTGTTCGAATCTTTGTCCTTAGCACATTTTTTACCTTAGCATATGTTTCGCACAACTTCGCTCGCAGCCCAATTTCGCTTTGATAACGCAGCTGCTATGTGTGCACGTTTACATGACATATATGTAGGCGCAGCTCCCGGAAATTAAAATGGGATCGAAACGTGTTTTCTGCCATACGCGAAGAAGCCTGCGCTTGTATATGGGTCTCCTATGTCGCACCGACTAGGCGTGTTTCGCTAGTGTGCGGAATTATTTGCTTTGAGCAACTACGCTGTCGACAAAGATGCATCTAAACAGGCGAAAGTCCCGCGAAAGCGATCGTTTCAAGCGACCGGCTGTCGCAGGGTGCCTGCCTCTACATTTACGAGTGTGAGATATGAAATGCGGCGACTCGACGCACAAGCGGAATGTATATGGCCATACGAATGTCCCCGAGTGTTCTGGCAGAATGCATCGATGCACACAAGCAAGTGGAAATGGGAGCTGCAGTTGACAGGCCATCGATACGAAGCAGAGCCGTAGAAAACGCGTGAACGGCATCGTCATATAGCATGAACCTGTCTGGCGCACTCTGCAGAGCTGGCGACTCACTGCAGTTGTCGAAGCATTAAGACAGGACAAAAACGACCAGAACGCTAAAGAAATGTACGCAAGAGAGGTGGCGCGTGCGTGCGTGTGTGTGTGTGATCAATAATTAGAAGTCGCGCACTGTTCGATCCCGGGTGACCACTTCCCGAAGGGAGCAAAATGTACAAGCAATCGTGTGCTTACATTTAAGTTTACGACGAATAACCGTAGAGGTCGAAAAAAATTAATCTCTAGTTCCCTATTCCGATGCGTGTCGTGATCAATTCGTGGTGCCGACACGTAAAGCCCGAAAAAAAATATTTTAACTATCGCTGGCTATAACACAGGAGAAATGTTTGCTAACGTCGGCTGTCGCCTGTTGTAAAAGCGTCATTGCCTTCATTCTCTAAGCATTTCTTGAGCTACGCATAATTTTTTTTAAAGAGGTTAGATGCGTTGCGCCAGTTGCCCAAAGTTTTAACATTACGCCTTTCCAAACTTCAGCTTCAAGTCCGCCGTGATGCGGCCGTGCACCTGTTCGCGGCTGCCTGCTTGGTGGCTCTGTGGCGATGGCTTCCCGGAGGCCACGAGCACGGCTGGTCGTACGCGCTCTGGTTGCTGGGCGCCCTGCTGACGCTGTTGGCGCTCACGCTGCTCCTCGGCTGGGCGCTCACGTCATTCCTGCTACCAAACGCCAAGCTCAGCCCCAGGGGCAAGGCCGTGCTCATTACAGGTGAGCTAGGTCACCTTGTGAAAAATAAAAAAGTGAATAAACACCAGTGAAAGATTACACTACGAAACGTCGTCTTCCAGGTACACATTTACCGAGATATTGTCACATGCCAGCACATGGGTTATCCGAGATGGCATTTGCAGTGTTCGGCGAATGAAATGCGATACTCGGAGCGTACATCTGCCGATGCTCTTTGAGTCATAACTTCGCGCTGGGGACACCGATCTGATTATTTCAGGTACTCAGTGAAAGCGAGAGACTTCCTGAAGCATTGCGATTCAGTTTTGTTCCTCTGCGGTCATTCAGTGCACTCCAGTAGCACAAAATGCGCCATCTATCACGCAGTCTGAGTATTGCGTTTAAATAGCTGAGCACTGTACTTGACTACGTGCTTGGGCGGAAGGGGGCGATTTTGATATGGCAACGGGAAAAAAAAGTGTTCTGCTGGCCATTTTTAATTCGACCACGACATTACTAGGCAGGGGCTGGCTACACGCAGCTTCTCCCTCACGTTTCTGCCATCACATCATAGCACCTCGGAGACGGTCTGGCGTCCACGGCTACATGAACATTTACTGGTTTTACTGGTTAGCTGTATTGGTTAATGCAGTTAAACGCGTGGGCGTTTTCCCATCGGTTACACTGTTACCGTGCTTCTCGTGAAACCTTACCCGTGTTCTTATTCTTTTTTCTTTTCGGGCGAAGCCGTTAGGTGAAGGTTCGCGTCTTGTCGGCTTCTCTTAGGAGGTCTGCTAGGAGTTCGTACGCTGCAGTAGTATAGTGTAGAAAGCAGAGTCCGCGTGGGAGCTCCAATGTGGCCGTATGTGACCACTGGGCGATGATCAGTAATACGCTCTTTTATCAGTGCGATGAGATGCAAAACAAGCAGAGAAGTAAAACTAGTCCAAAAAGTGACATACTACATGAACAGGAATCACGGAAGGTACGTGGATTCAGAAAATTCCTTAGACCAGAGCCTGTCCTGTCTGTGTACATTCTTTTGTTTCGTTCCTCTGTGCGCTGTTTAGAGAATTGAAAGTTCCCAACGCACTCACTTTTCAATCCTGATATTCACTAAAACTAGTACACAGACCGCCAGCCCTTCCGAAGGGTGTGAGATTTCAACTTTTGGCGGTTTCCTGTATTGGATTTATGGGTTGCTTAATTATGCGTGTGCAACCACGCAAAATATTCATTACCTAGAGATTAAGAAGGATTGATCCGACCTCCAAACGTCAATGAATTCCTTCCTACACAATTCTATCCCGCAAGGGGGACTTCTGTGGAAGAACCGACTCTCTTCGTGATATACAGACGGTGCAAATAAGCATCATTAACCCTTAACCCGTACGACACCAACGAGCTATAGAGGACCTTGGTCAGGTACCACATCGAGGATCGGCTATGGCAAGACGTGATGATCCACTATGCGGTCCAGGCTCAAGGCATCGTGGAATAAGGACGCCTCTCCGAAGCGTCTTGCGGACTATAACGATTCTCTTCGAAGGATATCTATTTAAAATTCGGTGTTCACGCGTCATGTCGTGTCATGTTGAGCAAGGAGCTTCTTTGTGCGGGGTGCGCGAAACAATTATTCCCTACTCTGTCCTTGGCAATAATAATAATAATAATAATAATAATAATAATAATAATAATAATAATAATAATAATAATAATAATAATAATTGACAAAATAAAATCTGGCTAGATGCAGCCTGGACACTCACTATTACATACACGGATCTTGAACGTGACGTCGATGCTCTAAGTGTGCAGGGGCGTTCATATATAATTGTTATCGCGATAAGACAAGCATTGCCACAGTATGCAATAGAAAGACGAAAAATAATTGACCTGGGAATTTCATTGGAGCCAACGTATCGACAAGAGGACTTGTCTTCGTCAGGACGGCAAATGCAAGTAATTCCGGAGCAGCGTGAGAATGAACGCTGAGTTGTTGATCAACGGTTACTTGTGATCTGTGTGATGCGTTAATTCAAATCTGACTCGATAACGGGAAGTAAGCATAGGTACCCCTTGAAACGTTTAATCTCCGAGAAAATCTTTATGCGAGACATGTGCGTATGCGGGGCATGCGCGGAGCCGCAACGGCCTGATGTAGTTCAGATTCGGATTGTTTTATTTTTTTTAATTACACGAAGAAAGATACAGAAGATAAAGGTATAACGATACCTGACTAAAGGCATCTGCACCACTTTTACAGATATAGTGAACAACAACTACATAGTAAGTTGTTCGCAGCATATAAACTTTTTTTCTTTGAATGTGAATGAAAAGGACAAACAAAATCTCGATAAGTTCACAGTTCACAATACCTAGTGACCGAACTAGAAAAGGTTATTTTGCACAGAATTAAAAAAAAAAAACAATTTGTGAGTCACATTTCATTTTCCCTCTTCTGTTTCGCGTGAGAATAACGGGCAAAAACAACCGTGCAACGATAACACTGTTTAATAGATCAGCAACAAAAGGCAGGAGATTCGTCATGTCAAATGGAAGTGTCATATATTTTATGATAAATGTTCTCATAAAGTATATGACATAAGTGGCATTGTAAATAGCATATCCTAACAATATCTGCGTGCTCCGTATCGTGTAGAAAATTACTCGTCACGAAGCAAAAAAAAAAAAAAAGTGAAAAATCAGATTTGCGCCTAAAACTGATGCCAAGATAGTTCGAACCGCAGCGTCAGTTAACACTGGTGTTTCTAAGTCGTATCAAAAAAACACGCTCGGCGTTCACTTGTCATAGTACTCGTTGAGTAAGTGTATACTATCTGCCCTACACACACACAAGGTTATATCATGCGTGTTCAAACTCAGCGTGGTGTGTACACGACGCTGGCACACTTAGCCACAGAACAACGCTATACGCTGGCTCCAACTCGGTCCAGGAAGTGACAGAGATTGCGTTACAATTGTCTCGGCATCCTTTGTCTTTCTTCTGTTATCTGGGACAACGAGAGTCGAGTGAGTGCATTGATGCGCCTCATTAAGCACTGTTTAGGTCATCGACGTAAATAGTCCTTAAAAAACAACAGCACGGACAATGAACTTTGGCATAAGTAACATATGCTGTACACGCTTCGCGGTGATACGCGGAAAACGTCTTGGAGGTAACAGATGCAAAAAAAAAAAAAAGATTAATGAATGCATTCTTTTGGGTCGTGTAATAGGATGTGTATCAGTTTTCTTTTTCTGTCATGAAAGTGTCTGCACTGCCGGATCTGATAAGGAACACCTTCGTTGACGCAGTACACGGATGGCCCTTAGAAGGGCCGGTGACCCAGTAAGACCTCAAATTGCCCTCGCAAAATGAGAGGAATAGAGAAGCGTCATCGCGGTTACGTGAGCGGTACTATATGCTTCCGGTATAATGTTTCTCTTGTCTCGTCCGTTCATATAAACGATAACCGTCTCGTTGAATTGTATCGCGGAGTTGCTTCATTATGAGAACAATTTTTTTTTCGCACGCTTACAAGGCTCCTAAACTCGACGCATACAAATTCTGACCACACGTGATGGAGAACGAATCCAACATATATTGGCACAGCTGCTCGAATTGGTGGAGAACAAAACTTAAGCGACAATTTTTGGCGTCGCATATTGCTTACCGCATTCTGGAATTAGACTGCTTCATTCCTCGCTGCAGCTATATATCACCTGACAGTGTTGGTAACGTTTTAACGCAGTAAGTGCCACAGCAGCACGATTGTCATTGTGATGAATATGCGCGCCAGTGTTTTCGATCAATAACGTGGTTGGCCAGATCTCGAATAAAACGTGCTTCTTCGAGCATGTAGAAGGCATGTGGCTTCTTTGCTGTGGACGATCGCGTGCATAGCGCCTCCTTGTTATAAAATTATTGGTGTTCAAAATAAGTCCACAGTATACTCTGCCACAGGGTACCTCAGCCTCTACTCACCGTGGTACCTTAGTGGCTAGGGTGTCGGCAGACTAGCTCGAGCTCGCGGGTTCGAATCCCGGCCGCGGTGGCCACATTACGATGAGGACGAAGCGCAAGAAGACATCCGCATACTCAGCTTTATGTGCACGTTAAAGAACCCCAGTGGTAAAAATTACAGGACGTACATAATAATCATATCGTGGCTTCGGCACGTAAAACACAATCATTTTTTAAACATATAATCAAAGCGTCTAACCGATTGTTGATCCTGCCGAGTCGTCAGGTGTGTATAGATTACACAATCACCGTGAGTGTTTCTCTGTTCCGGGCTTCATATCGCAGGCTGCGACCGTGGTTTCGGCCAGCTGCTCGCTAAGCGGCTGGACAGCGAGGGCTACAAGGTGTTCGCCGGCTGCCTCTTCCCGGAGCAGAGCCGCTCTGAGCTGGAAGAGTCCAGCAGGTCTGGCCTGCGGGTGGTGCCGCTGGACGTCACCGACGACAAGCAGGTCGCTGAAGCCGTGACCCTCGTGGAGCGAGAACTGGCGGGACAGCACCGTGAGTTTCTTGGACGGCGAGTCGACTGAGGTTTCCGTGCAGCGAACATACTCGTGTTGTGGACACTTGGCCTAACAGATATCTGCCGAAGCGCTCTCCCAAGAAATGCCCTGTTTATTGCACTGCCATATAGAAAAGCTTGCAGCTGCCTTACCGTTTCTATAGTTTCGTTTCACTTGTACATGAACGGGGCCACGACTGTATAAGTGGGAAATAACTGCATGGGCAAGGCCCTCCTTGATCAAGCGGGCAGTTTTCATTTCAGGTGACGCTCACGTCGAAGCTGGTAAGGATGTGCATACGTACGCTCTCCTGTACCGTTGTAGGTAAGCGTGGTATATATGATTTCTTACACCGCACTACAAGCTCTCTAGAGCGAAGGTAAGAGCAGTGATTTACGCTTGATAAAGTATAATAACGAGGCTGAATGCACAACAGCACAAAAACGCAGTATTTAGGCTGCCTGTTATTGAATTTCGAAGGCATATGTTTGAAAATTTTGAACTTCAGGATATCTGTCCCAGAAGCGCGCTGCGTGATGGTCAAGCCTTCCTTATTTCGCACTGGTATACAATAACGGCAGCCAACAGTGATAGTAATGTTCCCGCTTCTTCGTATGTTAACTACACGCTCTGTTTTTTCGGGAACGTAAGTGTCATCGCGGTTATGCAGCCGAGATAAAGTTAGGATCGTATTTATATCTTATTTTATTGCAGGAAAATCGTACGCTTAATGTAAAGCGTGTAAGCATGATGACAATTGTAAGTTACCTTTAGCATGCGGGCTGTTTCAACTGTATTCGTGCCAACGAACATTAAGCTTGCTCCACGCTTTTTTCGTTGCTTTCCCGTATTGATACATGCTTCATATGCTTTACAGTGCTACCAGGAATAACTGTCAGGGCACATGCTACGCGTAATAGAACCTGAAAGTTCGAGGTGTAATCGCTCGATAGTCGGCTTCCAAGCACAAAGTACGAGCCATCTTTATGCACGCCGGTAAATCTAGAAATATAACCACTCAACCAAGAAATTCCTGAATTTGTCCAGTTTGTATTCGCGTTGACAGCACATGTGTAACGAATTTAGCCATACCTAACCGTAAGCTGTGATAAATATTTCAGAAGCAATCATTGGAGGATATTTGCGCTCCTCAACCTATTGTCTCGCAGAACTGTGGGGGGTGGTGTGCAACGCGGGCGTGAACATCTTCACCGAGTTCGAGTGGACGAGCCAGCGGGAGGTCAGCTGGATGTTCGACGTCAACGTACACGGTACAGTGCGAGTCACGCGGGCCTTCTTGCCTCTGCTCCGCCGCTCCAGGGGAAGGCTCGTTTTCATCGCCAGCTACGCAGGTCAGTCGAAAGAAAGAAAAAGAAAAAAAGGCCGCGTTTAATTTTCCCATTACGCTCTGAAATTGCTGAATGTATTGTGTTTACACGAGCTTCACACGTACAACATGTTCCAGCAGTGCACCACGTCCAATTGTCCTTAAGGCCACTCATTTCAAGTCAGTGTTCCCTTCTGTGGACTCTGCGTAACAAGGCGAACAATAGTACCCAATTTCAGTGTTCTTTTGTGCGGCGGTGAGTGTGTGTTCGATGTCTTACTCGATCAGCACTAAGGTAAGAAGGTTTGTATGTGCACCTGCAAGCCTGCTACCGAGAAAGAGGAAGAAAGGAACAGCGGAAGATTTTGTGTCGTACAAACTAGCTCATCACTCAAGTTCTACGAAGTCTCTTACATCGCGGTAGCTTCATACTCACCGGATCAACAATGTCAACTAGTTGATACTGCGATCAACAAATATGAGCACCATGTTTATATGGAGATGTATATGTCACGACACCCAAGCAGTAATGCGATAACGAAAACTCACGTGCCCTTAAACTGCGTGTTGCTCCGCGTCAGCGCGTAATCTGTCACGAAATATGATGTCCTTGCAAACACCAACGAACCTTGTTGTTATCAGTCTACAAATGGTTTTCTCAAAAGCAAAGTTTCATGGCTGAAGAAAATTTACCCGGATCTACGTTTCAAACCGAAGGCTATCACCTTTATGGGACGGTTGCCCTGCACCACTTGAACTGACCTGGAGGCTAACAGAGCGCGTGTTCGATTCCCGGCTCCGGCGGCTGTATTTAGGCCGGGGCGAAATGTAAGAACACCGAGTGTCCTTAGATTTAGACGCACGTTTGAACACTCATGCATGTAGTTACGGTACATTCGGAGTCTCCCACTACTACGTACCTCATAATCACATAGCGATTTACGCGTGTAAGACCCCATCAGTTATAATGAGGAGAGAAACATATATAAGAGCAACGTCCAATTGATCCACATCTGCAACGACAAGAACACTGAATATGCGAAGTCAGTTTCTTCCCTTTCACTGAGTTAAAGTAAAAGCTAGACACACTTATCGCCATGCTTTCGCGCGTGTAGGTTTGACGTTTCTTATAGTAGTTTATTTCGATACCCGCCGCGGTGGTCTAGTGGTTATGGCACTTGACTGCTAAACCGAAGGTCTCGGGATCGAATCCCGGACGCGATGGACGCATATTGATAGAGGCGAAATGCTAGAGGCCCGCGTACTGTATGATTTCAATGCACGAACCCCAGCTGGCCGAAATTTCCGGAGACCTCCACTACGGCGTCTCTCGTAATTATATCGCGGTTTCGGGAAGTAGAACCCCAGAACGTATTAAGTTTATTCGCGTGGGGTTCTTGCGGCGCTGCGCATACTGAACCGCGGTGTGTGACTATCATTTGCCATGGATGCCACGGACAGCTTTGTTCACCGATTTAAGATGACAATGCGCAGATTGCCTAGCAGTCGTTCTTGAATACCTGGTCGTGTCCAGTGTGGTGTGCAGATAACTGCGTTGTTCTTGAGGGTGCATTTGTTAGCACCATGTGTACGAGAACCGTGGTTTTGCCACGTGAATCCTCATTCTGTTAGCTACGTAAGCCTTAGCTGTAGGAATCCGGTCTGTTGGTTATTAGGGCGAAAACCCTATGTCTCAGCGGGAAGTGTCTTTGAAGGACTTCCGTGTCGACACGAACGGTGCGGTGCAAATTGTGGTAAATCATCTGAGCAAGGCAAAGCCATAAGCGAACCAAAGCATGCAGCTGTGTATAAGAGATGACTGATAATTACAGATGGTAATTAATAATTGTGGGCGGGTTCGATATCCTGTGGTACCCGAACCCACGACCTTCAAGAGCTCAAGCCCAAGGGTGGCGATGCGGGCTTGTTGGTGCGTCATACTTGTACGAGTTGAGCGCGAAAGAACGAGGACAAAAGGAAAAAAAGCGCCAGGTTGTGTACGTTTCTTCCTTTTGTCCTCGTTCTTTCGCACTCAACTCCTTCAATCCCAAGACCCAGATAAGAGTCGAACACAAAGCAATGATTGAATTGATGTGGATTAACGTGAACAAAAGTGATTAGGCGGATTAAGGTGTATTAGGGTGGGTTAAGATGGACTGATGTACGCAAGATATGCCTCAAGGAATTCTCAGGACCAAGATCGACCCATAAGAACACCCGGGAACCTTTTTTTACGTAGGTAGAACTCGTGCAGGGCCATTTAACTTCAATGTCAAATGAAGAAGTAAATGCCAGGCGCAAGTTGTCCGCGAGCGCGCCGTCAAGCCTTTGCAGTACGGGAAGCGACTTATAGCCGAAACAGGCAATGAGGCCGCTAGTACGTCCCTTTCGCTGGTTGTGGCTGCTTCAAGGCCACAAAGCCGGCCCTGCAATCACTCTTTACGGGCGGTCACGCATGGTGGAAAGAGAAAAGCGGCTCTCTAGGTGAGCAGCTGCGGAAAAAAGGCCCTCGCGTGAGCGCCTTGCTCTTCTTGCTCTGTTTACACACGCTCCGTTTTTTGTGTGCCTGTTTCTCATACGAGACTTCACGGCTTGGATACATTTTATAAGCTAAGAACCGCGTTATTTTAAGAAACAACGTTCAAAAGGTACTTATTATAAACAAGTACCTTTCGGACGTTATTTCTTAAAATATTCATTCTCACATAGCGAAAAAAAATAAAAGAAGGACCTGTCTTGATGTATTTAGCACATTAGGAGTCTCTTTTCTTCACCGAATGCATTTTCCTGTTGGTTCCCTGACATTTTTTTTTTCCTGTACGGTCCTTTATAATACATTCTCGCTGTGGGCGTAACCTGCAGAGGCTTTGGTTGTCGCTTCTACTGGAAAACTACTATAGAACTTTGCAAACTTATTTACGTCACCTATATACGGTAAACCATGTTCGTTGAATTCAATGTGAGCTATCCGCATTTCACTTTATCGTTGAAAGTGCGAACGGTGCTCCTACCTATTCAAGCGCAACCGAACTTTTCTACCTGCCCGTCGCACATGTTGGGACGTATTCGCGAACATATAACTGCATTCGATTACAGTGAAGTCTATGTGAAACCGACAGCACTTCGTAATTCCAAATGAGCTGCAACTGTGTGTTTAGGGTCGACTTGAGGCGTAAGCGATCACTATTACTTTTAAAATTGAAAATGTGGCAGTTGCAAGAAAGCGCGAACGATGATCTATATTAGTTGATTTCGTTTTCTTGTTTAACTGCTCTGCTATTCTCTTTATGAGATAGAGCACCGTCACACTTCCACTGCGATATATATGCGTCCGGCCGGCTCCATAGAACAACCGCATTCTTGCCGCCTCGCGACTTTTGAAGTGTTCGTCTCGTGCTTTCTCCAATGCACACAGGCCGCGTGGCTCCTCTGTGGATCGTGCCGTACGCTATGACCAAAGCTGCCGTGATCGCTCTCGCCGACGGCCTCAGGCGGGAGCTTGCCCAGTGGGGCGTCGGAGTGTCTACCATCGAGCCCACCTATTATGTGTGAGTATATGCAGTGGTCGTAGGCCATCATAGATCTCCTCTTAACTACAGATCTATGATCTATTACACTTTAACGGAGATTTCTAGACAACTTAATCGAGTTGATACTGATTGAAGGCAATGTTGCAGTTAGAACAACAAATCGCAAGCGTCAGCCAACGCCACCCAGTACTTGCAATCATTTGGCCAACGTTAGCGAACATTTAGCCATCTTTAGTCAACATTAGATATAATTTGGTCAACAATATTCATCGCTACCAGGTCTCCGGTGCTGCCAACATGTGAGTAAATGTGGCAGCTTCATTCGATCATACATTGTCACCATTATCACGGGCAGCACATCCAGTTACAGAATGCGGGCGCAAGACATAATGTATTTTGTGTGGCTTAATTCGAGTGTCACAATGGTTGACAGACTCGTTCCCCTTTTCTTTCGCAGGACCGAGATCAACCCACGCGTCGAGCAGGACCTGCTGAAGCGTTTCGCCGCCGTGCCGGACCACGTGCGCGCCGCGTACGGCGAGGACTACGCTCGCGACCGCTGTCGCGCCATGGTTCGGTTCCTGTCCAGGGTGTCTCGGTGCGAGCTGTCCGAAGTGGTGGACGCCATGGCGCACGCGCTCACCAGGACCCGGCCCCGGCGCTACTACCGCTGCGACGGTACCGCCGGCTGGCTTCTGGCGCTGCTGCTCTTCAACCTTCCTAGCATGGTTTCTGACGCCGCGGTCGCCATGACCTGGAAATCGCGCTACGCTCCCGACGCCCGAGGCATGCTCCAGAGGGTCCGCAGGCCTGAAGACAAGGTCGCCTAGGCGACCTCCGGACTTTGCGTTCTCGTTAACGCCGTATCCCACCCCAACCTACACATTGCTTTCTTTGTTATTTTCCGGCTCATTATACATCCCTTCGTTGTTGATCTCTATAGCTAAAGGCGTTTTCGTCGACAGCAAGACCGATAAGTCGACCCGCTACGTCTTGAGATTGAGGTTTAAGATTAATGGTGGAACGTCGCGCTCACTTCGCATAGATTCACCGTTGTAGATTTATGTGTACGGTATTCTCAACGTGAAATCGTCAGGTGGCCGCTTATATTACGACGTTCATGCCACCTAGATATCCCGCCTTTATCGCTGTGAATTTCGCGTCTTGGAGAAAGCAAGTTATTTGGGTCGAGGTTATGCATCATTTAAGGAAGATTTTCGAGGAAAGGGCATCATGCAGAAACATTATATCCGAAGAGGTAGATTTTGCTCTGTCGCTACCTTCGGCGATTGTCACTGTGGTCGCAATGGAAGCATGCACCCTGATCGCTCTGCCGAAGAAGCTGTCTTGTTCGTCGCTTTCATGCTCGATGATACAGCTATTAGCAAAACGCCCTTAAATTCTGAGCTATATACCCCACGAAAGGTCTCAAATCAGTGAACACATCCTGTAAAGCATAAAAAAAAAAGAAAAACGAAAGTAGACCATGATTGTGTTCTGCGTATTGGGAATTTCGCGTTTCTTTGAACTGAAGTGCGGCATGCTTGTCACCTCTGTGTCGCACAAAAAGACATTCCAAGCCCGTTTGTCAAGTCTATGAGAGCACAGAAAGTTATCTATGTAAGAGTCCGCGTCGTCAGTGAATGACAAGTGTGGCGCGCCAAAACTTCGGACTGATCTTGCTCTACGAAACTCGGCGTAGCC
This sequence comes from Hyalomma asiaticum, assembly GCA_013339685.2. Taxonomy (NCBI): domain Eukaryota; kingdom Metazoa; phylum Arthropoda; class Arachnida; order Ixodida; family Ixodidae; genus Hyalomma; species Hyalomma asiaticum. Next base: position 58,758,308 of record CM023483.1, read on the forward strand.
GGCACGAAATAGCGATATGCAAACTGCGTTTTTCATCTATAGGAAATCTTATTGAGTAGATCTTCATCGCATGCGGTATGCGAGGAGTGTGCCAGTGCATGTGTGCGTCATTGTTCTCATTCGTTCGTCGTAGTTTTACGAAGGGAAGCAGGCTGAATACCTTTTGTGAATACTGAAGCTACAGTCGATTAGGTTTCTGCCGCTTCAGAGCTTGATTAGTTTGTGATACTGAAGCAAATCTAATATAATCTCATTTGCTCACTAAGCACACGTACACTTATTTCAAAGGTGCCTGTTTATGTTCTGGGTGGATACGAAAAAAAAAAGTATGTCCCCGAAGGTTGTTAAAACAATTGCACGACTCGTCTACTGTAACTCTTCATTAGTACGCGTCAACTTTATATCTGCAATATCGCAATATCTACCTGCGGCGGCTAGGACAGAAGGGGGGGTACAAAAGTGTCGCTTGCCCCCTTCTCGCCAGCCCACCCTTTCCCACACGTATGTAACATGGGCCGACGACCACTATACATGTCTTTTTTTGTTTTGTTTTTTTTCAAGTCAGAGAAGCTGTGATGGTAGTTACTAAACAATTGTTTTGTTTTGCGTTGCGGGGCAGCACACACTTCTTTTTATTTTTGGTCCACTTTCTGTGGCTCTTCATCAGCTGAAATAGGCAAGATGCCACTATAGCGCTGAAGTGTTGCTACAATGTGCAATGTTGTGCTTAATTGATCCTTTTTGCTGTTTTGCTTTGAGACAATAAACGAAATCTTCAGAACGACATATGCCCTGTTCTAAGCCACGTACAGCACAAGGACCTTGTGGTTTCGCTTTTACTTCGTTCATCAACGACATCCTTTGCGTGTAATTCCACATCCACAGGGATACTGAACAGATGAAATGGTATTTAAGCGGCGTCTACATCAGTGCATACTTTTCCAACTCTGGTCGGATCGTGTTCCTACCGAGACATGTGGAGGCGCATGTGCGAAAAATTAGCGAAGCTTGCACTAATGGCGCAAGGCTAACGAAGCAGCGAAGCTGGTGGGCACTTGGCTGGTCCGGGTTTGTCTCCGGCACACACGCATTCCTTCGTGGCCCGAGGCTTAGGGAAACTCCTCGCTAAGCAATGCGAGGCCCAGCGAACGTTTCTCAAAAAGTTTCTCACCGAGCTCAGCATAAAGACGTTCGCGTCGAACAACAGACGGCGGCGGACTCCTTCGTCGACTGGTGCTGCTGACATCATCTGCATAATGGTAACGTGTGCGCGCAAGGAGAAAAATAAAATGAAGGGGAAAGCTCGAGATATACGAGAGCGATATATGCATGCTATGCAAATCTGCCAGAGCTACCCTACAACACGTGTTGTGGGGTTGTATAAAGTACACCGAGATAAAATGCCAGTCTTCCTGAAAAATCTACGGGCAGGGTGGTCGGCCGCGCTGCTCAACTCGGAACTCGGAGATTATCTTTGGACTGTCCAGCGAGCCATGGATGCCGTGCAGGAGCAACAGCTCGCAGCGGCCACCTAGGTGACTCCAGGCCTGGGCCTCCCAATCGCTGAACTCAGTCATTTCACTCACTCACAGCTCGAGAACAGTACTTTGTTGCTAAAGCGCGGCGCGTGCGGTTCCTGTTGTTCCGTATATGTACTCGTCCAACAAGCTCTTAGCTTGTTGAACGAGTACATAGCGAACTACCACTCGTGCCCTTAACGTGCAAGAATTTCGCACGCTAGAATCTGTTTGCGGCCTCGCTTGGGTGTGTGTGCATCTGGCTGTAGATGCGATAACGGTGCATGACCGCATATTGTAAGATAACTGTCATTCGCAAATGCACCTCTCCTCTAGAGTTAAAGGCCGTAGTGCCCTGGTCTTACGTCGTTCATATTAGAGTCTGTCCTCCAGATATGCAAGATACCGATCCTAATTGCGCCATTTGCCCACGACATGGCGAATCTCTGACGCAGTGACAGTGAACTTATCTCGGCCATAGGGAAATCTCGACCTCGCTTCGTATGCATTTTACCTGTCCAGCCGGAAGCTCTGCGCACGTATGGACCCGTACACCAGACGCGCCACCGCTAACCTTGGTCCCATGCCTTTGTTGAAATGGCACGCGAACTGCCGTCTGACGTCTGGGAGACCTTGCACGCTTAGAGCAACCGTGCGCAGTCTGAAGCTAGCACATGGAAAGAAAAATTTTTCTGGCTGTTGGTGGACTTAGATAACGACGAGAACGCTCGAACCTTCTGGTCAAGGTCACCTTAAGGGCAATCGCTTCATGTCTGCATCTGTTTCGCCGAGAAGCAAATTGTTCACTCGTCACTGTTACCTATGATCGCTTTAATAAACATCTACGTAATCACATTATGCAACCTCTTTATCTTAATATATATTTGTTTGGATTGCTGATTTCATTATTATGAAATGATTTGACAGCGCTAGTCCTTTTGCTTGCTTTCTTTCACTGTCAAGTAGTGTACATCTTGTTTTAAATAACTTGAAGCTTACCTTTTAGCGCTCATGTTGGCGCCTTTGCGTCATTGAATTAAATGCTTTATGTACAATGCGCCACCATAGAGGGCCACCACTTGTTTCAACATAGTGGGGGACCATTAGTGTGTACAGATTATTAAAACGAACCTTGTATCAGGCGCCAACACCGTAAGTACAGAGAAAATGCATTGTTCTGCCCAGTTTGTGACACCTCGTGCTATACGTGTAGTACGGCATAGCGCACGGTAGTGGTGCGATGGCGGCAGCTTGTCGTTATAGGGTATCGTGAACTAGAATTCTGGTTAACTATAGTATAGGGCGTATCGATGTTTCTGGGTATGAAGCAAGAAGACGACAGAACTCTTTCCTTTTGCCTCAACTTCAGAGAAAGAGAGAGAAGGAGAAGGGGGGGGGGATGCACGCGTAGACGCTTAGCGGCGTCAAACGCTGCAAATCCAAATAAAGAAAAAAAAATGTGGCAAAAATGCCCATATATATGAAAGGCTGAGGAGAAGTGTTTCAAATGCTTTGCGTATAACTCGCATAGGCCCAATTTCTAGGAGTAGGGATCATTTCGGCACCTTATAAAACCGAAAAAGTGTTGAAATAGCGCAATTGATAGCGCTGGGCAAGTGCCTTGTTGGAAAGGAAATTAAGGCAACACGGTTCTGAAGCTGTAAAACCACTTTCGCTTTAAACGTAAACACTCGGCGGGTATCTGCTTGGTTGAGAGTAACTACGAGGTAAAATGCGAGAACTCCTACCAAATTTTATTTCGCTACCCGACGCTTAATAGCCGGACCGGCTTCTTCTTCCGGGGTGAGAGGACCAGACGACGCGATTGTTTTGGAGAAGCAGGGTAACCACCGTCGACGACTGCTTCTAGAATACTGGCACATTAAATAGGCACACCAGGAAACATCAACCGCTCGTAGAGGGTGCTGCATTCCACCTGTTGTCAAGGTCTCCATTGAAAACTTACTGAAGAGCTGTAAGAACTTGGGCCCTCTCATCCATGAAGATGAAGCCAGTCCGGCTTCGAAACGTCGGGTAGCCGAATAATATTTGGTTAATTAATTTGCTGCATACTAAAGACGTAACCTTGCGGTGCTATATTCGATCATTCTCCTCCTCTTTTTATTCTTCTTGTTCTTCATCTTTTGCACTATGCTCTTTGCAAGCTTTTAATTCTGCCAACAGCTTCTGGGCCAGTCCAACACTGCAGGTAATGCGATTAGAGTCATCATCATTATCATCGCCCCATCACGGACGCTCGTGGCACGCGGTCGCATGCTTCCCGTCGCGTACTAGGGGCGCGTTCCTTCGCCATTCTTTGCGAGCCGTTAGGCAGCAAGACAAGGAAAGCCATCAATGGATGCCACGTTGATACTGCCCCTTCTCGTCCAGCTGTTCCTGGCAGTCGAGTGTGCTCGGATCACCACGTACCTCGGCGATGCACACGTGAGTGAGGGTGACAGCTTCTTCGTGGCCTGCGTCACCGAGCCGCACGTCTCGCCCGACTGGCACAAGGACGGGCTGCCGCTTCCATCCTGGGGCCACTTCCTCTTCCACGAGGACATCACCGACGGCGGAGCGAAGGTGCTCAATCACGACACGACAATCGTAGTTTCGTCTACCGTTACTGCTGCGTTGCTATTCTGGCGTTATAACGAACTGCTAAAGTGAACCGGTTTGCTTGCCCTCAGCTGATTGGTCCGAATCTCCCTTTCGCTGACGCAAGCGCGATTCTGGGCACTCGCGCGGGGGCAAAGAAAGCGGGTTCAACTTCCGGACCACCGATACGATATCCACCCTCCTCCACTAGGCATTTTCGAACTCCGCCATATTAATATCTGCCGTCTATATTGTGAGCTCATTTATTGGTTTCAATGAGGGCTTAGCTTCCTCCAACTGGCGCAAAATTCAACAATGACGGAATGCGATAGCTTTTAGCGGTACAGCAGCTCTGGATTTCGTCTACAGCATTCAAGTAGACCAATATTGAGTCAGTGTCGCATTCGTTACATCGTCACGTGATAAAGCAAGACATCCAAGGATGTGATGGAGAAGTTGTACGGAAATCGTATTCCCGTGTATACGGACCCTGGGGATGAATTTAAAGAGAATTTCGGTTGTAAGAATAACTTGTTAATGGATTTTAGCCTTGACTGATATGTCCACTACGGCGACTGGCCTGCACTATTTTTCTCTTTTTTTTCCGAACCGCCTTGTATAGCCTAGATAACCGGCAAATGCAGCTTTGTGTCCTGCCATTGGTTAAGCTTCAATTTATTGAAAACAACAGCGCACGGAAACGAAGATAGAATAGAGAAAGAAGGCACACAACGCTGCGTTATTAAAACAATCAAAAGAGCCCTAAGTACCCAAAAGAAGTATCATACAAAAATAGGACAATATATTGTACCAATATGTTATACCGTGTCTCTTGTGTTATTGTTTCTGTTCGCTGTTGCCTTGAGAAACGAATCCACACAATATCACCCGACTTGCAATTTCTGTTTAAGCTTTGTGCTTTGCCTTGCAGATGAATACCCTGTACGTTGCGCACTCTCAGCCTGGCCACTCGGGCGACTACTCGTGCGGTATCAGCCTCCACGATGCTCATCGACTGCGCGTGTTGCCTTCGCCACCGCCTGGCAGCATTATTCCGAGGAGAGACAGACAGCAAGACTGCTATCACCTGGTTGGTGCCGCTTTGCCCTAAATAGTATACGTTAGACACCTAATTCGTGGCGTTAATTTGAGCCCAAATCCGTCTTTGGGAACCTGTATATTTTACTGAGCCGCCTCGGTCTTCAACAGCAACGAATAATGACATTGAAATACCACCGCCTCCCAGCAAGCAACACTCTGGCAAAAGCTGCAAGCGCAAATGAGCAGTACGATCAGCTCGGCGTTGACATAGTGCAGGCCACGCTTAAGCTTCGCCTTTAAGTGTGGAACACGATAGCTAGGCAAACGCTATCTGGACGACATTTACACAACTAACCTACCCGAGCCAGCGCATTCTCTATATGGGAGGCGCTGCCCAGATGCGCCGCAGTTATGTTAAAAATGCTGGAAAAGAGGTTTGTATTTCTTATGACAGAATAGTGTTTCCTGTACATTCAAATGGCAGTCCGAGCTATCATGCGTGTAGGTTGTAGTTATGTCGTAATTTACAATTTTTCTGGGGGATTTTATGTCGAGAAATTCAGTTTTGTTCTCTAACACATCTGCGCCATGACGGAGGGCTTCCGTGGTCGGGGTGCTCCGGTATGCTTTTTTCTGCCAAGGACGCCGGCGCGCACGGAGCTCTCTGATGCTGAATTTTCTGCGACGCTTGCTCCTTAACATTACCGCGTAAAAATAAATTATTACTCTTCTAACTACGGTGTCTGGTTCCGAGCTAGGTTGTAAATTGACGTATCGAAACGGCAATAGCGCAGGAGGACAACGACAGTGGAGGACGAGAGGACTGAGCCACATTTAAATAAAAAAAGAGGAAATTTCACATGGAAGCAGCACTCCTGTCTGCTTTTATTGTAATTGTCCTGTTGCGCTTTACCGTTCTATATGATCACTTTTCGTTCAGTCATATCTCACGGTACTTGTTGATATTGACAATGCTCATACGTCCTGGCATTGCGATACACCTGAGAGAAGGCACCACTACTACCACAACGATGCTCTGTTTTTCAACTCTCCGATGGCACCACAGAATCGAGGCCTGTTCACACGGCGTGTTGGCCATGCATAGTGGTCTCCTAAATGTTTCTTCAAAGGATACGCACATATACAGCTTGACTGGCCATAATGCATTTGAATGCGAAAATGGCGGCGATGCTACCCCTACTGTTATACCCCAATTTCAGGGCGTGTGTACTTCGGCGTTCCGTTCCGGAGCTTCAAAAATGCAGTGTAATTGCGCACGCTGAAAGAGAAGTTGTTATAAGAGACGACTCCTCGCCCTAAAGAACTGATGCCAGTTCAAGTAAAGGACGTTATGCAGCGATGTATGTTTACCATACAAACGGAAGGAAAGCGGCGCGTCGAACGGGGGGTCTGTATTTTGAGACAATCGCATCTGCCATAACTACCACTTTCCTCGAGCCTCAGGCCACAAGGACCGCCCGCCGAGAGTTCCTTTCCCGCTTCGTTCGACCCTTGTGCGAATGCTTCCTGAGCTCTCTGGTTCTCTCGTATCAGCATCACCAGCACAAAGGAGCTATCTCCGTTCACATAATGCCCGCAATATGGGCGGTTTTGTTTTGCACTGGACCCGTACTGGCGTTTCACAAATGTACGTCTGTAACATACGTAGAGCGGTGGCGACGAGGGCAACAAGGACCTCAATGGCTTCAGGATCCGCGAAGCCACTGGCGTTGGACGTCCACCAGTTCTTCGTCGAACGAGTTTGATGACATCCAGGGCAAGGAAGTCCATAAAAAAAAAAAAAAAACCAGGGCAAGTTATATCATTCCGCCGAAAGCGATCGTCTCAGAATACAGTTTCAGAGGGGAAAAAGTGTGTCGCGGGTTCGTCTTTCTCTAGTTGCGGTTAGCGAGTCTTAAAGGCGGTAAATTACGATTTCTGGTGCTTCCACTTGTACAGCTATGTACTTTGAGTATTTGCATAGTATAAATGACTGCGTTACAACACAACAAAAACAATGGGACGAGTTTTTCGGTAGCGCGTGACTAGAAAAAATGGAGCCGCAGGTCAGTTTTGAAATTGCAGCTTGTTTTTGGGCCGTATTCAAGGCCTCTTTTATGCAATTCTGTCAGTACAAGAACGACACTGAGTAGGAGCGAACACATGCACATGCAAGCGTCAGAACACGAATGAATGATGCATGATTGCATGTGCTTGTGTTCGCGCCCGCTCATTAATGTCTGTCATAAACCAATTCTAGCAGCAGCATTAAGTTCTGCAGTACGAGACGCAGAGAAGTAACACGACAAAACTTTACTGTATGTGTACTGGTAATTCTCCACATCCTCTTACTAGTTGTTCGACAACAAGGGGACATTAGTAAGTGATAGATACACCACTTTTCCTTATCTTGAAGTCCCCCAACAAGTCGCTGGAGATATCGTGCGAGCTGTCCAGCACGGGTCGATCGGTGACTTGGTACAAGGACGACACGGCTCTGCATCAGGGTCTTCTCCGAGCGCTACATCGTCGAGCCCGGACGGTTGATCATCCAGGACGCGAAGGTCTCGGATGCTGGCACCTACACGTGTCTGGGAAGCGGCGGCGGGGGCCTCAGCGCTAGCGTGGCCGCGCCTATCGCCATAGAACCGATGCCAGCTTACCAGAAGGCCAGGGTGAGTGCGCCACGGGACGTAGTTGTTCGTATAAATAAGCTGACGCTGTAGCATGAGCCTGGTATGCTTTCACGTAAACCCGGATCTAAGTATACGGGCGTTTTTAAGTTTCACCTCCATCGAAAGTCAGCTCCCGTGGCTGGGAAATGAACCGGGTTCCTCCAGCTCAGAAGAGCAACAATCTTAGGTCCTTATAGTTATCCGGCGCTAAAGAAAGGTCTGGTCTCTGGTTATACTGAAGCTAATAAAATCGTCAGCATTAGCGAAATTTTTCGCTATATTTTTAGACGGCTTTTCCAAAACGATGCTTCTCTCTCTCACTCTGTGTTTGAATACTGAATGACTGAATGACTATGTTAACAGTTGTTACCGATTCCTCGTTTTTCTTCTATTATAATTATCTTAGTTTACACTGTATAATGTTATGAAAGTGAGGTAATTAAGGCGTCGTTTTTGCAGCACTGAGTACGTCGTGTTTGGACGCATGTGCCTTTTATTGTACAAGTGTCAGGGTCGTTTTGTCTGCTATACAAGCTGCAGTTAATAGACATAGCGGAAGCACCTGCATATACCATCACTGCAGAGAGCGCGAAACCGGCGTTGAGCTGGAAGCTTACTCAAGTTGCAAGCCGGGACAAGTCCTATGGGCTCTGAAGAGACAGGGCTGTGCTTGTAATCTCGGTGCCCATCGCCTTCCACAAAACTCTCTAATAAACGGAGACGGCGTAAGCGACGTCGACGTTTCCACCGTACCATTCAGGTGTAGTGCTGATAAATCGACTAGTATAGGAAACATCGGTCGAGCCAACATTTCAACGATGTGGAGCATGTCTTCATCTTCACGGGAACTGGCGTATTTGCATAGATTGTTGCATATGTACGCCACACTTGGGATGGTCTCCAAGTTTCGCGAACCAAGGTTGTAACTGAGTCATGACCATCATCTTTCTCGCAGGTGAACAAATCCTTCAGCATCTTGTGCAATATTGACACCCAGCCGCCTCCCCGCGTCACGTGGTTCCTGGGTGATGCGCCACTCACGCCTTCGGATCGGTTTATCCTGTCGCCCGGAAAGAACGGCGTTCAGAACGCAAAGCTCACTATTCGTCATGTGACTCTGGAGGACCGTAACAGGTAAGGACGAATCCTGGAGCTGCGATCGTTCAGACACCGTAGACATTACAGGCGAGTAGTGCTCACATGTGGGTTTATCTTGTCATCGTGCCTGTGGTTTAAAACGCTCTTGTGACTTTGCTACCTGTACGATTAAACTCGCTTTCATGGCTGCAATTTCGAATGCAATCCCAGGTTTCTAAATGAAGAATAAAATACGCTGTGCACTTGCACAAAGACTACAAGCTGCGTTTGTAAACTCGATATGCTGTTGAAAACGATCGACCCCGGGACATCGAGGTCAAAGACGAACTCTGGCAGAAAGAGAAAACAAGCGTGTAGCAAGAGTGCATGGCCGAAAAGTGCACTGAGTGGTAGATGCGGATGATCGTCAAAACGATCAGAGCAGCATTCAACAACCACATATCGCAGGCTTGCAGCTAGGCCGCTTCCCCTATCTCCTGTGATCCCTATAACTTCTTTGTGTTTCTTCAGGGAAATTCTCTTTAGCAGAGAGTTTAGGCATTCGTATTTCAAGTCTCATCTCATGAGTATATCAACTTTGTCATAACATGGATTATTTCCAGTGACCCATAATTTCTGTGACACTTCTTTTCAGAAGTGTCATTGCGGATGACCACTATTAATATGCGTCCTCTTTTCCCCCGTCTGCAGGTATACATGTCGAGCTGCGCACATGCACTGCAGCGATCGGCTCGCCTCTCAGGTGTCCACCCAGCTGCTGGTCAGCATCCTCGCCATCACCACCAACGAGGAGAAAATAGGCCAGGGCGTTACCATCGACCCGAGCGAGCCCTTCGTGCTGAGCTGCGACTCCGGCAAGGCGAGCGTACCGGTGAAGTGGGAAAAAGTTGGAGACGGTCCCATAGCCGAGGACGACTCGCGACTCAAGGTCCTCGAGAACAAGACCACGTGGAGCCTGACCATCGAGAAGCCGACCACCAAGGACGCCGGCAAGTACAAGTGCACAGGCCGGTTCCGACGCGGTCGAGATCGACGTCTTCTTACAAGCTGTCGGCCACGATGAGCGAGCGACACTCGACGGCGCCCTCGGCCTTGGGTCGAGGGCAAAGAAGCGTACATCGCAGTCGCCATCGAGGGCTACCCCAATACGTTCACGCTGACCTGGACCAAGAACGGCGAGGCGCTGCAGGATCGACGATCGCGTGACGATGGAGAAGTTCGAGGAAGTCGAGGACGCCCTGCTCCGCTTCAAGCCTCTTACTACGGAAGACGCTGGCAAGTACGTGTGCCAAGTGGACAACGGCAAAGAGAACGTCGAATTCGAGCACACGGTCGAGGTGAAGGGCAAGTACGCGGCCCTGCTCCCTTTCATGGGCATCTGCGTCGAGGTGGCCGTGCTGTGCGCCATCATCTACATGGTGGAGAAGAAGGCGCTCGGTGACGCCATGCGCGCGCCAGCGGCCGCCCCCAGCGCCTCGGAGCTTCCAGCTGCGGAGCCTGGGGCAGCAGACGCTGGGCAGGAGCACGGACACGAGGGTCAGCCAGCCCACGAGGCCGCGCCGGCCCCTGAGGCTGCGCCAGCACCGGAGGGTCACGAGGGTGCCCCAGCGCCTGCCGAAGCACCACCGGCCGCCCAGTAGTCAGTGCATAGGGCGCCCGGACACTCGGGCATCCTGATTTAGTAGGGTGACTATGGTCACTTTAGGTGTCCTTTATCGCGGCGCAGCGCAGCTCGTGATGAGCTCAATAAATTTTGCTTTGCGCTACCGACTCCAACGACGGGTAATCTCATACCTTACGTCCTGCGACACTGTGCACGAGTGTCATCTGCTGCTCAGAATGGAAAGTGTCGCTATGAGCGGGCTAATGGTGCCTGTCATAAATACGAGGCTACTGCATTCATCGTCCTCTGCACACTTGCTGCAGCTACGAGTGAAGCGCCACATATATATGCTGAATGGCATCACAAGTGCCGCCGCGTTATCGTCGCTAGATGTCACAGTTAATGAAACGTAGGGAGCCTACACGACTGCTTTATAAAAAGCAGTCATGTAGGCTCCCTAATGAAACGTTGGCCGCTGTTTTTCGACATATCGTCACATGCGAGTAAAACGATGTGTATAGCAACGTCGTTCGCTGCTTTGTGTAGTATTGAGGCTGTTACCTTCCTAAAGTTACTCATGTGCAACGATGGTTCGCTGTTTCATTCATTGGTTGTCGTTACGAGCGTGGATCATTGTTTTAAAAAAAAGCTTGAGATGATGATGGTGATGATGATGATGATGACGACGAAGAAGAAGACCTACGGCGCTTACCCACCAGGGGATTGTGTTACCTTCTTTTTTCTTTCGCAAATGAAACGAATTTTAGTAAAATAACGGGTAAAAAATTTTAAAGTTAACCAACGGGAGCCGTTTACTATCATTGTCATGTAGAAGGGGGTGGGGGGTCTTAGGGCCCCCCCCCCCTTCTACATGACAATGATAGTAAACGGGTAAATGGGATGTGTGCAAAGGACAGGGCGAGTCCTCTTTTCCTTTTTGCGCAACCTGATACTTACCTTTCTTTCTTCACTATCACTACTGTGTACCACTATCACTATCACTGCCTTGTATAGCGGTGTGCCCAGTGCAGGGGTGTGGGTAGCTGGCTAAGGGAAAGCGAGGTCCTCTTTTCCTTTCTCAGCTAAGGCGAGAAAAACGGCAGAGTCAGCTGAGGCGGATGACTTTAATTGTGCACCGAGGTAGATTCGCTCAAGGTGGGCGGCATCCCTGGTGTAGGATTCAGTGAGTCTCAGCCATAAGCTGGACCCTGTTCACCAGAGGAACTACCTTTTGCTTACATGTTTTGCTTCACGACTGTAAGACATGAAAGCGGCGTGAGCAAACATGCGTAAAAACGACACTCTGGATCGAGAAAGAAAGATTTTATTAGGCGCCAACCGGCGCAGCGAGTAAAAGAGTATAGTGTACACCTACAACTTCTACATATGTATACGTCGAGTACGTTACAAAACGTTTCGTTAATTTATTAATTTACGCTCTACAATTCATTCCACGGCAATAAACAGCGCCGTAAATATATGTTCATCTATATACATCGCGTCTCGGTTATTCAAAAGCGACGCAAATCCGCCGAGAGGTATATAATTGACTGGAACACTCGGAACACACCGCTGAGCCTGCATATGGCTGCAAGGAGCGAACTAGATGGAGCAGGCTTCGGCAGTGTGTCCATTGGCAGTGGCTACGATGAGGGTGAAGCAAACAGCACGTCTTCTGACTTCTGGGTCGCTACGTGGAATCATTTACACGGGTGGGACATCATCTCAAGCAGTGCGGCCAGTATGCCTTACGTACACGCTTTAACATGCGCGTATCACATATCCGAGTGTTTTGGCCCATATCTTGTTTGCACGCGTCACAGCCCGCGATGTCTTCAGCAGGCGATGTGGAAGCTACGCCCGCTTGGTGACCCGAAGGTTGCGAGAGCGAAGAATGTCATAGATGAACGCTGCCTAGTCGCACCCTCCGTTTCAGAGCTGTCGCTTCATATTGCATTGCTCGGCCCCTGGAAGTGGCGGCATGACCGTGGCGTTAGGCTCTTGCGTATATAACTGCCTAAATACGCGTGACGTTCTTGATTCTCAGTCTCGTGAGAATTCGTGGACGAACGTGAGCAACGCCTGGGGTTTGCGGTTGGATACCTCGCGGTCGCCTCCTTGTTGTTCCTTCAGTCGCTGTGGCCCGTGATCGACGAGTAGTGTAGGGACGAAGCGACGCACTCGGCACAAGCCGTAGTTGCGGACTGCTACTGCGAAGAAAACCCATCGCTTCTCGTTGTTCCATGCCATGAACACCGCTGTATAAGCGACGTGCGGTCTGCGACACTGTGTCGGAGACGACCTATAATAGGCCCGAAAGCCAGTCTGGACGGGGAGCCTGGAGGTCCAAGTCTGGAAAGAGAGAGAGAGAAAAAAAATTGCGTTTTGAGCATGACATGTTAAAGCAAACATCAAACGAATATGGCGACGAGAAATACACATCTACGGTTGTTGACACCACTGAGTATAAATTAAAGAAATAGTTGCGCACTCTTACAGTTGTGGGACGCGCGTGAGTTCGAATCACCGATGACAACAAACGGAGTTTTGTTTTTGAAGTTTTATTAGAGAGCTTTTTATCTCGCACCTTCGAGTCCTTTGTCAGTGGTGCTTTCTACCGTCCGTGTAAGAATGTATCGTGTTCTCCACTCTCAATACCCCATTCCAGTTTGACTCAATTCTCCGCTCACGTTCTTTCTATGCCCTTAATCTGGCCCCACTACCTCCAAGATAGCATATAATATATCGATCTCCCGTGCTGCAACAATGTGTTAATCGCGCATGTGTGTGTGTGAATCGTTTCCTCCAGAATCTTTAATGACGTAACTACGACGTTTTCGAAATCGATACACGGGAGTCTGTTACTCTTCGTGTTTCACTCTCTCTCTCTCCTTCTTCCAGCACATCGTGCCACACAGCTGAGACACCCGCGTGTCGCCATATACGAGACCCGGCTCTCGGAATGAGCGTGCCGACGCAACTTCCTTCCTGCTTTGCTTCCTCCTATATCGCCTCCCGCAGTGTGCCGCATTTCCTCGTAGGTCGCCGTATATACACCTCGTATATACACACGTGCCTCGAAGCGCCAGCTATAGTAAGCGACGATACTCAAATTCGAGTGTATCGCGTAAGTTCCCTTACCCCCCGAGGCGACGTCCCAGCGATAGCCCCTCCCGCCGACACCGGGGTTTCGCATCCACAAGCGCAGTCGATGATGCAAGTGTTGAGTAACCGCGGCGTCGCGTCTCTTCCGGCTTGATTTGCTTGCATGCACGCGTTGGTGGCGATGAAGGACGCCAGAGATCGCGGGACGTTGCACCCGGCACGCGGAGACCTAAATATAAGAATTTTGCGCGCGTTCTCCAAATTGGTGTCGACGCTGAGAGAACGATCCGCATTAAGTTACAAAATTTCGCCGCGCGCGGCAATAATGTGACCTGGGTCGTATATGTAGGATGCGGTTACGTGGGATGCAGCTAAGCGATGCACGACTGAGGCTGCACGCGATACGTCTATAGTACAAGTGCTGGCGAAAGCATAGAGAACGGTGTCACACGTTTTTTTTTTTTAATTTTTTTTTATGTTCTTCTTTAATGTCGCATTTATATACACGCCATAGATCAAGCATGCGCACACTTGCGACAGACGCTCCGCACTTACGAACAACCACTGAAACCTTATGTCCCAAAGAATCCCTAACCTGTTCATGTTGTAGTCAAAGCGTATACTCTCTGTACAATGGTCACTGAACGTCATGCTCTTCGAAGTCGCGATTCCAGAAAGCTGCACGGGGCGTCGCTTCCGCACTCTGTAAGTGTATACAGCGGCGTATAAGGCTATACGGCGATCAATAACGCCACGCTTAAATAACGATAACATTGTGAAAGTATTACGGCGTGAAGAAGCGACGAAATATGCCTCGACGTTCAACGTGAGCTTCGCTGCGACCGAAACACGAAACTATAAGTGTTCACAGCAAAATATAACGTAGCGATAGCTACGATATAAATTATACACAGTAAACGATACGCCTCAGGCAAGCTATACGGCAGAGAGCCGCGGCGCGTTGTCCCGGGTCGATTTTCAACGAGTCGAGTTTTTCCGGGTAATTACGCAGTCGTCATTAGCCCAGCTTCAGAAGACCGCGTTCGCCCGCGCCCCAAGACACTCTAACGAAGTAGTATCATCCAGGCTAAATCGCGCGATACGTGTAGAATGCACGCTGTCGCACCAGCCGCGCTGTGATCGCCGTTCTCATCGGCATAACCGTGCGAATGGGGCTCCTCCGCAGGGAGTGGGTCTGACGGCACACGAGCAAGCAGATTTTATTGCCACGTATGCGGAGCGAAATTCACCGCTGTAATCTCGCCTTTATGGCTCAGAGTGTTGCAAGTTCAGGCCGTGTGCCATCTTATTGCCACGTATGCGGAGCGAAATTCACCGCTGTAATCTCGCCTTTATGGCTCAGAGTGTTGCAAGTTCAGGCCGTGTGCCATCTATATATAGCAAATCTGTTGTTAACTGAAACGCAATCTATTCGTTCGTTAAGAGTACGCATGCAGGCAACGCTGCAGTCTCACACACATCTCTCCATAATGCGGCTCTCGCGCAAAGTGAAGGTGTC
This sequence comes from Hyalomma asiaticum, assembly GCA_013339685.2. Taxonomy (NCBI): domain Eukaryota; kingdom Metazoa; phylum Arthropoda; class Arachnida; order Ixodida; family Ixodidae; genus Hyalomma; species Hyalomma asiaticum. Next base: position 58,773,464 of record CM023483.1, read on the forward strand.
CTTCAATAGATGGTCCAGAGAAAGTTTATTGAAGGCTCTGAATCGGAACTTATAAACATCGTTAGAATGTTGGCGAACAGGTCATACACTTGTTATGCAACATTTATCAAACTCAGCATTGAGCCGCATAGCTAATCATACCTTGCGCGATAACCTTCATGGTATCGCTAAGCATAAAAGAAAATGAAAGCGACGAAAGGATCGACACTTCGCCAGCCTTTTAATTGTCATGCGCGAATCTTAAAGATAAGCGGGCGAGGACAGGAACGGGAACCAGTATCTTAATAATCAGCAATGTCTGAAAACGCTCATTAATAAAGCATCAGTGCATTCGATCTCCCGAAAGAAGGGCGCTTTATGTCCTTGCTTTCCAAAAATAGCATTCCCGCACATGCTGCCCTGTTAGCCTTACCACTCGCGAATTCAAAACAGGCCGCAAAGACAACGCCCTTGACAGAGTCTATTCCGGCGTACTTGAACGTTACATAAGAATCGCGTATTACGCAAAATACAAAAAGAGCCAGAGAGAGCTGCCCAGAGAAAGAGAAAGGAGAGAGTGCGAACAGAGCTACGAGAACGCTTAAAAAGCCGGGGAATTCTTCAAGGCTGCCGCTTTCGTCAGCAATGACGTCACTGCGGCTACCGCGCTGAGGCGACCGTATCTCCGGAGGCCAGATCGGGCACTCTGCCAGGCAGAAGCCCACGTCGGGGTCATTCCCGCGTATGGAGCTTTCACCGGCAAGTAAACATCGCGGCGTCGTCCGTTGGGGTCCAGGGCAAAGGCTATATAGTTGCGGTCGTCAACCGCGCAGGGTTTATAGATGCTGCGCCCCTGGGCGCCTTAATAAACGCTTCCTTGAATTTCGCGCGTTTCCAAGAATACACCAAGGACGCTGGAAGTGTATCGTGTTAAAGTCGATATTGTATAGTCAGCCATATAAGTTATATACTTGTCCGAGCGATGTCCAAGTCGATGCCTTTCTTAACGGTTAGAAAAAGAATGCACAAATTGCCACACCGAGTACACACGAGGTCGGCGCCGACGTCCTAAGGGTTCTCGGTTTATTTATAGCTACCACTTGCTCGCAATTAAAGCAGTTGGCCGTCAGAACTACACAGCAAGCAATAACAAGCACGAAGAAAGCATACATAATTATCTGTTCTGCTTCGATATTGTGTGTATGAGGAAAAGGGGGCTACAGTTAGTAACGTCAAGTTTTAGTCGACAAATGCTAGCACCGCTAATTGCTCGCGCGCAAAACGTAATGTCAGCTCATGCATAAGATACTGCTTCAGGAGGCCTGGCCACCGTTTTAAGTAGATTCCGTATTGCAGACCTTACGCAGTGAAAAAAGCATTAAACAGATAGATCAGTTATCCCCGTTGCTCTCAAGGAAGCCACAGAAATTTAAAGCGACAGCCTAAGAGAACCGTTAAGGAGACACAATAAAGAAGTCTGGGCATTTAGACTTTCTCGGTTAACTTCCGTCAGCGCTCACCACGGTGGAAAGATATCCCTTATAGTGATGGGTTTAATTGGCAAACGTTGCAGTGTTAAGTCACGTTTAAGATATAACACTGATCCAGGGATACAGTTAGTTTTATCGTCCTAATGCACCAGTTGGACAATGTGAGAGCTCTGAGTGAAGGCGTGAACTTAACTTAAAGTTGAGTTCACGAGCAGTTACTTTAGCATTTTACTCTCACTGCGAATGGATCAGGGAACAAGAGCTGCTGATAGCCTCGTGTCAACTTAGAGAAAGAAGTGGACCTAGGAGGGATAGGTAAAGCATAGGACAGACAACAGATGGACAGTGAGAAAGACATAGCGGATACCAAGAGAGGGAAAGTTAGGTGAAACGTTGAAATTAAGAAGTTCACTGGCATAAATTGGAATCAACTCGCTTAGGATAGGGCAAATCCAAAATCATCGGGAGACGCCTTAGACCTAAATTAGGCTGGTAATGATGATGACATGTGATGCAGCCGCTGCAGCAGGGAATCGAACATTTGACCAGCAGCTAGAACGCCACGGCTGATAATTGAACCCCGGCGAATAGGCCACGCGTACATCTGTATCGAACACCTGTCTATCCCACTTTAGCTTTATGAGTGCCGCAGGTGTTCCGAGAATATTAAATAAGTATCAGCCACACAAAACTCAGGCGGGAGCACAAACTTCTACATTTCTGTGCCCCACTAAGTGCTTTCCTTTTGAAGTGAGCATGTACACCCGAGTGCGGTTCGTAGACTGCCCCGGTGTGCAATTTCTTAAATTTTCACGTTTCCTTACTGACCAGCAACAACAACAAAAGCGCGATCGCAGGATCTCCCAGTGATACCAACCGCATATGGTGTACCACGGTAAGTACATTCATTGCAGTTAGCGCATGAATTTTAATTGTACTGTATCACAGAGTGTAGTCACGTAAACACATCGCAGCCAACTGTTGATTACATGGAATATAGACATCGAAAGTCTAGTACAAGTGTAGCACTGAAAAGAACAATAACTGCATTGAACCAGCAGCCGCAACAAATGCTCTGAGCTCTTGCTGCGACCAGCAAGGCCTCAATTAGTGCAGTCTACATATTCAAAGCATAAAGATAAGCCAGCCTCCTTTCGACCTGGAAACACGGGACATCTGGGGTCGGCCGGCCCTTTGCCCTTCAGAACGCTCGCCCAGAGCCTTCGTTTCCCAAGGGTAGCCGGCCTTAATCTTGGGAGGCTTACTCGAAAACAGATGCGCAGCTTAGGCTCAGCGCGTGCCGGCAACGAGTCCGTGCGACACTAAGTGATACCCAGAAGCAGGAAGCCGTTTCTGTTTCATTGTTGATCATGTCAGCGAAGGCGTTCCTGAAAGAGGAGCGCTCGGCACCGACTGTGTGCTGCTGGAGGTCACCGGGAGACTCAATTTACCTGCAGCGCAATCGCGTAATGGCCCGGTAAGCACGGGATAAGTGCCCACAGCAAGATCGCTTATTTGAACCGCCTAGCCCGGGTGACGCTTAGTAGCTGCGCTGCTCTTCGTGAATCATGCGAACACGTCCTGAAGCTGGCTTTTTCAAGCCGCGCGTTTTTGTCAGTAACGTGTTCACGCACTGCGCCTGTTCATGGATTGCAAGGACAAATGAAATGCCAACTTTGCGAACGCACTGGCAGGTCATTTAAACCTATCTCACAGCTTCTGATTACAAGCTGCAAACACGATCTCATAGCAGGACAGCGCACTATGGAGGCCTGCTGCGGAGCACAAGGGCGCGGTTTCTGCTGCCTCCTACAACTCGCGCTGGCGCGTTGTTCCATTAAAACCCATAGAATCAATCAATCAATCAATCAATCAATCAATCAATCAATCAATCAATCAATCAATCAATCAATCAATCAATCGACGCAGCGACGTTGCGCAAGCATTGTTCTCTGTCGATATGTACCATTGGCCATAAATCGTAGCTCATGCACAGTATAGTCAACCAGCTAAGATAGACAATTGTTAGCGTCCTTCGGACCATGCGCGGACCACGCATTTCTGCGCACGTGCTTCCTGTTTATGTTACGTAACCGTAACTATCAAGGGCTATTCGTACATACGTTATTATTCCCTCTCCTTTCTTCCTCGTTCTGCCGTTTAGTTATACGCTAACTTCCTTCACACCTGCGGCCCAACGAGGGCATTGTTCGGAGCATGCGCGTATACGTCCGAATCGTCGTGTGCACCTTAGCTCTACAATTGCACGTTTTCCGTTGCTTCACGCTACTTTCTTTTTTCTTTTCCTTTTTGCGGAATCGTAAGGTCGCACCCGGTCTTGCGCGCTGCCGAAGGCGCATCGCTTCGCTCGTGTAGAGGGAGGCATGGGCCTGGCTGCCACGCGCTTCCGCGTTCGTCTATAAAAGGAAGGAAGGAAGTCAACGCTGCAGCTTGCGCGTGTGTGCGCGCCCGTCCTCGGCTCCGTACGCTTCCCCGGAAAGCGGGTCACTAGTAGCGTAGTGAAAGAGGAGACAAGCAAAGAAAAGAAAAAAAGAGTGCGCGATTTATGAGTGGACAGGGCGCGAGGAAAAAAGAACTCCGAGACACGCAGCACTTCTTATCCATGCCGCTTAGCGATGGACGCCTCGTACGTACAACTCGGCATGGCTGCACGGCTTTCAAATTACGAGCCGAGAGTTCGAAAATAGCGGTTGGTTTCCGAGGTTGCTGATGTCTTCTTGTCGGTCACCCACTGGCCTCTCTGACGTGCACCGGCTATAGCGTTTACGTTTCGCCGTGACATGGGTCTATATATAAGCAGATGCTGAAGCGCTTGCCAAATGTATAAGTACGCAGAACGGTTATACGGTAGGTGTATTTATACGTGTACCATGCACGGCCAACAACGAATGGCGGTCATGACCAAGGATGGCAAGTCTGCTGTGAAGCAATCCGCAATCACTTGCAATCGATCCTTCCCTGTGTTTCTGTGCCTGTCGGTGATATACCAACGTGTTTCGGCTGTGAGTGAGCACAGTCAAGGCACGGCAGGTCCAGTATGCGAAAGCCAGCAAAATCGTTTTAATAAAATGAACGTAAGCCTACATAAGCTTTTCCATATGCCCGATACCTCGATAAAGAATCTGCCTCCCCTTACGCGTTGTCTTGTGGTTATGGCACTCGGCTGCAGATCCGAAGGTCGCGGGATCGAATCCCGGCCGCGGCGGCTGCATTTCGATGGAGGCGAAATGTTGAGGCTCGTGTGCTGTGCGATGTCAGTGCACGCTAAAGAACCCCAGGTGGTCGAAATTCCCGGAGGCCTCCGCTACGGTGTCTCTCATAATCACAGCTGGTTTTGGGACGTTAAACTCCACAAATCAAATCATCATCCCCTTACGCGTTAGAGTGCACTAACGTTACAGCCAGCACCTATCATATCATGTCGCATACTGGCGACACTATATCGTGACTTCGCTTAAGAAAGGAATAAAGATCCGTCATGACATTTTTCTCGCCTATTCTGCTTTTATTTCTTCAACATGTACGTCACAGTTTCCTTTTTTTTTTCTCCCTCTTGACAGTCGTAGCATGCTTTTAATCACCTTTTGCTAGCAAGATTGATACATGATTACACGGAAGCGACCCCGCACGGAGACGGTCTTTTGCTCGAAAGTGCGGCGCTTGTGAGCAGAGGTGCGTAACGACGCCGCGAACACGATACGTGGAGGCTGCGCACTCCGGATGCTGGTCTTTTTGCTGTCGTTTATGTTATTGAGAATTTTCGCGGTTGTCGAAGTCACACTGAAGCTGGGAGAGATACCGCAGTAAATGGCAATGAAATAACCTAACATAATGGTATTCAATTAATTAACTCTATGTACCACACGAACATGTATGCAACTTGTTCCAGCTAGAAATGCAGAACCCGCAACCAGGCGTCGAACTCTCGACCTCCAGCGTTCATCAGCATAGTTCGTCAAGGCAGCCGAGTTGCCGAGGTTGTTGCTTCGTTGGCAAACGCTGCGCAGTTTTGGGGAGTCACAAGTTCTCCTTTTCTTGGCCAAAGACGATTATTCACATAAGAAGCGAAACATACGTCGGTGTTCATATCCAGAAAACACTCTTACGTTAGCAGTGTTTTTAAGAGAAGTTGCCAGCCAGGAGCAGTAGCGGACAAATTACCGGCCAAGGTAACCGGCCAACGGGGAGTAGAAGTTACGAACTAAACACTTCTAGATGTCGACCACAATTCATTGCTGTTTTACGATGCGTGTCAGTCTTGGCGCGAGCGGCCCTCAGTAGAATTAGTCACTGGGAGTATCACTCTTTCGGGTTAGCCGTTACCTGGAACTGCACTCAGCCGCGAATTGAAAGTGCCGCTATGTCCGATGTAGAGCATTGAATCAGGGTCACTAACAGGCTTCGACGGCGTTCAGGGCCTTCCATCACTGACCTAGTTTATAAATCAGACACCGCGCTGAAAACCCTGACCAGACAGCATCACACTCGAGGCCATCACGATAGTGGTTAAACGCGCCATCGCGATCGCTATCACCGTCCTTGGCACAGGCCGAATAGGCAGAGCTTTGTTTTAAATGCATGCATTCAACACCGCTCCAGAAATGTAGCGCGGTTCAGATCCTCAAAAGCTCTCGTTGTTATCATTTCTAACGTAACTTCACGTTCAGACTTCAATGTTTCATAACTGGGGACAGGAAAATTTGTATACATGAAGTCTCTCTGACTGAGCAAAAGCGCTAATATGAGATGCCAAACTCAATAAGCCATTGTATATAATACGTCGCTCTCTCACCTGAATAGTCTAGGTCAGTCTCGTTTCATCTCCTCTTGTATTGGCCTTGCTTCATACAAGCGCCAAGCTGTGCAGCAGAGAGTCGGTCTGTCCCAGTGGGCAGGAACCCTGAGACATCCTCAGAGTGGCCAGCCTCGAGAGTCCATAGTAGTGCGCCAAGGCACCCATGAGCACGAGCACGTGGAAGATCTGGTGACTCTGGAAGGCCAGGTCGCAGCGTCCGGGAAAGAATCGCTCAGGAACTCGGCTCGCGTAGACGCAACAGCCGCTCACGTAGATGGCCACCATGAGCAGGATGTACACGAAGGAACTCTTGTACATGAGGTCGTTCCAGCCATGCTGGATTCCGTAGTGGGCTGATGGGAGTACTCCACACACCAGAGCGAAGCTGAAGAAGATTCCTGCACGAAGTGCGCGGTAGCGCGCCTCGCCGAACTTTTGCGATAGTGATACGCGCATGGTCAACAGACCGGAAGCAGTCACTAGGAGACCGTAGACTAGCCGCTTGAGGGGCTCACAGAGGAACTGGAAGTACAGCCACGGATAGAAGGAGCCCAGAATGAGCAGGGTGATGCCGAAATAGTCCATCTTGCAGAAGAACTTCCCCACGCTCGCAGAGTGGCAATTGAACGTGTGGTACGTCGTCGAGAGAGTAAGGCACAAGGCCGCCCCGGCGAAATAGATGCCGAATGCCAGACAACCCGCCCAGTCCAGAGTAAGAGCATCGTAACGGAAGAAGTGAACGCCCAGCGCTAAGAAACCTAAGGCACCGAGGAGGTGCGTCCAAATGTTTCCGCTTTCCGTATGCAAGCTGAAGATGGAGCGCGCACATGCACGCCAACTGTACAGCGGAGGCCTGTGGTACCTCACGAGGTATTCGTTGTTCTTCAGCCACTCTGGTAGTTCTGAGTGCGAAACAAGCCTTAGCCTGGTACGTTCTCGGCGCTGCGCCTGGCTGAGCGTGTAGCGACCCAAGCTGCACTGAATCTGCTTGTCGCTGGTAGAGAAGACCGAGTCGACATCTGTCTCGCTCAGCTCGTCGCTGAAGAAACCGGAACTGCCATCCTCTTCCTCGTCATCTTCGCATTCGTCATCCGCATCTGAGCCTCCGTCGCTGTCCGGAGGGGACACCTGAATGTCCGGAAGGCCGCTTCGAAGCACTCCTTCCGCCCACTCGAGCACTTTCTCTTCCACGGGAACCTGATCGGGAAGGTCGGAAAGCACGCCTTCATCCTCCTCGGGAAGCAAATCTTCAACTCTCGACCCAATCCACGGGCGGACAGCTGCGGTCGGTTCATGCACCTGACGCGGTGCACGACGCTCTTTACAAGGCCGAAGACTCGCGACACCGGTCCGGCCACAGGTCCTGCCACAATAGCTGGCTCCTCGAAGGCGACCGTCTTGGCAGCGGAAGCTCGCCGTCGTCGACCTTGCTGGGGACCTTGGACACCGCCTTGCAGTCCCGAGGCGAGAGCCGCGACGTAGCCGTGATGCGGCACCGCAGATGAACCTCGGGCGCGCCGCATCGTCCCTGTCGGACGATGCCAAACTCCACGAACTTGCTGCCATCCGAGGAGAGGTGGATCCTTGGAGAGGAAGGCTTCTGCTTCATCCCGGCTGCTTACAAACAAGTATATGGTCACGCGTCCGGTGTTTGCTGCCGTATCAAAAACAAGAACACTACGAGCTGGCCCCGTGAGCACCCCCTCTTGTCTCCGCTGCGCTTTCTTTTCTCACTGAACGAAAGAACCAGGCCGCTACTTGTTATAGCGGCGGCCAAGAGGAGAGGGCGCGACGGTCCAACGGCCCTCGGAGTGTAATATAAAATAAAAAGCGAAACTGCATAGAAAGCAGAGGAAGGGGGAGAGATATAACGCGGCTACGATCGTCCCATGTACGCACACAGACAGGGAAAGCCGCCTCGCACCTCAGGTGAGAGCAGGCGAGAGTGTGGGTGACGCAAAGGCGCCCTCGCCTTTCGACGTCGTCGACCAGACCCCCGTCGAGTGAGGTCCGATGTGTTTTTCCGCGAGCGTCAGAAGAAAGGGGATCATCATTGAGAAGCCGTCCGCCCTTCCGACGCGCTTAGAAATGATTCCGATTTCCCCGCGACTGCGTTTACGTTAAACTGACGCGCGAAGTCTAGAAGAATACGAACGTTGTCGTCGATCTGCGCTAAACTTGCGTAATGCGAAATAAAAAAAAAATAAAAAAGACTAGGACGACACGGCGCCCGTCAATATGGTTTCATTAGCTCTATCTCCGCTTTTACAACAGCGGGAAACACCGCAATAAAGCGAGAGACGCATAAAAATGTGGTAAGCCAAGCGTTAAGCGTCTCGTCGTTCAACCGGTGTGTATATGCATGTCCCAGCCCTTGCGTCCTTGAAACCTTGTTATTCTGTGCATGCCACTGTCAATATGCGCGCTGCTGGGCTATTCCCTATGAAACACCAAACAATCATCAGATGAAGGGATATGAGTAGCGCTAATTATGCCGACATAGATTTCAAAGGGAAATATATGGAAGACATTTGTGACAACATTGTGAAAAGCTGATGTACATGAATGAAATACCCGAGGTCCGTGTACTGGTGCTCATGGAGACGAAACTCCAAGGCACATACATGCGCTTCAAGTGAGGTCAATTCACCGGTGTTCAGGGAGAATGGACTTACACATACAGAAATGCGTCTATGTTCTTTAACACAACGATGATACTGTTCTCACACGATCTTCCAGTGATTGCAGGCCAAGTTTCATCGAACGAAAAGCCACGACTAGAGAAAGCTTGCGGGCACGAGTTCACAGTGTTAATTCACCCGATTATCGTGTTGCGCGAGGACCCATCAACTGCGCCCCGATTGGCGGGAGGGGGGTGGGGGATGAAACGGAACGATAGAGCTAGACTCTTCTTATTCACTGACGTTACCCAATTCTACAGAATGTCGAGGAGTATTTATCCACCTCCTGCCCCAAAATTGTACAGGTCTCGGACGCTTGACTGAACGCGAGTTCAAAGAAGGACTTACATGAACAAAATACATCTTATCCACATGTTTCCGGAACTAAACCCTGAGGCCACATGTAAATTATGTTACGATAGAAGGGCAACCCTACAGCATATACTCCGGGATTTCGAAATAGTTCAAAGGAGAATTGCAGTCCTTCCACATGGAATCAAGGCGCGGTAGCGAGCCGCACTGACTAGTGCAGATCTCGAACTTTGGGCCATCCAGCAAGCCCGGGAAGCTACCGAGAGACAGGGTATTTTTAATGCCCCCGGGGCGGCCTAGAGGCGCTTACTGTGAAACTGCATATGTTCAATAAAGTCGTCTCACTCATTCCCATATGCTTGCAGGTTGGTGTCGCCGAAGGTGGTAACGTATACAGTCGGGCGCAAATGGAAATTGTTTTTTTTTTCTCCGCCTATAAGACTTGTGTAACTTGCGTTGCCTTCCATGAAATATTCCAATACAAATCTAAACACAGGGGTAGCATTTTGTGCAGTGTTGTCTACGAGATGCCTATCTCCTGTGGCAAGGTTTACGGAAGCCAAATACGCTCATGCGTAAGCAACCGGCTTTGAGGGCAGTTCATACAGTATCAATGGCGCCATTCGAGGTGATATAAGATGGCGCGATTGCACCACCGTGACCACTCCTCGCCTTCAGTCTTCGATAACCGCCGGCTTGTCTTTATAAGCAAGTCAGCGCTCACGAGGGATGTTGTCGAGGGTGAAGAAGTGTAGCAGGTGCCGCTAGAAAGTGTCAAATCTTCATGTCGGTAGATTTACTCCCCCCCCACCAAATAAAAAAAGAAGAAAAAGAAAAGAGCTGCTCTTTCAGAAACCACTACCAAAGCGCTACGATGGTATGCGTAGAACCTGTGCCGCACGTTGTACTCACTTTTTGTTACACTGCGTCAAGCATATAATAATGCTCAAGCAGCGAAACAACCAAATAAACGCTTTGCTGAAAGCACAGCCCTATACGTGAGTGTTCTCTTCGTCTTTAGTTTCCTGGCGCTGTACAGAAACGAGCCCTGCTGGCCACGCTTGTCAACATAAACTCCTTGCTGTATAGCTCAAAAGACTGGAACACCGGCTTTATTTCAATTATTGCTTCACTTGTATGCCCATAAATTGAGAAGGCTTATATAGTAGGCTGAAGCTGTTGTCATGAGGATAAATCTTTCGTTCCTCTCTCGAAGATCGCACTATGGCTTACGCACTGGCGCACGCGCGTGCAGGAAACAGGGCGGAAAGAAACTGCGTCTACGAGACGGCGACATTGAAACAAAAGAACAAAAAAAGAGCTAAATATGTTACGCAACCACCAAGCTTCCTCGAGTGGCGAGCGAAGCGACAACGTTTCCAAAGAAGTGTGCTTTCCGTCATACCCTGACTCGAATATGGCACCAGGGTCAGCATTTCTTGTGAAGCGCTCAACAAAAGCCGAAGGGCACTACTATATAGAAAGTGTAAACAAGGAAGAACAAACGAATCTGCTAAAGCCCATGTGTTTGAGCGGATGGAAATTTGCTTCACGATTTCACTTCATTCTCTGTTTCCTTTTTCTTCCTTTTCTCTCCCTCTCTTCTCTTTGTTTTTTGCTGTTGAGATGCTCCTGCAACATGTGTTGATTTGTGCTTACAAATTATGGATTAGGAAAATCAGAACTAAGAGCAGCTGTTCCTCATCGAATCTCTATGTATATACTTCACATCTTTATAACTACACTGCATGTGTTCTCCTTTTTCTTTTTTTTTTTTTGTTCCTTACCAACTTGGCTGCGCAATTTTACTTTATGAAAGCCCACAGTATAAGAACGCACGCGATATGAGGTGTTGATTGATTGATTTCTGGGGTTTTACATCCCGAAACAACGATTTGATTACGAGAGACGCCGTAGCGGAGTGCACAGGAAATTTCGACCACCTGGGGTTCTTTAACCCGCACTGACATCGCACAGTACACGGCCCTTAACATTTCGCCTCCATCGAAATGCAGACAAGAGGCGTTGCTATAGCTGATCACTTTTAATGTGCCTACTGTAAAGCGTCTGACCAGCGTGCTGCTCTAGTCTCATTTGGTGAACGTGAGCGTAGACTGCTGCCCTGTTCCCTATTCGCTTTCTAGTAACGACTTATCGAAAAATGCAACTGTCAACATGCCTGTCTATGCCTGTCTATGTATGCGTAGATTACTACGCGTTCTATCACAACGTCAACTCTCCTCATCGTCATTTTGTTTTTAGCAATGTATCTTCACGCTTTCGGTTACGATGCGACAGCTCAAAATGAATGTTGACTCCAGCAAAACCGTCTTTATGCCAATTATTAGATGTCTAAAGCATTCTATTTTCTCCACACTCATTAAATAATACTGTGCTACTAAAATACTGTAGTATAAGCATCTCGGATTCCCCTTCCCTCAAAACTTGTCTTGGAGTAGCGACACAGAAGATATTTACAATACCTAACTAATATGGACTACACCTAAGAGGTTCTTCGCGTCGCTCCTCAAGAGATGAAACTGCTGAGATTGAGCACTAATCCACCCAGTCGTTAAATATGCCCCAATACTGTCTGGGACCTTTTAAGAAAATTATATTACGAAGATTCAGTCTGTGTAGGAAAGAGCTGCGCGTTTAGTGCACCGCGAATGAATAAGTAGAGTTATCTTTATTCTTCCCATGCAAAAAGGCGAATGGACCACTGAGCAAAAGCTACAAAACTGGAGCTTTTTGTCCTCGGAAATGGGATAACGGAATGCCATTTTCGCCTTCCTCTAACTCATCTAGCCTTAACCTAACCACAGTGCGAACACGTAGCCACATTCAATGTCTAAAGCTTCCGCGCACTCTGCTTAGATGTGCATGCCGTAGCTGCTAAGAAAATCGTATTAAGTTCGCTATTCCTTTCCACTGTTAGTTTCCAAAATCTAAACTTTTTAACATTTTTACATAGAACATAAAAAAAGAACTTTCGTTCTCTTTTTTAGCCAACCAACATTTACATTCTTCCTCTTGACATATCTGGGCACTGCGATTAAACCATTTTTGTGTGTGTATAGATGATACCGCACATTATCCCCACTGCTGCCGCAATAACCCCAGCGTGATTGTAGCATGTAGAAAGAAATAATTTTTATTGATAACTTTACGGCTAGTCAAACAGAACTAAACTACAACAGAGTATAGCATCGGGTCAGCCGGTGTTACATCTTCTTTCACTGCACGAACCCCGAACCGCTGAATTCTCCACTCATAAAAGAAAAAAAAAACGCAAGCGAGGGTTACACAGTACAAAAGTGGTGTTATGAACTACCTCCATCCTTTAACCTAGAGCATTTATTCGAATGCAGGTTCACCTCCTGCGAATTTACTATCTAACTAAACACACACGTTACGCATAGAAGGCAGTTGGCAATCAATAAATGTAAGAGCTTGGAAAGAGAAGCTGGACTCGATTTGCAATTATGGCAAAAGACTATCGATCTACAAGCGACCTCAGTGAAGGCCAGCCTGTAGTTGTAGCCAAACGTGACTTGGCGGACAAATTTCACTAACCATCCCATATTCCGACTTCACTCTTTGTTATGTCGCGGAGAACTGGTATACTGTACCTCCTCCACCCTTCATTTAGAAACTAATACAAAATACACTCATCTAGCTCACGCTGGTCTTGGAACGTTGATGTGTGAACCAACTATAGACCAAACCACAATTTCTTTTCTTTTTATACTTTTGCAGCCTTCGCAACATATCATGGATGGATGGATGGATGGATGGATGGATGCTATGAGCGTCCCCTTTGTAAAGGGCCGGTGACATGTGCGCCACCAGGCTCCTAAAAAAATTTAAGAACTCCCCCCCCCCCCCTTCTCTTTAAGTTGTCCTAATGCCTTTTAAATCTACTACAATTAAAGAGATCATACTATAGCTAAAACGTAAATTCATAGCCCAGTTCTCTGCCCCTTATGGCAGGAAGTCCTTATTTTTCCCTATAATTATTTTTGTCCGTACTCTCTGGAACGGAAAAAATACTGTGCACTTGCAGCGCCCTCTTACGGTATCGTACGTAACTGCAAAATACGAAAACATTTACATATGCACACACGCATAATTTTCAGATCACAAGCTTTGACAGAAAGTCGCGTGCAAGTACTCGAAAGCTTAGGCAAATAGACACCCACAAGCAGAGACATGTGGATAAGGTCTACGGTTTCCTACAGCAAACTCAATAAATCTTCGCATCACATAGATGTCAACTTTAGGTCAAATCGACGCGTCTCCTTTTTTTTTCTTTTTTTTTCCTTCGAAGGCTGACAGCTCCAGCAGTCTTGATGGTTATATCGCTTCCACCGGTTTCGAAAGACATCAATTCGAGTAACATTTATACGAGAAACATAAAAGCTACCACGGCGCTAGCCATCTTCGTCACAGCAGTGCCCGCAATGGTGCCGATTTGCCCGTTTTGATAGCACTGAATTCAATAATTTCCGATATACGAAACATTTGTTTTTTCTCAATGTCTGGTCCTTGTACACGTAAAGCACGTGTGATATAACTGTATTTCATTTATTCCAGAACTACACGCATTTGTTTTCGTTTTTTAATGACAGACTGGGGCAAAAAAAAAAAGTAAATGAAAGAGAAAACATCATATTGATACAGCAACGGCGCGCCGAGATCAGCGAACCGGCACGGCTAAAATTGTTCATTCCTCCACGACTGCTGGCAGCACGGTCTAGTGGACCATGTCTCCAGTTGCAAGCAAGGGACGAGTAGCTTTCGATGAGGTTCCCCTCTGGAATTTAATATCGGCCGCACCGCCGAGATCAAAGCTGCCCCCCCCCCCAAAAAAAAAAAAGAAAGGGGGGGGGGGGGGACTCTTTTTAAAGCCATTTCATCAGTTTTCGGCATAGGTGGCTTGTGGTCCGCGTTCGGAGTTCCGTTCGCCAATGCAAAGGCACCGGTGAAAAGGGTGCACATTCTCGCGGTAGCCATCGGTATCAGACTCGAACAACTTATATTTCAAACCTAGTCCTCACTAACCTATTAGTTCCAAGGCAGCCGATGATGCAGCACGACAAGCACATCACAAGGAGGCCACGGTCTCCCTCCCGTTGTCGAAAAATGAATTGCGCTGCGTTTTAAAGACAACATCTTTCAAAATGAGCAGAAGTACATGGTTTGATCAAAATTCCAAAAGTTGTGACTTGTATCATATCGATCCGTTTATTGAACTCAGAATATCATTATCTTTAGAGAGAAGTATGGAAACCCTCATTCATCGGTTAAGATTAGGTACTGCCTACACAAAGCATTTCCTACACAAAATTGGCCGTGCTAGAACTCCCGACTGTGATTGTGGGTTTCAAGACGAAGACATAAGTCACCTGCTCCTAGATTGCCCAAATCACGACGAACCAAGGCATCGACTAAAAGCAGCCCTGACGACACTGGACCGTCGGCCATTCAGTTTAAAGAAACTTCTGGGTCCATGGCCGACGATGGCCTTGCAAAAAAACGCGTTAAAAGCACTGAAAACGTTTTTAGAAGAAAGCGGCATTGCTGGACTTTATTAGCGCAATTTCAAAGAGTACTATATGGATATGTTATTCAATATCTGGTGATTGCTTTACACGACCACGTGCCTGTGACTGACTATGGACGTTTTTGTGCCTCTGACTGACTATGGACGTTTTTGTGCCAGTGACACTCTTATGTATATTAGAGACTTTTACTCGAAAGTACTGCCGTGTGTTTGAACTCATATTTGTATACGTTGTGTTTCTTTGTTAATCTTCTGACGAAACCACTATTCTTGTGATTATGCCAGATTGCTTCGCATACTGCTTAGCACCATGCTTGTTGTACGGACCCCAGGAGCCAAGGAGTAGCCGGCGCCTTATTTGTGCGCCAACATCTCCTAATCTCATATCAATAAAAAAAAAAAAAAGTTCCAAGGCTAAGGCGGATATTTTAAAAGCAGGCAATGGGCAACACTACGAGATATTTGACGTTCAGTGTAATACGTGCGCTCGTATCATGGTCTCGGGAGCCCTGCGTAAGCGGCTTAGCCGGTGAGCTGGCACGCGTCCTCGCGCGCAAGAAAAAAAAAATGGTTACGATAGAATTGTTCCGTAAGGAAAATTTTCGACCAATCTCGATGTTCTCGACGCTGGACACAGCGAAAATATATGGCCAATGACAAGAAAAACATTGCGACCGAAAGTGTGTTGAATTCGTCCCTCAGGGGCCGAGTTCTCTAATACTTTCGTTCGTAAGTGGTCTTTGTTGTTCGGGAGCCGCATTCGCTAGAATGATTTCTCACGAACAGTTAGTGCTTAGGAACATTTTGCGAATACGTGTCCGGGTGTGATTGAACTTTTTGGGTGCGGTGGCGGAGCAATCCGGGAAGGATTCTTTTCGTCACAATCCTCTCAACCTGTGGTGCCTTTGGGAGGGACACCCACGCAAGGGATTGTTGTCACTGGCCAACTGGCTTTAATAATGATGTGCCCCAAATCAAATTAGCGGACATGTCCGCTTATGTGCGGTTATGTTTTCGCTCATGTACAATGCTAGCATAAGACGCTTTTGTTAATATGTGACCTGTTCGCCATGTAATTACACAACTGAACAAAAAGCGCTACCTAAACGCCCAAACTGCAACAAACATTCGCGTTATAAATCCAGCCATTCATTTCAAAATTGAAGTTGACTTACGGAAGCGTTCAGCCTTTTGGATAAGTTTACAAATATCGGCGGTGGTTAATGCATTTGTGATGGTTTAGTGAAATGGATGAGGGGCTATGCTATAAACCGCTCTTCGACACGAGTTCTCCGGGGACGCGCGTACTGGCTTTAAAGCTTTAGGAGTAACGTTTTACTAACGTACTTTCGTAAATTTGTAGGAACGAAATTCCGGAATTGACGCTGCTTCATTCTTTAATTCAAACAGGGAACGACACCTCCAGAGACGAGCGAGCAGCTCCGCACAAGGACATGAAGGAGCTACACAGCAAAGGCGGCCCAAGGCAATTGACGAGTATTCCGAAACATGTATCCTCCATACTGCGTTTTGTGCGTATACTTTAAGCGTCATTACGGAAACATGAAGAGCATATTTCAAGGTTAACTAGCAGTCGACCTTCGGCTAGTAGCCTGTTTACGGATGATCTACCCCGCCGGACTCCCCCTCACCTCCCCTTTCTCCTTCCCTCTTTCGTGGCTCCTTACTGAAGAAAGTTGTTAATCACTCACTCGGACGATCTTCAAGGGTACGTGATCACTCCTTCATTATGGTGCGAATGCGCTGGCCACAACGACCTTAAATATTTAACGTTACCCTGCGGGTTTTCTTTCCTCGATGCATACCTCCAATACATCAGTAAGGCAAAGACAGAGCACTCTATAGTTATGCAACACACATGTCCTTACTTAAAACGACACCCAGGCACTCAGACTTCAAGCAATGCTGTGGCATAAGAAAATCAGTGCTCTCACAGTTATAACGTATGTGTAATATACGAAGGACTTCAACCTTGAGCGTTTTATCAGCAGAGCACGCACGTGTTGTTTTTACACCTTCTTCTATCCCTCGTCTTTCTGAAACGAACCTAGCGCCATTAAGCGGGATTCCTTGGGTAGTGTAACGCGTTTAATGGCTCAGCGCATCCTTAATATCGTGACCTTAATATGGGCGTCTCAAGGCGGAAGGCGCCCGGTCGGCGTATACCCACGTCACTTTACGGACTGAGAGTGTTAATTGCGTTGTTTATGCAGCCCGACGACGGGGTGCACGAAAGTGGCCTTCCGTAACTTCTCCCAGTCTTTCCTTCCATAACCATGCCAGACGCAAGCATGTTTACCTACGCTTCTTGTTATCCGCACAGGTTAAGAGTTGTGCAATCTATTGACGCTCGCACGCTCTACGTATTACTCTCCTTTCTAAATGTCCTTTTTTCAGGCCAGCTTTGACAAATTAGCGGTGAGCCAAAGTGACACGCAACGTGTAATCCAGTGGCCGTGTAACAAGAGGATAGGACAACAACGAATGCAGCACCACGTGCAATGCGTGCATGCTCGAATGTCCTCTCAAGGCCGATAGTAGTCGACTATGAGCCACGGGTCCTGTTCTCATAAAGGTCAGATACGGGCAGCATCGCCAGCGCTCCCTCCCATAAGGGCGTTGTCTATTGGCATTTATGTTTGTTATGCAAACGAGACTATAGGAAAAGACACGGCGCCGTTTATATTGATATATATATATGCTCGCTTATACCTCGTACACTTTGATCTATAGTTCAACTAAGCCGTCGGAATACCTTTGTTGCGTAATAATCGGGGTGTCGGTAGTTCTCGCGTGTTCTCATTGTTGAGAATGCGCACTACGACCTCAGGTCTTGTATTTCGTTAGAGCTTTCACCATAACACGATCAAATGGACTCCCAACGAAATGCAAGTATTTGCTGCCATTGAGAAACAGTATTACACAACTTTCGGTTGGTTTGGTGGTCTCAGTCAACCTCATGCGAAGAGACAAGCATGCTAGATACCTCCTACAACGCTTTGCGGCTTCAGTTAAAGCCGAGCTATTGCGAGATTCTGGAACGGTGCTTACGGGAACGTTAAAAGGAGCGAGATCCTTCCTGCACACCTCTGTTAAGCCACCGGTAAAAAAAAAATAATAAATTCGAATGAGGCTTCTCGCTGTTTCCAGATGAGCCGCATTTCGTTATACAACCGCTCGCATAACACCACGGTGCGTCCTTGGGAGGTTATCTTACAGTGAGGGTGAGAAAGGTCGTCGGTTTCACCTTCGGCGGAGACATGTGGAACGTTTTGTAAGAGTTCACACGCAACACGTTTCTAACCGTTACCGTTGAGGTCACACATACGTGATATCACTGCTCGTCCTCGCGAACTTTGGAACACGAAAAACGTTTACTTTTGCTTGACTAGACTCTCTAGTCACATTTTCCTTCCTGTACTGAGATACCCTTAATTAATTTAACAACTTGGTATTGTACGTAAAACAAATGGTGGACCATGGGAAAGCGTCACTTCATGCTACAGTCTCTGCTCATTGCACCGGTCTCACTTCAAACGTAACTCTGGTATCGAAGCCGTCGGCTACACCTTGATATTTGGCTGAGCTGGAGTGCAGCTCGCCAAACCAATAATACTAAAAAGAAAAAATCAAACCAGTTACTCGATGTGAAAACCGTCGGGACAGCGAAGCTGTCCTTTCATCGTTAATTTGACGTAACTGGTAAGGGTGTGAATTTGTTGATGCCATGCCGTATGAGTTATCTTATTCATACAGTCGTATTCCGCGAAAACGTCACGTCCTTTATCAACTAGTGGAGTCTCCATACTGCGCCCTTCATCATAATCAACTGACCGTACCTAATAGCTTTCTTTCTTTCTTTCTTTCTTTCTTTCTTTCTTTCTTTCTTTCTTTCTTTCTTTCTTTCTTTCTTTCTTTCTTTGCATTTCGCGCTATGTGAGTTAGAAGAACACATCTACCCCTCTGACATCTGTTTTGACTGTTCCTGCAGAACCCATGGTTCTTCCAGCGAGAGTTACTGCATATAGCTTCAAGACGCACCGCCAAGAAACAACTGCTGCCGCGGAGCTGGCAACTCTTCGTGCAGCCCTATATCAGCCAAGAACAAAAGAGATGGTTCGTATTACCGGATCCTGAAGTAGAGCTCCATTCTCTTCTGCCAGACTTTTGGCGCTGACCACACGAACAACCGCTGTTTGCGATAAAGAGAACTCCTTCACACACCGTGACCGAGAAAGGGCTCCAGATGACGTTTCAATAGCTTCCAAGTCACTGCGGCGTCATGGGTAACGAGGATGTCTATATCGCCACTCTCATGCCTATTAGCTATAGCGCTACAAAACTAATGGCAATGCCACGCAAAATGGTGCTAGAAGAAAATTCGGCAGATCCACTGCGTTGTGGAAGTTGATGCCATGAGAAGAATTCAGCGAGGATATGGCCTATACCAAACGGCAGCCGTCACTCCACCTTTGCGTTCTACCAGAACTCCACAATCAGGATGCTGTTCTGCTTTGTAAACTATAGCTAGGAATATTCATTACGTAGTCGTCTGCGCTTCGAATTGAAATGGATGACAACGCTGCCCTAGACACTTGAACATGCTTTGTGCCACTATCCTTGCTGTAGTGTTACAGGTGACGAGCGATACCGACTGCGCTATCTCTTGTTAACTTTAGGTCATCGTCAACAAACAATCACTTTTTAACGTATCAGCTTATAACAACCGCTGCAACCAGAGGACTAGGAACGTATTGTTGCAGCTCTTACGAACTACAGTTCTCCACAAGCAATAGTAGTGACAAGTGTCACGCTGCGCTGTGAACAATAGCGACAGTGAGCATGCGCGCGCGAGTTGTCCGTACTTATCTCTCTCTCCTTCACATCTTTGTAGCCACCCCGGGGTACACATACAGGGTAGCAAACCAATTAGTCGTTTTCGTCAGCCTTTCTATACCGTTCCTTTCTTTCATCACCACCTCCGACAAAATTTCATCGAGAAGGACGTTCGCACTAGTCATCGATTCGCGGAGAAATGTGCGAATCCATCAAACAATCGTCGGGCCTTTCCCTCGCTGACAGCAGAAGCCAAAGCTACCCGCTTCTGCATGCACCGCGACAATCCATCACACGTTGTTTGTCGACGCACTTCGCTTGGAGGATGCAAATGTCCCAGCGCACACCTCGCTCGAGAGAAGAGACGTGACGCGAAGAAACGATCCGAGAAGCGCGCTCTCGCTCCCACCGGCACGCGCGAACTTTGTGAAACACAAAATCGATCCGCTCGCTCCCCGGGTTCGGATCGATGGCGGCCGCGACGCGCGCTCTCTGCCGCGAGGATCCGCATCCCAGCAGCCCTGCCGCACCTCTCGCAACGCCGCCACCGCCGCCAGCGCCGGCGTGCCCGGAGCGTCGGCGGCGGACTCGAGGTCTCAGTCCTCGGCCGGCAAAGCAGCCGCGAAGTGCCTGTAAGGAGCGCCCTCATCCCGCCATTCTTCCGTCGACGAAGACGCTTCGTCCGTCGGCTCAGCTGGTATAGTCACTGCCGCCGCATCCCTTCGCTACGGCTTCGAGATGCGCACGCTCTGTGGAGACCTGTGTTCTCTTTGCTCCGGAGTTCATTGATAACTCCATCTTCTTTTACGGACGCACTGATTCTCAGGCAAGCGACTATATCTGCGGTTCAAGAGCTTCGGCGCATCGTGAGACCTCGTTGTCACTGTGGGAGAGGTGGGCCTGTTGTGTAACCGCGCTGTTTTGCAGCGTTTCTGAAAACTAGTTCGATGGAATTTGTTCGTTCGAACTTAACGCTCCCTTTTGGAGCGAACAGCCACAAACCAGTATTTTTTTCTCTTCTCACTTCCCAAAGCAAAAAAACAGAATTTCCAAACACAATGTGTTTCCTTTTGCAAGGATCACGATTCGCTATGCCTGTGATGTTGTCTACCGTCTTTGCCAAGTTGGTTTTGCTTATATAACTTTCTAAGAAAGACGCGTTTACTCTCGTATAGATATGCTGTAGCCTCGCAACGAATCGCCCTAGTTAATCTAATGACCATGCATGCTTCCTTGCGCACCTCGGCTTCAGAGTGTTACAGACTAGTTCAAGAGAATTAGACAGAATTCCAGCTTTCTGCTATAGATGCAAGCAATCGTAAAATAGCGGTAGAGTTTCTTTTGCGAGTGGCAAAGTCATGGCAGGAGTCGCCTAATCGCAAGGAAGGCGAGCGGGAGGGCGCAGAACGCGTTTCATTAACGAGATGTTCCGTCGTTAATGAGGGTCCACGTTCCTCTTGCAGCAAATGAACAGTGACTCCGGAATTAACTCAAACGGAAGCATCGCTTGTTTGCGTAGTCGTATTTTACGCGGAAGACGCCGGAATAAGTTGGCCGATATGGTGGCCGCTAATTGGCCCGGGACCGAGCAACCAAACAGACGGACGGATGATTATGTAAGACGCACGCGGTTGCTGAAACGAAGTTGCTTTAGCAAGTGCCTGCATGCACGTTGTCTGCGTTGCTTAATGAATCGTGGCTAATGATTGCTTGGACTGGCGCGTTGCCTGTGCGACTTTCCTTGCCAAGGCGACAATCAAACGCATACTTCATCTTTGTCACATAATCAGAACCAGCATTTTAGAATACGTCACATAAACTACGGCAGGTTCACAGTGACAGCCTAGGTTGATTAGACTACTAGGTATTTCTGCGGTAGGATGTATAGGGCCTCCTTCGGCCTCGCTACCATCTTCCTGTCGTGTGGCGTATAATCGGCCGTCGCTACACTACGAATGTAGAGGCGAAGTAATGATATCTAGCAAAGACACATCTAGGGGTGACCCCGAACATCGGCCTTGATAGATGTAAACGTATCGTCATCTCTCGAGAAGCAAATCACCTCTCAAAAAACGTAATGAATGTGACGTGAATACAGAACCGCGATGAAAGCGCGCATAGCACGTCATGGGAGATTTCCTCATCGGTGTCGCGTAGCATATGCCTAATGATACTTTAATGGGATAACGTTAGGGAGCATAGCGTCGCAGAAAATACAACGTCGGTGTTAGCATAGGTAACCTCAGCGGAAATAATTATTTCGAACTGTATATGCCACCGTTTCTCGGAAGTACACCACATCGCGCAAGCATTCGTCATTGCGCAGGTGTTTTAGCGAACATAATTGAATTTCTCAACGTAAGATCTGGCAACAACAAACAAAGGTAAACTACGACTTAGCTAAAACCTACACATATGGTATCTCGGAACGTAATTTGAATGTACGATAAAACATAATTCTGTTGCGAGGAAACTCGAATAATTTCCGCATAGGAGAACGTGATGATTTTAGCGAGTGTTTATGAGAGGGTAATGCGGACGGTGCCAATCGGTGTTATAGCGTTACGCTCTTCAAGACGAAGCTTAGGTGTCCTCCAACTTTTCAAATGAGTTTCAATTATCCAAACAACGAGTGCACCCAATGCGTGCTTCCAGCCTGTGTTGTCGCTTTGAGAGGGTGTCATCATACGTGCGCGCATGTGCGAGCGCGTGTGCATTTGTGTGTGTGTTTCTTTGATTGATTGATTGATTGATTCTGCATGCTCATATTTTTGTAACCTGGATACTTCCTCAAAGCCCTTTTACAAGAAAGTAGTTTCCACAAAACAAAATGAGCAATCTGATCAGTGAGACATTTCCCCAATATAACTACGAAATCGAACGTTTGAACATTTCTGAACTATCTTATTCCTTTGCACGTTATGCATTCTTATTATGTGTATGGTAAGTGACAAAATCACATGCGCAGGTTGCAAATATATAATGAAAAAAGAAAGAGTGCGATGTCACGTACAGTCGATAGCAAAAGTTTGCGGGATTCAAAACTTCGGAAATATCAATATTACCACTTAGCCTCTGAACGCAGCCTCGAATTAAATGTTACAGCCTATACATCGCAAAAACATCTACCACTGAAACGTTTAAATTGAGGCTACGTTACGAAGCTAAGCGGTAATACAGTTTTTTTTTTTTTTTCGAAGTTTCGGATCCCGTAAACTTTTGCTGTTGACTGTACATGTCTTTTGAGAAACTGCTTCGAGGATCGCAAATGTCCATCGGTTCATTACTTGGTGCCCCGTGCAGTCACCAGCAAAGGTTTGGACACCATGGCAGCAACGAATATCTTAAATTATGCTTAGCACAGCTCTACAGAGCGGAATTGTTTCAGTACGTTACATTGGTCGAACATGGGCATTTAGGCTGGATCACTCGATTTCAACCGACATACTCAAGCTGCGAAGATTTGATTGATTTGTGGGGTTTAACGTCCCAAAACCAGCTCTGATTATGAAAGACAGCGTGGTGGAGGTCTCCGGAAATTTCTAACACCTGGGGTTCTTTAACCTGCACTGACATCGCACAGCATACGGGCCTCAACATTTCGCCTCCATCGAAATGCAGCCGCCGCTCTCAAGCTGCGAAGAAAAAAGTATTTGCAGCACTAACTGGTCTCCGGAATTTTGCTCGTGACTGCACCCCGTCTCCTTCAGCACGAACTGTAACACCTTTTTTTTCTTTTCTTTTCCTCTCAGCATTAAGTGCGCTTCCTTTTGATTGCCCTGTTCTGCCCCCGAAGCACTTTTTTTTTTCAAACACTGATTTTAATGCAGTGTTTGTGCCTTATAAGATATTTCATATTTTATGCGGAAGAAACACTGCATTGTGGAAGAGAGGGAGAGAAAAGAGGAAGAGAAAACGCAAGGATCTTGTTACAAAAACACGATACGATTCAACGCCACTTCCTTAACGAGCGGGGTAAAACCCGACCACAACCAGAGTTTCTGAGAACCGAGAATCCTAAACAGCGCGCTCCAATTTTTCCGCACGCATCCACCGACTGCCATCCACCGGCACAAATGTTTGTCGTTCGACGTTCACTTGTGCGTAGGTATCACTTTCAGTTGCGTCTACGCTCCAGCAAACAACCGAACAAACAGGCGGGTGCATCGCGTCTGCCCATTTCAAAACAAGGCAACGATAAACCGGCCGGATGCATCCAATCGAATTTCAATACGTCCGATGACTCAAGCGCATATCGTGTTTGACATACCTGTATATATTTTCTGACGTAAGGGCGCGGCGTGAGGTATCAAGTGCCGACCTACGAAAACAAAAACCGTTTCGCACTATACGACAGCAGCGAATGCTGCGAGCTTTTCAAGGCCATTGTCTGACGGGTTATTATTCCGTTAAAGCGAAGCTCTTTTGAGAGCATAACGGCAGTTATACCGGTTAAGGAAGCGATTTCAGTAAACAGGCGCGTCTTTCGAAGAACCGAAATGGGTGGGACGTTTGTTATGCTGTACCACGGAGCGATAGGCCGCTAGCTGGCTGTGTGCCAAAAGTCGAGAAAGAAAAGAAGAACTAATGACATAGCAAGACGAATTAGCGCATGGAAGCCAGCGGTATCATTCATGAGATTACCTAACCTTGCGGGACCGAGCGCGTGTCAAAATTTTACAGATCGCCGAGATTCCCGTGACGTCATCGCCCTCATTGAAATACGCTCCTTGGTACTGTGTACACTTTATCAAAGCGGCGAAAACGTTTCAACAAAGCAATTCAGCTTTTTTTTTTCCTGTTCGTTCGGCGAATCCTCCGACGTATAGGCCGTTCGCAAAGCGGCTTTGCTCGGCTGTTTAAACAAAAGCATGGTGACTCTATTACTCCACTTATTTTTCCTACTTCAATGTTGAAAGACGCTTCAATTTTAACACTTTCGCAAGCATTTTATTACGCGCGTATATTTTATTTCATTTCACTTCGCTATTGAGCTTCGTGGCGTTGGCGGACGAAAGTGAGCAACACGAATTCGGGAATTACACATCACTTGACATACAGCGGCAAGGCCGAACACCATTATGTATACTCCAATGTCGCGTTAAATATGCCCCTGGTTAACCCGGAAGTCGCTTAAATGCAAGAAAATGCATCATGTGGCAAATAGAATAACTGCGGCGGCCGCTTACAAGCTGACATCATACGCATTCAAGGTAGAATATAATGCAGAGAATATCATTCGTATACATTACGGTTTCGTCCTATACAAGAAAGGAACGACAGGCAGAAGCGTAGTGACGTTTTTTATAAGGTTTGAGAGGTCGAACAATGACGTAACGCACGTTCATAATTCACAACCCACAGAGGTAACAGCTGCCGTCAGGGACGCCAAGTGACGTAACTCTTATTGAGGACAGCGAATGCATGTGAGAACAGAAAGTCTACAGACGCACTGAGATAAGTAGTGCGAAATAAATTAGGAATGGTGGAAACTGCAGTGCGTAGAAAAATTCGAGAAAAGACGTAAGGAGGTGCAATCCATCGCGCGATTAGAGTACGGCGTAGAATTCAGTTACGCGACAAGTTCGTGGTGGCTTTGTAGCTTCCTAACGTGTACCTAACGACGGCCAACAAAGGAAGTTGACATCTTATGCAAACGTCGTCTAATTGCAGCATAGTGATTAAGATGACGCCATTGTGGTCGCACGGCGAGACACGCGTAAGTAACGTATAGCGCTATACTGTCGAAACTACGCGCCAACGTCGGAAACGGCTTCTGCGTACAGAATCACGAAAACGCGTAATGTATATCAGGCAGACTCCGATTGCGGTTATTGTAAAGCACAACCACGACGTTGGCCTAACTATAAAAGGAATCGTAAAACTATCGCGTGCGGCAATAGGTGCCATCATTTTGCATTTGTGTGGGCCCTGTTGCGTATTTAGAGAGTTGTCGCGCGGCGGCAACGTATACGCCAGGTGCGCAGCTGAACGCTTTGACGTTGATGTCCGGACAATGTTGGCTCCTCACAACGGCCGGATATCACTCCGCATCATTGCCGCTGGCGCGGTATAGTTCGCGGTTGAGGTTGCCCCGGCCGAACTCGCCTCCGACTGCGGTCGACCTCACGCGATACGTGACGGAGTGGTCGCTGTGTAAATAAAGCGTGCGAAGTTCGTGAAAAATGTTGGGATGGGCGTTGGCGAAGCCCGGTGCTTCCTAGCGTGGAATTCTCACGTCCAAATGTTTGTGTCATTTTATGCAGAACGTAGAAAGGAACAGAGGAAGACCTCCTCCACGCTGGCCACCGATCCGGCACCCGCGGTAACGGCAATTCGCTGCTATAGGTGAGTGTGTTTCTGTGACGCCTTATCCGTTTGCATGTCGTTGTGTTTGCCACACGCTCTGATGTATCAGTGTTGATACTGACGCACCAGTGGATTACGCCTGTGCTCAGTGTCGTTGTCCTCATCATCGTTGTTGTTGTTGTTGTTGTTGTTGTTGTTGTTGTTGTTGTTGTTGTTGTTGTTGTTGTTGCGCGTCATTTATAGCTGTATTCTTAATTGATGTGGTCTATAGGAAACGTTGCCTTTGTTGGCTCGAGCGACTCTGATTCGCACAAGAAGCGAAATTGTAGATGCACAAGACACTCATTTGCATGCAATTCTGTCTGCTGTAAATTCACATGTATATTCATCAACGCCGACTGAAAAATGCGGAAAGACAGTGCTCAGTCGTTCTCGTAGATGTCGTGGTCTTCACAGTTTTTAAGGCTGAGAAAATAGACCGCCGATAAAGCATACGCACTACAAATGTGCCAAGAAAGAATTTTAAACAATATGTGTACATTCATACATATAAGAAAAAGAAATGTTCGGGTACCTTCCCCTCCTTTTTTTAAGATCAGCTTGCCTATAATAGCCACGCCGAAACGACACCATGCTTTTCAAGTTTTTGCCACAAGGCCAGCATCTTCCATTAGGTGAAATATCACTTGTACATAGAGGTGCATGTCAAACGAGGCGGTGTGTAACTTATGCAGTGATCAAATTTATTACGTGTATTAAGCGGCGCCTTTCGCATGACAGCTGTTGCGTGAAGTGAATTGAATGAATAACAGACCGCTTTTTCACCGGAGCAACAGAGCCCGCTGTTGAATACTCGAGGTTGTATATTGCTTCGTCTACCGACGTTAAAGCCAAACTTGAGAGACTCAGCCCGCGGAAAATTGCGGCACATTATGACAAAATCACTCACAATACCATCCAAAAATATGTTGACAAACATTCGTTCGGCACCATTGGAACACCTGTCAAATTTACATACGTTAACCTGACAGGTAATAAGGCATGCAGTATAGTTCTGGTAGACTAAAGAAATAAGCCATGCTTATAATGCGCCTACCGAAAATATGTATGAGTACGAACTTTTCCATAGGGCTAATCTGGAATTTATTCAAGGATTCGTGCACCGTAGCGAGGCGATGGCTTACAGAAAGAGTGGTAGTAAAATTGCAAAGAAGCGGCTCACTGAGCGAAGAGAAAACAAGAAAGGCGTTTCGGGATAAGAGGTACCTAAACGCCTTTCTCGCTTTGAATTTGGTCAGTTACCTGCCGCTTCCAGGACTATACATCAGACCAGACGGCGTTCCCTATAGCACATACTATATAGCGGCAATAAATTTGTGGTGCGGTTCTAGAATTTCATAAAAGCTTTCGACGGTAGATCCTTGAGATGCCGAAAGTTCTTCCTTCCTTTGCATTGAAGCAACATCGCACGCAACCTTTTTATGGTGCTGCAATATTACGGAAATGAATACAGCTGAAGTAAGTCTACGATTGAATGTTTTGATATATTCGTTTTACGTGAAACGTTTCTTTGCTAACGAGTTGATACGTCTATACGCGGAAAGCCATGTAAATGCATTCAGTGCAGAATTTGTTTTCTGTGCAATCGAGCCATGTGTTTGACGTAAGTGTTAGTGAAGGTATCGCTTCCGTTTTGGCAAGTGTTATGTTTGTAGTTTGGCCCTTACGATGAGGAAGCTTACTTGCTTCTCATATGTATCATTTGCGATCTTTGGAGATATGGTAACGCCGCATCATTGCCACACCTCGGCGAATGCTTAGCGCACTCAAGCTGAAGTGCATAGTAAGTAAGTATTACATACAACCTCCTTCGCAGGAACGTCTCTTCTAAGAAGGCGGTGATATCCATTTAAACGCGTAAATGATACGTAAGCAGAAGCTTTAGTGAGCTATAGAGGCATAGAAAAATTCGAAGCCCCAGCTTAGTAGCTATGCATGGCGTTGCACTGCGGAGTTGGAGGTTGCATGTTCGATCTCGGACCAGGCAGAAATGTGAAAAAAGCTCGTGTACTCAGGTTTGCGTGGACGTCAGAAAATCCCGGGAAGGACCAAAAATTTCTGGGTACCCACCAAAACATTACGTTCCTCGTAATATCATGGTTCTGTCATGTGAAACTTTATTTTAGACATTGGAAAACAATGAGCTCTTCTTATGGGGGAAATCAGGAGCCTAATGCACAACTCTTTTTGCTCGTAATTTCGTAAGCGCTCTTTGTTACTGGTCAGCTGGCTTCGACAGTGACAAAACCTGCATCAGAATGGCTGAAACGATCTCTTACGAAAAATTCTGGCGCGAGATGTTTCTGTGAACACCGGCCAATATGTTCATCTTGGCAACTGCGCGTTCTATCGCAGGTCCTGAGGACAGCGCGGGATGCGTCGAGCCTTCGCGCTGACCACCGCTCTCGGGGCCCTGTGTTTCGTGTTCTTGTCTCGGTACACGACCGTGCTCCCCTGGCTCAGCTGGTGGAAGTCGGTGCGATCGGAGGAAGACGAGGACCTGGAGGCCAGCGGCTACCTGATCCGCACGCCCGAGTGCCACATCCCCGCCTGGGACCCGTTCGACCCCAGCGTGGCCCACCTGTACCGTAAGGTGGCCGACTTCGTGTGCCCCGGAAGGCCCACCTTCCTCCGCGTCCGTCCCAACGCCGTACTGGTCGCGGACGAAGCGCTCCTCTGGCGCTACTACAAGCTCAAGCATTCGCAAGTCAAGTGCACCTACAGGGAAGTCTACAGGACACCCAACGCCCCGGCTCACGTTGCCGACGATCGCTACAACGTGAGCGCCCCGAGGCCGTTGACTTTCGGCCAACCGCTGAAAGTACACCACGCCATCGTCAACTGCTTCCACGACCACCAGGAAGTGCTGGTGCAACACGTGCCCCTTGTGCCGGTATCGCCGGAGCTGGAGCGCAAGCTCTCGAAACTGCAAATGTCCTCCGAAAATTCGGGTGCGGCGAAGTTGAACGTACTGATGGTGGGAGTGGACTCCATATCGAACCTCAACTTCGAAAGGCACATGCCGAGGACCAAGGCGTTTCTCAGGGACGTTCTGAGCGCGGTACAACTTCACGGTTACACCAAGATCGGCGACAACACGTTCCCCAACATAGTGGCCCTGCTGACGGGACACTTCCTGGAGTACTACTGGAACGAGAGCCTGCCCAGATTCACGTTCGACGGACTGGACTTTGTGTGGAAAGAGTTTGCCAAAAGAGGGTACCGCTCCCTATTCGCCGAGGACGCGCCTAACATAGCGACGTTCAACTACCTCAAACACGGCTTCGCGAAACCGCCTGCAGACTACTACTTGAGACCACTTTGTCTGGCCACGGAGAACTCGGTCATGCGCTCCAAAGCGGGTCGCCACTGCTGGGGTTCCAAGATGGAGATGGAGGTGGTGTTCGACTACCTCGCCGACTTCGTAGAGGACGTGCGAGTCGCGTCCTCACTTTGGCTTCGCGTTCGTCGCTCGCCTCACGCACGACACGCTCAACAACGCAGGCTACGCCGACGCTCCTTCCTGTGCGCCTCCTGGAGCGCCTCTACGGCAGCGGCGCTCTCAAGAATACTCTCCTGGTGTTCTTCAGCGACCACGGTCTGCGCTTCGGGCCCATACGCTCGACGTTCGTGGGCAAGCTCGAAGAGCGCATGCCCATCATGTTCCTCGCATTCCCAGAGGCATTCGC
Organism: Hyalomma asiaticum; assembly: GCA_013339685.2. Lineage (NCBI taxonomy): Eukaryota > Metazoa > Arthropoda > Arachnida > Ixodida > Ixodidae > Hyalomma > Hyalomma asiaticum. The sequence goes on from CM023483.1 coordinate 58,803,223, forward strand.
GCAGCAATACCCGGCAGCTAATGTCGCGGCTGCGGATGAACTCTCGGAGACTCACGACGCCCTTCGACGTACACGCTACGCTGCAGCACTTGGCCTTGTTCGCGCCAGAGCATCCCCATCGGACGACGCACGGCGTCAGCCTGCTCCACGAGGTTCCCTTCAACCGGAGCTGCGACGACGCTTTCATCTTTCCGCACTGGTGCACCTGTCAGAACAGGACGGTGGTGCCCGTCAACGATCCCGGTGTGATCAACGCGTCGCACGCGTTGGTGAGTACGGTCAACTCCCAGCTGGAGAGCAGGGCCGAACTGTGCAGCCCGCTCGCGCTCGACAAGGTCATCGATGCGACGGTGTCGCAGCCCAACGACAAAGTGCTCCGCTTCGTGCGCCACTACCACGACGTGATCGGTCGCGGGGTGCAGCTGGGAAAGCGAGTGAGCGCGCCGCTGGATTACATGGTGACGGTGCTGGTGAAACCCAGCAGGGCCCTGCTGGAAGCCACGATACGCTACTACGAGCCGACGGAACAGTACGTCGTGCTAGGTGACGTGAGCAGGTTGAATAGGTATGGTAGTCAGGGGGAGTGCATATCGGACGCGGTTATGCGGAAGTTCTGCTACTGTAGGACGCACCTGAAAGCTACTAGGGGACCTGGATGAAGTAGATTTCGCGGAGAAACACCAGTTCTAAACACTGATGACGAGGCCTATGAAAGGGACCTCGCGTTTCTGAGCCCGCACGTTATGAGGCCGGACGGAAAAACACGCATTCTCTCCTGTAGTGATCGTACGAACGACATTTCATGTTATGCAAGAGGTGACCCTACAGAGGGGTGTGTTTGCAATCACTCAATCATACAAGACGGCCGCGTGTTACCGTAGCCACCTTATAGCGGCGTTTCCAAAGATTGCTGAAGACAAGAGAACGGCGGACGTTTCGCATATTGCAGAAAACATTGTGTAACGTGATACAGACATGCGCTAAAATTAGTCTTTATTTGCAACCATAGTCGTCTGGAACATGCTAGAATATCATGTAGATATAATCTATGGACGATATTTCATCTGAAGATATCATGCACCGATAAGTTGGCACGAAACGACTCGATCAGTTCATGCGTGTTTGGGCCAATATGCGCCAAGGCGGCGGAAACGAGGTTCAACAATCGTTTTGTGCACCCACTGCTGCCTTCTTGCTGAACGAACACCAGTCAGCAGCCAGTGGCGCTACCATATCTAAAGCACTTCTGCATCTTGTATCGTCCACATAAGTGTCAAAGTGAGCGTCATGCCAAATGTGGATTGCAACATGTTCATGCGTAAGTTGCAGTTCTGGGCATTGTCTGTGATACGCGTGAAAGAACACGCGGTAGTGAGTGGTAGTTGGCCCAGTCCGTAGCGTATGAATAGAACGGTTGGTTGTTTGAGTATAACAAATTGAATAGGACTAATAAAGAGCTTTGAATGAAGGTCACCGGCACGGCTCTGTTATTTTTAGTCGCACATGAACGATGCTTCTGGGCGTCAAAAATGAACTAAACGTCACTTGGTCCTTTAGAGTTCGAAAGAGAAGCTTGTGCTTCAATAAAACAAAATGATCACATGAACCTATTTCATTTACGGATTGATGCAATACTCTTACAGGTGGCAGTCTTCACAAAACGGCAAACATAATGCTGACGGAAGCCAATAAACGGATGAGTTTCAAATATTTCTCTGCTCTTTCCGACCCAATAGGTGGTGTCCAAATCGCCGCTTCAGCGACAGAACCCTCTGTAAGAAATTACAGAGGCATTCGAATCGTTGTTTCGCTCACTGCATGAGGTAGAAGCAATGGTGGAAGCCTGAAACACGTCTTAGATGTCGTGTTTTGTACGCCGCCTATTGTGATAACAAATAACCTAAGTCTCCCATATACAGAGACATCAAACACGAAACGTTATACCCTGAGGGTTACGTAACAAGAATAGCGGAAAAAGAAATCAAAGTGTACCGTTTGAGAAAGAACCGAGCGTAGGCTCCACTTATGTGGAACCAGTGCAGTATTCCGAATCTGACATTATAGAACCATCACTCTGGTGTATATACGCACATGTTTAATAGATAACTAGCGCATAATATTTAAATAGATGCAGCTACGAAAAGCCTCTGTTTGGACAGTGCTGTACTAACATTTCGTGAAAAGTTAACAGCACGCTTATATATGTGCAGTTAGCAATTATTTAGAAAAAAAAAAGAAAACAAACACAATGCGCCAATTTTCTTTCTGCCCTTAATCTAGGACATACATCTCTTTAAGCTCCAACTTCTCTGGAGACTGGCACGTAGTAAATACTTCTACGCCCACAAAACCTCCCTGCCTTTGAAGAAATACCTCCCTGCAGACTGTACAAATATGTGCAGAACAGAGAGACATTCCATGGGACCGCTGCTTGGTTTTTCTTATACTTCAAAGAGCAGTCAACTGGTTCGTGTGCGTTTTGTGGTATAGTAAGCACGGCTAATTATTACCAGAGAGTCTATGTAACTCAAGAGGACGTTGCCAATAGGTATCGTGATTTTCATTCTTTGTCTAAAAGGCGCTTGTACGGGCAACTTTGCGACCAAGTAAAAGTCGTCGCTAATTGAGCAAGAGCGGTGCAGGGATTTAGAAGTACTAAAAGCATGGATGTGAATAACCGGCTATAAATGTATACATATGGAAATATCGCCACAGCTGCTTGATTACCTTCACTCACGTACTCGAAGACCACGCTTTGGACCTTACTGATCATAAACGAGGCAGAAAAAAAACTTCTTTTGTCAATAGGGAATTTGACTATTTGACAGCAGACAAATCTTCGCGGCAATGCCATTGGCTGTGTCGCTGGAGATAAAAGAAAGCACTGACAGGACTTAAATATAAGAATAACACGTACCACGCGCTTACGAAGACGCGGTGAGTAAAAAGAAAGAAATATAAATGTGCTGCCTGATTATGCGGGTCACCGGATGTTTTCTCTTGAGCTCGTTCGGCCCTCTTGCGACTTGTAGGTCTTCTACGCGTGCAGCATAGGACGGTCGTACGACTTCCTTTAAGAAATGACTGTGCCGACGACTATTATTGCATCATCTGCGTTCGGTTCAGAGTTGTATTTTTTTCCTAACGATACTGGTGTAACCTACCCTTGTCATTGTTTCTATGTATGTACAGTCAACAGCAAAAGTTTGCGGGACCGAAAGCTTCGCAAAAAATCTATACTACCACTTGGCCTCGCAACATAGCCGCGAATTAGATGTTACAGCCGCAAAAACATCTACCCAGTGAAACTTTTAATTCGAGGCTATGTTGCGAGGCTAACAGGTAGTATAGGTTTTTACGAAGTTTCTGATCCCGCAAACTTTTGCTGTTAAGTGTACATATGTGAATTTGTGACTTACACAACGGCTACATTTGCGAAGAGCTTCCAGATTCGCACATTCGAATATTATTTTCATGTAACCGTCACTGCCGCCACTACCGCCGATTGCTGGTTCGATTGGTAACTTGTTGTTGTTGTTTTGTGGGGTTTTACGTCCCAAAACCAGTTCTGATTATGAGAGACGCCGTAGTGGAGGGCTCCGGAAATTTCGACCACCTGGGGTTCTTTAACGTGCACTGACATCGCACAGCACACGGGCCTCAACATTTCGCCTCCATCGAAATGCAGCCGCCGCGGCCGGGATTCGATCCCGCGACCCTCGGATCAGCAGCCGAGTACCTTAGCCACTACACCACCGTGGCGGGGCGATTGGTAACTTGGCTGATATTTAGTATATGTTGATTTACATATGAAGGCTTATATGCGTCGAACCAACAGACAGGTTCGTATAATCCCATGTATGCTGACTGACAGAATACTGGAGGTAAGTGCACATTTGCCCCGTATAAATGAGAAAGAAAATTGTTACATCAATCCTTAACATATATGCGAATGCCTGTTCGCACGTATCTCCTAAGTACATCGAGCTCCCATGGAACAGCGCGTGAAATTCAAGAACCTGGCATAACTTGGTTTCATTTGAGTTACCCGTTGCGTACGTGCCACCATCACTTCATCCTTCTCCATTCCCTTGAACTTTTGATTTGCTTGGATGTACGTGTGCGCGCGACTGCAGCAAAAGATGCGGAAAATCTTTAAATATAGCTAGATACACGCTGAACGCGTATTTCGCTAAGCAAAGGCATCTCATCACCGTTCCACCCTCAATATCACGCTGTGCCTTCGCTTTTGTGGCATCGCTCCGATAAAGGCTTCGAACTGACTGATAGCTCCTTGTTTACATTTTAGCATAGACTTAGAACGCTATAGTGCATAAACTTACTAACTGCGAGCTACTAGAATTACTAGAAGAGTATATGAGAAGTCAAGCGTACATTTGGTTGAAGCATGGGCTTACTTGTACGCGTGGGGAATAATTATGTCCGATTTAATACAATCGGCTTGGCTAAAGCTTCGCTTAACTTTGATTCTAACGCTCTCTTTGTATGTGAACACCGTTCTCAAAAAGGGATGAATGACAAGGATATTACTGAGTAATTATATCCATCGTAATACGGTAGGACAGTACGTAATCAAGCACTACACCTATCATTTACTTCAAGTGTCTCGAGTTTGGCGTCTATATAACACCAACAAAAACGCTAATTATTTTCTTTTCGTTCAGTGTCCCTCCTACGCGCATACCAACGAAGAACTTAGGAAGTACGTTTATACTATAGGACCGGAAGACTCACGCAGACAATTAGCTCATTTTCATTACCATCGGCTGTTCAGGTACGTGAGAAATCATGCTGATGTGTGCGTGTTGTACGTTCGGTTATCTAAAGCTTTTCACTTTGCAGCAGTGAAGGTTCCTATATCCGAGAGAGATCAGGTCCGACCAAACGTTTCTTAATTTACTAATTGGGCGCCAGCCATTGCGCACGTGGTCGATATAACAATTATGCTTCTTACCAGATTTTTGCGATTTACGAAAACCTAACGAAGCACGAAAGAGGGAAATTTTGTTTGATACAGGCGGATATATATCCTTGAAAAGGATGTCGGTAACTGCTGCGTCTGAGCGTTACCTGTTAGGCGCTGTCATTTTTCATCCCATCTAATACTAGTTCGGCGTGCGCTGTTCTAACTGCATCGATACCAACATTTCACCATTCAAAATTCAAACCATGGAGTAGCACGGAGGAACTTTAGGAGGAGCCGAAGAGCGCCTTTCTCCTAAATATCCAATGTACTCGCTGGGACCAAATGTCGCTTTCGTTTGAGTGGGGGGTCACTGTGCGTTTAAGTCCCAATAGGCCCTTACGCTCTACGTAGAATTAAGAGCATTCTATTAATGTTAGATGTCCCCATAACCATAACACGGCACGCATTACGGTGTTGCGCTCAATCTTTCATCGCAGTGCTGGCGTTTGCGCTTGTATTTACCTGGTGAGCTAGACGCAAGCATACATACGCTTTGACGCACACTTGCGAGACATTTCCAGCGCAAGTTACATCCGCCGACTCGTTTCAGAACAACCTGGTCTTGACGCAAACTACTTGCGGTATAGTACACACATATTTGCGTGCGTTTGTTTGAACGCAGACACGCTGTCAGAAAAAAAAAAAGATAAAGAAGCAGCAACCGCTGCGCCCCAAGTAATCCAAGTGCAGACTGTTGCTCCGTGCACGAGAGCAAAGTTAGTAACATGCGTTGGTTTGTTTCCTTGGCCTTGGCGCGCATTAAAGAACGAAAACGACAAACACAGCGAGCGACAAGATTTAAGTGGGACGTTTCCTTTTTTCCTCCAACAGCTGCGAGCACGAAACCACGGCGAATAATACGTACTCCTACCGGCACATTCTACTTCGCCTTACGTGCGTAAAGACCCATTGTCTGCTTTCGCAGCAGTCGTAAAAGTGAAGCTCTACCCTTAAACTATCGCGTATATACAATACGGTTAGATTTCTTAATGAATGAAAGTTTCGTCTAACATCCGCGAACAGCCGGAAACGCAATTAAACTGGTTGAGTTTCCATACGGGACACCATGCACGCTTGTTTTATTACCCTTTTCCTTGAAAACACAACGCCTGTGAGAGCATACTGTATATTGCTTTCCTTTTTTTTGTTTGTTTCTTGCGTCCATACTTCGCAAAGTACTCGCTCATGATAAGCGCACAGTCGTGCGCTCAGAATGAGTAAGTCAAAGCTGAGTCGAATACTTCAGTTTACTCCTGCGTTGCTTTATAAGGAAGCAATCATCTTAATTGGGTACTTACGTCTGGACATGGTGCAAGCCTTTCGTTTATATGCGATTGTTGTGATCTTTTGGAAACAGCGGACCAGGCTTATGGCACCAACTCACGGCACGCGCGATAGATCCCAGCTAGAGTGTAGGTTTTGTGTGGTCAGTACAGTTCACATTAGTCAACAATAATGCTATATACGTATTTGCGCTAATGCTCTGATACCGCTGCTTCTGGAGTGTTCTTGTAGGACCTCTGAAGAAGGACACGTGCATCGTTCCCAAGCAAAAAAAAAAAAAAAAAAAAAAAGAGCAGAGTTGGACACATTGAAATGCCGGACTTAACGAGTCCGTCTAGTGGTTATGGCACTCGGCTGCTGATCCTAAGGCCACGGGATCGAATACCGGCCGCGGCGGCTGCATTTCGATGGAAGCGAAATGTTGAGGCCCCTGTGCTGTGCGATGTCAGTGCACGTTAAAGAACCCCAGGTGGTCGAAATTTCCGGAGACCTCCACTACGGCGTCTCTCGTAATGATATCGTGGTTTTGGGAGACGTAAAACCCCTGAAATAATTAGTTAAGCACGTTTTGCATCCCCTTGTTTGCCCTTGAGCAGCGGACCATCGCAAGCAAGTTGGGGCTTTCCTGGAATAACGCCTATGTTTACGTCTCTGCATTGGTTGAAGGTATAGCGTGTGGAAAAGGGAGATAAGCGAACTCTGTTTTTCCCCGTTCAAAACGCTCTAAATTAGAAACAGCAGTTTAGTACAACGCAAATACATTTCACGCTGAATACGGCCCTCTCATCTGTATCGCGGGAAACCTGACTCGAGGAGGATCCAAAATATTTCATAGGGGCATCAATTACATCGGCTCCTTTAAATTCGAAGCGAGAGAGTAGCAAAAAAAAAAAAAAGCTCAATCAATCAAAGAACTTTATTTTCCCCGAAACCAAAACCATTTACGGTGAAAAAAGGTGGCCGGGAAAGAAGATGTACAGTGACAGCTCGACAAAGCCCAAGACACCATGGGAATGTTCCGCGATGTTCATTAATCGCGGAACACTCTCAGGCGGATTTTTTTCTTCGTTAATTAAAATTTTGCTTTGAATTTCCTTTTTGGCATACCGCCATTAGAACGTCGTCGACTAACGTAAGAGTCACAGTTCGAGCAAACAAATGAAACAGGAAATAACAGTTTATAAAGGCCAGACACAGCAGCTCCGTAAGTGCCTAGTAAGGAAAAAGAAAAATAGAAAGACGGGGATAAAATAGCGCATTTAACACGAGACACCGAGCTTCGTGCTCGCAGAGTCACTAATCTGTAGTCGGCTCGGCGCCGATTCGCCGTATGATGAAGCATTCGCCAGACGCCACAAAAGCACAGACGGTGCCAACTGTATGTAGTCTCCACCTCGCCGCCGGAACGTCATGACAATAAACACGCGAGAACTCCTCGCTCTCGCCAAACCGGCGCAACCGCCGCACGAGGCGCTCACCTCCCGATGCTGAGAACGTGACCTACCGCGTAAAGAAAGGCGGCTGATTGCCGGGCCGTGGCTATTTGAACGAGTGTTACACGCATTCCCGACACTGCTCGTATATCTTTTCTCGTCTTATCCAATAAAGTTCGTCGATAGTCCAGGATGGAAAGGCGGTCAGCTCCGTAGAGTGTCGCAATAAAGCTTTGTTTACACAGCGCCGTTCACTTCGAAGAAGAATGTCTGGTTTATTATTTGACGCGTTTAATTCGGTTTTCTGTCTCCAGATCGTTTCTGCGTGGTTGCAGAAAGCTTTTCAAATGTTGTGTGTTACCGTCTGCCCGATTATGTCGATTCGAGTATATTTTTCGTTTTCTTTTCCTTTTCGGCATGTGGCACAAGGCAGAGTTGGGAGAGAGAGCACAGCCTGTTAGTGAGCGTACAAGACAACGCCGTAATTAACTAAAAGGGACATCCGATTTCATTTTGTCCAGACATTGCTGCTGTGTGCCGAGATTAAAAAAAAAAGAGAAAAAAAAAAGCAGGACGCTTTTCAAACACGGGGATTAGTTAGCAAGATCAATTGCCGAGGCGTTGATTCGAGGGTCGTGGGATCGAATCCCGGCCGCGGCGGCTGAGTTTCGATGAACGCGAAATGTTGAGGCCCGGGTGCTGTGCGATGTCAGTGCACGTTAAAGAACCTCAGGTGGTCGAAATTTCCGGAGCCCTCCGCTACGGCGTCTCTCATAATCATATCGTGGTTTTTGGGACGTTAAACCCAGTAATCAATCGATTGTCGAGGCCTTTCACGTAAAGAAAATACAAGGGCGCGAATGTTAGCCAGGTTTCTGTGACAATGCAGCATTGCGAGTTGATTGATTTGTGGGGTTTAACGCCCCAAAACCAGCTGTGATTATGAGAGACGCCGTAGTGGCGGGCTCCGGAAATTTCGACCACCTGGGTCTGACACCGCACAACATTACACAGGCCCCAACATTTCGTCTCCATCGAAATGCAGCCGCCGAAGCTGCGATTTGATCCCGCGACCTCCGGATCTGTAGCCGAGTGCCATGACCACTAGACCACCGTGGCGGCGTTGCATTGCGAGTTCGATTCGTTGAGACCGTTCATGCAAATAACAAATAATTCCCTATTTTAATCCCTTAAGCTTAGCACGACATCGCGCTGGTACCTCTTCGCATGACAGGCGCTAACCATGAAATATGTACCATATGTACGTCACCTTGATCGTAGTTTCTTCACATACTATATGTATCACGATAAAAGATGAAATTACTGCGTTTTCAACAAACAGATTTCACTGAAGTGAATGCGCCGCCTCAATTCCACTTCATAACATGTGAGGCCACTTCATTCTAAGCTTTTGAACACACCTATATGACGTAAAAGTAACATGCATCAAAGGCCAACGTTACAGGCATCAAAGGCCATCAAAGGCCCCAAATCGCCCAATGTTACACTCTGCATAAGCATCAAAGGGCCTTATCTCTGTAGGGGTGTAAATGCTACACCCTTCATAACAACGAGGTAGCAGCGATGAACGAGTCAGGCATCCATCTTTGACGGCTGCGCCAGGCGTCCCTCTTTGAGGGACGCCTGGCGCAGAGACTGCAAACCTGGTGACTGCAGTTGAAAACCGCTGAAATCAAGCATACTCGCAGAATTAAACGCTTCCTGTAAATGAGCAGTAAAAACCCGCAGTGATACACTAAACGTGCTACTTTGTGCGACCGTACATGTGCACCCAGTCGTACGCTAAGCAACACTGTACATAACTGTCTACAGAGCTATTGCGTTACAGCAAGACTGATAACTGGGCGAGTTGGTATGTACCCATATTTAAACTTTTTTAGCGCGCACAAAAGACACAGACAGCCGCAATTCTGATAAAAGCCGCAATCCTGATAAAATCTATACGCTTCTCATCGCAAACAACCAGTACGTGATTCGCTCCACGTCCATACTGTTGCGGACTTAAAGGGATCGGTAATGATAGCGGTCGAGAATCGGAGCCCGACCTCTTAATAGCTTGCGGAGTCACTATCAGATCAACAGTGGTTGGCGGGTCGCTCTTCATACGAGGGCAACGAATGAGTACAGGACGTCATTGACACGCGAAGCTTAGCGCATGGTTTGCTCAGGTCGTGTCCCCCTCCAGTGACAGTTTACCGTACTTGGGTCAGAGGCCAGTAATTAACTATCGGTCACACTCATCAAGATAAAGAGAGCAGTCTACTATGGAGCTTGTTCAGGCTAACCTTGAGCAACTCTCGCGCTTTCACTGCAGGATAACCGATATATGGGCAATTTGCTTCGGGTTCATAGCAACGCAGCGCTACAGGACAAAGACCAACGAAAAGGGCAAACTTATAGAACATGATCTGTGCCAACAGCGAAAATATTACTAGCATAAAATTCTCATATACGTCAAACGCCCTCATGCAGAAAAGAAAGAGTAAAGCCAGCTCCATGCCTCCGAAATTAGCTGGTGCAGGGATGTCAAGTTCACTGTCACCATCATGAAGCAGTGGTCTGGGGGGTCGGGAAGTGTGGAAGTGGCCAAGCGGGTCAAGGCCAAGGGGAGGTCTGCTTTTTCCCTTCTGCGCTATCCCAGACATTTCTTTCTTTCTTTCTTTCTTTCTTTCTTTCTTTCTTTCTTTCTTTCTTTCTTTCTTCTTTCTTTCTTTCTTCTTTCTTTCTTTCTTTCTTTCTTTCTCTTCATCAATGCCATGCGGCACTATAACTATCACTATCACTTGCATGTAGCTGTGGACGGGTGGCAAGAATACGGGTAGTGTGACGAGGGCAAGCACGGTGTTCCACTTTTTCCTTCTGCGTAGGCCGAAACTCTTGATCATTCATTTCTTTTCTTTGTTCCATTTCCTTCTTTCTCTATTGCTTTCTTTCTAAATTGTGCTTCGCGTAATCGCTAGCATGTAGCAGTGTGGATAGTGGGTCAAGGGTAAGAACGGTCCGTTTTTTTCCTTTCTGCGTGAGAGCTCCTCTGCTGACTGTGAAAGCCACTCCGTACGGTTTTACCTCGGCAGTAAACAGCTCTATTCTTAAAGCTCCTGCTAGTTCGTAAAGACAACGCCTCGGTGATAACAATGGAACAAGCCGCATTCTCTCACTCGTCGCAACGGAATAACTTGGGCGGCTTCCCTGTCCAAAGCAAACGTAACAAAAGTGAATCTGTTTATTAAGGCTTCATTTGTCCAAATATTTTTTAAGCAGGATTTTCAATCGGGCTAGTTGGTTCGTGTTCATCCGAATGAAACAGCGCGAAGAAGAACAAGGGCAAAAAAGGAACGTCCTGTGTCCGTCCTTCGCGCTGTTTCATTCAGATGATTTTTTTTTTTTTGTTACAGTGGTTTTGCTCTTTGAGCTATATGCAACCCAACTTGCGAAGTTTCTCTGCAACGCTGTAACGTAAGTCACTGTCGCATGCTAGCACTGTCATTGGAGCCCACTGGGTCACAATAACTGGGCTTGCGTGCCACTTCCAGCACTGCCGGCCACCATAAAAAATCCCACTGCGTCCAATAAAAAATCGACTGCGCTCGTAAAGATGATTAAATCAGTGCAGACATTTCAAGGATCTGTGCGCAAGCGTTACAGGTCATACTGCAGATTGTGTCGTTTAAAATTTCGTCCCTGGTCGGTATTGCGCCAAAAGCCCGTAAGAAATTGTCCTGGGTTCATTAAATTACCCACAGCTGTAGCCTCTAAAGTTGTAACGTGTTTTCAGAACGATGACCTGAATTCGAGAGATTTGCTGTTAGAGCCTAGAACTTGATGATAAACAGCTCCAAGGTCGCACGAAAGCTTTGCTTAATGGCAGAGCGCGCCGTGCGCTGGTAATATGCAGAGCTGATAATATCGAGGACGTGGCTCTTTCCTGGTCACGGAGACAGCATTTTAACAAGGGCGAAATGCAAGAACCCCATTGAACTTAGGTTTATAGGCACGCTAAAAACATATACCTCGGCTGGTCAAAATTAACTTGGTCACCACCACGACGTGTATCATAACCTTGTCGTTGTTCAGGCACAATAAACTTTCGAAATTACGCAATGTTCTGTTTCTTTTTCTTTCTTGTTAGTACATACACGTTAAACAGTGAATAAGTTGATGCGTCGCGCATCCTATAAAGGGACATACGTGAAACGTGTTGCCCGCCTGCTGCTTGGCTCAAATTTCACCCCATCGCTAAATAACAGACCACCAACGATCAAGTCATAGTTCCGCCACGTCCACTACGCAAAAACCTTGTATGTAGCGGCCGTGGCTGTTCACTGCGTGCACAGAGCAGTATAGTGCCTTATTGAGCTTGCGATATTTCTGGATCCTTCACTCATTGCCTAGAGCAAACTTCCATCCAACGCAATTGGCTTGACCTTTGCTGTTCGGTAAACAGGAGCGCCTACTCAGCACCGTGTAGGTTAGCGTTCGATCGGTCAGCCGCCCACCCTGTATTTTTTTTTTCTTCTGAGAGGAGCTGAGGTCTCCCATTAAGCTGATATATCCCTGAGAAAAGTGCACACGCGATCACGATCTGTGGACGTGACTAGAAGAGCCGCGCTCCACGAACGCCGATACAGTGGCCTGCAGTGTATACGGAGACGCCAGATGAATGCCCCGCACAGCCGCGGCCTCTCGACAGATTGGAACGAGTGAAATAGCGCTTGGTAATGCTAAGAGAGTGCCCGTCCCATCTCATCAGCGTTCACCATCTCTGCTACTATACAAGGTAACACAAACTAAGCGATTCGCCTCGGAAACGCTAAACACGAGGATTTACCTCAAGTGGACAGCGGTTGCTTCTCGAAAAAAAGGACGAACATTGCTACGTACCGTACGCAAGCATCACACAAACCAGCCATGTACACAGCGCACCGCTCGACCCCTAAGTTTTCTAAACAACGTACAAGAAAACAAAGATACTGTCCTTGTTCATGCTTTTAGTGCACCATCAAGGCCACTCGCTAAATTCTGTCACTTTCTCAACGTACAGCCTGCTTTGAAAACGTGACTCGTTCCGAGTATCGACGCAGCGAATGTTATTTCGACACCTTTTTTTTTTCTTTTTTCACTTTGGTGAAAACCTGTACGCGACGAGTTTCGCCGGTATGCAAACGAGAGTGTTAGCCCTTTCGCCTTGCCTTGGTTCTCCCGAGCTGTTTTCAAGGGCTCGCCCCGAGGCACCAGGCATGCGGATTTGCAGCGCCGATACCGCGGGAAGTGGGAAAAAAAGAAAATGAAAAGACGCTGTTGACCAAGAAGACCCCTGCGCACTACTCAACACGTCCCTGAAATAAGGCGAGGTGAAAAATAAAAGAGAGAAACAACCGAGGAAATAACTTACGGCCATGGCAAGAGCACTCGCAGAGCTATAGCGCACAGGCGATGTAAAACTGTAGCGGTGATTAATATTTTTTTTCGATGGCTTAAGTCTTCCGCAATGTCACGTCTTAGCTGCGAGTTCAATGTGTTCTGTAGTGACTAGGCTAGCGGCATCAATGCTCGAGGTTGAAAAAAGTGGGAACTACATCGGGTAGTGTATAACCTAAAGTATCGTAGCCAACGATCTCTATGCGACCTTCCACAGCCTCCATCTGCAAGAATTAATGCGTTTATTTCCTACTTCGGAATTCGCTTTGCGTTCTCGTTCAAAACGCCAATCGGTGAACTAAGCCTAACCGAAATACAAGAAAGAATATCCTGCAATCCACTTGACCGAGGCAACAGAATGTCATTGACTGGACAAACTTATGTCTCACACTTCGCGCCTGGTCGTTCGAGAGTATGAGCTAAAGTCAACGCCACGTTACGCCCACCACAATTCCATATATCGGATATTTTTTGCCACAGGTTTTTCATCAAAACAACCGCAATCGAATTAAGATAGATTTATTATCTATCAGGTTTTGCGTAATCTACAATAGCAACTCATTCCGAATAACAACAATGCCGCGGAAAACCAAATTTCCATTCGCACGTTTCATGAAAGCGTAAATGGTATGATTGAAGTCTGCATCATTGTTTTAGGCATTTCCGAAATAAAAACGGCAGAATAACTGAGTGAATTACACAAGGCCCCGTTTGTCATTCGCCAAAAGCAGGCATCACCAAGCGTGCGTAAAGGCGGCTATGCGTGGTCAAAAGGGAAAAAAAATTCTCCTGCTGCATGCAAACGTCAATGCACAAAAACGGGCACGCTTAACAGACGACTATATCCACCTCTTCGTGCTTACGACTATCAATACTGCTTTATGAGTAAGGAACATGCATTTTTATCCATCTCATGTCTACGTTTGACGTCGGAAGGTTCTGCCCACTGTCCCTTTAGGTCAGGGAAGCACAAAACGTCCAGAGGTAGATACAACATCGGATATGGCTTCAGTTATTCAGGAGATTCGGAAGGGGCAGCCGGAGGAGATGGTTTCGGAGACGTTGCTTCCGACTGCTTCGCTGACTGCTCCCGACAACGCTCGAGTTTTTCCAGCAGGTCTTGGGCGCCGCTAGAAGGCGACCCGGGAAAGGAGCCACGAGCCGTGGTCGGCGATTTGAAAGGCGGGCTACCCGAACCGGACGATTTTCTTGACAATGTTGGGGACTGCTTATTCGATTGTGATTCACCAGGAGCGCGATGTGGCCCCTGAGTGTCTGCTGCATGCCTAGAAGGGGAACCAGGAAAAGATGTGCACCGAGCTGCAGTCGGAGAGTGAAACGGGGTAGCCGAGGACGACTTCCGGGACGTTGCAGGGGACTGTTTCGCCGACTGTGTGCGGGGACTCTTTGGCTTTTTGGCCACGTCCTGGGCACGGCTACAAGACGGACCTGGGAGAGAAAGGTCTTGAAATTCAGCCGGGGATCTGTCAGCTTTGCGAACTATAGTGGGGCACTTGACAGAACTCTCGTCGAGGTCAAGCACGAGCTCCGAGCTGCCGTATGTAAACGTTGCAGCGGAATCTTGAGCAGCAGCGCGTTGAGTTGACTCGGAGTCTTGTTCCGAAGTGGGACTCTGCAGACGGCCATCAGCAGTGGCAAGGCCTGCGGGGGCGCCTTCAACACTGCCACGGACGATGTGTGCGGAATGACCCATAGCGGAACTACGTGCATGACCTTCGATATTGTCTCCTTTAGAGCTTCCTGCCTTGTCAGGTGTAGCAGTGACGCGCCCTTCGTTTGCGTTGGGCCCTGGTGAGGTACAAGAGAGCGAATCAGCTGCAGGCAAACTGGCAGCAGCGCACGAAAGATCTGATGCCCGTGGCTGTTGAACATTGTTGTCTTGCCCCGCTGGCCCGGAGTGTCACTCCTCGGCAGCAGCGGCCGTTCCACGTACGGTACCAGAGCTGTCTTCGAAGAAGTCGACACCGAGGATCCCGACAGGGTTTGGGTTACAGAGCCAAAGACATCTTTAGTCGCCCTGTCTTCGGGTAGCCTCGTTGGCTCCGAAACGTTTTCTAAGGGGGTTTCCAGCCCCAAAGTCGAGTCGCGTCGTGATGAACCACGCGAGCTGCCCCGCTGTGGTGAACCCGAGACCAGCTGTGGACTGTCTCGGTTCGACGACGCGCTGCTGTTTCGCTGCAAGGCAAGTCTCGCTGCGGCTGCGTCGGCAGCTCGCGCCGCCGCGATGGCCATGGCTATGGCCTCCGGGTTGGGTGCGCGTGGCATCGGTGGCGGCATCGGGATAGGAGCATTGTTTTCCGCGCCAGGGTTGATTAGCTGCACGCGGATGCTCACCGTAATGCCGTTCGTGTAGAACCTGTGAGCAGCAAACGAAAATGGTGGCTCTGTGGAATTATAAGCCATCGTAAAGCGCGTTATCAGTCGCCTTCTAAGAGGGAACGGAAGGAATCTATCTGAATGACAGGAAGGCCGATCACAAAGGACGTCTAGTTGGCTACCCTATGCTGGAGCAACGGGGAAGGGGAATAGAATGACGTAAAAAGGAACTTTAGCTAACGTCGATATATTGCCCTTGTTTAGTTCACGCTGAAATTGATCCATCTGCGACGTGTGGTGGACACGCACCATACGATCCCGGTGTGGAACAGGAAGCAGGTCCAGTGGTAGACGTAGGTGCGCGCTTTCCTGTTCTGCGTCGTCCACAGGTAGTGCACGAGCTGCCACGTGCAGAGCAGCATGTGGAAGAAGTGGAACTGCATGTCGCTGAAGAAAATGGCTGCGTCCGACGCCAGCGACGACCGGGGCCTGCGACAAATGACGCGCCGTACATGTGGCGCGTACGTGCTCTCTAGAATGATTAATTCGTGATGTTATCGCTCTAGCGATGAATCGAAGTCATCGGGCTCGGTGACACGCTCTGGAGTAATACAAAATACCTAGTATTCCGTTTCTAAAAAAAATTTTGCATCCCCAAGAGTGCTGATTTATTCCATGACTGGACTGGGTTTTCAATCCTATTTCACTCCTTGTCGTGTTTACACATCGTCTCTTATATGTTAGCGAAGTCTCATTTGTAGAGCTGCCATTCGGAGCGGCGGGCCACCACTGAAAAATAGGTCGGAAGAGAAAAAGATTTGCTTTGCAACTGGGGAGTAAAAAGGTTTAAAAAACGATAGATTTCGGGGAAGATGAAGGCTTGAGGAGATCACAAACTGTTGGATAGGGAATAATGCTGGAGCCAACGTTCCGACACGAGGGCTTCGTCATGACAGAGGCTACGTTCCTCGGTCTTCCTCAATGGGCCGCGTACCTGCTCTGGCAAAAGCTTTGTAGCCGCACTTGTGTATCAGTCCGCAAGGACTGCGCAGCCGCGAGAACTTTTCAGAACGACGCCGCAATAGCAGAGTCATAGGCGTTTGACGGTCGAATAAAGCAGCCGCCCCTCGTGTCTCACTTCCGTCCGCCTCTCTCTCTCTCTCTCTCTCTCTCCGGTGAAAGCTGCTGATTCGATAAAGATAAGCCCACTTGTGGAGGCATTGGTTTCAGAGACATTGCCTTTTCATCAATTTTTCATCAGGTGGGCGAAAATAAATGGCATGTATGTCTGTGCACCTTTTAATATTAAGCGCACTTTTATCTTCTTCATGCCAAGCCAACTCGTCCAGCTAAGTGTAGCTGACATGAACGTAGCACCCAGTGACCAACTAGCTTTGTTATTCTCGCACCAACCGAAACACGCGGATCAGCCGAACCGTTCGAAGCTATATAGGGATTGCGTACAAAGGCGATGCTGCCATCGGCGTACGCGGGCCGGCAGCATGCAGCTCTTAATAGGAAAGATAATAACAACTCACCGAACAGACCTCTCGTGTTCTATAAGAAGCACTCGTAGCACGCGTAAGAATAATACGCTTCGGGCCTTGCCCGCATGGCGGAACCAACCGCGCCCTTCGGCTTGTTACATATTTCATCCTGCCCGAGGTGTTACGTCGATCGGCACGAAGCACGTCGCCCCAATTTCGTCCACGAAATACAGTGAGGATTGCATCAAGCCCTACAGTTGTGCCGTTGTAAAAAAAGAAAAGCACGATGTTGTCAGCGCAATTAATCACGTTAAAAATCCTGACATTAGATGCATTAACGAAGATTAATTAGCGGTTGTGGACGAACCAAAAGCTTCGTAAGTTCCGTCCCAGGACCTCTATTAACAAAAAGAATTATCTTTTTGTGTAATTCTATCGCTAATGTAAATAAAAAAAACTTTCAGTAGCGAATGTAAGCCAAAGAATTTGTCTTCCAACAGAACCAAGAGCATGTACATTAGAAGCGCCACGACATATAATGTTAGGCCACACCGACAGTTGCATGACAAGTCCAGTGGTACGAAGTCTAAATATAGTGGTGCTCACTCGTAATGCATCCGATAACTGTTCAGTGGTACTGCAAAACAATTAGTTGTCGACAGCGAGTGTACAAGTGTGTGCATGCTATGGACAGTTGATAATACGAAACAAACTTTTTTTGTTACACGTTCGTAAAGACGTACATGGGCACTCTGAATGTAGCCATTAATGTTTCTGTTGGCTCGTTTTCGAGATGGCATTTGTTCCGATAAAGCCCCAACGTTTATCTTAGGGCTCACATAATGGTCGATGCGACACTTGCAATTATCAGCGAGAACAATCTCATCGGCTCAACCCAAACGCCAAGCTTTGTGTGCTCGAACACTGATCGTGTGCTGTGCTATTAAATGCCGATCCTTTGTGGTAAGCGTCCAGGAAGTGCCCAGCACGTAGCATTCCAGACTCACTCCCGCACGATGCTGTGTGAGAGCGCCGCGCTTATAGGCAATGGCTCTATTTCTGTAGAGTAGGGTAGCTTGTTGGGCGTGTTGGTTCATGGCGTAAAGAAATTCCAGCTGAAAACGACGCAAGCACAAAGAAGAATGAATGCACAGGACAGAGCTGGACTTACAACTGAAGTTTATTGGAAAATTTTTGTTCTAGTTAAACTACACCGCACATGCGCAAGCACCAGACGTTGTAGGACAACCCCGATAACACACCGTACAAAATACAAGAAATGATACGAAACACACGGGGAACAACGTGTCACTGCCTAGTTTTAAATGATCTTGACACGTGCTCTGCATCGCATCGTAAGTGGTTTTTCAGAAATTCCATCTCTTTATCATTGAGATGTACCGAAGGTTCACTGACATATAAATCGGCACCCAACTTCCTGATATGGAGAGCTTCACTTATCTCCCTTTCCAATTTGCCGCGCTCTCTCCCCACTATTGATACACCCTGAAAATCTGCTTCACACCCGCACCTTTTGCAATGCAAAGGTAAATTTCCCCCTGTACCTGTTGGGAGCAGATTGCGATGTTCACTCATGCGTTCATTAATGCACCGCCCACTCTGGCCCACGTAGGAGCCACCGCACGAAAGAGGAATCTGATAAATTACGGATGTTGCACAATTCGTAAACGTGCACCCGTTTCGTGTGATTTTTTACACAGTCACTGCTTGGAAGTTTCCTCTCTCCAGTGATCCTCCTGCATAGCTTTGCAAGTCCAGCTCTGTCCTATGCATTCCTTCTTCCTTGTGCTTGCGTCGTTTTCAGCTGGAATTTTTTTTACGGCTCTATTTCAGCTTGACACAAACGCTGTAGTCCGCCGCGGTGGTGTATTGGTTACGGTACACGGCTTCCACCCAAAAAACGCGGGTTCGACCCCGGCCGCGGCGGTCGCATTTTCGATGGAGGCGAAAATGCCAGAGGCTCGTGTACTGTGCGTTGTCAGTGCACGTTAAAGAACCCCAGGTGGTCTAAATTTCCGGAGCCCTCCACTACGACCCCTTCCTCCATCTCTTTCGCTCCCTTGCCCCCCACCCCCCACGGACGCTTAGCCGTGCTCCCTACATGGGCTGCAGAAATTAGCGTCCTTTCCTAACCGAACCACAATCATCATCATCAAACGCTGTCAGAATCGTGATATCGTCGGCCGGCAAACATGCGCTGACGGCAAGGAATTGCCGCCTGGTAACTTCCGTGGGAGTCCGCGTACATCTTGCGAAACACCCTGTTCCGGAAGCTCTCGCGGCCTTCTTACTACAACCTGCAACAGGGGGATCGAACGCAATTCGCTCGCGTAAACAACAACCTCCCGACGTGAAGTGCGTGAGTTGTCGATAAGGAATCAAACACGACTCGCATACAGCGTCTGGAAGTATGCGCGGCCCCTTCTGTACAGTCGTGGAAACAGGAGCGCAGAGAAGGCTTTAGGCATTGTCGTGGCGCTCCGATGAGATGCCAATCTCGGCCTTCCGGCAATGTTCGTCCCCGCAACGTCAGCGACACGCATGGCCAAGTCAACGTTACTGCGAGAAAGCCGACCGTGAGACTCTCGCCAACTCACTCCCACTCTCTCTTGCCGACAAATTTCTCGACTTCACTCTCACTTCATGAACACCGTAGCGAAATCTACCGAGGGTGAAGTGAATCGGAACGAAACAAGGCAACAAGGCAATTGAACAACACACTCTCTCTAGCCGACACAGGCATAAAGTGAGGCACAAATGAACCGGTTAAGATTAGAAGCGGCAGCGCGCCGAGCACGTTTTATTATTTTGTTTGTTTGTTTGTTCATTTCTTTATTGTCCAGGCTCTTTCTTTTTCTATTTCTTTGCAGCAAGCATTACACTGCATATATGTCAAGGACGCACACATATCATGCGACACTGATCGTAGAGCAGATCCGTCCTTTCAAGAGGCCTTGTCAGCATTTTCGTGTACTTATATTTTTGGGACAAGCGCGAAGTTTGAGCACGTTTCCTTAGTGAAGGCTGCGAGATCAACCCCGGTCTCAAGGTCATTACAAGTGGAGTTGTATAAACCGCGAATTTGCGAGTCACAATAAGCACGGGTTAGAGCTGTATCGTATGTATTTCATTTAATGCGTAACTCTCTAAGCATGGCTGACCGTGAGCGTTGATTGAGGTATGCGCTTGCAACATAAACGCCACGCATTTGCTTTCGAGGTTATAACGTCACCTGACGCTGTGCCTGACCGCTTGGAATGCGTTCAAATGAGGGCTACATATACTACGGCACATTCGAGACAAATAAAGTAAGCTGCTTGCCTCGTCCAAAACTCGATGGCTAAAACAGGAAGTTGGCCTATAGCTATAGTTTGACTAGCCTGACGTTTTAGTAGCGCTACAGATAGAACACATGAAGAAGGCAGTAATCTGCATCACACGAACAGCGTTACACGTAACTATTCGTTCCCAAGAGGCGGTCTCATGCGTTAGCGATTTTCACTAATACTTTTCGATTCCCAACTGGCAGGTGATTATGTATCCCCGCTGCATTCGTCGTTGTTGTTCATAGCGTAGTGTTACTTCTTATTTTCACGTTCAACGAACTGATAACTCTGCGACTGATTTCTGGGGCGTTACGTTCCAAAACCACGACATGATTATGAGAGACGCCGCTCCGAAAATTCCGACCTCCTAGTGTTCTTTAACGTGCACTGACATCGCACATTACATGGACATAAACATTTCGCCTCCATCGAAATGCAGCAGCCGCGACCGGGATTCGATCCCGCGACCTTCAGATCAGATATAGCAGCCGAGTGCCATAACCACTATAGACCAACGCGGCGGGGCAGAACTCTGTCCATTACACGTTTGCGCTACAACATTCTACTTCGTCTCTATATTTACGGGTGAGTCTGAAGATTGCGGACTACGTTGAGTTCCAAACCTAATGGCCAGGACTACGCACCCGCATCCGACAGCTATACCGACAGCAACCGAAAGGACGCACTAGAATTGCATGCACGCACACCTAGCCGCTCCTTTGCGTGTCGCACGCCGCATGCAGAAATATTTATTACCACGCTGCCTCAGAGTAGCGGCAACAGTGACGTCAGTGAATGATTTACTGGCGTGCGAGCGAAAGAGGTAAGAAAAACAAGCAATTTCGAACCTGTCCGTTTGCACTTCCTTGCGCCCGGAAACTTGCACATTCATTCTAAAAGAGAACTCTCTCTCATTATTTTGTTTAGTCCAGAGGGGCGAGACACAGAGGCGCCCTCCAAAGAATGTAGTCCTTCATAGCTAAGAGGTCCGTACAAGAGCCTCCTCGGAAACAGCTGCTCTCGGGGGCATGTATGGCGATAAAATGGTGGGCGCGTAGCGCTGCGTGCTTTTACTATAAAGTTAGGCGCAACGCTTTTTGTGGCAGATTGATAGCGTTCAATGTGACCGCGTTCCGTGATGAGGTTCGGTTTTAATTTACGAAGCCTCCCAGCGGCATTCTGTCCGAGTATCGAGTCTGTATCGAGCGCTTCAGGTCCGTTGCGACCGCTGACAAAAAACGTGAAAAAAGCTCCTAGCCTTCACTGAATCTGCGCGAACCAACCATCATATTGTATGGAAGACACCAACACGTTAGAACCGTGTTAAGTACCTCCTCCTCTTTTACGGACAATTGTCGTAAATAATTTAAGGAGAATGGCGTTCGCGAATGCGGCCCATATTCATTATTTCATAGGCCAGAGAAGAGTTGTATTTGTAGGAACAGGCTCCACTCAGTTGCGACACGGAAATTATTACAGTGAAAATTGCTACGCAAACGATAAGCCACAAAAGGCGGCTCGCACTCGTCCCTGTCTTGTCGGATGCTTATTACTGGACCGCGTTCGTTATAGGAAACGGCTTTAGAGGGAAAATAGTACTAAGTACGCATAGCTTTCGTTGAAGGCGTTGCCTAAGTTGACGTGCTGTAAAGGAAATAAAAGGAAGCAAGTGCGAGGAAACAAAGACAAAAAAAATGTAGGCCAGACGGAAACCCACTCTTCACGAAACGTTCCGCGGGAGTAATTAGAGCGCGAACAGCTGCGTGCCCGAACCATCTTCGCATCCAGTGTTCGTGACTGCAGCTGCCGCGGCTGTTGATGGAAGAGTGTTTTCGCGATTGGCGGGAGTGGTCAGCAGGGCACGCGAGAGATCAATTATGATTAAATATAGCTGATTGATATTATGTTTCCAGTTAAAGAATCTTGTTTATTTTTGCCCTAATTCTTCCTTGTATGTTTGTGTTTATCACTGTATTAAGACTATCTCCGCGTTTTATATATGTGCAACGTACCAATGTTTTATACATGTAACCTGCCGTGCCTGAAATTAAGGTGGCAGGGACCACTGTCAAGCCGTATATACGGCTTTTAGTCCCGCCACCTCCTTCCAGAAGGAAAATTAAGTTTGATTGATTGATTGATTGATTGATTGATTGGGGTTTCGTAAAAAGCAGTTAATAACCTGCGTGGATGACTGACGCACGAGGACGACCATTGGCGTATTAAGTATAAGATAAGAAATCGAAATATGTGGTTGTATTATAGTGAGGCAGCTTATAGAAGTCCCATAAACGCTAGATTCACGGTTCATCGTTTACGGTGGTTCAGTGACTATTTCGTGTGAAAAGTTGGTAAACAGGGAAGAGTTGTCAGTGTGTCCTCATTGTTGATTCGAACTTGCGCGACTAGACGTGCCTTTAGAGAACAGTCGGGACCACCTTGCGTCACTACTCTTCGCAAGCTGAAAGACATGCAATCTTTCCTGAGGCTAAAATTTCGTCGTCGTTGCACGTACTGCAAAGCCGGCTCACTTGGCCTTGCGGCTAGGTAATTATTCAGTTTAATCTGGCTTGAATAAAGTGTACTGGCGCTAGAAAAGACGCAGCAGTTATGGTAGTGACAAAGTAAGAAAAACTGCCGAGTATTTTACTTTCGCACACACAAGCGATTATTTTAATGTAAGGCTACGCTAGACCTATCCCCCGAACCATACGCGTATTATCAGTGTCCTTATACGCAAACGACGCCCGATTACGCTTGTCGACAGCCGATTCCCACGGTCGCTAGACGGGTTTCGCATCTGCTTTTCGTTGCCACCGCATTCCACGGTCATTCCATCGTTCCTTCCTCCCGCCTCCGCGGAGACACAGGGTAGCCAGAAAGAGAAGGGCTATGAAGGTGGCGCAAAGAAAACTTCGCGGCAGCCCGACGACGTCCCTAGGGCTTTGCAAGCAACCACGAACCTGTCGAATTACAGACGTTGGTTCAACTCAAGACATCGTTATTTCTCATCATATATATTGTCGAATCCTGTAATCGTGGAATTTCGAGCGAGTCGGCTAGGTCCCATACAGGGTTCCTCTAAGCCAACATCAAACCCGGCACGTTTGTGCATTCGTCAAAAATGCGGAAGTGCACCTGTGCAGTTACCTGCCCATGCAAAGCAGATAAGAAATCGTCAAAGTGTACAGAAAGAAAAACGAATGTCGTCAATCGAATCCGCGGCGTTGCACCTTTCTGCCCGCGCCCGCCGTGGTATAGCTCAGCGGCTATGCACTGCTCGAGGACCCAGGTTCGAGTCCCAGGCCACAGAGGTCGCATTTGGATTGGCGCGAAATGCAAACACGCACCCATGTACTTGAACATAAGTGTGCGCTTAAGGAACCCACGCAAGTGGTCAAAATTGAATCGGAGTTCCCGAGTACGGCGGGTCTCATAAGCGTATTGTGCCTTTAGCGTGTAAAACCACTCACTTACGAAGCACGAACCTTTGAACTAGTTGGCGCTGCGCTTGTTCGACGAAGAGCGAATAATTGGCGATTAAGAACCATACCGACGAAAGTGACAATGTGAAGACACGATGAGAAAGAAGCTCAGGGCTAGACAGAGGCTTGCATCTATATGAACAGTTCAATAAAACTGCTTCTTGGGCTAGTTGGTTCATTATAAAGTGCAAATGCTTCGTTGTTTGATGCCGAGATGCATCTGTTTCGCATGCATTTGAAATGATTGGCATACTTGCTTTGTAGTATGATTGCCCTGTGTTGCGCATGTGCTATAGTATAAATAGACAACCCTTTTTTCTGTCCTGAATAAATCAGTTGGTAGTGGCGCTTTGTGTGTTTGTGTGTCCCTCTCTTTTGTTTGTTGAATTTGCGCCCTGTAAGCATTTGCGCTTTATTATGAACAGTTCGTTAAAAAATCTGAGAATGTCGCGGGAGCCAACGTTTCGGTAAATGGGTCTGTCAGTATCAGGACGCCCACTAGTTGCCGCCCTGACGAAGACAAGTCCACTTGTCGAAACGTTGGCTCCATCGAAGAAATATCCACAGAAGCTAACCTCTTTTCTTTTTTTCCTACCCCCGTGGCAACTCACCCGAGGTAGATGGTGTGGAAGGCGAGCACGAAGAGCGATGCCATGACCCGGGTTAGGGCGGCCATGCTGGGTATCCCGTGGACGCAAGCGTCTATCACCACACCCAGATCGGAGGCGGCCCGAGCCACGTGGAAGAACTCGTCGCACAGGAAGAACAGCGTCTCCCACCGCAAAAGGCTCATGGCCGATGCTGGTGGGCCAGCGGGGCTCTGCGCGCAGGTGTTTCATAACCACAACCATAACCATAACCACACCACCACCGCCATCACCACCACATCATCATCATCATCATCATTATTATGTCTACGCCCACTGCAGGGCAAAAGTGCCTCATGTGACATCATAAGTTGAAAGAAGAGCGGGCACTTTTCCAGTTGCGTTCGAAAGCAAACTGCGAAATTCCTGACGCGTGCAGTCCAATCACTTTTGGCTCGCAAGTTCACAGAAACATCCACGCCTTACCGGCACCGTCTTCTGACTTCGTTGAAAAAGTGCCACAGGGCCTCTTTAAGACGCTCCTGGGCTAACCGCGGCTACGTTGCTCCCTGCAAATTTCTTGATCTCATCCGACTATCTTATTTTCCGCCGACCACACTGGCCCTCCCTTGGAATCCACTCCGTTACCTTTAACGACCACCGGTTATCTTGCTATGCGACGACGTGCGCTGCCTATGTGCACTTGTTCTTGATTCCCACTGAGCACGTAGGTACAGTATGGCTTCACCAGTTGTCAGTATTGCCTCACTGGGCTGCTTAAATTGTATTCACTTTGTTTTATTTAGCGCTCGTTTATTTGTTTTTACTTTTTCATTCTCAAATTTATATTGCTACACTTGTTTCAACCCTTCAAGTCTTTCTTCTTACTGTTGAATCGAGTGTTTTCGATTTTGGTTAGTCATATGTCCCTCCCCTCTGTAATGTGCAAACCTTGAATATAAGTGAATGAATGAATGAATGAATGAATGAATGAATGAATGAATGAATGAATGAATGCGGATGAAGGGTAAATTAGGGAGGTTAAATGAGGCACTGGACACATACGCAACTGTAATCAACTTCGAGAAGGGAATTTGCATTAAAATTATGTACAAGTTAAATCTATTCGACATATTTGCGCCATAAAAACATTTACTAATCCAATTATTCTATTGCGAGGCTGTCTGAATACATTATGATACCATTTTAAAGGGACCCTGCAACACTGCCAATCGGTCGTGGAGGCTACTGTGAACATGTGAGCCAAATATTAGTGCACTGCACGTACCACGGCATGTGCAACTTGGCTTGAAATACCGCTGGGAAGCGGCTCCTCTTCTTCCGACAAATGACGTCACTGGGGTCGCCGAGTACGTCGCTTGTGTCAGAAGTAGCATTGGTTGATCTCATAACCGTTGGAAGGTCCTCTGAAATGCTTTATTTGTTCGTTCTTTAGTTCAACAAATAAGTACAATGCATGTACCCATCTATAAGAAGAACGAGAAAATTCAAGCGGCCCAATCGGTGCTGCCAGTGACGTCATTTGTTGAAAGAGGAGCAGGAACCTTCCAGCTGTATTTGAGGCCGAATTGCTGATTCCCTGGTGCATGAAGCGCAATAACCTATGGCTCCCATGTTCACAGGAGTCACAGCGGCTTATTTACACCGTTTTCTGGCTATGTTTAAAATGTGTTGCATGAATGCCTTCAATGCAAATGATATTTGGCGCTGCGAAATACAGACTAAACAAGTACGTTGGCCTGCGATACATCGGTAGTGCAGTGCCATTCAGCCCGAAATAAATAAAGCAACCGCGGAGAACAGCGTTTAAAATCGAATGAACGGAAAACACTGCGCAGCACGGGAACAGGAAGTTATCAAGATTGCAAAAGGAGGCTGAAAGAACAGACATGTGAAGGCGAGACAACATTTTTCTCGTTACGGCAAATCCTCGTATCTCCTTGCTACCGAAACAAAACAAAAAGAAAGAAGAATTAAAGATGAGCCCATTTCTTCATTCAATGCTCATCCATGATCGTCAGACTCACACGCTCACTCACCCAAAAAATCAACCATTTATTCACCAACCCACCCACTCAATGTCCACCTACACATGTATACCGGCACGAACGCACACATCACGCTTTCTCGGATCCATCTACCTATTCCCATAGCAATTTATTAGTTCACCTTTGCCATTCTCATCCTTAATTTATTTTTATCCGCCTGCCCACTCGTTGGATATGTATAGCTACGTATAATGCTAGTCTGCCGTAGCATAGCTGAAACACGTGTATTGTAAAGACAAACGCTTGTTTATCGACACCCTTATTCGCCTTCATTTCATGACCTACAGTGTTTTCAAACTACACAAGCCAACTAAACCAGCAGGGAGATGCTCTAAGTTGCGTTATCTTTTTCCGTCAAGAAAGTGCATCCCTGCAAGAAACCCTTATAATTTTTTTTTCCACCCCAATGATTTATACAAATGCAAACTGGTCGCCTAGGGTCTACCTCCGTACTAAAGGTACCAGTGAATCTCGCCCATTGATCGCGCTGATGTGTTGGTCTCTTACTCTATTCCTTCTCGTTTTAGGGGCGAAGCTCCTTAAAGCGGCACCCGTTCGTCCCTCGTCGTAGTCGTAGTAGTGCGTAACCAGTCTTACGCTTTGACCTCCAAGGTGGTGCCGGTGGGAGATTTCTCCTGTGCGTTGTTGAACAATAAAAAATTCGCAGCGTGCGCGTTAACTAAAAGCCGAATTCTTCTGTCTCTCATTCCCCATTAGCAGCCATTTCGTGCGTCCCCGATGTATGTAGTAGTAGTAGTAGTAGTAGTTAGTAGTAGGTAGCCACCGGCGCGTGCCTGCTGGAGCGCACGCACGCGCCGAGGGCGAGCGCGTGGCACCTGGCGCTCGCCCTCGCCGCGAGCGCCGGGAGCCACGCGCTCCCCGGCAAACTCGACACTGCCCCGGCAAACGCGAGTTTCTTGATTGAGAAATACCGACTGCTCGCGTTGGAGAAGCGTTCACCGGCAAAACCCATATATATATATATATATATATATATGTCATGTAGACTTTGTGCGTACCATTTGTAGTAGAAGCTTGAGAAAGGCCGGTCTCGCGGCCGAAACGTCGTAATAAATGTTATGTTTTTTCAACGTGACCCTTTGATTCTATAATTGACCTGCTGCCAAGGATTTATCTTTGAAATATATATATATATATATATATATATATATATATATATATATATATATATATATATATATATATATATATATACACTGGATCTTGACTTGCAATGAAGTGCCGCTGGGAGATTTCACTTGTGCATTGTGCATAGTTGAACCGTGAGGATTCGTAGCATGCGCGTTAACTAAATTAATCCGGAACTCGGCACGATCTACGATGCACATCCCGAGCTTCGCCCACTCATCATCATTCACTCCGTGGATATGCTGTAAATTTTTTTTCACTTATTACTTCCCGACGTTCTATGTCGAAACTAACAACTCCAGTTACCAACAAAATATAATGGACGAAAGATGGTTGTGAAACTCATTACAATCAGACTCCCCTAGAGAGGACGCTTTTCATTGGAGTACGCAAGTACGCAACGCGTGCGTTGGCCACGCCTCGTGCCTACTGCAGGGCGAACTCATTTGCATTCAAGTGCTCAAAGGGGATTAAATCGGATACGAGGAATATAGCGATACGATATCTCCACTGGACACTTTCTTCTCTCAAAGAATTGAGCAAGTTGAACTCGTTTCGGATTGAATATTAATGAGGCATTTCGCCCAAGGCAACTGAACGACGCTTCACGCTCTACAGACATTACGAAAAAATTCTGGCAATGGATTATGCGCCAGGTTTTGGAGCTCTTCGAGCATTCATGTCGGTCGGTGACCGACGACGCCTTGCATGGCGGCAGATGAATCTGGAAAAAAAGTAAGCAACCTGCGCCCTGCAGTCTCGCGTTGCTGTCGACGTCATCGCACGATTGTTGTGACGTTGCACTGACGCAGTTTGTTTTCTGGCTAAACGTTCTTTATCCTCGTTTCTGAATCTATTAAATGAGACCGGCCACTCGAGAGTGGCAGTGCAATTCATCGCTCGGGGGCGAATAGTTTTTCAAGTACCTCACTGCACAATCCCAATCTCTCTCTTTCACACACACACACACACACACACACACACACACGCACACGCACACGCACACGCACACACACACACACACACACACACACACACACACACACACACACACACACACACAATCAACAGCTAAAAAAGGCGATGAAACTATACGGAGCAGTGTCTCGAGAAAGTCTCGAGAAAGTCCTAAAAAGTCCTAGAAAGTCCCGAGAAAGTCCTAAAACAGAATTTTTCGATGTTAGGTGGTCACCCGTTCCGTGCGTGCAGGGACACCAGTAACACTGTTTACTGGGCTTCTGCAACATTAATTTACAAATGAATATTACTCTCCATCGCGAAGCAACGCTATCGGGTGTGCGTAACATATAATTGTAACTAATATTTTTCTTTATTTGGCGCAAGATAATTGAACCTGCGATGGTATTTCTTTGGTTTTTCGTTGCACTTGGGAGTTTGACACACATCGCCGAGCGTGACGCTACCGGTCATTTTTTCTTTCCACGACTTTCAGGGCCAACTTAAAAATATTAATCTTTCTTTTTTTAATGGGGTACAAGTATGCTCGTTTGCGTCTATGTGAGAAAAGGTCTTCTCATTGTCGCCACAACAACAACAACAACAACAACAAAATCTGAGTGGCAGACAGTCCCTTTAAAAAGTGACAGAGTGGGAGAATGTATACTTTTTTTTTTCGAGATAACCCATCCAAAATAAGTGGAAGCGGATACTCACCGCGCTTCCCGCCGGGCTTGACTACAACCTTGACAAAGGTAACGCTTATCCGTCTTTCCCGATTAAAGTGATTTGGACCGGCACCCTCGGCTTGCTTGGTCTTCATATTGTGCGTCACATTTGTCTGTAAGGTAGCAGATAAATAAGTGCTATGTTGACGATAAGCGACTTTCACCGTCACAATATCAAGTATGTTGATCAAGTACAGACTACACAGTCGCCGTATTTCCTCAAGCGTGTACATTTCTGACAACCGCGTGTAGCACCAACATGGGCGCACTGCAGATCAATCTACTAACAACTGGTACGCTTCAAGTCAGCAGTAAGCAGTCTGTATCTCCAAATTTGTTTATTATTTCATTTTTTTCTTTTTTTAATACTCTTTCGACTACATCTTCCTTATACAAAAAACAGCGCTATTGCTCTATTAGGATTACAGTCATCAGCTGCACTTATCATTTTATTTAGCTGCCTGGCTCAAGTTCCTTCTTGTGAAAGGGACACTAAAGAAAAATAACAAATTACTTTAGACCGCTAAATTATTCTTTGGTGATATCGTCCTCATTATTTTACCAAGGTGGGTTCAGTAAAATAGAACAGGGAGTGAAGGCCTAAGTCCCACTGTTGAGTTCCCCTATAGTAGTTCCGCGTCGAACTCTCTGCCCCGCCACGGTGGTCTAGTGGCTATGGTACTCGGCTGCTGATCCGAGGGTCGCGGGATCGAATCCCGGCCGCGGCAGCTGCATTTCGATGGAGGCGAAATGTTGAGGCCCGTGTGCTGTGCGATGTCAGTGCACGCTAAAGAACCCCAGGTGGTCGAAATTTCGGGAGCCCTTCACTACGGCGTCTCTCATAATCAGAGCTGGTTTTCGGGACGTTAAACCCCACAAAACAACAACTCTCTGCACCCGACTGTTAACGTGACGTCATGGATTTCAACAAGCTTTATTTTTTGTATTTTAGCTACAGCAGTGAAACGAAATTTCCAGAAGCTCTCTCTGTCTCTCTCTCTAAAGCATGGTATGACACGTCTCCGGCCAGTTAAGAAGACTAATTTGCTTCATTTTTACTGATTAAGAAGTATGTTGGCCCTATACGCCGAAATATATGACGTCACGACGAGTATGCGTCAGAACTTCGCCACTTCACGCATTTTGTCGTTTAGTAGGTACCTTATCGCGACAAAAGTGGTTCATTGTGCTGGGAGGTGCTAATTCAACAATAAAAGAAAAACCGTTTCCTTTTAGCGATGGTAAGGAGTTGGGTGCTCCAGCGAGCCGCACGCACGTGAGTAACAGCACATCAGACCATCGAGCAAGCTGCAGCCTAAACGTCGTGACGTACTTTTACCACGTGACCCCTTCTGTGTGACGACGTCATGGCACAGTCTTCAAAGAGGAAACTAAAAGTGTTTGTACAAACACTTAGTGTGCTCTGATGTCTACCAGTATCGCTAAAAGACGGCGGCGTCTTTTCAGTACACCACCAAGCAAAGCTGACTGTGTAATGTAAGCGAAGGCACACGTGACTCACCGAAGTCTCAAGCCGTGAAACGCCAGCAGCACAGCGTAGCGCACGAAGTTGGCAACGCGGTAATCGTCCTTGGCGCTGGCGAACACCACACCGAGGACCTGCAAAGCGCCGCGTGGCAAACGGGGAATGATGCTCGGCATTACTGCATAGGATGACGAACGCCAGTATAAGCTGGCGTTCGCACTGGCGTTCACATTGTTGTTAGGAGGACGAACGCCAGCGTGACACGTTGGAGTTTATACAGGGGTTCACATTATACATTGCTAAGAAGGCGAAAGCCAGCATGATAAGCACGTTATAGCGTACCGTACTGCGTCCGTCGCGGTGGTCTAGTGGTTGTGATGCTTGTCTGCAGATCCACAGAACATGGGCACAAACCTGACCGCGGCGGTCGCATTTTCGATGGAGGCGAAAATGCGGGTGGTCAAAATTTCCGGAGTCCCCCACTACGCCTTTTATCTCCTTTCTACTCTTCTATTCCATTTCCCTTATCCTCACGGACGTTGAGCCGCGCTCCCGATATGTGTTGCAAATAAATGCGTTCCTCTTCGCCCGATTCACGCGTGAGAGGTGCAGATGGATTATGCTTGAGGCTCCTTCCGTCACGCGTAGAGCTTTAGATAGAGCACTAAGTAAAGCGCACCTTGATAACGGCGCAGATGGCGCAATAGACGTGGAAGATGGCGTCCATCTGCTGCATGTCCGCCTCCATCGCCGCCATCTTGGTTCACTGAGGAGGAGCAGCGTTCAGCTGCTGTATGGTGATGTGGTGCTGAAAGAACCTGTGGCAGATACACACAAAAAGTAATATTGTGAGCCCTTCCACTATGTGGCGGTGGATAACCAACGAGCACACGATGCGCAGGTGACATGGCGGAGGCCAGTTTGGCATCAAAAGTAGAGGTGTGCACAGGCTCCGGGTAGCCCGAAAGCCCGAGCCCGGCCAGTGGCCCGAGCCCGACCCGGCCCACGGGCCGGGCTGGGGCGGGCCGACGTATTTTCACCTCGGGCCCGGGCCGGGCTCGGGCTACTTGGAGTTTTATCGGGCCGGGCTCGGGCCCGGCGCAAAGCCCGACTCAAGCCCGAAATATAGAGAATGAGCGGGAATTGTTTTCCAGCACGCATACAGCGCCTTTCCGCGACCGCCCTTTACCGCTTTTCCTTTCCATTTGCTACTTTAAACAAAAGGGGAGCAGGTAAAGCACTGCCTCTGTTGCACTCCGACAAACAGAGAAGTAACACCACCTGAGCTGGTGACGGCGCCACGCGACTGTTCGTGTTAGATTTGAGGCCAAATCCCATATGAGTGAAAATGCACGCGACAGCGACGAGCGACCCGACGTAGATCGCCTTCTTGCAAGCTGACGCTTGCATGGCGATGCCCCATACACGTGACGGGTTTGGCGAGCGAACTCCAATGTTGCTGGCATGAGGCAAAGTGCCGCGCTGTCGCAGGTATGCAATGCAAATAAAAAATTTGTTGCATGTTGGTACGTAAAACGTTTACCGTTCTCTCGCAGTATTTTTTATATGCATGCCCATATTATTATGTTATTTGTTGGTGTACAGCTGATGTGCTTAGCGTCGAAAAGACGGGCCGGGCCGGGCCCGGGATTGTGTTTTCGTACGTCGGGCAGGGCCGGGCGGGCTCACAGCCCTTTGCCGTCGGGCTCGGGCGGGCCTTCGACAAAGTCAGCGGGCCCGGGCCGGGCTCGGGTTCGGAAATACGGCCCGTGCACAGCTCTAATCAAAAGCCAGATTGTGAACACGCCCGTCAACGTTAAAACCACTGTGCAGAGCCAACATCACAAAACATCGACGACTACAATACACCACCATAGATATGCACATTAAGCTGCGTTCGCTCGCCAGGCCCCTTTACAAGACCAAATCCTTCGCTACGCGACATGCGTGGACGGCTATTCTCTTTACCAGCAGGCTTCACCGCAAAACACAACGCGTGAAAGCCACCTTGAAAGCACTAGCTAACATCAACACCCCTAAGGTGGGCTTCGCTTTTCAACATGAACGCATTGCTAGGGAGACGTCGTTTTCAGTGTCAATATACGTGCCATCTTATGCCGAAATATGTCATCTTATGCCGGCCCCAGGATTGTTTGTTGTCGCCACAAGGTACGCGCGTGTTATGGCAGAGTGCCGACGGTTACCTCCATTTCAGACAGCCTGAGAAAACTAGCTTTTCTTTCGATTTTTTTTCTTTTTCTGTGCCCAGACGCCATGAGTCCCCGGAAGTTAGGAATATACAGTTTCGATTTCAAAAAGAAAACGTGATTGGACATCGCGTGATACATGTGATTTATCAAAACAAAAATGCGCTTTCAGTAATACAAATGAGCAAAATACTGCTATCAGGAACACACTGCTTAGACTAGCTCGTCAGGTGGTAAGTGCATTCATAAAGTATCACAGCATAAAGTAATACGAAACGCTATCATGAAAGTATATGAACGTGTTCCACGTGGTCAGGCCGCTTCAGTTCATGTTCAAAAAAGTCGTGCACAAGGACCAGAACGCGAACGACAGGGCCGCACGTTTTGATTGTATGTCACTGGTTTTTCAGCAAACCAGTGTGGTTACATGTACGCTAACAGTGCTGCGGAAGACGCAGTTAAAATGCATATCGTGATAGCGCATTATGATGGCGACAAGTGAGATGTGCAAGTGCTGATGAGCTCGTCTTTGGCCGCTGTGACGCCTCCGTGCCCAACCGACGCTTGCCAGTCTCGGTATTTAGCGTAAATGCGGAAGATCATTCACTTTCGGCAAGGCAACTAGGTCGTACATTCAATCTTTCCGTATAATCTATTCACTTCAAATATTTGAAAATTTTGAATTCCTTAATTTCGAATCGAATAAGAATGCTAAGAAAAGTAATATTCGACGAATATTGATACGTTCGAATATTAGCACACCCCATAGTAATCAGCTATCGATTTTATCGTTATTGCGAAGGAAGATAACTCGTTGGAGCCCTAATGTCTTGTATCATGGCGGATTGTGGTTAGTACTTCTGTTACGATGTTATGGGTACAGATCATTGTAAGCGCATAGATGATGCCCACAAGCAACGTATAACTTCGCATTATACGAAAGGGTGACTAACTAACGGAAGCACATGTGCTGTCCTATCCAACATGGAACGTTATACGCATTCCGGAACACGGGCTGCTTCTATGTACAATTACTGAAAGCTAGCGGCGCAGTCCTCGCATTAAGAAACTACGTATTACTTCGCTTGATGTTATTTTATTGCAAGGAGACTTAGCTTTGAAAAGTAACAGTTTCGGCTATCTGATAAAGATCGTAGTATCTGAATACATGAGCGATGTTTCATCGCAGTGTATTCAGAGCTTGAACAATTCAGCAACAAAGCACACAGAAACGGAAAAACGAAAAAATAAAACAGTAATAAAAACAGAGGGCTGCCAGTTTCGCGTGTGTTTTGAGCATTCTAAGCTGAACGCTACTGTCGATTCGCTATTCCGGCTCTCCAACATCAACGCATTTGCTATCACACAACGTTATTTTTGCTGTTTCACGTCTGCAATATTTATTTCTTGGGGACGGGGAGGAGGTGGCGGATGTTTTGTCGAGTGCTTGTAACGTTTTAAATTTATGAGTTTTTTAGCACCCAAGGTATTCACACTATTTCTAAGGCTACATGTTTAGAATTCGTGCCAATCCGCAGGAGGTAGTCTAGGTAGGACCTCTACATCCACATTCGCATGACAAGAACGTCTTCGTAGTCTGCAGCGTGTTACGACGCTTTTCTGTCTCTGATGAGGACATATATGTTCGACTGCTAACAATCGCACGGCGATGGAATTATGATGATGGAATGAGAAAACGCCAGACCATGCCGATATTTCTGAACACGATAAGCGATCTCGTACTGTTATACAGTGAACTCGAAGCGACACGCAGTACATCACCTTCAAAGCGTCAACGCCGGCTCTGTGACGTGAGTGAACTGTCGTTACGCGTTAAACTCCCGCAGAACGCACAGTGTATTGAACCGTCGTCGAACGCCGTTGTTTATCAACGTAATCTGTTCTAAAGACAAGTAAAGATCCGGGAATAAAAGAATCACCGCCAAAGCGCCACTACCTACGCAAGAGTAACGACAAGAGAAAACAAAATTAAAGGGGAAAAAAAAAACAGCCGCAGACGGAACATTTTTAAAAGAAAACAACGACTCCGTCAGTAAGACGAAGAATGCGAGAAAGAGGATTCCTGTTATGTGAACAGAACACCGTGTCAACGTACCTCATGAATAAAAGATGCACCCGCGCCGAAACAAGACGCAGCTAAAGTTACGCCAACCTGAATGCCAACATTGTTTCCTTTTTCTCTCGTTATGCCTGCTTTAGTACGATTATCTATAAGGCGTTCCTATTTTTGGGTGTCGCTCTCGGTAAACGAATACAAGCTAATCTGATCATCGCCCCTTGACAAAAGCGATACCTTTTGACTCTTGATTAAAGCGGAGAAGAAAATTATCAGTCGCACAGATGTGAACGTGTCGCTCGTCAGGCGCGACTACATAGAGGTTACAACGGTTGCACCACTGAGAGCGCCCCTGTTTGTTGTTGTTGTTTGGGGTTTAACGTCCCAAAACCAGTTCTGATTATGAGAGACGCAGCGCCCCTGTTTGATAAAATTGGTCAACCTCTGGTTTGAGACGTGAGCTGGTCCCAAGGGCGCGGCAACGTCATTGAAACGAATCGATGCCAGTGTCATACACCTGTCTCGTAAAATTAGAAGTGCGCTCGCAGTGTAAACGCCATCTCATCGGTTACTCTATTTTATCTAAGAATTCAGATGTGATAATCCACGACCACGTAAGCTTCTCTGTATTAAAGGTTGAAATACGTCCGTAAGCAAGTGAAAAGATTATGCAGACCCACGTTCTTAAGTTGGCTTCAACTCCGAGGCTTTCTTTCTAAAAGAACTCGGAGCATTTGAGAACGTTGTTCTCGGCTTTTCGCGCATGTGACTGCTTAATGAACGAATGTGAGTGAGTGAGTGAGTGAGTGAGTGAGTGAGGCGAGCGTGCGTGCGTGCGTGCGTGCGTGTGTGTGTGTGCGTGTGTGTGTGTGTGTGTGTGTGTGTGTGTGTGTGTGTGTGTGTGTGTGTGTGTGTGTGTGTGTGTGTGTGTGTGTGTGTGTGTGTGTGTGTGTGTACCAGCGCGGCCTAAAATATGCCACTTTGTAATCAAGCAAGTGCAGACCGCGCACGCTCGCACCTCAGCTGGAGCGCGTGGAAGATGAAAACGACGATACAGAAGGCCAAGCCGAAGAAGTCGCCGGTGGCGCCAAAGCCATTGTTGAAGTAGATGATGAACTCGATAGCCGAGGTCACGGCGTACACGAAGTGGAACGCGGCGTCCAGTAGGAACGTGAAGGTATCCACGTCCATGGCATGCCGCTGCAAAAGAGCGAGAGGAAAGACGCTAATTTCTGCGAACCATTGGAGGATCACCGCGCAAGGTAATGGGGGGAGGGAAGAGAAAGAAGAGAGAGGAGAGACCGCCGTTCGAGATGAGTATTCACACTTGAATACCACAGCGGCAGTCGAGCGTTTGGAAGGTCCGCCTACGATGCGGAAGGCCCTGGGTTCGACTCCCAGTGCCGCCGGGAATCAGCAGATCTTTCCAAAGGGGAGAGAGGTGCCCCGATCTGGCGCTCGGTGGTGTGGCTAAACTCAAGTATCGAGCAGGCGGCCTCTCCTTTAAGCTCTCCTCTTTCACTGTTCCCCCTCCCCCAACAACGCTGCGCCGTGCTCTCATATGGGTTGTAGAAATGATTGACCTTCCCAAATTCGAACCACCATTTCTCTCCTCTCACTTGGGCTGAATCGTGCTACCGTAAGGGCTGTAGAAGAGAGCGCCATATTGCCCTTTCGCGAAGAATCACGTCAAAGTACTACACTACCAGCGCACTTTTCACCACGTTAGAAAAGTCGGCGGGCGCTGGTGACACTGAGAGCCGAACCTATTATCTTCCGCACAAGAGGTAAATGGTCTGTATACGTCTAGCAAGAACGTCGAGGCCTCCGCAGCTATGGAACGAATGAATGCCGTTGCAGAAGAACAGCAGAAAAGCTATTTCAGCCCCTACACTCTCAGCTATTTTTTCTTTAATGTTCTGTGCTGCTTTGTCAATAAGTGGCACGACGACACCGCTTTAGCTGCTCGCCTTTCGAATTTCTTTGTCATCAGGTTAATGAGTCCCCTGTTACGAGCACAATGATCATCAGTAGCTTAGTGCATGTGCTTATTCTGGAGTGAGTGAGTGAGTGAGTGAGTGAGTGAGTGAGTGAGTGAGTGAGTGAGTGAGTGAGTGAGTGAGTGAGTGAGTGAGTGAGTGAGTGAGTGAGTGAGTGAGTGAGTGAGTGAGTGAGTGAGTGAGTGATGTTTTGTGGGGTTTAACTTCCAAAAACCAACTCTGATTATGAGAGACGCCGTGGTGGAAGGCTCCGGGAATTTCGACCACCTGGGGTTCTTTAACGTGCACTGACATTGCATAGCACACGGGCCTCAACATTTCGGCTCCATCGAAATGCAGCCGCCGCAATCGGGATTCGATCCAGCGACCCTCGAGATCAGCAGCCGAGTACCATAGCCACAAGACCACCGTGGCGGGGAGTGAGTGAGTGAGTGAGTGAGTGAGTGAGTGAGTGAGTGAGTGAGTGAGTGAGTGAGTGATGTAATAAAATATAACCCACGATAATATAAAGCCAGCAAGTACTCTGCTTATTTTGAACATTAAAACAGCTGCTGAAACGAGCTTTTCGAAATAACAATTCGCGTTTGAGACAATGGCAACTTCGATCAACGGGACTACCTCGAAGGACGCCGCATGTGTGCAGCAAATCACCAATAACCGCGGTCAGCAGCATGCGTGATAATCGGCTTGCACGTCTTAAGCAAATTTAAGCATACGCCATGTATTTATTTCATATCGCATCTTTAGCGCAACAAACTCGCACGCATGCCGACCCATTGTCTCACACGATGTCTTCAACGCGTGTAGTCAGCGATGGTAGGCTCACCCAGTCTGAGTCTATAAAAGTTACCATGATGGTGCGTATAGAGAGCGTATTTTTATCTTTCGTGGACAGCGACAGCAAAGAATGCGAACAACTGGTCAAGAAAGTGGCGTAGAACGCGAGCTCTAACTGTCCGAATCACTACTACGTAATGTGGCACCGTCTCACCTACACCGAAGCGACCGCGGGTGAAACGTCGAATTTTGGTGAACCCCAGGCCGCGTCGTGGCTCCGCCGGCCACCGCCGGCCTGCTTCCGCTTCTTCCTCACCGCATGCCGAGAGGCACGAGGGTTTACCAACCTGGCACCTCCTGGTGGCCGATAATGCAATCAAACGTACTATTGCTTCCAATAAGCGACCTGGTTCGTGGCCTATGCCCCGTAGTGGGTGGATGCAAGCAGAGGAATCACCATCGGAACGGATCAGTCACAAAGAGTGAGTGCTGGAAAACAAAGCGGTGCGTGCCCAGCACATGTATGTACCTACAGGCACTCATTCCCTCGCTCGAGGAAATGAAATACAGGAGAAATGAACAGCGAAATTTCGCAACTTAAATATCAGCGGTAACACTGTAAAGCTGGCGCAAGGAAAATGCAACAAGCGATGGGGCTTGCGCTGTGCCGCTGTGCGAGCATCCAAGACCGAAATTCAGAAACAGTCCGACTAAATTCTAAAGAATGAAAACAACGTTTGACGTCAAGGCGCGAGTTTTTGGCTCAGTTGTCGACGCTCTTAATGCGCGTCATGGTGAGGAAGGCCTTGACGGCGTTTACTGCTTTTGCAATCGTGTGCTGTGCTGGTGCGGAAGAATAAATTGTCCGGGCTGGGACGTTAGCCTGTTGTATGGCGCTTCGCTGCGCTCTCGGTCTTGTTTTTGAAAACGTGAGCCGCCTCCAACAGGTACACATCGCACTGCTTTTCGCCTGTACGGAGGTGGCACAGACGTCGGCCCGTTCGCACATACATGAACACATAGCATGGGCTGTTTTATATATGGAAACAGACATCTATTGGGATGCGAGTCGAGAGACACGCAGGTCAGACACGTTCCACAATCTCCGGGGACCCGCGCCCTCCGTACGTGTAAATAAACAAGCCTTAGGCCCCCCTCCCAATTTATTATCATTTTTTAATCTCACTACATCCAAAACGATAGCTGCGAGTTGCCGTCTGCTGTGGCAAGACCGCGGGCGGAATTCGAAAAAAGACAAACAATCACAGATTGTCTAAAGTTGTGTAGCAGATCCGCGGATAGTGCTTAATTTCGTAAGGAAAACAGCTCCGATGCCACCAGGTGAACCACAAATAAGCTCTGTCACGTCTTTAGATGTAATGAGAACGTTTTGTACATATATATACTACACATACGTGTTGAGATGGAATGGTGGTGAGGCATCGATCTTTTAAGCAGCTGGAATTAGTCATTGATCCTCGCCTACACGGCACCTGACACATAACCGGTATTGCAGTAGATCGTTAAACCCATGTCAGTGATTACAATTAGTCAAATGACGCAGGATTGACGCATGTGACTTGTATAACAACCTTCTTCATTGAGTTTGGCTGTTTCGTGCCAAAACCAGGATGTGATCATGGAGCACGTCGCAGTTGAGGTCTCCGGAAAGTTTGACCAAATGGGGCTGTAACATACGCACTGAAAATGAACAGTATGCGGGCCTCAAGCATTTTCGCCTCCTTCGAAAATGCGACCGCCGAGGCCGGGATCGAATCTGCGTCCTCCGAGTCAGCACTCCAGCATCATACTGTACCACCGCGGATCGCCGGTTAACTTTGAGAAAGTACCTGATTGATTGATTGATTTGTGGGGTTTAACGTCCCAAAACCAGCTCTGATTATGAGAGACGCCGTAGTGGAGGTCTCCAGAAATTTTGACCACCTGGGGTTCTTTTACGTGCACTGACATCGCACAGCACACGGACCTCAACATTTCGCCTCCATCGAAATGCAGCCGCCGCGGCCGGGATTCCATCCCGCGACCCTCGGATCAGGAGCCGAGTACCTTAGCCACTAGACCACCGTGGCGGGGCTTGAGAAAATACCTGTATCTCCAGTTGTGATTACAGGTAACAAAGCAAGTTCTTCGGTTAGCGCTGTGCAACATTGCACAGCATAGTCAAACGTGACATTTGTACTCTCAAACGGGCGGTTACACTAATTTAAGCCGAGTAGCGCAATAAATGGAACGAGTATGGACAGACGAGTCTCTTCAAAACCGTAATTATTCGGCCGAGCACTCTCGGACTCTCATACATTTACGATCTAACTTAGCACAAGCTACGCACTACGAGTTCATAGTGTGGTGGATGTAAAACAAAGTTCTTTATGTGTCAGTGTTCACTTAATTGCCTGCAGGGACCCATCTGTAGCATTTACTATAAGCAGCAGGTTTAAGGACTGGGAAGGAAGAACACCACCACCATGGTCAATTACCGGGCGCGCTAGTGAACACTAAGCGAACCGTCGAAATAAAGCTTTGGCCATTTGACAGTGCAGCATCGTCGTTGTAGGAAGACGAAACACCAACCATCTAGCGTCCTCGGGGCGCCGTTTCCGTTCGAGAGGACATTCCAACCACGTGTACAGTTTCAGGCGTATAGGAGGCACCGGACCTAACACCTACGGACACAGAAAACTGAACAGACAGCGAAGGCACAATGTCTTCTCATGCATGCGTGCATCTTTCAAGCGCGGCAATTATAGCTACGTCAGAGGCATCCGTTTAAGAAGCACTTGCACCTACAGCACACAGCTATCAGTGCCATCGCAACTGCAACTTTCGCGCACCGTTTCCCATAATCGCTGCGTTTTCCACTGGCATGTGGTCACTGCGTCACTTGGCTCGTGGCTGCCTTTGCTACTAGCAGCGACACCTTTAGACCAGAAGATATCGATGAGGGGCGTATGAAATTCCCGTGCCCAGCTGCCGCTTGCTCATATTAGCACTTGACAGCGAAGGGAAGGCGAGCAACTCGTCGTTCACTATGCGCCTCGGCTTAACGCAGGTAAGTGACCATTGTCCGTATTCAGGCCGTGTTCCGTTACTGCTGCAAACCCGCTCTTAGTTCATTGCTGCTTGGCTTGCAGGCTGCGTTTCGCGTGCAAATTGGTTTTGCGGAAGACTGCAATACGTAGGATACTTCACGTAAGGAAGACGCGTCCACTACGGCAATAACCTACAGAGAAATCCCTTACCGTAGCGGTTTCTCTTTAAATTTCGAAGTCGAAGAGAAATTCTCCCTGATATGGAGGCTGAACTTTCTATCGCGACCTTTTCGGGGCTTTACTGCCTGAGGTAACTAATAGACTGACATATTGACAAGTGTGGAGTACATTTAGTCGATGACTTGAAGTGTACCGGGACACTGACGATGGCAGAAGAATAAGCTATAGGCAGAAGTCCGCAAGGTGGTGGGCCGTACATCTTCCAACATACGGGACTCTGCAGTGTCGCGACATTGCGAGCAGATAGCAGAATTACTGCCGTACTCTCGAACGTTTGACTCGAGTTCTGTCCTTGACTGAACTTGGTCGAGAACATCGCCACCACTTGTCTCTGAAAATGGCACCACGCTTCATAATTGCTGCCGCTTGTCTTTCATACGCAGCGACCACGTTTTCCAAGGGGCGATGCTTCCACGAGGCTTCTTCGCCGGGGTCACTCCAACTTGTGTGGATGGGAAGGAGCAGCGGAACGAAGCGGTAAATCTTTTTTTTTTTTTGCAGGGTTTAGCTTAAATTGGAACTTTCGATGTATTTAATTCAACGGCCTGTATAAAACTTCGCCTTTTCTCGACCACCAAATCGGCTCATACTGATGGCGACTGTGATCATCCCAGAATACGCCCCCTAGTCATCTCGTTATGAGACGATTACATTTCGTAATGACATTTTATGCTCGGTCTTGAATGTGTGTGCCTTCCTCTTTTATCTAGATATCTGTTGGGGGGGTTATAGCTGTTTTCATGCCGTTCGCGATGTGCCATGTTGGAACCTTGCTTGTATAGTTAGCCCCTTGGGCGGAAGTGTTTGTAACTGCTTGTAACTTGTATAGTATTTGTATATTTTGGGCGCTGTAGTATTCGTAACACATAAACTTCAAAGCTGACCTGAATGTCCACCTAGGTGTCCTGCACGGCAGCCAGCACCTGCTGCACGGTGCACATTTGCTTGACTGGGGTGGACCATCAGCTCACTTTTGGTTGACTGGCTATATACACTCATGTATCCAATGCTGGTGTGGCTCACACAAGACTAGTTCTGTCTTACGTGTCCTGTATCCGCATTGCCCTGTCTCATACCGCACATATTCAACTGCACTTCTTTACTTTTTACTCGTTTTCACCAAATGCAAGAGCATTTTCTTTCACGGGAAATCGGATATTTATCACGGAACTTGCTGCGAACTTCTTCGCCTGCTGCACCGCCTGGCACAGATCACCTGCTGACGCCATTCAGCACCGTACTGTGGTATGCCTTCGTGGAGTAGACTACAGCAAGATCTTCGAGCAACTCGAGGGGTTCCAGTGAAATGATACCGCCAAAAGTCTGCGGCTCCTCCAGGGGCCACGCATCGACGATCATGAGGGTTTGGCTGGAATTCCTCGCTGCATGTCCTATCAAGAGGCAACAAGCATGCTGTAATCATCAGACAGGTGACATCGCTGACGCACAGCTATCGGATTTGACGTGCATCTGGGTTCCTTGCAAGCCGAGACAGTCCACCACGTGTTCCGTCTCTGCGCGTGGGAAACGCCCCCGTCGGTCCTATAAAAGGAACGCCAACCCGGCCAGCTTCACAGAGCAGTGCCGGCAGCCGTGCACGCTACATGCGCTCACGCTCCTTCTTTATGCTGCAGGTGGGCAACTATTCCGTGTATACGTAGCATTTCTGAACTGAGTGCTTGGTGGTCGCGGCTGCTGGTTTGCTCAACAGCGCGTTGTTTTCTTTTTGAGTTTGCATATTCTGTTTGTTACTACTAAATTACTATGGATACACATGCCACAGACGCTCTGACAGATTTCGCTAAAATACTGGGAGAAAAAGCGCCGAATAGCATCAAGGAAATAGTGAAAGTAATGACTGAAATGACTGCGAAGTTCACGACAGCAGTGCATGATCTCAAGGGTGAAATGAAGGCGCTTCACTCGTCGAACCTGGCGTTAAAAGCTGAGCTGACATCTGTCAGGGCGTCGATGGACTTCATAAACGAAAGTTTTGAGGAGTTCAAGTCATAAATTAAGGCACTTCGCCCAGAAGTAAATGAAGTAAAAACTCGCACCCATGACCTTCAGCAGGAAAACCAGAAGCTGAACAAAGAACTGAAGGAAGTGAATAAAGAGTTGGTAGAACTAAAGCAATATGGGAGGAAGAATAACATTGAATTGAAAGGTGTGCCTGCTTCAGGGAATGAGGACCTCCGTAAAACAATCCAAGCAGTCGCTAAGAGCTTACAAATAGAGCATGCCAGTAGCGAAATAGACGTTGTTCACCGGGTGCCGACGAGGGGAAACGGGCCTGCAAATATTGTAGTCAAGTTTGTGTCCAGATCCACACGTGACAGGTTTTTGCAGGCTGCGAAAAAGAACCGACTGAATGCTTCCATGATTGGCTTTGAGGAAAACACGCCCGTTTTCATAAACGAGCATCTCTGTAGGGAAAACAAGATACTACTTGGGAAAGCTATACAGGCGAAGAGGGAAAACAACTGGAAATTTGCCTGGGTTTCTGACGGCAAGATACTCATGAGGAAGGCTGAAAACACAAGGGTAGTACAGGTGACCTGCGAAGAAGACCTGGCGAAAATAGTATGACGTGGTCCTTGATAACTTCTATTATCTCTAACCATGGCCAAAGACCGTACATCGAAGACTACGCGTGATTTAGCCATGTTTTACAGCAACGTCCGTAGTATACATAAAAATCTAAACCTACTTTTGTCCCTTATCGCACAACATAAACAGAAGTGCGATATCATAGCTGCCACAGAAACTTGGTTAAAAAAGAACGAAAACGTGTGTATCCCTGGGTACAAAACAGTAACAAAACAGTATCTGAATCACGTGGTTCAACGTCTCGTGGGGGTGGTGTTGCTTTTTTTTGTACGGTGTGGGCTAGCATTTTCTATCGTTTCGTCGGCCACAGTCAGTCTCCCACACATTGAAACATTGTTTCTTCGATTGGAAAGCTCACTCATAGTAGGGGTGGTTTACAGGCCACCGAATTCAAGCATACCTACATTCTTAGCTAAACTAGAAGAAATTTTCTTGTT
The DNA here is from genome assembly GCA_013339685.2 of Hyalomma asiaticum. Classification (NCBI taxonomy): domain Eukaryota; kingdom Metazoa; phylum Arthropoda; class Arachnida; order Ixodida; family Ixodidae; genus Hyalomma; species Hyalomma asiaticum. The sequence goes on from CM023483.1 coordinate 58,847,396, forward strand.
ACTCTTACACGACAACATTCCTGTTGTAATCGTTGGTGACATTAATATCGACAGTATTAATTCAAACAACATTGAATATACTAATGTGCTGCAGTCATATAATTTTCATATTATTACTGTGCCAACACGTATAACTGCTTCATCAGCAACTCTAATCGATCACGTCTTGACAAACAAACCAACTAATATAGATGCCCGCGTACTTCAGCAAACTATTTCAGACCATTTGCCAATACTTGTTAATATAAAAATCCCTGTAATTGAGAAATCTCACAGCAGGAAGACATTTATGAAGGTTGATTACCATCATGCCCGAAGCCTTTTGTTGGCATGCCAGGCAGATACAATTTATCATGCTGACGTGAATACTGAATTCTCGAATCTAATTCAGATTTTAAAGGACATAATAAAGAATAGCCAACGTGAAATTTGGAAGCGTTCCTACAACGACCCTGTTTGTGCATGGATGACTAATGATATACTTGACCTTCTTAAAGTGAAAGACTACTGGTACCATAAGTGGACGCACAACAAAGGCAATGGCTTCTACCTAAGTGAGTATAAAAAAGCCCGTAATAAAACAGTATCTGTGCTGCGTAAGAGGAAAAGAGATTACTACTCCGGGCTGATTATTCGCGCGGCAGGTAATTCTAAGAGGATCTGGCAAATTGTGAACGAGGTAATTTCCCAGTCTAGCAAGCAACACATTTCTCCTGATAACGTAATGGAAAGTACAGTTGAAAACTTCAACACATATTTCACAAGCATAGGTCCTAATCTTGCAAAAATACTTCCCGATCACAACTTGCCCGCACACTCCTTCGCCCCTATCGTCAATTCCTTCGGAATGCGCGACATTGATCTGCATGAAATACTAAACGCTGTGAACAAACTGAACATTGGAAAGGCAGCAGGACCTGACGGGATAACTGTGAGGTTAATCAAGGAAAACATTGATATATTGGGTACCATTTTACTCCGCCTATTCAATCATTTATTGCGTGCGGGAATCTACCCATCGACGTTGAAAACTGCTAAGGTGACTCCGATCTTCAAAGATGGAGACAAATCTGACCCATCATGCTACCGTCCCATATCTGTTCTTAGTGTTATCAATACTATCTTCGAAAAACTTCTTGCTAAGCGCATTCATTCTTTTTTTGAAAAATATAATGTACTTTGTCCACAACAGCATGGTTTTCGACCTAAGCACTCTACGTCCACAGCAGTACTTTCATTAACACAGATTATAAACACAGCTCTTCATAATAACCAACTAGTGGCAGTTATTTTTCTTGACTTAAAAAAGGCCTTCGACACCGTCAATCATGGCATCTTACTCAATAAGTTAAGCGCTTATGGGTTTCGCAACAATGAACTTGATTTTTTTCGCAGTTATTTTGATAATCGAAAACAAATCGTACACATGAACGGCATAACGTCAACCCCTCAGCACCTTAGCACAGGAGTACCGCAGGGTTCAGTACTCGGTCCCCTGTTTTTCACAGTTTACATAAATGACTTGCCCCAAACATTAAAATTCGCTGATATATCAATGTATGCTGATGACACCGCTATGATAATTACAGGTGACAACATCCAGGAACTACAGGAAAAAGCCCAAATTGAGCTTGCTAATCTTTCCGCATGGTTCGTTGCCAATAAACTAACCATTAATACTACAAAAACTAAATATACCGTTTTCCACTCACGTTCAAAAATTATCTGTAATGGATCTGTCTCACTGCATATAAATCAGTGCCCACTCGAACGCACCGATTCATATACCTACCTTGGCGTTATTCTTGATCACCATCTAAACTGGCAGCGTCACATCGAAGCTCTTTGTTCAAAGTTGGCATCTGGTTGTTATGCATTGTTTCAGGCACGGGATCATTTTCCAAGAAACATTCTCCGCATCCTGTATTTTTCATTTTTCCAGTCTCACCTAACGTACTGTATTGATTCATGGGCCTGGACATTCAGTACTTACCTAGATCCTGTTCGACGTCTACAGAAACGAGCCGTTCGAACTATTAACTTCTCGCGGAGAAACGAAGCAAGCAAACCAATTTTTGCTAAACTACAAATCATTCCGTTCGATTTCTTACGCGAAATAAGTATGGCAAAATGCATTAGCAGTGTAATAAAGGACAACTATCCGTTTAACATATCAATACTACGTGTGCCAAATCGTCCAACAAGAAACAAAACAATTGGGAACTTTAATATACCACTGGCAAGAAATCAATATGGCCAGAGACTAATAGAATTTATTGGTATTAAAATATGGAACGACATACCAATAGAGGGAAAGCAGAGCAAGAACGTTTCACACTGGTTAAAAAAATACTATCAACAGCAAATGTCATCTGCACACGTATAGACACATGTGACGTGCGCAACCTGTAGATACATTCATGTTTTCTTTTGTTCTCGTATCTTTTTTTTTTCTAAGAATGCTGTTATGCTTTCCACATTTAAGTTATAAACGACATGTCGTCGCGTTGTTGTATACTATATATTCTGTGGCTATTATGTTTCTTTTACTTTTTTGCTGTTTTTCTTTTTTTTATCTGCTATTTCTCATTTTTTCTGTGTAAGTGTCATTGACGATTGAAACTGTCAGTTACGTGTCTACAATTGTACATTTTTGTAATTATGTCTGTAAATGGCCCCAATACTAGCCTTCGGCTACGGGGCCATACAGTGTTTGCAAGCGATCTGTGTTGGTTCCATGTGAATGTGAATAAACTTCAAAAACATCCAATGCGGCACGCACCGGCCTGCAGTTCATTTTCATTACTGATTGTACATACTATTTCGTGCTAAGCCTATGCTGTGTCGCATCTATATACATCGTACAATTCTAAACTTGATGTTTTTATACGGTCTTTATTTTCAGGTGTTTTTCAACGGTCCAATTTCATGCCGGGGTCCACCAACAAATCACCGGCGTACTTCCGCCACGGAAGGAGTCGTCTCAAAAAGTCGGCACATTTCACAGGAGAGTGCCGCCCGCTGGGATTCGAGCTCACAGCTATCCAGGATGCGACGACAGGAGCTTGAAGCTCTACCGAACACACCACCGCGACATAGGAGGTACGTGGAACAAACTGGCCTTGTATCTTCACTACACTGCTTTACAATTTGCGTCGAACTGATGCCCGTTAAATCAAAGGTGTTTGGGAAGCAAAATTACTCTTAAAAGTAAAATCGCCCCCCTTCCTCTGCACTGTTGGTTCGCAGCTGTGGTACCGCCGTCTAGGAACGATAGAACCTAGCAGGATGTCGTGCTAATTCGCGCCGGCAGTTAGCGCTTTCGTAGCCTCAGCGCGTCGATCGCAGCGGAGATAGCGGTATGGCGGCGTAAAAGCTCTTGCCGTCTCTGAATATCTGTATCCTGTGGATCTGTCCATGCAGTTGACATTAAATCTACGTGCGCGTATACTGTAGTGACTCGTCCTAGGCTGATTCTGAGTGCGTTTCCACGCGCAGTCCTCCCGGGGCAATTCAAAGTTTTACCTTACGTTGTCGTCTCAGCATATTGCTTTCAAATATGCAGTTTAGACAACTCTTTGCAGACAATGACACTTGTCTTCCACACGGAAACTCGCCCCTAACACTTCAATTCAAATTAAATACATCCTGCTGCACATTCGCGTCTGTGTATATTTTGGAAGCGCAATGAACTTATGAATGTTTCGCCTTAAGCATTTTAAGGACTCCTGGAGAAATTCCTCAACTCTATCTGCTTCGTTGCCTCCAGCTTTGAATGTTTAATTAAAGCGGTTCTATAAAATTGGAAGCCCGAGCTTCATTTTGCGGAGGAGCATTCCCCTTTTGGCGACACGGAAGCCTAGTTTCCTGGGTCAGTCTCTTTTCAGGAGCTGCAAACTAATCTGCATACACTGTGCCGCGCCGCGGCTCACGAGCACGTGGCCTACCCTTGCAGCCGTGAACAAGCGTGATTATTTCGATTTAAATTCCGCACATTCAAGACTATATCACAGCCCAGCACGGTATTAAAAAATAAACTAAACATATCAGAAATAACTGCGAAAGAAACTGTGTTAACTAACTGGTAGCTATTTCCATCCATAAGCAAGTCTGGTTATTCCCGATTCCATTGTCAAACAGCGTCCTTTTTCGAGAGCTACCGATCAGGCTCCCGGTACTGTTCATATTGGGGACATCGTCCCGTGATAAACTGAATTGTCCTTCGACGGCTTGTAATTTTAATTCGGAACAAAGGAAAAAGCGACGTGTGCGGAGACAACAGCTCAGCAAATTCAGAGCGCCTAAGTAGCGGCATGGTTTGTTCCGTGACTCGGTTTTGCGTATCGCAAAGAAAGCTCATAAGCATCCAGATTATTTACTCGATCAATTTGCTTTGCTACAAGGTGATTAAAATTATATATAGCAAACAAACTCTGTTCTGTCTTTTTGTCTTGAGGGTTCAAGTAAAAGAAAAATAGGGTGGTCGACAGGATATCCGCTTCGCCTCTTATCCGCGACTCTCATACGATGCCGTCAAGGCCTTGTGCCACAGTTGAACTCCTCACGTTCTCTAACCTTTAGTGACAGCCTCGAAAGAACGCGCAACGGTTGTCGATAGGACTGTAATGAGTCCAATTTAGGATGACGCACCACTAAAAATGAGCGCGCACCATCTCCATATGCAAAACGACTTGCAGACCGCAAGCCATAGGGCTCATGAAACTTGCGTCGTGCTGTATACGAAGAAAGTTTGTTTCCTCTGGACAAGTCATTGCGAAAATGGAAATAAAATGGCAGTACTTTCGATATACCTTCATTCATTAAAATAAACTCGTGTTTCATGCACATAGCTGTGTTTTAGACATGTTCACAGCGGGAGAGGTCTTGCTGTTGACGCAGTTAACCGTATACAAGCCAAGTCAGATGGTTCCACGAAATAGATCGCTCTATTTTATTCGTCCTTGGAATCCATTGTTCCGGGCATTCTACCAAGTACTTCATTTGCTGCATTTTATACCTGTTTCAGTTAAGCTCGTGTTTCCTGTAAGTTCACCTAAGTGGTCACAGAAGCGTAGCCACTGACAGCCTGTTTAACATGGCGATGTTAAATTTCCTAGGACACATTGCGGGACCTAAATGACAGATGGCTTGGTACACGACCGCTTGACGTAAGGAGCAGCGCTGCGCCGAAGGCGCTAGCGTTGAGACGGCGAATTCATGAGCGTATGCCTGTAGAATATTTGGCCTAAGGTTCATGTCGCTTGCCTTCTGCACACACATGTGCAAGAGCTGGGCCGCATATTTTCTGCATGGCTTGTACGTCCCGCGGGATGCCAGTGCTAATACTCCGCGCAATCAATGTCTAATGGCTCAATAGTTTCGCACTAGGGTACACTGAGCATATTCTATTTGTAAGAGAAACATCGCTGCCAGTAAAGGCACAAGAACCCTTATAAGGCTTCCATTAACTTTGCATCGTCGTCTAGGAAAGCAATCACTCTCCAGCCATGACAAGAAATCAAAAAGCAACAACCTGCCTTACAAGAGCCAAGATTTTGATTGCTCTTCGTATGCCTTTCTTTTTGTCTTGCCCTAGGGGCCATTGGAACCTGCACTACTACGCCCATGAATGCGTACTTGAGAGCAGAAAGGCCTACAATGAGGCAACACCGGGATAAAGTGCACGAACGATTGTCACGCCCTCCCCCAGGCAAAACAGCCGGGTGACCTAGGATGTGCTTCGTCGGAACCTTTGGAACACTACACAAATACTTTCGTCACCACAGAAGGAATCGTGGTGACGGTCGCCTGTTCCCAATATGTGGAAATATATTCCAGAAGCGCCGCCACCTAGTAAGGTGAGCAGTCGAACCATTGTAGACGTCAAGTATTCATACCTCTAACTATAAAGGAGAGCTAGTCTTCTTTTAAAATCTGTTCGGGTGCCTTTACCCTGATTTTGGGCACCGGGGATTAAGGACCGCCCTCATTACGATCACGTACGCGAGATACCGAAGTATGTTGAAGAACGTCACGCGGTTAAAAAAAGTGGGAAGTATTTTCTGTTTCTTGCAAAGAAGAGCCTTCATAGAAATGTCAGCATTTACGTGTTATGCATGCTTCGAGACTCTCCTTTGGGCCGATCCCATAGTATCCTGTTCTAACACTGCGTAGCCATCGTGCAGATTTCAGAGGCGGTGTCCTGCAGGTGGTACACCTACTCATTATAGCCAGATTCTCATCAGATACTCTGGAAGGCAATGTCGTGGTCTTCATGACTGTTGTAAAGCAATGAAACATGAATTTGAAATCGCGGCAATTGCGATAGTACATATCCTTTCCATCCCCACAGCAGAAGTAAAGGCTAAGAGCCTTCGTGGAAAGCCGCGATCTGTCTTTAGGAAACTTCTCGTGTAATGTCAATAACTACTCGGTGTTTGACCCGTTAGAAAGGTTTGTGAATTGGTACATGGATTTGTGCGGTTGACGGGTGGGCAAAGCTGGTTGCGAGGGAATTTTTTTTCGTCCGGTATACCTGTCCTCTAGTTTACGCGGCTTCCTTCAAACCACGTTATTGCAACATCCTACGTATACAAGCGGTCATCGTACGTTGATTGCTTGATTTGTGGGGTTTAACGTCCCAAAACCAGCTTCGATTGAGAGACGCCGTAGTGGAGGTCTCCGGAAATTTCGACCACCTGGGATTCTTTAACGTGCACTGACATCGCACAGCACACGGGCCTCAACATTTCGCCTCCATCGAAATGCAGCCGCCGCGGCCGGGATTCAATCCCGTGACCTTCGGATCAGCAGCCGAGTGCCATAACCACTAGACCACCGTGGCGGGGCATCGTACGTTTTACAGTACGGCCTGTCTAGTATGAACGAAGCACAAAGTTGAGCTCCTGGTCGGCCGTGACTAGACGGCAGTTATATTATTGTCCGTTGCTCGTTTGCAAATGTCTAGGCCTCGACCGGTTCTGCAGGTACTCGTACGTCCCTGCCCAAGTGGAGTCCATCATGACTGGTACATCTTTCAAATGCTTTGTAAGACATCAGACTACACAACTTGTAAATGGCGGGGATCTCAAGAACTTCTATGCCGCTTCTAAAAACAAAAGCAAAAAAAAAAACTTTTGCTTCGTTATTCAGCGTAGACATGTCTCGTCCCCGCAGCCATCAATCAGTTATGGGCGACTGGCATTTGTGCCTGACGGCTGAACATGGGTAGTTGTCTCCCGTGTCATCATCTACGACCTTAATAGTTGCCTACGACAGTTGGACGGTACCTCTATAGGATATGGGATAAAAAAAGAACTGCCTGTTCGAAAATGGGCTACGCGTTTTGTTTGCAGATACAAGGGACCACCGTCCAGTTTTCTTCCCCCAGCTCAGTCTCGCTACACTTGCAATGCTTCGCAATCTTCGATGCCTGAAATCACTTTGCAGTTAACAATTTTCCCCGCCTCGATGCTCTAGACAATATTTCACGTTTTTTCACACTTTCATATACGCGGAGTGGCCACGCCCTTAACATTTCAGCCTTTTTCGCTCGCAGTGACCTCGTAAAGCATAGCTTCTTTCGCAACATTCGAAGCCTGGCAGTCGTTGCCGGGATGCCTCCGTTCCATAACGTAGAATTCTAGAAATCCTGCTCATGAATGCTCATTTTTCTTTGTTTGTTCCCTCTTCTGCAATGAACGTTATTGAAGTTGTACTGTGTGGAAATTAAATGCAGCGATGCGCATCACGACCGCACTAACTGATCCGTAATGTGGAGAGTGCGTCCGCCTACTCAGTGTGTATAAAGGACACAGTAGCAACTTCCGGGGTCAAGATTACGAAACTCCTAAATTAACCTAACTTCCTACACCGTCAAGGCATTTCTTCAACCAATGAAAACACTCCCGGATTGACGCGTTGTGATCGATACGACGGAATGTAATTAAAAAAAAAGCACTTAAACATTTCCGAACCTGCCTGGTCTTTCTTCGAAAGCCTGCTTTGTATGTCTGGAAATTTCCCATTTGATAATAGTCAGTCGTTTGAACAGTGCTATCAGGCACTCGGTTCATACTGTGCCATCGTTCCACGATAAATTCATGAGGCTTTGGACGAGTTCAACACTTCCCAGCCGAAACAAGGGAAAATGGTGGAGCATGCGATAACCTAACTGCGATTACAGCTGAGCAAACTTGGACAGTGCGAAAGTTGCGGATGTGTGGTTGAGGAGACAGTTGTCCGTATCGCAGAGAAAACTCACGATTAGTCAACGCTTTCACTGTGTTTGCTTGGCTGCACCCAGATTACGACTTGACCTAGATAGCTGTTTCTCACATATCGGGTATTCCCATAATGCTACCCAAAGAAAACTGGTAGGGTGCTACATCCAATATACTGTGCCTATTGCACGCAAGATTGCGGATAATTGAAAGATGCGAGTATATGAACAACTAAAACTCATTCTTTCGCTCTCGTTTCTAACATTCAGTATAGGCGCAATGACCACGTGGTTTCGCCTTTCCCACTTCAGTTGAAATCTGAACCACTTTCGGCAACCACATAAACTCCAGAAACCTACCTTGGATAGCTATGAGAACACTCGCGGAACCTATTTTGCTGTGCATGTTCTCATTTGCATTTCATCTATCGCTGTCTATACCATGACTTCTGGAACGCTTTTTCCCTCCTCTCGGCGACTTCTATGCCACTTTACAGAACTGGCTTTATTCTTCCACATTTTTAAGTTGTCGCGTAAGGATATGCCAAATTCATTGATACGTGACTGTAAGGTGGCGCATCTCTCTTAGGCGTGGAAACAACTTAATGAGCGTGATATCTCATATTTACGATTTCTTTTAAAAGGTGGTATAGCACAGTGCGAGTCGCAAATAAAGTGGCCATATAATCAAAGCTATACCAAGGAGCCCACGGGCTCGCGCTAAATTTTTCTTCCTGTACCATCATGCCTGCGGCGCCTAACTGTCAACTATTCTTACATACTTCCCCAAGCGTCGCGCTATATGCCACGACATTCGGTAGGCGCCGATCTGCAGGCAATTCATTATTTATCGTCCCATTGCGTGCCGCTGTCACATGAACGAAGTATCTTGCAATGAGGCTTCTCTGCGACATCAGCTATGGCATTTTTCAGACTGTTACGCTGAAATCGTAAAGCTATGGAACCTGGTTAGCCTTTTCTTTGTGGCTGGATTATAAAAACAAAACATTTCACTGATATTTGCAAGCAATGTCTTCTTTGTTTAGCCGCATTAAGTACTCAGAAAATTGTAATGCAGCCAGTGGTGACAGAATTGTGATAGCATTTTCCTATTTTTAAAACTTTCCTACATCTTCGTTCCTTGCTGGCTGCTTCAATGAGCGCGACGTCGCGCCAGTAACTGAACTAGTGCGTACACTACTTTCCACTTCGCAGTGGCATGACGTAGCGTTCATTCGACAGTCATTTGTTCGAGGAATTCGTCACTTACAGATGACGCAGCATATAAGTCGCGTGAGGAAACGGGGGAGAACATATACTAGTAATAAGCCTTGCAACCATGTCTTCCTAAAAACAATCCTATTTAGTTAGCACAAGCCATTTCTCTGACCAGTGCTGTGGCGTTAATATTGCAGTTGCTTCATGGTAGCATCCCTGTTAACCTTGTGCCTTTGCCTCTTATTTGAAGGCTAGCACTTTGTTAAGAGCTCGTTGTCATTCACTAGCAAAGAGAGTAGAGAAAATACATCGTCCTTAGGCCCAGTTTCCCACATTCGGCCCCCTATCTTTCAAGGTCCTCCCACGTTTTTTTTTTTTTTTTTTTTAAGACATGCTACATATCTTTAGATAACCACTGTTTGATCGTTAGTGCCAGAAAAAAATTCCACAGAAGGAGCGTGAAATCTCCCCGTGAGATAATAACCACTGACACAAGTGTCTCACAGTTGCAAGAAGTCTCACTTCCTGATTGTTCCTCAAAACAACGTTGTCAACTACATGCAGCTCGCCATTGGCCCTCGCCAGAAAATGGGCAGGGCCAACGGATCGGAACAAAAAGTCGCGAGCGTAGCAGCGGAGGGAGCAGTGTTCTCAAGTTCTGGAAGCGAAGCATTCCGAACAAAGGTGCCTACTCCCCAAACAGGAAGTCCCGCCTGATGAGCTGAACGTCGAACGACTCCTTCGCTGCTTTCAAGGTTTTTACGCCTTATAGGAAACAGTGAGTCCAGTTTGTTCTCGAATGCTAAGAATTTCAATGCCGCCCTGACGACGTGCAACTTGTGGACCCAACAGTACACGCCCAGTTCATAGAATATCAGCTGAGAACCTGTGAGAATTTTATTCAAATCCGAGGGTGCTTATGTGCTTCGTTAATTGTCTGCGCTTTGCACTCGTCACTTTAAGTCCGCAGTCCCTCACTGTAGCAGTTGTCCATCATGGCGGACTGTCTTTGTTTGACAGCCTCTTGGGCACAAGCCTGCGCTTGATTGCGTCGCCCAAGCATAAGCTGCCGGCGAAAACGAACTTCGAACATGCACTTCACTACCAGCCAGACATAGTTCCTCGCACATGAAATCGATATCGGTGGTTTGATAAAAGGTACGCGAGGTGGGTACGGATGATCAACTCTAGCGCATAGGAAAAAAACAAAGCCAATATCTTATAACTAATCCCCACCTTCCTCTTTGTTTTTACACGTTGAGCTGCGTTCTCGTGCAGTACTTGCGATGAAGTTAAAGGGGTCGTGAAAAGAATTTGGAGATGCCGGTTTGTAATTTTCACTGCTTCAATACGCATTCGACAAGCCGACTCCGAAATATTTCGGCGAAATATTCAGTGCACATTTAACAACGCCCGTTTTAAATCTCAGCTTTCTTGCGCTCCTGAAACGACAATGCGACACTACCGGCCGGCGTGGTACTATTTGGTGACGTTGAGTTAAGATAGTTTTAAGTTCAAAGGCACAGTGAACTCGCATTTGCTCTAAAGGAATCGATTTACTTGAAAGCTAGAAAGGAAGAACATACTTGGAAACCGTGCGGTGCCACAATTCGGAAGAAAAGCGGCAGCACGGTTTGTTTTCCCATGGCCTCCGAGGGCGCGCCAATCTCGGAGGTAGGACGGCTACTAAGATGACGTCATCTGCAGAGTTGAGGGGAACGCGCGCAGTGAAACCGAAACCGCGTTTTTTATCGCCCTAAATCAACGCACACGGTGCAACGGAACAATGCATATTGTTGATTGGAGGGTCAGGATCCCGAATACGCACTTAGTACAAAATGTTCAGAAAACGTTTCACGACCCCTTTAAGCATGCACACCACACATTTGGTTCAGTGAAGCCCGTGGTCGAAGCTGTTCCGCGATATGTTGCTGCATCGCCTTATACCCCTGACACGCGGGCATGCTAAAGTACTTTAGGTAAGGGGACATCCGCCGGAAAGGAGTTCATGCCCAGTGACACACGACAAAGGAGCATCTCCTTCCCGGCAAAGTTCCTTTGCAGAAAGGTAGATCGGCGATCTACTTTTCGCGCGTAAAGGCGTACTCTCGCCAACAGCGTACACGACCCGTAAACGGGAGAGGACCTTTCGCAAAATTACAACACCCCGCAACTATTTTCTTGCCTTGCGTATAAGCTTTAGCTTTTAGCCGTGTAATGAAATTTGTCGGGCCGCAAAGATTTATTTTTACCGCACTCACGAACGCTCACATCGCCGCCATGCGGGATTCCGGCAGACATTATCTTTTTCGTCGTGGCGTGAAACGAACCATCAACATTATTAGCCATCAGCAATAAAAACGATATTTTTACGATCCACGATCGCTAAAGGAAATTAAATGCGGAACTTTTTAAAAATGTTCACGATCTTGCTGCTTTAACATGGAGCGCCATTTTTTTGCGGCGTTCGTCTTAGGAACCCCCTAAAGATGTTCACGCGCTGCCGTGTGTCATCGGCGCAACTACTTTCTGCAGAGGGTCCTTTAGAGTAGGAAAAGGGGTTCACTACAAAGGACTTTACTTTCGCCCGTCTGTCAGGGGTATAAGTCGTAGCTATAAGGGTTAGACTGCAAGCACGATAGGGGTATTAAACGTGTTTCCGGTGCAGAAATAAGGAGTTTTCCTTTGAAGTAAGAAAACGTCTTCTAGAATCTTCAAGTGTACTACGACGGAGTGCGCTAGCAATACCTATAAACACGTTGGCTCTTTCTGCGTACGGGGCATAGGGATATGGTAGAGAATTCTCCTGCGACTCGCTAAAGGCAGCCAGCCGCTCACCGAACTTTTCTGAGAGGCTGTTGTAACCGCAGAGACGTAACTCGCAGATACAGTTCCGTGCGAGCCCCTTAAATAGATCAGCAGCTATAGACCACGAATGGTAACGTTGCGAATTCGAATTCTGGTGCGCCGAAATTGGTATCTCATTGTTGCTTTCTTCAAGAGTATCGCTATAGGTGCTCGAAGTCGTATACATGTACTATCTACGACCTGTGCACGTTTTCGTTTTTTTTTTCTTTTTGCTGTTTTGGTCGAACTACTGTTATGCCTGATGGCTTCGCATACTGCTTCGCAACAATGCTTGTTGAACTTTCACCGCGCTGAGCAGCCAAGGAGTAGCCGGCGCCTCATTTGTGCGCCGAAATCTCTAGATGTCAATCGAAAACAGAAAAAGGTTGCGAATAAATTCAGCTCGCGGAAGGAGCGCACGCGTTCTGCGGCTGAGTTTACTTTGCAGGAACAGGGACGGTGGTGGAATTCCGGCTCGAAGTTCACTTGCGCAACGCGAAGAACGTAAAAGTTCCGTAATTTAAACATAATAATTATGGCCTCAAAAGTGTCGCCGTTCTTAAAGGCGGTACAACCGCGTCCGCCTTTGAGAAAAATTGATCTGCTCTTCCAGTTTCTGGAACTGTCTGAAACATCAGCCGTTCGCCTTACAAGAATGAAGGCCCATAGGTCGATCCTTTTGACAGAACCTTATGGCCACATTCTCCAAAGCTGGAGAATACTTCATTAACGCATCCGGGGATGTTAGCCTGGTTTGTGGCCTGTCTTGCCACTCCGACGCTAATTGTACAGGGAACTGTTGCGATCATCCAGTGTACGAGGTAACCTTGTGGAACCCGTGTGGGACACGCTAAACTGAAGCTCTCCAGTATAACCTCCCTATTGAGTTACTAAAGCACTATTCCTGCATGGTCTTGTTCGAAGGAATACAACTTGTGTGTTGTAGCCCGCGGTAGAGCTGCTTAGTCGAGAGTAAAATCGGCCGACATCTCTTCCCTTGTTTTCTTTGGTCATTTTCCCGTCTATTTTAAGACGCATGCTAAACGTTTGGCCATCTTGAACACGCACAGTCTCCAGCAGTGCTGGAGACCTCCCAATGCGAAATGAACAAAATACTCAGCGAATGTTCAAATAAAACATAACGCGGTTCTCCAATATGCAGATTACAAGCTGGAAGTACGAAGGAGCATGCCATTTTTGTCGACACCGAAGCTGTATTTCATGTATCAATCTTCCGTTCTGTATCCAGAGGCCGCAGTCATCTGCCGACCCGGTGCCGCACCATGCATGATCACGTGGGCTGTCCTTGCGCACGACAGCAAGAGTGAGTGATGTTAGCAGTTCGATTTCTTCTCCTTTCAATCTAGATTAATTGAATGCAATGAAAACTGAACTGTAGCGTAGTAATACTCAAACGATCGTATCAAGTAGTTTATAAAGCTATTCACGCCCTTGGTTAGTCGCAGCGCACTGCCTCCGTTGTGGCACAACCCTCCGTGTATAATGCGCGTCGCCCGATCCTTGGGGTCGTAGTCTACAGATTGCGTCGACTCTGTGGTCGAGCATGTGTGGTGTCGACATTGCCACCGGCGCCAACGTGTCTATTCACATTTACCCATGTTAAACACTGTTTTCTTTCCTTCCTGCACATACTCATAAAATGCGCGAAGAATTTCCCGTGCTTTACTCGGTTTCTTGCATTAGCTGTTAACGGGATTACAGAACAATTCTTGTGTACAAAAGCCGGTTGTGTCCATTATTCAAGCTTTCAATTATATCACCCAGAGGGAACCTGAAATGCATATTTGTACGCCACTTGAGTCCTGTCGTTTTTTACGACCATACGACGTATGGGGTACGCCCACAAAGCCCTCTAACATAAACGCCTCACTGTGTTACTTAAGCACAGATATATTGTTCGTTCCGGTCTAGTCTAGCATTTAGTATCCTAAGCGTTCGGCGTGACGTTGCATCCGGATGAGGTTGTTGATTGATGTTGCTCAAGGTTGATCCATATGGTTGCATGACAATTTTAATGTCTAAAGGCTCCCCGGTTTCTCGCACGGGATTCGAATAAAATTCTTCGTGTGCACCTAAAGAAGCACCTACCAATGAAGACCTCTCCCGTACCAGAACACTTGCAGATTTGATTAAGGCAAATTATGAAGCAAATTATTGTTGTGTTGTCGTCTACGCCACCGCGCTTTCACTGGAAATTACGGCTAAAAAAAATCCGAGCAGCTACGCAAGCTAGCGGTGCAAAGGCCGAGGATACAGCGTAGCTGGTGCCGTTCCCATCTTGCTTTTCATCCTCCACACTCTCACTTGCGTTTCCCGCCAGGCTACGCTTTGCTCTACTCTCTGCTCCTCCTTTCCCTCCACCTTACTCTCCTATTCCAGTCCTCGCCTGCTACCGCTGCGCATGCGCGGCTATGTCGAGGTTATGCCCGTCGAGGTGGTGTGGCGGATATGGCGCACGGATGCCACCCAAAAACCGCTGGTTCGATCCTCGCCGCGGCTGTCGCACTTTCGACGGAGGCGAAAATTCCAGAGGCCCGCGTACTGTGCGTTGTCAGCGCGCATTAAAGAACCCCAGGTGGTCAAAATTTCCGGAGCCCTCCATACAGCTTCCTATTCTGCCTTTCAGTCCCTTACCCCTATCCCCAACGGACGCTCAGCCGTTCTCCCTACATGGGCTACAGCAAATAGCGTCCTTTCCTTAACCGAACCACTACCATCATAAGGTTATGCCAGTTGGCGCGCCAGACATGGCGTGGCTGGTTGCTAGGCGACGCGGAGCGAGGGTTTCTGCGTGCGACAGACTTTTTACCTCGAGCTAGAACAGCTTCGATGTTCAACACTGTTTTCTTTTACGTTCTATGCTTTTGATCGTTTGTTCAGAAGCCTTTTTCTATTCTGTCCAGCCTCCAAGACCAGTGGATGCAACGTCGACAATGCAACGTCGACGGATGCACATACGAGACAACGCGGGTGTACAACTTCCGGCGGCACCTCGAGGCGGTGCACGGATGCTTGTTACATCCTCCGCCCGGGAGGAGGGCCAGGGGTCCAAGAGCATGCTGTGGCGAATACTTCGTGACACTGCACGAATATTTTCGTCACCGCGACAGGCATCATGTCGACGGCCATACGTGCTCGGTCTGTCGCTTGGTGTTTAGCCGGAGCTCGCACCTCTTAAGGTAAGCAGTCGGACCACTACGTGTGGAATATTTATATGAACGAAGGAAGTGCTCTTCGTCCTTTCTTCTGTTAAGGTGAGTCTGAAGTGACTCCCTGAACAGTGACGTCAAAAAGAAAAATGGGCTACTTCCACGCCATGTCGCACACGAAGTAGCAATCAGTGAAGCTGTTCTTGCTTCGGTAATCGTGACGTCACTGGTATGTGTCAAGTTGTCACGACGTATCATTTACGTTAGTCATACAGCTCTTTATTATTTACTCTCCGCAAGTGATCCTTCACCATGCGCTCGTGTATACTTTTTTGTTTATCTCTGCTTTCCACGCTATGAAAATCCGGCTGCGGGAATCGAACCCGCAACCTCAAGCTAAACCTTCTCTACACCTCATCGCACCTTAACCTTCGCATTATCATTTTTCCTGTAGCAGTGGCCTGAGGGCAAGAGTCGAGCGTGGCAGTGGGTATAGTGGGTGGAAAGCAAGGGCGGGTCAGCTTTTCCCCTCCTGCGTGATAAGCACCACACGGTCGGACGCACGCCACAACTCCTGCCTAGAACAGCTACGCACTCTTTAAAACAAACAAATGTAGTACTACTAACTTTAGAGATCCAGTAAATGCTTGTCACATTTGCAACTAAGTATAGTAACTGCGGGCAGTAGCTGGCTGTATAGTGATGCAACTATGGTGGCACTTACTAGTAAGGGCAGTTAGTGACTGAAGTTGTAACTTGACTACGATGACCGTATTCACCTGGCTTATGCCAGTTCAGTTTATGTGTGCAGTTTTTCAAGTGTGTGCATATCAAGTTTATACTGCCACAAAGGTAAAGTAAGATCAGTGTTGTACACGTTCCTCCAAAACAGGAACGAAAACTCGTTCCTCGTTCCTTCACAATTTTGTAACGAGTTCCCGTTACAAGTTCCTTTAATAGAAAAGGAACGCGTTCCAGTTACATTTCGAAAATTGGAACGTATCGTTACATTAACGTTACATTTGATTTCTAAAATTGAAACTTAATCCCGTGGCAAAATAAAGTGAACATATTTTATTGTTCACTTTATTTTGCCACGGGATTAAGTTTCAATTTTAGAAATCAAATGTAACGTTAATGTAACGATACGTTCCAATTTTCGAAATGTAACTGGAACGCGTTCCTTTTCTATTAAAGGAACTTGTAACGGGAACTCGTTACAAAATTGTGAAGGAACGAGGAACGAGTTTTCGTTCCTGTTTTGGAGGAACGTGTACAACACTGATCTTACTTTACCTTTGTGGCAGTATAAACTTGATATGCACACACTTGAAAAACTGCACACATAAACTGAACTGGCATAAGCCAGGTGAATACGGTCATCGTAGTCAAGTTACAACTTCAGTCACTAACTGCCCTTACTAGTAAGTGCCACCATAGTTGCATCACTATACAGCCAGCTACTGCCCGCAGTTACTATACTTAGTTGCAAATGTGACAAGCATTTACTGGATCTCTAAAGTTAGTAGTACTACATTTGTTTGTTTTAAAGAGTGCGTAGCTGTTCTAGGCAGGAGTTGTGGCGTGCGTCCGACCGTGTGGTGCTTATCACGCAGGAGGGGAAAAGCTGACCCGCCCTTGCTTTCCACCCACTATACCCACTGCCACGCTCGACTCTTGCCCTCAGGCCACTGCTACAGGAAAAATGATAATGCGAAGGTTAAGGTGCGATGAGGTGTAGAGAAGGTTTAGCTTGAGGTTGCGGGTTCGATTCCCGCAGCCGATTTTCATAGCGTGGAAAGCAGAGATAAACAAAAAAGTATACACGAGCGCATGGTGAAGGATCACTTGCGGAGAGTAAATAATAAAGAGCTGTATGACTAACGTAAATGATACGTCGTGACAACTTGACACATACCAGTGACGTCACGATTACCGAAGCAAGAACAGCTTCACTGATTGCTACTTCGTGTGCGACATGGCGTGGAAGTAGCCCATTTTTCTTTTTGACGTCACTGTTCAGGGAGTCACTTCAGACTCACCTTAACAGAAGAAAGGACGAAGAGCACTTCCTTCGTTCATATAAATATTCCACACGTAGTGGTCCGACTGCTTACCTTAAGAGGTGCGAGCTCCGGCTAAACACCAAGCGACAGACCGAGCACGTATGGCCGTCGACATGATGCCTGTCGCGGTGACGAAATATTCGTGCAGTGTCACGAAGTATTCGCCACAGCATGCTCTTGGACCCCTGGCCCTCCTCCCGGGCGGAGGATGTAACAAGCATCCGTGCACCGCCTCGAGGTGCCGCCGGAAGTTGTACACCCGCGTTGTCTCGTATGTGCATCCGTCGACGTTGCATTGTCGACGTTGCATCCACTGGTCTTGGAGGCTGGACAGAATAGAAAAGGCTTCTGAACAAACGATCAAAAGCATAGAACGTAAAAGAAAACAGTGTTGAACATCGAAGCTGTTCTAGCTCGAGGTAAAAAGTCTGTCGCACGCAGAAACCCTCGCTCCGCGTCGCCTAGCAACCAGCCACGCCATGTCTGGCGCGCCAACTGGCATAACCTTATGATGGTAGTGGTTCGGTTAAGGAAAGGACGCTATTTGCTGTAGCCCATGTAGGGAGAACGGCTGAGCGTCCGTTGGGATAGGGGTAAGGGACTGAAAGGCAGAATAGTAACGAAACCCACTTACCATCATAACACGGTCATGCAGTGGTGGCCATATGTGGCGGGTGGTTGTAGGCGACGCGGAGCGAGGGTTTCTGCGTGCGACAGACTTTATTACACCGAGCTAGAACAGCTTCGATGTTACACTGTTTTCTTTTACGTTCTATGCTTTTCATCGTTTGGTCAGCTTTTTTATATTCTGTCCAGCCTCCAAAACCAGTGGATGCAACGTCGGCAATGCAACGTCGACGGATGCACATACGAGACGACGCGGGTGTACAACTTCCGGCGGCACCTGCAGGCGGTGCACGGATGCTTGTTACATCCTCCGCCCGGGAGGAGGGCCAGGGGTCCAAGAGCATGCTGTGGCGAATACTTCGTGACACTGCACGAATATTTTCATCACCGCGACAGGCATCATGTCGACGGCCATACGTGCTCGGTCTGTCGCATGGTGTTTAGCCGGAGCTCGCACCTCTTAAGGTAAGCAGTCGGACCACTGCGTGTCGAATATTCATTATATGAACAAAGGAAGTGCTCTTCGTCCTTTCTTCTGTTAAGGTGAGTCTGAAGTGACTCCCTGAACAGTGACGTCAAAAAGAAAAATGGGCTACTTCCACGCCATGTCGCACGCGAAGTAGCAATCAGTGAAGTTGTTCTTGTTTCGGTAATCGTGACGTCACTGGTATGTGTCAAGTTGTCACGACGTATCATTTACGTTAGTCATACAGCTCTTCATTACTCTCCGCAAGTGATCCTTCACCATGCGCTCGTGTATACCTTTGTTTCTCTCTGCTTTCCACGCTATGAAAATCCGGCTGCCGGAATCGAACCCGCAACCTCAAGCTAAACCTTCTCTACACCTCATCGCACCTTAACCTTCGCATTATCATTCTTCCTGTAGCAGTGGCCTGAGGGCAAGAGTCGAGCGTGGCAGTGGGTATAGTGGGCCGAAAGCAAGGGCGGGTCAGCTTTTCCCTTCCTGCGTGATAAGCACCACACGGTCGGACGCACGCCACAACTCCTGCCTAGAACAGCTGCGCACTCTTTAAAACAAACAAAGGTAGTGCTACTAACTTTTGAGATCCAGTAAATGCTTGTCACATTTGCAACTAAGTATAGTAACTGCGGGCAGTAGCTGGCTGTATAGTGAATAGTGATGCAACTATGGTGGCACTTACTATCTTGGTAAGGGCAGTTAGTGACTGAAGTTGTAACTTGACTACGATGACCGTACTCACCTGGCTCATGCCAGTTCGGTTTATGTGCGCAGTTTCAAGTGTGTGCATATCAAGTTTATACTGCCACAAAGGCAAAGTAAGATGCAAGTAAAGATGCAGAGGTACGGCAATTACAGGTTACTGCTAATTAGTGTTACACTAATGACCGATCGTTAATGATTTCATGTGGCTATCATGGTAAATAGACTGCATACTGACATGTTTAAATCAGTGTTCGATACACAACAGTACGCACAACCGCACAAAGAATATCGAACTTCTACGCTGCATATATGTCCAAACGATAACGTTAACGCTTGTACCAGCGAGCAAACATGGATTCATATCAGTAATCAATGCTTCGAATCCAGGTTCTTTATTTAAGATTCCGCATTCCCATGCCACGACGTTGCACGAGACTGCTATTCAAAAATCGTCAAATGAATCATGGCTTCTGCGTAAGCCTGTCAGGTTGCAGCATTATACCGAGCCAGTACGGCACACGCGTACACTCCGGAGTGGCAGTGTCCAGACGCTCCTACCCATTTGTCTGCTGTTCGTTCGCCAATGCCGGCCTCTCTTCGTCCGTTTCTGCAGGCACGCCCTCGTCCACACCGACAAGATTCCATTCGGGTGTGGACTTTGTGGGTACACCTCCCGGGCTTTGTCGAACATGGCGCGCCACATGAAAACGACGAAGTGCACCGTGGCCGCCAAACGGATCGCCGCGGGTCTCGCCGACCGACCGGACCTGGGGAACGTCGAGATGCTCATCCACGACCTCGCCACCTTGACAGCCGCCCGCTCTCTAGTGAAGCTCCGCCGCAAACACTGACTCTTCAGTCCGGTCTTCGCTGTTCCCCTCGGTGGCGGAATACATGACTACAAGGAGAGGTGCAGAGCCTTGTGGAAGAACCCGGTGCACGTCCTCGGTACCTTGCCTTCCTTACGTAGTTTCACATTGCCTCGGGAGTGCTAGTCAAAGCAACGAATTCACCTGAGGCAATCAATGGGAGGGTGCGGGCTCTTTCGTTAAAAGGAGGCCTTCACAGCTTATTTTTTTCCTTGAATGGTCGAGAAAACTGCGTCGACCAGTCGTGAGAGCTCTTGTAAATGTACGAGTCCAATATTACTGCACTGCACGCACTAAGAAATTTGCAATGTGGTTTCAAACATCGACTGGAAGCCGCCTCCCTTTCATTCACTCCCTTCCACATCAGCATAAGTCGCTTGCGGCAGGTCTAGCATCAATTCCAACGCGTTCTCCAATGCTTTATTCGTTCGTTTTGACATAAGGAATATGTGTATCAGTTGAAGAACACCGAAAAAGTCGAGCGACGTGGTCGGTGCCGCTAGTGAGTTTGTATCGAGAGCAGCAAGCGATGTCTAGCTGTATTTGAAACGAAATGGCGAATTCCCTGGTGTTTGCAGTGCAATAATGCTTGGCACGCATGTTCGCAGGGACCTCCACGACAGATCGGCACAGCTTTCCATGGCCAGAAGGTGTTGCAGGGCCCCTTTTCAACGCAGCACTGGCCAAAGGTCCTACAAGACCTCGATTATTTGTGTTAATCCATAAGTGGCACGGTTCGAAGTCCGTACAAGCTTTCTGGCTCTCTACACCTGAAGAAAGTGGGAACAAGTTATTTCGAAGTGAAAGTGCGCGCTACTTACCCCCGTATTATATACATCTATTTATATAAAACGTGCCTCCAGTGAAGCCTCCTTGACGTCTCAGAATTCCGATAGCACCGTGTACCCCTCATCATAAGTGGTCATTGCGTGCGAGTGATTGTACTTTTTAGTCGAGCGACGGCCCGCACTCCACTCGAGGTCAAGTGAAGGACAAACTTTGAGTCTAGTCTTACTTGAGGAAACGAAGGTTAGAATTGAGGCTAGTTCAACATAGCCGTTCCTTTGAACTGAAAGAAAGACTATAGTGTGTCAAATCCATGTTATGATTACGGTTCTGATTTTTCCTTTCCCATTTGTAATTTTTCAGAGTGCTGGTATGAGAATGCGCGGCACCATCGAATTCCACTAGCGTCGCCTGTTACTGCAAGGGCTCGAGCTCGTATTCCCTGAGAGGCATGCAGACTCGATCAAAGGCGTTGAACTTTCGCGACACTGAAACACATCTTAGCAATATGTCCTTGTCTGCCGCATCTATAGCACCTTCCGTTTAACCAACTACAAGCATTTCTATCATGCTTCCTGGTACCACACTGGCTGCATTCTGAAACCGCCTCATTTGCAGTCACCTGTCGTGGATCAACCTTAAGAAAGGCTGTTAGTTTTGAATGTATCTTCCCCGCACCTCTTGCTGCCACTTCAACTGCCAGCTCCATGGTTTCCGCTTCTCCCAGCGATAAATTCTTCCTCACGAGCAACTCCTTCTGCAATGTCGTAAGCTTATTGGCCCGGCATACCATATGGTCCCGAAGCATTCGGTTCAGCATTGTCTCGAAATTGCAGTTGTCTGCCATGCGGCGTATTTCAAGAACAAATTCACGAACGGGTTCGCCTTCCTGTTGGGAGTGGTTGAAGAACTGGAAGCTTTCAATCCTTTCGTGTGGCCTTGGATTGAAATAATCCAGTGTTCAGCGGCGCCATGAGCAACTACCTTTTTTAGCGTGTTCATTAATGCTCGTCGATTCGCAGTAACCCACTGCCGTGACGACTTATGCAGTCCAGCTGTCCCTTTCGTCGTCACAATCCGGTAGCTGTTGATCGCGTTAGGGGTCCAATGCTTGCAGCCCGCGCTGTTCATTCTTCGTCGGTTCTCTCTTCCTCGATTCCGAGGTCTTCTTCCCACCTCGCCGCCACTGTTATAGCGTAGTGCCACACCGAGCGTGAGCTAAATATAGGTCAATTGCCGCAGTTCAGAGAGCCAATATTGAACACACTCTGTGGTCCGATTGCTTGCCTTAAGAGCTACGAGCTTCTGTTGAACAGTCTCGCAGACGAAGCACGAATGGCTGTCGACATGATGCCTATTGCGGTGACGGAAATATTCCGTAGTTTCGTGTCGCTCTGTATTGAAATAATCACGCAGTGCTAGTTAAATATAGATGAATTGTCACAGTTTAGAAAACGACTATCCAGCACACTCTGTGGTCAGATTGCCTTAAGAGCTACGAACTTCTGTTGAACAGTCTCGCAGACGGAGCACGAATGGCTGTCGACATGATGCCTATTGCGGTGACGAAAATATTCCGTAGTTTCGTGTCGCTCTGTATTGAAATAATCATGCAGTGCTAGCTAAATATAGATGAATTGTCACAGTTTAGAAAACGAATATCCAGCACACTCCGTGGTCCCGTTGCTTCCCTTAAGAGCTACGAGCTTCTGTTGAACAGTCTCGCAGACGGAGCACGAATGGCCGTCGACATGATGCCTATTGAGGTGACGAAAATACTGCGTAAGTTTCGTGTCGCTTTGAATTGAAATAATCGTCCAGTGGTAGCTAAATATAGGTCAATCTTCACAGTTCAGAGAACGAATATTCAACACTCTGTGGTCCGAGTGCTTCCCTTAAGAGGTACGAGCTTCTGTTGAACAGTCTCGCAGACGGAGCACGAATGGCCGTCGACATGATGCCTATTGCGGTGACGAAAATGCTCCGTAAGTTGCGTGTCGCTTTGGATTGAAATAATCGTCCAGTGGTAGCTAAATAGTGTTAATTTGCTACAGTTCCGAGAACGAATATTCCACACCTCAAATAGGAGCTACACGCTTCTGTTGAACACGGTCTCGCAGGCGGAGTATGACTGGCCGTCGACATGATGCCTATTGCGGTGACGAAAATACTGCGTAAGTTTCGTGTCGCTTTGGATTGAAATAATCGTCCAGTGGTAGCTAAATATAGGTCCATCTTCACAGTTCAGAGAACGAATATTCAAACACTCTGTGGTCAGAGTGCTTCCCTTAAGAGGTACGTGCTTCTCTTGAACAGTCTCGCAGACGGAGCACGAATGGCCGTCGACATGATGCCTATTGCGGTGACGAAAATGCTCCGTAAGTTGCGTGTCGCTTTGGATTGAAATAATCGTCCAGTGGTAGCTAAATAGTGTTAATTTGCTACAGTTCCGAGAACGAATATTCCACACCTCAAATAGGAGCTACACGCTTCTGTTGAACAGTCTCGCAGACGGAGCACGAATGGCCGTCGACATGATGCCTATTGAGGTGACGAAAATACTGCGTAAGTTTCGTGTCGCTTTGAATTGAAATAATCGTCCAGTGGTAGCTAAATATAGGTCCATCTTCACAGTTCAGAGAACGAATAATCACTCTGTGGTCCGAGTACTTCCCTTCAGAGCTACGAGCTTCTGTTGAACAGTCTCGCAGACGGAGCACGAATGGCCGTCGACATGATGCCTATTGCGGTGACGAAAATGCTCCGTGAGTTGCGTGTCGCTTTGGATCGAAATAATCGTCCAGTGGTAGCTAAATAGTGTTAATTTGCTACAGTTCCGAGAACGAATATTCCACACCTCAAATAGGAGCTACACGCTTCTGTTGAACACGGTCTCGCAGGCGGAGTATGACTGGTCGTCGACATGGCTATTGCGGTGACGAAAATGCTGCGTAAGTTTCGTGTTGGATTGGAATAATCGTCCAGTGGTAGCTAAATATAGGTCCATCTCCACAGTTCAGAGAACGGATATTCAACACTCTGTGGTCCGAGTGCTTCCCTTAAGAGCTACGAGCTTCTGTTGAACAGTCTCGCAGACGGAGCACGAAAGGCCGTCGGCATGATGCCTATTGCGGTGACGAAAATGCTCCGTAAGTTGCGTGTCGCTTTGGATCGAAATAATCGTCCAGTGGAAATAACGTACATCTGTTACAGTTCCCAGAACGAATATTCCACACCTCAAATAGGAGCTGCAAGCTTCTATTGAACACGGTCTCGCAGATGGAGTACGAATCGCTGTCGCCATGATAGCTATTGCGGTGACGAAAATACTCCGTAGTTTCGTGTAATATCACCTGACTGAGTAGTGAACACGGATTATCCTGAACTTTAGTGAGCTGCCTGAATTAAGAGTTCCCAATTTCGGCCAGTATGCACTTTAACAGCATCCACCACGTGAGCACAGCATCGTGTGCTGTTCACGTCTGTTCACGTGAAACTTAATACTTATGCACGAAACTTCTATGTTCATGTATTCGTGAACACGTACACCACGTGATTACAGTTAATTTTTTACTTTTAGACTTGTACTTTATTTGCATTTGGCCTTCATTAAGAAACTTCCGATAATTGTATAATTCCTATAACGCGCACCCCTTTAAATCTTGCGGGTATGCTAAGTGCGGACATGTACTCTCAGTGGGATGTTCGTCCATGTTCGTCAGCCGCGGTGGTGTAGTGTCTACCGTGCTCGGCTGCCACCCAAAATATGCGGGTTCTGTCCCGGCCGCGGCGGTCGAATTTTCGATGGAGACCAAAAATGCCAGAGGGGGGGCCCGTGTACTGTGCGTTGTCACTGCACGAACCCCAGATGGTTCCTCCTCTATCCCTTTGTCCCCTTTCCTCTCCGCCTGTTTGCTTAGCCGTGCTCCCGACATGGGCTGCAGGAATTAGGTCTATTTCCTTAACTGAACCACAATCATCATCACCCATATGTTCAACTCCTCGTTACGTCCATTTCGCGCACACCACTGTGGTGGTAGTTTCTTCTACAGCAACTGACCAGCACGCAAACCTTACCACTCTGACACAGTGCCTCAGTTATGCACATTTTCGCGATTTTTTAATAAACCTCATGGAAATTGTTTTCCACTCAACGTCTCGTTCACTGCCGATCGCGCAGCACGATGCAGATTCGCGATGAGTTCTCAATGAAAATAGTGTATCAACTCTCCTGACACGTGCTGCGATTTGTGTTCATTTTATTACTCTGTATGCTGTGATATATTGCATCGTATTGTTACGTGACGCTTGAGGACGCTGGACGTCTACCTGTAGCGAGGTGTACACTTGCATGGATGTGTGTAAAATATATATACATACTGTAAATACCTCCCTGTTTGCTTTGTTTGTGAATATATTTCGTGTTCTAATGTCGGCAGTACAATAAAGCAGTTCACAAACGTGCAAGACTTGTGTGGCACATATTTTTGTCGACTTTTTTCCAGCTTGTCTGGATGTCATACACCCAGAAGATGTTAGAGCAATCTTGTGTTCTGTACAAGAATCATACTATATATAGCGAACTATTTACGGCGCTATGGTACTTCTGTGCGTGAGGGCAAGACCAAAACGAAAGTTATGCTAATATTTAACGTGCGCGCGCACGCAGAAACTTCCTTTCTAGCTCAAAGCACCATTTCGACTTCGAAAAGCCTGCATATCCCACAAAATAACCCGTTTTTAACGTTACCTTTCGTGAAGACTACGTATGTGTCCTGTCTGCCACAGTGGTAGTGTTTATGGTGAGCCGGCTGCTGTGCCAAAAGACGGCGTGTTAGATCCCTGCCGCACCGGTCGCATTTTAGATGGAGGCGAAAAAACAAGTCCATGTACTGTGCGCATATACTACGCACTGTGCGGTCAATAAAATGTACGTTGTGACTGCATGCCAAAGAACCCTAGGTGGCCGAAATATCCGGAGCCCTCCAATAGGTCGCGCCTCAAAATCATGTCTTGGTTTTGATAAGTAGAGCCCCAGAGATTCCAAATTCGTCAGTTTCACATGTCGCAGATGAGGGGGAATCTGCTATGCAGTACGCCAGCGTGCGATGCCTCCAGGGTTAGCTGAAGTGGATGGAATCGGATTATCTGGAGCACCCAGATCAATCTTTGACAAATTACCTTTCACGTTCTGCATGTTTATCTTGCTAAGCCGCGCAAGTTTTCCGACGTTTAACGAGTTAAATGAGAGAAACGAGGAAGGGAAGACTGTACGCAGTCCAAGAAGTTAAACTAATTTAGGAAAGCTTTCTTCCTCTGGGAAGCGATCTGGACAGATGAGAACACTTACGCGGGGCAAAGGGGGGCCAGACTCCAGACGGCAGTCGAGACAGTAGAAAGCTACCTAGCCAACACGGAGCTATAGTGTTCTCCGGCCCACGGAAATCGGAGCTCTAACTCTACCGCCCCAGAAAGACCGGGAGACCATCGACATGCACCGCCGGATTGCAGGTAATCGCCGTGCCACCAAGAGAACGATCCCGATCGTGCAATGCATACGGATCCTATGGCTCTGGCTCGAGCCCAAAGGCACAAACGATGAGTGGCGCGCCTCAACAGCAGAGTCACGGCATCAATTAGACTTATGAAGAGAGTTACCAACAGAATGCAACGGAATGAAATGGGTCAAGGAAGGAAACGTCGTACGTATGGTCCAAGCCTTAGTGATGAGCCATACCACGGCCGTAGCGGCCTTTGTCAGATGGAACTAGGCGGAGAAAGGCAAGATAAATGCACTCACATAAGGAAGGCCTACAAAGCTCTATAGGTCCCCCCTTTCAAACCACGCGGCAACGAAAGAATGCTCCACTTAGGAGTCCACAACACGTTAGACGAAATTACTGAAGCACAACACACAGCCCAACTCAAAAGGCTCTCCAGAGAGCATCACATGGACAGGCACAGAAATATGGAGAAATTGAAAATAAATTACAACGGAATGGAGGGTCCCAAGGAAGTGCTCCATTCGGACGTGAGAGCTAAAACTGTCAGCTCGAAGCTGAAAAAAAAGTACCTAATCTACAATGTGGAACGGAGAAAGTGCCGCACGAAAGCAATACTGAAAAACCACGGCACGAACGCGAGCATCCTATTCGTGGATGCGACCAGGTACCTGAAGTAGAAAGCTTTCACGGCCGTTACGATCGACACGAAGGGAGAAATAACGTTGGCTTGTTCAATCAGAGCCATCGAGGTACTCGGAAGCCGTGGAAGAAATGGCCATTATACTGGCCGTAGTCAGTAGGTGTGACAACAGAATTATATCAGCTGCTTTAAATAAGCAGCTGATATAATAAGATAAGAGTATTAGCCAACATGGCGCGAAATAACTCGATGCAAAACCCCGACCACCTAGAAATCTGGCAGTGGAATTGTCGGACGTTCCACAAACGGGCGGCGGCACTACAGAATTACATTCATTCGGCTTTAATCCCACCCGATGTGGTATGCCTGCAAGAAGTCGGGAACCGACCCGTCACGTTGCAGGGATATTACACGCTATTCAACCCGAAATACCCTCGCGTCGCAGCGCTGGTGACCAAATCCATTACAGCCACGTTAACTCATTGCGATAGGACCGAAATTAATCACCAAATAGTTACCGTGCTCCCCCACAAACGAGGGAAAGTGCGCACTGTAATCTTAAATATATACAGTCCTCCCAAAAAGAGACATGACGACTTTACCGAAATCCTAAAGGAGGCCACACGTGTCGTTGTGTACCAAAGATCAGCTCGTGGTGGTGGGCGACTTCAACGCTCCTAGCACCGCTTGGGGCTACAACCGCGATTCACCTAAGGGCGTGTTACTAGAGCACGTCACGTCCAAATTGGGTTTTAACTTGATTACTCTGCCGACAGCACCCACCAGGCTCGGTAACAGCGTGAGCAGGGATACGTACCCTGATTTGACTTTTACCTTAAACATTAAAAACGCGACGTGGTCGAACCTCGATGAAAATCTAGGCAGCGACCACTACATCATCAGTACCTCCATATCATCGCCGAAACTTCGACGAGTCGCTGGTGACGTTGTAATGACCGACTGGGTGTCCTTTCGAAAGCACCCTCTGCCGGAGAACGTACCTAGTGATGTCAATGGGTGGGCCGCGTTCATCCGCGAAACGCATAAGGCAACCTCCAAGAACGCGCACGGCGGAAGCGCCTGCGGTAGATCGACACCTGCTGAATCTTTGGGATAGTAGAAGGGCGCTGCTCAAGAGATGGAAGAGGCAACGCCTAAACCGCTGCCTTTACAGACGAATCGCTGCGCTTTCGGAAGAAGCGAACAAATACGCTGCGAAACTCGCCACCGACGGCTGGGTGCAGTTCTGCGGATCCCTCCGCGGCACTCTGGGGACAAGTCGGACGTGGGCGATACTTAGGGCAATGTTGGAGCCGGAGAAATCCAAGTCCGCGACGAGCCGCACTCTCCAAAGAATAGTGCACGACTACCCCGGCACCGACGAGGAGCTGATCCAAGCGCTGAAGGAACGGTATGTAGGTACTGATGATGTCCCGCCTTGCGACATAGGGTACACGGGCACCGAGCGTGCTGACTTGGACGTCCCAATCACTAAGGAAGAGGTTTTCGCTGCCGCACAGGCCGCCAACAGGAACTCTGCCCCGGGGTCCAATAGAATTACCAACGCCATGATCCGAAATCTCAGCAGCAAAGTCCTTGAACAGATTACGCACTCCCTTAACGACCAGTGCTGGTCCCAAGGTCGCGTTCCCCCGGAATGGAAGGATGCCACGATAATAACTATACCCAAGCCAGGTAAACCCTCTCTCGGAGCCTTGCGGCCCATTTCGCTCACGTCTTGTATGGGAAAGCTCTATGAGCGAGTGATACAAGCACGGCTTCAAAATTTCATAGAGGACGAAAATCTTTTCCCAGCAACCATGATCGGTTTTCGCAACGGGCTATCGACCCAGGACGCCTTCCTCCTTTTAAAGGAAGAGGTTTTGAGTACGGTGCCCCGTGGCGGCGAACATTTGATCTTAGCCCTCGATCTCAAAGGGGCATTTGATAACGTTTCACACGAGGCCGTTCTCTCAGAGCTCAACGCAATCGGCTGAGGAGAGCGAATATTCAACTATATTAAATCCTTCCTCTCCGGGCGGACGGCCACCATCGGAATTGGTGAGACAAGGTCGGACTGCAGTTCTCGATGCCTAACAAGGGAACACCTCAAGGGGCGGTCATCTCCCCTTTGCTCTTCAACATTGCTATGCGCGGACTTGCTCGTGCACTTGACGAGATCCCGTATCTTGGCTACACATTGTATGCGGATTATATTACCCTTTGGGCCACGAAGGGGTCATTGGTGCAAAAAGAGCAAACCCTACAGGCTGCCGCGACAGCCGTAGCGGATTTCGCAAGAAATAGCGGCCTCAGCTGCGCGCCAGAAAAATCTGAACTTATACGAGTACGCAGTAAGTACTACAAAAGCAACGGCAACATAAACTTAGAGGTTGACGGTCATGCCATTGCAGAGGTGACTCAGGCCCGTATATTAGGTTTCTGGGTGCAAGGAAATGGCAAAGCCAGTCACACCATAACAACCTTAAAAACATCAGTTAAGCAGATTGCTAGAATGATTCGGCGAATCACTTATCACAAGAAAGGGATGAAGGAGAACGATACCCTCCGTCTTGTTCAGGCCTTGATTATGAGCAGGGTGGCGTATGGCCTTCCGTACCACTCACTCGACAAAAGTGAGGAGAGCCAGGTGGACTCCCTCATTAGAAGCACATTTAAGGCAGCACTCAGTCTGCCCATCAGTACACCGACAGAGCGACTGTTAGCACTTGGTATACACAACACCTATGCTGAGCTCAGTGCGGCGGTCCTCATCTCTCAGAGGAATCGCCTAAGTCAAACTGCAGCAGGCAGGACAATACTTAGTAGGGTAGGAATCTCTCCGTATCCACAGCACCTTGATGAGGAGCTGGTCAACGTACCTACGGTGGTCCGGAGGCAGATCACGATCTCGCCAGTGCCAAAAAATGTGAATCGCGACTGTCACGCTGAACGACGTGCTGCGAGAGTCAAGTGGCTCCGAAAACAGCTCGAGTCAGCGCCCAACGTAACATACGTCGATGCGGCCAGTTACGACTGGCACAAGCACGTAATTACGGTCGTTGACAACAACATGAGGCTGCTGACGAGCGCCTCCCTACGTACGACCTCGGTCACAAAGGCAGAGGCAACTGCCATCGCCTTAGCATTGGGGTTTCATGAGCGTAGAGGAGAGCCATCAGTAATTCTATCCGACTCTCAAGAGGCATGCCGGCTCTTTTTAACCGGCCGCCTTCCCACCACGGCGCTTAGGCTGCTAGGACCCACGCCCACTCGCCACCACCGGTTGATCTGGTGCCCGGGCCACGCAGGGCTTGAGGGCAACGAAAGGGCGGACGCTCTAGCTCGCGCGTTTTGTAACCGAGCGGAGGGCCCCTCTAATTCGTTAGCCATACCAATTCTAGCTAGGGAGATTCTTGTCCACCAGCGCTTCACGCGACAAAAATCCCTTAGTGGTGAAGATGCCGCCGATCTTCGCAAAATTCAGACAGATGTTTACCCCCATCTATTGAAACTACACGCAATATATCCGACTCTATACCCGGCCGTGTGTCCGTGGTGCGGCGGTATAGGCCGACTCTCTACCACATCTCGTGGGGATGCGCGAGCAAACCAAGCGACTTAGCTTGTTATCTCGGCAGCACTTTAATGCCTAGTACGGAGCAGTGGGAGGCACAACTCGCCAGCTCGGACCTGGGGGTGCAAATGGCGCTCCTGGATCAAGTCCGGCGGGCAGCCAAAGCCAGTGGAGCACTGGACGTAGGGCCCCCAACCATAGAAGCTCCAAGTTCACCCTTCCCCCTTTCATTCTAATAAAGTTACTTCTCTCTCTCTCTCTCACACACGGGCAACAGTGCGCCGGTGCTGGATCGTTTGCCAACTGAGGCGTTCCAATCGTGTCTCATATCGCGGAAGGGCGTCACGGCTGTAACCTAGAAGAGTAAACAGCGTTCGGGTGGCACGGTGCTGGACGCCGGGCTCCAGCATATTGGTAAGGTGAAGCTGATAGGGGTTCCATATGGAAGAGCAATATTCAAGTCTTGGCAGCACGGGGGCAGTGTAAAGTGCACAGAAAGCCTCAGGACCGGTTTTGATGTCCGTATCACGAAACCCAGTGTTCGACGCGCCTTGGCAACTGTGTTGGAGATGTGAAGTGAAAAGTCGAGAGATGGGGTGAACAGGACACCGAGGATAGAAGCTGACGGAACGTCGCGCAGGACAGAGTCATCAAGTTTTAGATAGGGGAGGCAGCGCGTTTACGATTATGAAAACGGAGCACAACACTCTTCGTTTCGCTGATGGAGAGATAGTTGAGTTTTGCCCATCGAGAAACGCGGGTGACGTGGTCTTGCAAGAAGGCACAGGAGCTATCCGAGGTTGAGACACGGGCCAAAATAGATGTATCATCCGCGTACTGGACAAGTAGCGCATCATTCGACTGCGGCATATCATTAACATAGAGGCAGAAGAAGGTCGGACCAAGTACAGAACCCCGAGGGACACCAGAGAGAGAGAAGCAGCTCCCAGAGCGGGATCCATGATATAGGACCCGCTGCGAGCGACCCACCAAAAAACGTGCTGACCAGAGGAGCAATGTGCCTCGAAGTCCAGCTTGAGCTGCCTTTGTCACCAGAATGGCGTGGTCAAGTGTATCGAATGCGTCACTCAGATCTAGTTGGATGAGGTCAGTTGACAAGTCACTGTCCATATTGGCACTGACGTAATGTGTGACAGTGGCAAGGCTGCCTCACAACTACAATTTGAACAGAATCCGTGCTGAGAGGGAGCAAAGGTGTGGTTCTGCTCAAGGAAGGCCAACATGTCACGATTGATGACACGCTCGAATGTCCTGCAAGCGACAGAGGTGATAGAGACGGGTCGATAACTGGACACCTCAGAAGTCGGCTCCCCTCGGCCTTTGTGAACCGGGGTGACAAAGGATTCCTTCCACTTCAGGGGAACAAAGGCATTGTTTAGAAAATACTGGAACATTAATAGGAGAGAGTGGGATATATGAGGGTAGAGAAGTTTGAAAAAGGAAGGGGGACCTGGATTTCCGGATGGCCTAATGAGACGTACAGCCTCATTCAGGTAGTCCAGGGAAAAAGGGAGAGTAGTGATAGAGGCTACAGGAGCGGTGACTCTCGCTTCTGCCTCTTGGGCGAGGAGATCAGGGTCAGGATAAGTGCTAGAGCTATATGTCGATGAAAACTGGGAGGCAAATAGCTGGGCAATCGACAAGGGCTCAGTAACGGGGATGGCATTGTTCATGAAGCAGGGCTTGTGAGATATGGCGTGCAAGCGATTAATATATGACCAAAAGAGCTTGGGATTCTCCTTTGCATTCAGAGCGACTTTGTGCGCATAGTCATCATGAGCCTTCTGGGTGGTAGCCTTCATTGAACGTTGAAGTTCTTTCGCAGTTCCTTTCACTGCGCATTAGCAATGTCGCGGGAATGCATGATCGCTGACCTTCGCGGAGTCGCGGCGCGACGTGACAAAAGGGAGGCGCGAGTAAGAGGAACTAGTTCGGTTCAGAGGCAAGGTGAGCAGATGTCGGGCATTTGGTACTCCTCGCCCAATGGGCAAGGATTTCCGCATGCGTCCACACTACGGCTGAAAAGTATGAGTCAGCCGCAAACCTATTCAAAGGAATATGGTTAGGAAGTAGTGCATAAGATAGTTTCTATTTACCTGGTTATTTTTTTCCTTAGAACAGCTTTTTTGTTGTTGTTGTTGTATCTGTTTAGTTGTGTTTCCACAACAGAGGTTTGCTTTAGAGAAACGTTTCGTGTTTTTGTTTTCTAGGTTATGGATAGCTGCGTGATTTAGTTCTCACGTAAATGTTGAATTTTGACTCTAGCGAAATGTTTTCTTTTAAACGCTGTTCCTAAGCGGCGTAGCTGTTGAGAGAAAGGTTTACAGGACCTACTCATTGTCGACTTTGAGTGAAAGTCAGGTAATCGGGAAAAGTCTAATCGAAGGCATAAGAGTAAGTTGAACGCTATGAATAAACGCCGCTTCGTGGTTAGGTATACGGCGCAGGTAGTGCTCAAGAAAAGTACGACCGTTAAAGCTTCACATGATCGTGTGAAGTTGGGTTTGTGAATTGTACGAGAACAGAAGTCGATGTTTACCCACATCCGACGTAATAACGGCCGTCTTTTGCACTGTAACATGGCTCGTCATTTATACATGTTTGAGGTTCGCTAAAAAGGACTGAAGTTGTTGCCCTGACGTATCGAGAGCATCAAAACTGTTTTCCTATTACTAATTGTCAGTTTTAATATATGCATTTTGCTTGTAGATTTGTCTGCGATCAACATGGCGGCTGACATGCTTTAGGCTTTTGAGGTGGCTGCTCTTACTATACTGCGTGCGGCAGAACGAAAGAGGGCAGCTTTAGTGGGGGAAAACTGCCCAATTTCGGGTAAGCAGGCCAGGTGTGTCTTGCAGAAGAGTTGCCGTGTGCTCGCGCTAGCTGCTTGTGATTTTGTGTCCAGTGCAGGTTTGTCGGGACTGCCTGCAGACAAGGACCCAACGATGACGGCGGACTGCTGCCTTGTGGAAGTGACGTGTGGGATCAGTCGCTATAAACAAGAGCACCAGTGGTTTCGAGACGGACGGTCCATAAAACAAACCACTATCAAGCGACTTGGCCCGGGTGAGCTGCCGTGACGAATCCCTCTGCACAGCAGCTGCTTGCCACTGCTCGTCGGGATCTTCTGCACCGCCAGAGAAGCTGTTACGACCGGGCTTTCTTCCTAGAACGGAGCACGTGGCTCGACATTCGTTCCAGTGTCTCCGATCTAGAGTGCGACTAATTTTGACAGCAGCTGGGCTATGAATAATATGGGCTTCGACACTGCGGGACGGTGAGGAAGCATTCACGAGACACACACCGGTGTTGTCTTCGCCTGGGTAGTGTAGCCGCGACAGCGTGGCGACGCCAAATGACACTGCTTCTGCTGCTTCGTGTGCGAGCGTGTCAGTGTGTGTGGGTGAACGCTTTGACCACGGCTGGTCTGGAGGCGCGCGCTCGCTCCCATCTTAGGGAAGGAGCGAGCGCGCGTCTCCAGACCGGCCGTGTATGAAACTCTATTTTTCAAACAGAGGATCGCATTTTCTCGGCGTATACGCAAGCGTTAGCGTCATCTTCCTATTCTAGCCACCATGGCCTTGCTCTGCCATGCAACAAATCATAGAGCTTCTTACTATTACATAGTATTATAGTATGAAACTCTACGCAAGGAATAATGTAAAGCATTACGTGCTCAACGTGTGTTTAGACAGCACTTGCAGTAAAGTCGCAGAAGAGCGCTGTTCTTTGCCTACATTGATGAGCAGAAATCAGCGTCATACGCAGATAATTTGTCTGTCACTCTCAGAAGAAAGATAAAGGAAACTCACGTGTCACAGTCCGCAGCGTAGAGTTGCATCCCCGTATGCTCAGAGCCGATAACACGCGACTTCAAAATAAAAAGCGAATCTCAAAGGCCATCTCAAAGGCCCACCACCAATACCAAAACTGATCACGACATGTAATGAGAGGCACATTACGTGCTTTTTTTTTTCTCGTATATCAGCAGTTCTGAAAAGTATAACTTTAGAGACTTGTTTTTGGCAATATAGGTTTGCGTGGTGACTGGCGACAACCAGCGCTAATGCAACAATTCTTTTAAAAAATGAGGCTGATACAAGCCGATCCAATCCAACAAAAGACGCACAGGTTATAACATGTTGTTTCGGTTGTTGCTATGCGAAACAGGCAGCGTGACCGGACTGATGCCAATAGTTTGCATCCACGTGCTTAGCTGTTTTCACATTTGAATATGTGCGCGGCGAACACATGACAGACAGTCTCATAGCGTGGAGCTCTAACGTTTGCTGTAACCTTACCGAACTGCCTCATCTCAGCAAAGGTGCCGGCGTGACAAGCGGGCGAACTGTCGGAAACCGACACAATGGCTACAAGGCGATCGTGTAGGCTACTTAACAAAAAGAACGCTGCCCCAGCATCGGAGCCGAAACCAAGCAATGAAGATATGGATATTGACAGCGATGAAAAGTACGTATCGGACTGTTCTTCGTCGGAGGACGAATACAGGCCCCCTAAAAAGCAAGACTCCTCGGATGAGTTTGAGGATGGCGTTCCGGCGAAGAAAAGTAAGCGCAAAGACCTTGAACCTACGCATGTTTCGGAAAGTTCTGTCGATGAGCCTTTTGAGCTCGCAAGTTTAGAAGTTGATTTGTCTGAAGGTGGTACATCAAGCATTGAGTCCGACGAAGAGAACTCTCGAGCTGACACCAAAAAGAGCACCAAAAAGGTGACCGCTCCTAAGAAGAAGTATATACAGGCGATTAAGATTCCGAAACTGTCACAAATTAAAAGAGCTAACAACGTAACTTCCAACGCTCATATTTCGGATAACAATTCTTCCGAAAGAAGGCTTCAGCTAGAGCGTTTACCCGGTTACGGTAAGAGTCTCCTGTGCGAGTCGAAAAAGCACAGCCCGGCTAACTCTACCAATCAGGGCGTCACGCAGCTCTCAACTCAGGGGCACAAAGTTACAATGAAAGAACGGGGAGGTGATGAAAACTCTTCTGAATCCCTGAAAGACGTCATCAGCGCCATGCTGCTTGAAAATGAACCACAGGCCTCATGCTCTTATACCGTGAACGACGCACCGAAGTCGAGACAGTTAAAATCTAGGAAAACTGCGAAGAATTCATCAGTATCAGCTGCTAAACAAGCTGCAGCTTGCCAGGACACACGATCTCCAATCAAAACTAGGAACAGGCAGTTTCAAGCTGGGAAAATGGACAAGTCCTTATCGCCTGATAAAAGCGGTAAGAAAGCTGGCAAAGCCGGCAGCACGGCAGAAGCGCAAGTAAAAGGCACGGCAAAACCGTTGCCAGATACGAAGAAGCAGCACATGAAAGGAAAGAATACAGTGCCACAAAGAGCTAAGTTCGAAAAAAATGAGAGCTCAAGTGAGTCTGATTGGGAGGAAGTTCCTGAAGGGGCAGACCTCGACAGCTATGCACCTCTTGTTCCTGAAAATGGAATCACGATTACGCTGAAGGAGCCTGTGATGACGGGAAAGCGTAAAAAAGCCAAGTTTGACCCAGTGGCAGAGATGAGGCGCCGCATTAACAGAGTGCGCAAGCAAGTCCATGTCCTGAAACACAAGGTGCACCTTCTCTGTCTCCTGGCACACGGACTGAAGCTGAACAGCCTTATGCTGGACCAAACTCTGCAGGCTGTTGTACTTTCCTTGCTTCCTTCCGAATTCATGGCCTACGCAGGCAAAACAGTCACGCTTCTGGATGTCGAGCGTATGTCTAGGCTGTTCACCAGGGTGTTTGTGTGCAAGCTTGGCTCTTACACTAGTTGCCGCAACCTAGACAACGACCTTAAGATGGCACTAACGACCAAAGTTGCTCAGAATGCACGAGACTATGCATTTCTCTTTTTGGTTATTGTAAGGTGCCTGCAAATTGAAGCTCGTTTCTGCATGTCTCTCTACCCCGTGCCCCTCGATGCCGTGCAGCTGTTGAAGACTGATGTAAAACCCGGAAGAAAAACTGCTGAGCTTGAAAAACCTTTAAAAAAAAAGGCTCAGAAAGTGCACAATGAATCTGATGAAGTGGATAGCGACTTCGAAGTAGCTAAGCCAAAGAAGGCAGCTGGGAAGAAAAAGGTTCGGGAGGATTCATTGAGCAAGAAGTCGGGAAAGAAAGGAAAGAGTGCTGAAGAAAAGGTAGATAAAATTGAACAAAGCATAAGTGACAGCATTGAACACTGGGTTGAAGTATTCACACCAAAAGATTCAAAGTGGATCGCAGTTGATGTAGTCCATGGATCAGTTGGCAGCATTACGGAGAGCAATATTCGAGAACCCTTGTACTACATCCTCAGCTTTGATGAAAACAACAGGGTGAAGGACATTACAAGGAAATATGCCTCAGGTTGGTTAACATCAGTGAAAAAGAAGAGGATTGATCCACAGTGGTGGGAAGAGTCTCTGAAACCTTTTAGCCCCACTGACTGTGAGCGAGAACGTGTCGAAAATACGCAAATACAGTCAAAGCTTCAAAAGCAGCCAATGCCTGCAAGCATTGCTGAGTAAGTCTGATTGTGGTTTATGCCCTGTAAAAATTCTGTTAAATACTCTTGAAGTTCAAGTTGGCCAAAATTTTGTCTGTAAAAGAACTTGCCTTAGTGCAAAGCCGCAGACAGCTGCAGTCTATTGGGCTTATAGCTCTAGAACCTTTTTTTTACCTACAAGGTAAATATACCTAGCTGTGTTTTTCTATGTAGTACTACAATTTTTCCAGCATTTTACAAATGTGAACAATTATAATGGACATCTCTAGATTTGCAATACCTCACATGAGCCGTGTAGATACCTGCTTTGTGTTGCCTGTGAACACCTCATGCAAGAAATCTTCATGGAGATCCCCAATATTTGTTTATCATATTTGAAATATTGCTCTCAGTTTATTCTACTATAAATCAGTGGAGCTCACTTTCAGGAATGCTTCTTAGCAGGTGTAGCTGGAATTGTTGCTTTTTCATGATCAGCAACATTGATGTAATAGCATTGGAGTTGTTGCTACAGTGATGCACTTATTGTGTTAAATGTGATAGTTCATGTGGCAATGAAATTCAAAGAGACTTTGTTTTGATGCTATTTGTGTGCTACAGTTAAATGTTGCTTTGAAGGTCAGCAGTTGTAAACATTATTCCAAGTTCTTTACTTTGGCGCACACTTCTATCAAAATTATTGAGAAGCACTAATTCATTGCCTTGGGTTTTGATGTCAGGCAGTTACGTACTGAATGATTTGTCACCGATCGTCTCTTGTATACTTTGGTAGAAAGATGCCTGAAAGCTAAATGATATCTAATGGCCAATGCAGGTTCAAGAACCATCCTCTGTATGCCCTGAAGCGTCACCTGCTAAAGTTTGAAGCCATCTATCCACCAGATGCCCCAACCCTTGGATTTGTGCGAGGAGAGCCTGTTTATGCTAGGGAATGCATCCACACATTGCGCTCCAGGGAAACCTGGCTTCGAGAAGCCCGCATGGTGCGTGTCAAGGAGCAGCCATACAAAATTGTCAAGGCCAGGCCAAAGTATGACAAGGTATGGAGAAATGTCTGTTTAGAACTCTAAACTGGATATCTACATATATAAAATAAAGCACCACTAACATGTATGCTTGAGGCACGTAATTAGGTATTTTTCATCTTGACCAGAATGCTAACTTGATGTGCACTTGATGTGCGCTTAAAGTACAAAATAAAAATTTTTGTGTGCCTTCTTTTCTATTGCTCTTTACTTGGTTTGCATAACTTGTTGTAGACGAAGCAAAATGTGCCAATTTTTCTATGGTAAAAATGGTTGCATCATACGATGCCAGGATGACAAAACCATCCATTAACCTCCATCCTATCCACACGGGTTCTCATCCTTCTAGTGAAATGGGGCCAGCGTGGCACAGAACGTGTTGGAGCAGTCTGCTGTCCACAAGAGATTCCCAAATATGTGTTCCTCACAATGACGGTTGAAACCCAATATTGCCCTAATTGAGCACAGGTTTGTCGAATTTATGGAATGCTTTGTGCTGACTCCATTATTACAAGCCCCATGTCTTGAAGAAAGGCAGCTAGCAGTCACTGAACTGCCTTCCTGGTTGCCCTCCACTTTATTTTACTATTTTACAGGCTGTGAAAGAATACCTTTCTTTTCATATCGTGGCGTGTGCTTAACCAGGTGATGAAAGAATTATATAATTATGGATTACATCACAGCAAGCTGCATGAAAAAGAAGTGAATGAATCAACAAGTGTGGCATGCAGCATGCTATATTGTCTTGTACTGCTGTAGTGGTCTAGCGTGATCTAGCATGGCCATGGCGTTACCTTGCAAGTTCTAGTATCTGGCCAGATGATTGCTCCAGTTTGCCGCAGTGACTGTTGCTTGTGATCGAGTCGGTTCAAGAAAAGTGATGTTAGATGAATGATGTAGCTTATTATGGTAAGCTATCCCTTAAAGGCACACAGAATAAATATTAAGTATGTGTTTGCTGTGCAGCTACATACCTTTCAACATACTAGTGGATGAAACAGACCTGCTGCACCAAAGTGCCATGATTAGTGTGAAATATAGATTGATACTCAGCACGGTAACACACTTGACCAAATTGATAGTGTTTCAACACTGTACTGAAGGTTGTGCATTTGTGTGGTATGCACCTTACTGCCGAAACTATCCACATAGCCACAATACTTTCATAGCGGCACACAGGCATAGGTTGTCGTGTTGAATGTCAATGGAGGACACTAAAGAAATCGCACTAAACATACAAGCATCCAGTGGATCAGTTGAACTTCTGCTAGGGCCAACCAAGAGTCTTGTTACAATAACAGCCAAAGCCAGTATTGCCTCAGTGTAGCGGAGGTTTATCAGCTTTATGGAAGGCCCCTATACAGAGGTCCCCTGTTGTGACAGAATTCAGCTACAACTAAGGTACTACTGACAAAATACGCCAGCAGTCACGTGTGTATCCTTGCCCGTTTAATATTCTTGTGCATTTAACTTAAAGTGCGCTAACGTTTTGTGAATGCAGCTTTCCGGGCAAATACTTAAGGAGCAGCCCCTGGAATTGTTCGGCCACTGGCAGACCGAGCCATACATGCCACCCATTGCCTTCAATGGCAAGGTGCCCCGTAATGAGTGGGGCAATGTGGAACTCTTCAAAAGCTGCATGCTCCCTGTTGGCACTGTTCACCTCAGAGGTTAGTGGTGCCATATTCTTGTGCACATTGTATGCAGTAGGAGCGTTATTTGCAGTTTAGTTTCAAAAGCTCATTGTGGTTTAAGAGGATTTGAGCAAGTTTGTATCTTCTATCTTGAGGTTCAGGACAATACCACTTCCAGAGATGCGCATGTTTGTTCACTTGCAGCTCAGTACCTATGTCTTAAATCACAAAAATGTCAAATGTACAGCAAGGGTGACTTGAAATGGCCCATTTTGGATGCGTACATGCCCAGGGCTTGCGGCCTGCTATAATCATGTTTACTCGTTCGATTTATCGCTCACATTCTTGTTCATGTGTTTTGTAGGCAACAAGATTCAGCAAATGTGCTGTCTTCCCGCAAAATGGGGGAAACAGTAGTAAAGTGAATTAGTTTCACAAGCTGTTGTGATTGCAGTTAAATTACAAGAGATGAAGTCAGTGGTTAAATTCTGAATAAGTTCAAGAGAAGTAATAAAATTTCCTTTACATAAGTACGGTGCTGCTGACACATAACCTAACCCTGAGCATATCAACATACTGTTATAAAGCAAGAAACTTAGTTAAACTTTAAAGAGCAGGAGAAAAAATGCAACGCAAGTAGCCAAGCATATTGCTAGTACTAATTATGAAATGATTGTCGTATAACATTGACAGTAACGTCAGAATCAAAGCATGTGGGGCATGCAAGGAAATAAAAACTGTCTTCGCGCTCAGTTTGTTTCCCACTAGCAGTGTACAGCTATGCTGGACGTTTGTGTGAACTGCAGATCTGAATCCCTAAGCTGTGTGTTCAGGCTGCAGAAATGTTCAGATTGTTCATAGATCTTGCATACCATGAACATTTTACACTTCACGCTGCCACTTACAGCATTACATGCGATGGTTCTCATGCAGCTCCAGGGCTGGCTCGTGTAGCTTCGAAGCTGAACATCGATTGTGTTCCTGCTGTTGTTGGTTTCGAAGGTCACTGTCGTGGTGTCCACCCAGTGTAAGTGCTTTGTATTGAGTGACGTAAAAATTATGTTTAGCACTCACGTTGCTACCTAAACAGTGCAGCACTTGGCACACTTATTCATTGTGGAATGTTGTGTAACTCACCAGACAAGATGAACACACAGAAGAATGAAGATGTACCAAGTGCTTAGCATTTTACTTCATGACGTTGTCAGGCTGAAAAATGAATAGGAACAACTAGCCTATCTATCCTCTATCCTATTTAGCACCTTTCACTCATCGAGTGGCAAGACCAAACAGCTGAAGGACTGTTGTCTTTATAGGTTTGATGGATGGGTTGTGTGTGAAGAGTTCAAAGATACACTGATGGCTGCTTGGGAAGAGGAACAAGCAAACATCAGTAACCGTGAAGAAGAGGTAGGTTCTAGGTACTTCCTTAGTGTTGTGAATTTGTCTATGGAGTTGTACACTGGCAATCTTAATACATCTGTAAACACAGGCATATATGCCGCTCTCTGCAGACAGAGTATTCAGGAAAGTAGCTAGTGCGATTTCAAAGCTTTGGATTTTAGTGGATACACTCCCTGCTCTTGTTCTTGTGTATTTCACTATACTCTGCTTAATACATCAGGTGCAATGCTGGAAAAGCTTGTGCTCTTGCTTGCACTGTGTACTTCTGCGGCCAAAAAGCACTGCGCTGCTTGCGGTGAAAACAATGAATGCTTTGCCGGCAGCTTTAAATCATATTACGCATTTGTCATCAGCTTGACATAAAATGCTCTAATTGCTGGGGAAACAATCGAAATGTGTGAATTTGTATTTTATGTTTGTCTTTCGTGACGGAGCATACACCTCTCCTTTTCTTTTCTTTATGTAATGCTTGCATAGCCTGATGTATGAAATGGGGTATGGTCAGTGCGCATAAGCCTGCATGTTCTGTCAATTTCAGGGGCTGTGCAGCAGTGATGCTAGTAAGCAATACAAGACAATGATTAAATACATTTTTTAGGTTCTTGAAGCTCCTTCAATATTTTTGTTCCCTTGAAAACCCGTCAATTTCTTGACACATGCTAATAGGTATTGAGTATGTTACCTGCTTTCTGTGGTAGATGTTCACTTAGCAAACTCTCCACTTTAGAAGCAATACGTCAGCGTGAGTGCACGTGACGTTTTTATGGCTTGAATGGAACTGAAGACTGTTATGTGAATAGAAACAGGACACATATCGAATGATGGCTTCCCTCACTGAACGTTCAACCTTTAAAACCTCTGCAAGCTCTGATGAACAATTTGAACAAGCCCCGATGAACAAGCCCTGATGACGAATGATAGCAGTCTGAGTATTTTATTTTTACTTGTACAAAGTGTTAATGAAGGACTTTAAGCTTTTTGATGTAACACTCAGTTACCTGTATATCAAACACTGGTCTCGTAAGTTTACTTAGGATTATACGAAATTGCAGCGAATAATGCATCTCTTGTATGTTGCCTTCCATTCCAGAAACGCTTGAAAAGAGTGTATGGGAATTGGAAGAAGCTAATCAAAGGAGTTCTCATCAAGGAAAAGTTACGGATGAAGTACATGAACGATGACTAAAGCGGTGTCGAGGATTTCTTGTTACTTAGCAGTCACATGTATCACATTTCTTGCTGCTTTCTTCATTCTGTTTTATGCTGTCATTAATCACTGTTATACACCGGTGTAAATTATGTATATATATCTAACTGCACAGTGAATACAATAATAAGTAAATTGAAAGTACAATAAAGTTGTTATTGCTATGAAGTGCTTTTTACTTTAGTAGTGACAATGAAGTTTCAACAGTCGAGAAGCGAGCAATTTGAAAATAACAAAAAAGTTGTCGCTATGAAGTGTTTGTAACTTCAATAAGGTTATTGCTATGAAGTGTTCGCAA
Source organism: Hyalomma asiaticum (assembly GCA_013339685.2). Classification (NCBI taxonomy): domain Eukaryota; kingdom Metazoa; phylum Arthropoda; class Arachnida; order Ixodida; family Ixodidae; genus Hyalomma; species Hyalomma asiaticum. The sequence continues at coordinate 58,890,209 of CM023483.1, forward strand.
CTTCATTAGTGACAGTGAAGCTTCAAGGGATTGACAGCTGATTTTTAAAGTTCCTATTTTCTTTATTTGAACGGAAAGCTTACTGATCAGAGTTTCCAATTATGCAATGGCAACAGGGAAAATGCTGTGAAAAATTTTCGGCCTATGGAGCCTTATACGCCACACATGTTGCGAACGGTGACCGACAGCCGTCAGGTGTGTTTGCGCCAGGTTCTGCCGCAACAGAGCGCATGCACGCCTGTCCCGTGGTTAAAAGCAGGTTTTCGGTTGTCACGAAGGTAGCGCCGCTTCTCAACGTCAACTCATTTTTCTGTATAGAGAGCAAATAATGGGGCGAGGTTTTGTTTTTATGTACCGACCGCAATTTAAGCCTGAGTTATGGTCGTACGATCAGCCGCAGGCAGTGTACAGCAGTTCAAAGACTCCAGAACGCAGTACCAAGGCTTCACCACCAGGTTGCGCCACGTTTTAGTTGCCACTATATCCAAGCTCAGTTTAAAAATACAAATCCTATTCAAGTCATGAAAGGGTGCTAGATTCCATCTCTTATAATTCAGGTTCTGTCCAAATGCACGAAGGTCCATTCACACATTCTGGCCATTTGTCGGTCCCTTTCAAAAGTTGGTTTAGTACTGTCAAAACACACAGAAGATGCCAAGAAAACATTTGCAATCTGTAGGCAATGCTGCTGTGCATGTGAACCAAATATTATTTCCAACGGAGGATGGTGAATTAAACATTTTGTTTCTGAGAGAAATCTCCGTCCAAATAATTTATTCAGAAATAGCACCTACATGTGATCACTGAAATCTCAATCATCTCGCAATCATCATCTCAATTGCTCTGATGTGTGTTCTCAGGTTTGCACTTGCAGCTCTCAAAAAACATTCACTATTTCCTTGCACTAAGTAACGTCACAGGTGGTTCTTGCGCAATTCTAAAAAATGTTATGATGGGAATGATTTTTTAAATTAGATTTTTCACACAACTTACAGTCAGCCCTGTCAACTGCATGATGTGAAAAGGTGAAAAAACAGCACAAACTTAAAAGTATGGACAGTAACACGTGCGCTGTCAGCTGGTCTACAATACCACATTTGAAGAACACAATTTAACTTTGTTTTTCACCTTCATGGAAAGTGCTTTGCTATTGTTCTCTTCCGTGTTTCATTCTGAAGGATGCTATACCGTCCATTCTGAAGGATGCTATGCCTATCTGGGTTCTGGAGCTTGGGGTGCCGTGCTTCACATTACTACAAGAGTGTGTGTCATCATCATCAGCCTATCTTATGTCCACTATAGGACGAAGGCCTCTCCCAGTGCTCTCCATCCTTGCCTGTTCTACGCAAGCCGATTCCATTTGAAGCCTGCAAATTTCTTAATTTCGTCCCTCCATCTTACTCTCTGTTATCCACAGCTATGCACCCTCTCTTGGTATCCATTCTATTGTGCAGGAACACAATAGAATATTGCACATCTGTAAAAGAATTTAGCAGCAGCCCGAGTTGAAGCCTAAAATGTCATGGTAGCGATGAAAAGAGAGCAACTACAGTAGACAAACCTTGAGGGAACACAACTAGTACTTGTCCTGTCAGCAGTGAGAGCGGCGTACACAAATGCATTAGTATTTGCAAACTGAATAAAAGTGGCTTTACATTAGGAAGGTAACTACAAATGAACGTTTACTTGGCTGTGTACAATCTAAAATGGTGGCTTCAAGCACTCTTGTTAAATGGGTGCTGACATGAAAATTTTCGTCTGATGTTTTTTTGCTGCAATACGTAGCTGAGGATCTGTTAGCCATAACGTGGCATATCAACTGCTCGAGCGCGCGTCAAATAATTATTTACGGCCCGTTTATTACCTACTAGTTTCAGTTTTGGCTTGGGAGAACTCAAAAAACGACAAGGCGCCCGGTGCAACTGGCGCAGTCTAGCGCTCGCAATCGGGTAAACGAGTTCGACCATGTGAGCACACACAACTGTGATGCACTTCCGCACGACAATCGGCGCATGGTCGTTTTGTTTTGCCTGTCACACGTTCTGCGCGTTGTTGTCGCTGTTGCTGTCATCGTCGTTGGGTGGTAACTATTTTCTTGAGGTCTGCCGTCGCCGGCAGTCTACTAACGCAGCTGCAGAGAATTAGCAGTGACAGCTATGACATCATCATCACTAGCTGCACTGTCGGAGCTCGGCTGTTATGACTTCAGTTGGGGGTCCCCTTCAGGTCAGCTTTGCTATTGTTGATGTCGCGATGTACGGTGTCTAGCGCTTGATTGAGCACGCGAACATCAATGTTCACTTTATTACCTTCAAAGCTGTGTTCGCCATTGAGATTTGGTATATGACATGTGCATGTCTATGAAAATCTATCCCGCAGGCTATCTTAGCAGTGAATTTTTGGCGTCAGTGCCCCTTTATCACTCAACATGGGATCATTGTATACTGACTGTTGTTGCTCTAATAGGCATGCGGTCGCAAATGAAAGACATCGGCTTGATTTATGATGCCAGGATAATATCCCCTTCGGCATGGGAGTACACAGTTGCGTACACAACTATTTTTTGGCAGTCTAGTGGACAAACGGCCACAAAAGTGGAAAAAACACTGACCTTCCGATAAATTAAACCCTCGAAGTAGTGATTATGTCATCAGTTCGCTGCGAGGTGCACCGTACTCCTGCAGGCAATTAATTTTGTGACGGCAATACCATATTTGACGAGTGGGTCATGTGTTACGCTCCTGGATCTACAACAAAACTAAATTTTCATTGGCTCATAGTGAACACAACCAGTACCAAAATTTACCAGTGCTTGAACTCTTAATTTCTACTTTTCTTATGACAAAATGATGGATGAATGACTTCAGATTAAGTTTGTATTTGTTATGCTCCAACTACAAATAATTACTGATAGACGATTGATTTCTGGGTATTATGTCCCAAAACCACGCTGTGATTATTAGAGATGCCGTAGTGGAGGACTCCGCAGATTTCGACCACCTGGGGTCCTTTAATGTGTACAGACATCGCACAGTACACGGGCCTCAACATTTTGCCTCCATTGAAATGCAGCCGCCCATGGCCGTACAAATAATTACTCTATAACAATTCAACATAAAACCATGTTTTCTTTCTTGCAATGAAATACGGAGTGCCAAGAAAATTATGTGCAAGAATTTGACACGTTTATTGGCCTTCAATCATAATTCAAGACCGAAAGGGATATTGCCAGGGCAGTTTTGTTCCGACAGGTCTCTAGAATTTGTCACATCCCAGCACGTGACCACAACATACTTTGTCTGTACATAGGCTTGCTAGCTACAATTTCCAAAAACTGAAGAGGCCTTGTGTTGTTGTAGTCACTGCAAAAGTTCACTTTTACTGCCAAGCAGTTCATGGTAAAAGCATTTCTTTATGCAGGCTTTATGAAAAATCAGCCAAACATTTCTATACCGTACAGCATGTCTAGGAGTTTTGCCCAGCATAGTTTGTCCTGCCATGAGTGCAATGTACCTTTGCAGTGCCTTGGCCAGCAACCAAAAGTACTATACATTCTTTCCTGCCTTATGTTGGATGAAGGGCCAACATCATGATTCCAGCCTCTCTTTCCGGTGACTAGTATGCAATATTAATAGATTGGATCACTGCTTTTTGACACTAACAGCATTTTGATGAGCCCCATGTGTAATATCTGTACACAAAACCTTTGATTTAACATTAACACTGTGTGACACACACTGAAATACATTCAAGGCAGCAGTGAACCTAGTAGTGCCAGCGCTTCATTTGTAGCTTCGAGTTTTGCCAGCTGTAAGGTGTCGGAAGCACATTACATACCTAGCTAAAAAAAAAAATCCTGTTCTTTGGCTATGAGAGTACAGGAGTTTCAGCTATGGGTGTGACTACTTCATATGTTATTCAGAGTATTTTTTCTTAGAACTGCAGTACTAGTATTTCTGCAATGTGTCTGCAGATTACGCGTACTGGTAAGTGCCGAGTCACGTCTACACGCCATTCCACACACTCAGTAATGTTGCCAGGACACCACTTTCAGCAGACATTTTTATTTACAATGTTCTAAGCCAATCAATAATTTCACTTGCACACATGCCAAAAGCATTCACTTTCAACAGTGGAACTGCTTTTAAGTTTCAAGTGTTACTACACAAGTTATAGTAAAACAAACACAGTTTCCATATGGCTCAGCTTTCACTAAAGCTGACCAGTGAAGTGAGGCCAAGCACAAAAGAGCACTGCTTGGTGTGCTCAATAGTTTGGACTGCTGACAAAAAACTTCGAACAAACGTTCCTTGGCTATCAGTGGTATTTTGTTAAAGATCGCACTAGTGAACGACAGTCCTGTCAGCAAATGAAACCCGTCTGAAACTGCAACAAAGGAGAAGATGCTGGCAGAATGAGATGCACAAAAATATCTCGAGCTGAAAGTAAAACAACATGTTTTTTTCCTCCCTAGTTTTGCTTTGCACTAAATTGAAGAGTGTACAGAGTATGTACAAGTGTTGCAGCCACAACTCTCCGTATTCTACCTATGTACTTTTCATTCGTAAAAATATCCTTCAGGCACGCATTCATAGAGAACAAGGAGCATTATGCTTGTTGTCATAGCCAGAGTTCAGTGGGTAATAGCCGAGCAAACTGCATAACCCTTTGTACGGCTTTCCATGGCGATTCTACAGCGCGTGCTTTGTTATTAAGGTAACAGTGCAAATGCCAGGTTAAGATACCCAGGAAAAAAAGAATCGCATTCAGGAGATCGCTGCTGGCAGTAAACAATGAACAAGACAATGGCAGAGGCTAAGGCCAGATGCCCTTTTTTTAATATGAAGGGAAAGAAACTTTCATGCACTACTGCAAGTTTTGCTTGTGGGTCCTCTGTACTGAATTTTATGCACTGGCAAGTGCTGTATGTCCAGTGTACAACAACACAGCGATGGAACACAGCAATGTCAACGGGCTTGTATAATAATAAAAAAAAAAAATGTGAGGGGCTGCAGATAACGTTCGTAAGTTAGAACAGGTCAGTAGGTGCATAACTGCAAATAAAAAAGCAAAGAAAAAGAAAGAAAAGCCACTGGTACATTAAGGGCCACTTCTCTCTGAAGATCTCAGGGAAGTGAAATTGCACAAGACACCGAAACACAAAGAGCCAGTAGTAGAAAACTTATAAAACAGCGTAAAATAACTAGTGTGCAATAAAAAATGTATAGATACAAGGCACTTCCTGTGCAAACTGTCAAGAGAAAACAAACAAACAAAAGGAGGTATCTGACAGTCTGCCTACAGCAACTTCAGTCCTCAACAGAAAGTAATGAGACCATGCTAGCGGCCCGGTATAGTTGGGTTGCAAAAAAGTAAACCAGAGCAGTAAAAGTATGTTTCTATACAGCAAATGACTATGAAAGATCAACATTATTTGGTTGGTTAGCGATGACAGCAGGCCCCCTTTCTACGAAAGGGATATTAAAAAAATTACCGGTTAAAAATATGCTCACCATACTACACTTCCTAGCTGGAAGTGCTTTCTCAGAGTTGGAAATGTCTAGAACAATGAGCTCACTAAGGAATACTAGCCAGTGCTTCTACCAGGCTAGTACTCGCAAGACATTTTCATGGCTGAATGCATCGAACCTGTCCTTAAAACAGCAAACATAAAAGTAAAGGCTGCGAATGGTCTCACCACAGCAGCAACAACAATTATTGGCGCAGTGTTAGAGCTTTGCAAAACTGCATTCAAAGCCAACCATCGGAGCAACTAGGAGCACTGCCAAGTTTGAAATAATAAGGAAGATTAACTTAGAAAAATAAACACAGTGTTTCTAACTTTGAAATCTACATCCCTCGGTTAAACTCTTTACATGCGATTGCAACATGCCGACTGGCAAATGGACACTGCAACAGTATGTACAGACAGAGTGACCAAAAAAAAAAAAAAATGTTCAGTGCAACATACCCATAAAATTACTACATATAGAAAGTGGAGGTAAAGGAGAGGTTGTCGGAGTTAAATAAATGCCACTGATGTATACAAAGCTTCTGCAGGCCATGTTCCTGCACCAGCCATGGTAACAACACAGAAAAGCCAATATGGAAGCCATTGCTATCTACCAGGGCAAAAGGATCATTAGGTGACATATGCTTTGTCAAGCATTCCTCTCCTTCCTCAGTCTACATCTATTATGAGATATAATCCATGGAAGCAACCATTTGCAGTCTCTTGGTTAAGTGCAGCAGACATCCTGACAATGCAACCACACAACACACACAGACGTCGCGCCCACTGTACAACAGTCCCCTTCCAGTGACGCCGTGCTCGTGAGAAAAAAAAATATAAAGCACACACCAACAGGTGCAACACATCCTCCGCAGTGATGAAACAAGAGCGCCAAGAGACAGTAAACGCGTTAACAATGTGCGCCATTTGTCACACGCACGCACACACGCACACCAGCCACGTTTGTCCATGCAGCCCACTCGCTTGCACATGGTGTGCCGACACTGGAGGATGTGGAGATGAGGACACTCCGTGTGGCAACAGTTGCGGGTGTTGAAAACAAAAACAACACAAAGTCCTTTCTCCATCTCATTTTGTCTCGACGGAGCACATGGGGCGGAGAGTAGCAGCTCGGGAGCTGCTGCTAACGCACGAAGTGCTTTGGCGCCAGCGGTCAACCGCTTCACCTCGAGACGAGTCTAGGGGACGATGACTTCAACATAGTTGGCGGGGTAGAGGCCAACCCGGCCGTCTTTGCGGCCTTTGCACCAGCCCTGTTCGTCTTCGTCCTCTAGCTTTTCAAACTGGTCCCCTGGGAGACAGAGATAAAATCGTAAACAAATGTAAAGGTGGCCTTGGAATGGTTTTCAAACTTGATGTAAATGGCTACTGCAGCCGCTTGTCTGTTTTATGATCAGCAGAGCAAGTTCAGTGGAGTCTAGCATATTGAATGGCACACATCTGCAGTTTTTCAGCAATGCCCAGAAAAATATAGTTTGCAAATACGAGCAAACATATTGAAAACCAAGCAAATGGAGCAAATTACGCTATCATTTTAATGACAGTAGTCTATATGTAACAGAGATGCACACAAAACAACACAAATCACATAGGGTGGTGATTCACATGAATACTTTCTTAGTAGATTAGGTTTGTAACTTGCACATTAATTAATGGCTAGACATGCAGTAGCTGCTTTTTATGCCGCAACGTTTTCAACTTAAGCTTGCTGTTCATGTCCTTTATGAAGTGTCCCATTCTTACTTTACTGCACTTTCATGCAGAATAATGTTAGCCTGTAGGCACTGTAATGTTATGTAGTGACTATGACTACCAAGACCATGCTGAAACTGATCTCACAAATTTAAACCTCTGTTTGGCAAACTTACGCCCAGATAAACAACCGACATTCAGAGTGCTACACTTGCACTAAGAAGTCAGTTATTGCACTCTAATGACTAAGTTGTGTCTACTATTCATACACCACTGTTCACAGTGAGGGGGCAGAACCTCTGCAAACATTCAGAAAAACTTTAGAATGCTGTAATCGTATCTTGCACTTGCAATGAGGGTCAGACAATACAAAAATCAAGAAACAATGCACAAGTGACAGTACATTACAAAATTAACAAAAACAAACACAATATGGCAAGGTACCTTGCTTAAAGGATAGTTCATCCGCTTCAGCCCCATCATAGTCATACAGCGCTCTAACAGGAACACCCGGCTCGCCATTGTCGACAAGTGCATCGTTTGACTCTTCATCCCAATCTTCATGGTCCTCCTCAAATGGGTTTGCTTCACCAGCACGCCCATTCCTGCAAGCCACCAGTAGTAAAGGAGGCAGTTAGTGTCTGCTGGTCTATCTTACCACACAGTAATGCAGAATGCCAGAAAGCATCACTCCTGTTGTGCCAATCATACGAAGACCGAGATATGCACCAACTTGATCAGCTGTGAATAAACCATAGCATTGCCAATGGACAACTTTTATCAAGAACTACAACTACCATATGACCCATATTTTCTAGCTAGAACTGCTTGATGAAATTTCAATGGGTGGTTGATACTCTAGGAACGTACCAGGGATGTTTTAAATGTGAAAATAGAATATTAATTGGGCCTAGTGATGCCACTGGATGATGGTGACAACACTGTGCTCTAGTGCTTTGAGGACAGCTGTGGAAGTCGAACTAGAGCAATCGAGGTTACCGTCCTGCAAGGGCTGCCTACCAATCAAATCATTAATTGCCAGTTGAGTCATTAACTCAATGACAACAATGTGGAGAAAAAGGTCTTACTCTCTCTCTCTGTGTGCGCGCGCACCACCAAAAACAAGTGCTATAATTTGACCCACAACTATGTGTACAATGTCCAGCTTGCCAAAGGCACCACCAAGGCCTAAAGGGTACAGGCTGCTGCTTAGGCAGGAACCTGGTCATATCAACTGGACTAATATCTAAAGTTTATATGCGTGTGTGCATGTGTGTGTCTGTGTAAACTGACTAAGAGCAAAGATGTCGCATTATGGACACTTTGGCATCTACACGTCACTCCAGGAATTCGCACGGATTACAAATATAGAATATGTTTTCCCCATGTAATTACTTGTCTGTTTGGATTTATTCTGCTATTTTGTTCAGCGACAATTGGGGCCTTCTAAACATTCTGTGTGCAGCAGAGTGAATTTCACCAACCAACAATAATTATTTGAAAAATGCATCAAGCTCTCTCCAAATGTATGTACCAGAAAATCCTAAGCCTGGGCTTAACCAATGGGCTCCCAAACTCAGCAGCTTGTGTAACCAAGCCAGACTGCAGTTAATGGTTATTTCGTCATTAGTAAGACCAAACTGTGGCAGTGCAGTTTGTAAGCTTACTAAGCTAGTAAGCTAAGATTCAAGCACAACTGTTCAAAATGCAAAAGCATCACTTCCTGCTTAATTACAGAGCAGGCAGAAGGGCTCAGCGTGATCATATAGGATGATTTTGCATGGCTTAAAAGAACTAAACATAAAAAAAGCATAAAAAGCTTCCGCCAAAGCTTGCTAATAAGCTAATCAATGTAATCATTCATCAGAGCAAAACAAGAATAGAGCTAAAGCAACCTAAACAAAAGTGGAGAAGAAGCAAAGCAGGTTGCATATTGTGGTTCAAAACAATGCTCTACAACACATTCATAAAGCCTGCAGCTACGAATGCTATGCTACTGCAACGATATGATAAGCACACAATATGGAGATCTGTGCACACTAATGAAAAAAAGAGAATAACTACAAGTCTGACCACAGCAACTATTGGTTGACCATCTACAGAATCACAAAAACAGTGATACTACTGTACACATGGAAAGATTTGTAACACACCCTTCTGTGACATCTACATAGGTTCTATCCAGATGCATTCGATAACGTGTGATCATTGTAGAGGGCCGCAGAGTTAGCACATCCTTAAGTTTCACGCATGCTTTGTATGCTTACTAAAAAATTCACAGCATATCCACGGAGTGAATGATGATGAGTGGGCGAAGCTCCGGGTGTTCATCGTAGATCGTGCCGAGTACCGGATTAATTTAGTTAACGCGCATGCTACGAATCCTTATGGTTCAACTACGCACAAGTGAAATCTCCCACCGGCTCTTCATTGCAAGTCAAGATGCAGTGCCTATATATATGGGTGGCCGGTGAGCGGTTCTCCAACGCGGACAGTCGGTATTTTTCAATCAAGAAACTCGCTAGAAGTAGACGCTGCCTGCGCCAACGTTGTCTCTCACGGGTGAGGTCCTTCTTTGCAAGCTGGTACAGCGTTCATCGAAGAAAGAGCGTTTCCATAGACAACGCGCACCTTTCGCTCTCTCTCTCTGTCTGTCTCTCTCTCAAGACAGCAGATGGAAGAGTGCTCGCGCGCCGGGAGTGAAAGCGCGCCAACAGCGAGCGGGTTTTATAACAACGCTCCACTAGCGTACGTCGCCGCACTAAATCGAATGATTGCCTTCCACCAATGACACGCGCCATATGTGACATCATTCCTATTTTATAACAGCGCCCTTCATTATAATTGCACCATCTCCTGCTTAAGGGGATGCTAGCACAAACGCGTTAGAAACGCGCAGTACCCTCTAGTAAGGGGGAGAGGCCACAGCGTCTTACGCAGCCCCTTACACAGGCCGGAACACGCACCGCGTTTGCCGACGCCATCACATGACTGCTGAGAGAGTATAAGGCGGAGAGGCCACAGCGTCTTACACCAGCTTCTTACACGGGCCGTAACGCGTTAGCACAAACGCGTTAGAAACGCGCAGTCTTTCGTTAATGTTGGGTATTTAGTGTCATCGTGATGCACGTGTCCGTGTGCGCTTCGTGGCGTAGTGGCTAGCGCCGCACGTTCGGAAGCGAAGGGTCCCTGGTTCGATTCCGCGCTTCGGACACAACTTTCGGGATTTTTTTTTCATAAATCTAGACGTTGCTACCTACTACTACTACTATACTACATACTACAGAGGAGGGACAGACCCACACCCTAAGGAGCTTCGCCCCTAAAACAACAAACCCCCGATTCTACGTTAGTTCTACTTACACCTACAACTTAGAGATATGCACTATTCATTTTGCAAAGAATGCAGAGGTGCTTCCATATCTTTCGGCTACATGAAAAAGTGGCACAACTAAACATTTAAGCCTTTGATGGCATATGAAATAATTCAATATGCTTTAATTATGAATAATAATGCGAGATCAATAACACTTCAATTATCTTCAGTAAAGAAGTAGCTAATTTGGACTTCACTATTCTCTGTCATAATGTAGCAACCGTTCAGCTAACACTTATGCAGAGAATCCCTTGTCTTTTGACTCTGGTGTCTGAGTACTCATGGCAGCGGAGGTGAAGGAGGAGCAAGAGCAAACTAGAGGTGTGAAAAGAACAAGAGGCTGAAGCTTCACAACAAGGCCAAACAAGCTTTTCTTTGCTGCGTAGCAGTATGCGGCCACATAACTCCACTTTACATGTCACTCGGGTGGTCGACCTCATTCTCATCGTCGTCCTCTTCAAACGGGTTGTAAGCCTTTTTCACCCTGCACCAACGGCAAGAAACATCACAGAACCGGCCTCCTGGGACTGGAGACGTCCGTGGACTTGCACATGGCTTAGACAGCAAGCAGTACATAATTCCTACTGAATGGTCATGGAAGAATAATGAACCTATCAAAGCTAAAACATAAAAGAGGCAAGCTTCCAGAATTCTGAAATTTAGTTGCACTGGTATTGACGAATTTACTGTACATGCATTCTGGGAGTTACATTTTTGTGTGCCGATGGAGTATTGCCTTTTTTTCCCTTCAGACTACCCTTAAACCCTTGACTGCTGGATTTTTATCGCATGTTGGTTCAGTAGATGTCTCATGCTGCACGTAATCTGATTTTTGTCAGTGGCCATGGACATGCCATGGCCACCTATCAAACCTCAGCCACTTCCATTTGATTTGTTTTTTTTACTCAGTGCCTCTATTCAATGGAGATATCTTTGCCACTACAAACTGGTTCTACATCACCTGTTTTCTCCGATTCATTGTTCAACTACAGTTCCCATATCTCTGTCTCTAGATGAAGACAACATTACACCCTGCCAGGGCAGAGCAACAGACAGATATTTCCGCTAAACCTGTGGCGACAAATTGGCTTAAAAGATTTTTTTTTTTGGTCGAAATGATAGTATAACAGATAAACAATGTCTTTTCATTTGCACGAGTTGCATCTGGCATGGCAGGAAATGCTAGTCAAGTGTACTCTGAAGGGGCGGGTGTCATGCATGCAAGGTTGGGTGCCCAAGTTATCCCCAGAGTGGCAACAAGAGGATTGAACACACAGATCTCCTCCAGGGCTATATTAATGTTTAAATACCTGTCTGTGCAGCTTAATAGGCAGGCTCTCAGCACACTGCCCACTTTCATACGAAGTGATACTGGGATATAAAACGAAGAACAAAAGGTCAACGTTCAATAGGTGTAAGAGACTGCATAGCAAGCAGCTGTGCCTTTTCACTAAAATAACTTGGGGTTCTACAGGAAAAGGCTTACGATAAGTGAAAACCCCCACAAAAATGTGGTTATATAATAAGACATTGGTATCAGTTTCATCTGCGTGATGTCAATACTAAGTGAGCTTTACCGACGCATGAATAATGGAACAGTAAAAGAAAAAATTGTAAAGAAAAGTTCTTGCATGCCTGTATAAGGGAACAACACTATCAGCACAACGTTAGCATAAAACTGGCTCAATCTTGGCACAATGTATAGAACCAATGAGAAATGTGGCCATAGTGCTTACGTATTTGCGGTGCCCGTGGGTGTCGAGTTGTTAGTAGTGGCTACAGTGGAATGGTTGGTGCCCGTTCCTTGGGTCCCTTGTTGGTGCTCTGACTTTTTGGTGCAGTGGCGACCACACCATCAGCGCGCGTGCTCACGCTTGTCAGTGTGATGCCACCAGAGTCAATGCCCTTTTTCTCCTTGCGATGAATGTGCTGCACCTCGGGTGTGTACTCCTGGAAAAACGGCCATCCACGAGTACACGTTAGCCAGCAAATGACAAGTTTCTGCCACCACTCACTTGAGAGCTTGCTGAGCACATTTGTAAGATTGCTGACCAAATGCCTTGGAATTTCACTCTGACTAGAATAGTTATGAATGAACAGTATGAATTACCATCATGTCAGCGTTGCTAGATATTCAGAGCTGGTGAAAAGTACATGATCACTTGACTGATTTAATTTCTCATGTTTTAAGTCCCAAAACCACAATATAGTTACGAGAGGTGCCGTATAGAGGGCTCCCAAAATTTAGACCACCTGGGGTTCTCTAAAGTGCACAGACACGGTGAAGTTCAGGGCCCTCAGCATTCTGCCTCATCAAAATGCAGCCGCCATGGCCAGGATTCGATCCCGTGACCTTTGGATCAGCAGCCAGAGTGCCACAGCCACTAGACCCCCATGGTAGGGTGGGGAAAGGTACAAGCTTAGTGTTATCAGCCTCTATCAGTATCTAATCTTAATGGCAGATGGCCGTGACTCATGTCAGAACATTGATTTGGAGATTCTTTAATGTGCCACAAGAAGCAACGGGCACTGCCTAACCTTGGAAGTTATGTTGACATGCCATTCATTATATGGTCATGATCCATTTTTCTCAAGTAGTAAAGTCGCATTTTTTGTCAATATTGTACTGCATACCAAAACTAGGCTTCGTGCAAGCTTTATTGCGGTACTTCTACTCTTCATGTGTGAAATTTCGTACAGAGCTACACTACCACTACACTTCATAAGCAGCCTGAGACTCCATTTCAGTTGGCCGTTAATATTGTCAACATCATAAGACCAACCAACAGCCTCACTGGAACGTTAGGAAGACTTCCGCATCAAATTTTTTAGATCTGTGATAGCAACTAAAGGTCCAACACTACATACACAGGGAAAAAAAGAAAACTGCAATGTACGAAAGAATGGACATAGAGCCCAAATTATGTAGTTATAGCCATGCTTAGCCCAAAAAAGCAATAAACTTTCTTTTTTCAGAGTAATGGAAATTTCTGGTTGGTATACTTAGATGTGCTAAGTTAATGAGTCTTCCTTCCAAGGCATTCAATATTTAGCTGCTACAGATTCACTGCCTGGGTTAAGTATGAGGCTCCTATACAGCAACACCACCTAGAGATACACGTCATCACACTAATGCAAATTTGAATACTTCTTATAATCACAGACACTGCAGCAATGGTGCTCTAATTCATTTTTAGAAAATGAAGACAACTAATAACGCAGCGTGGTAGAACATGCTCAGGTGCAAATGACCAATAGCTAGCCATGCACAAAGGTTTAACAGAAAGTATCAAATATCCCATTAAGCAAGACACTTCCTGGTAGTAGAGAACAGCACGAGTTTCAGAAAACTTTAGCAGAGCATTAAAAGATCGGCAAAACAAAGTTAGTGGGTTGCTTAGGACAGTGGTATTAATGTGAAAATCTGAAAGAACAAGAAACAAGGATTAGATGCTCTATAAAACAGCACACAACACATCAATGCAAGCAGACGTTTGCAGCACAGCAACATGCTGCAAGAGCGGAGCGTGTTCCCACAGGAAAATTATGGCACCAAACGGTTGTAAGGAAAAAGACAGTCAACTAATGCATCTAGATAACTGACAAGGTGATTTCAATACAGATATATTCTAGATAATGAAAGGTGTGCAGTACACAACATGAGGGGGTATAATTCATCCATGTGATATGTGAAAAACTAACATCTGCATCTTACAAGAACAAAAGTTAATTTCCGCATCAGGTTGGTGGGATGCGCACTTCTGTTTGCTCTTTTCCCTGAAAGCTTTGACAATTTAATGACATCTCACCAGTGACGCTGTATGCACAACTACCTGCATTTTTTTAAAATTCTTATGAATGTTTACCTTGGGACTTTCAAAAGACAACAAAAGTGAAGCCTTTTTGATGACACTTGTTATAGCAGGCAAGTATGCTAAGCAGGGAGACAGTTCAATTTGCAGTAGGAACCACTCACTCGTGACATTGCCGAGCATATGACTGCACACGGGCCTCAACATTTTGCCTCCATCAAAACACAGCCACCGCAGCCGAGATTCGACCTCGCAACCACTGGACGAGCAGCCGGGCGCCATAGCCATTAGACCACTGTGGCAAGGCCACAGTCAAGCTATAGTAAGCTGTTTGGAACAAGAAATTTACGACGCCATTTTTTTTTTTTTAGTGCACAAGAAATATCAGCAACCACAAATGAAATTTCCAATATTTGTTCATGTCTTTCCCCGAAGAGAAATCAACATTGAAAGGAGTTAGTGTGACCAGCTGCCACTCAGCACATTGACCAGAGCTCCAGAGATGAGCAAGAATGCATGCGCGAGTAGAAGCCAAAAGTCAATAAGAGACATGGCGAAACCAGAGCCAAGTGGAACAGGAGGATAAGAGAGAAGACTGTGTCAGAGACAGGCTGGAATAAACAGAGAAGAGAAGCGAGGCGCTGTGAAGAGAGGCATTTTGTTTTCCTTTACAGGTAGCTCCTCGCCGATCTTGTGCTGGTTGACGAGGGTGATGCCGCTCTCTGGTATCGCTGCTTTCTTGCTGCTCTTGCCTACGATGTCCCGGAATTCCTCAGAGTACTCCTACGCAGGGGGCGGGTGGGCACGAGCCAGAGAAGCAGACAGCCAAAGAGTGCATGACGGGCAACAAAAAGCGCATCAACTTTTGCTCACTACCACTAACCAGACACTTAAAAGCTCTGTGCATACAAACACACTGATGCGGTAGCGGACTGGGCAAGCTGTACACAATGGTACCGCATAGCACTTGCGAGGCGCAATAAGGTAGAAAGCTAGGCAAGTTGGAACAGATGCATAGTTTTGGATCAGCGTAAGAAATGATGGAAACACTAGGGCAGAAAGGACAGAAGACACGTGCTGTTTAATGACTGAAATTTATTGAGACAATCTTGAAGACTTCCATGCAAAGAAAGCTGCTTGATTGATTGATTTGCGGTGTTTAACGTCCCAAAACCAGCTTTGATTATAAGAGACGCCGTAGTGGAGGTCTCGGGAAATTTCGACCATCTGGGTTCTTTAACGTGCACTGACATCGCACAGCACACGGGCCTCAACATTTCGCCTCCACCGAGATGCAGCCACCGCGGCCGGGATTCGGTCCCGCGACCTTCAGATCAGCAGCCGAGTGCCATAACCACTAGACCACCATGGCGGGGCGAAAGCTGCTTGACAGAGCAGTCTAGCTGTTTGCCAGATTGTGAAATGCAAATGCTCTTTTTCATGTGATGTAGAAGACTGAACACACAATTGGAGTTTTGCTTTAGGAGAATTTTAATGAATTTAATTTGTTGGTGTTCATGTTCTGTCCTTCCTACCTGGCACTTTCTTGTTTTCCACACTGATTCGAAAGTATGCATGATGCAAAAGCATGAAGGAATAAAAGTGAAGCTTAACAGGTTTGTCCCTTATTGAGGTATGCATGCACTAAATAAGCATCATTGCTAAAAAGGGGTGCAAGGTGAAAATTACTGGTCCACCTTCATTGAGGCAGGAAGCGGGTAGCACAAAAAGCACATAGCAGTACTACTATACAGTAAAATAACTGTCCAATCTGCATTTTATATAATGTCGTTTTTGTACGGTGTACTAGTCAGGTACAAACATCCAGCTTGCCACAACACATGGTAACTACAAATGATCTGTTTAGGTGTCAATGCAACGTGTTTAATATTTAAAATTTAATAGTTCAGAAAATATGTTGACAATTGCAACGGAGGACAATACCAGCCAATGTACACAGTCTAATTCCTATCACGTTAAATTATAACAGCTGATGCACAATGACCACAATGACAATAGGCAAGTCTAAGGTCACATTAAAGAGACTTAGTATTTGATAGCTAATAAATTTTTCTCAACCACTCACATCCAAGGAAACATTCATTAAGGATTGAAGCAAAGCAAGGGAGTTAAGCTTGGGGTTAACATGAAGCACGCAACAGGCTACCAAGCAAAAGAAATGTTGAAGCATTATAAGCAGCATATGCGAGCTAACAATACATTCATTTCACTTCTGCTTAGCTAAAATTGATGCTACAGTAGTAGCTACAGGACTAGGTTGTGCTGTAGCACTGGTGCATCAGTACTTCCCAGTAGTGGCTTAGTGATGCCACTCCAAGCTGCAGAGGACAGTTTAGAATTTTATCCATGCAGCATTATCGCATGGCAGTGATAAATGATAAAAGAATGGTTGCTAGTTTAGCAGCACCTACGCAAAGCACGACTGCCACATACAACCCCAAGGAACAGCAAAAGCAGATTCCTCAGCAAGCGAGTACACAGAAAACATTGCCTTACACTAACATGCTGGCTCAAAAAAAAATCTCACAGCTGCACAGTATAGTTGTGAAAGGAAGCCAGACTTACTTCAAACTGTGGCCAGTTCATCGCCATGCCAATACCATGGTTGTTGGACCACCACTTGAGATCCTTTGATGCATCGGCATTATGTATCGTATGCCGGTATTCTTCATAAATCTGGGGAAGCCTGCAGCCACAGAACAATATTTATGTAGGTAAATAAAACAGCAATACAGCTTGCTACACAGCATCAATTTCCATCAACACAATTAAAAATGCGGCTGTGAGAAAGATAAAAAAAAACGCCCTTATTATGTAATATTGCAAAATGTTGCAGGCAAAAGCTTTCAGGAGACACTGAAATCTGACTAGCTTTTTGCATTGTACACCATTCTTACAAAAAATGACAACATGCCATGTGAGCAGCACCTGTATCTTTCATTCAGCAAGCCTAAAATTCAAGCCTTGATTCATGTACAAGCACCTCCTTGTGCCTTTCCATTTTTTACAACACCAGCTAGCAAAGTCAGTGTAATGTAGCCAAGGCAAGCTGCACGTACTATGAAACTTTGGTAGCATATCAAGTGCATTCTGCATTACCAGTTGTAAAAATTACAGTAAAACCTCGTTATAACGAAGCTGAAGGGGGAGTGGTAATTACTTTGTTATAACCATTAGTTTGTTATAGCCAATATCAATTTCATCTATGGGAATTTCAAGGGGAACTGCGATTGCTTCGTTATATCCAATAATTCGTTATATCCAGTTTCATTATAACGAGGTTCTACTGTATACACATTAATCGAGAGGCTGTGTAAGTGCCGCGTTCTTTGAGCCCAAATTCAAGTTACAAACACCAATTTGTGTTTCAAACACACAACACAGATTGTTCTAGATGCAATGAAAGATACGACAAGATCAATATGTGCCTCTAGTGGCGGCCCTCCCGAGTGCTGGTTGCATAAACATGCACTCACGCTTCTCTATCTGTTACAAATAGTGAAGGAAATGGTGCCAATAAGTCGGCACTGTAGCCCCGGAAACTCTCACAGGAACTTGGACAAGATGTAAGAAACCTCACTCTGGATCTGTAGAGATGTTGAGGCAGCCATGAATAGCAAACAACATGTCCTTGAAGAACTTCAGGCGTCTCTGCTCGAACTCCTGACACTTATCAAACACCACAGTCATGTCCTCCATGTATTTGGCATTGTAGTCGTTGATCTCCTGCAGAGCCGCTTCGTAGCGTTCCCGTGTGCGCTGCACCTCCTCCTTGCACTTGGCTACACGGTCCTGAAGCTTCTTCACCTGCAATGCAGACAGGCACAGCGGTCATAAAATGCTGCACGTTTGTTTCAGTCAAGACAAGCACTGAACAGTTAAAAGGCCGGCAGCACAAGCCTATGCTAGAATGCAAAGAATATGCTTATGTATGGCTACAGAGATTTGCATGGTACTAAATGAGGCTCTGACCAACATATTACAATGGATGCAAACATTTTACAAATGGTATATAATGCAGATATGCAACATAACATTACAAACATGCAGATTGCCAGTAATAATCAACTACATGAATTACAATCCTGGAGCCTTGCATGTCAACCCAATGAATGATATGACAGAGTTATGACATAATGGGGGATTTTAGATTATAAACACACATGAACACACGGGGTTCTTTAACATACAGATTGAATCTAAGAACTCCATTTTAGCACTTCTTTAGTTACTGAAATGTCATTGCCACAGCTAGGGCCAAGCCTGCAACACTGTGCTCAAGAACACATCACCACGGCCACCAAGCTACTGCAGTGAGTGTAATCATGGCGGGAGCCATAGTAACTGAAAGATTGTGATGTTAAAAACTGCACATAGAGATTTGTGTGAATCTGCACATAAAGAGATTTGTGCTACTGTGAATCGAAGCGTACATGCACGACGAGTACAAAAGACTTCAGGGACACACAAAGTACAGTTATGTGTTCTTGTCTGGTCCTGCGCTGGTTTGAGTAATGAAACCATGCCAACCGGTTCAATCCGGCGCACTCTTAGGTAAAATACAAAAAGACACACCCAATTCAGAAAATAGAACTTAACGAGTGCATTTGGTTTGCCGAACCCACAGCCACTCTGCAAGCAGACACCTCGCTGAGAGACATGGTGCTGTTACGACTCGATTCAAAAGTTATCACAGTGTACCTGCCCTGCCAGCCGCACGAACACAATTGTTCAGGAACTCCAGAGCTGCCCGCAAGACACTCAATACAAGAAAAACAAACATGCATCCAACTGGTACTTGTCCAGTGGGCAGGGCTTCTAGGAAGTTTCAGAGACCATCCGGACATGTAAAAAGAATACACTGAATAACCAAACAAATTGCGTGAGAGAGAGTTAAAAAGAGTTTCGGTTTGTGAATAGCGATACCGCAAAATATTAAGGCCATATCAAGTCAAGCAGCTGCTCACACATATTGCTCTCTATGGTGATGACTGGAGAGAAAAATGATTTTTTTTTTCTCATTTATTATTCATAGCTCCATTTATATGCAATGATGTTGGATACTCCGACGTTTTCCAAGCAGCGCCAGCACGACACTCGTGTCCACCTACTGGATCAGGGGATCTCTTCACCTGGTCGGGCGACAGCGAGCTATCCGCACCGGCATTCCGCTCCTGGTTCGTGGCTGAACGCTCTGCTTTGCAGGCTGTGTGGTAGTCGCTGCGCGCCTTGTTCACCCGATCAAGCAACTTTGCCCAGGGTTTCTGGGCCTTTTTGAATGCCTCGTCCAGTTCTCGCCGTTCCCGAAGTTGCATCATGGACCGGTGGTAATTCTCCTTCTGCCAAGTTTTTATCTGTGAGAAACCGCAGGACAAATCTTATCCAGATGCCGTGCTAGTGTTGTGTTAATCAAACACGAAGAAGTGAAACCTCTTTCATGCAATGAAATTTTTCCATACACATCATCAATAATGTGCTACCGTGTCAGCACTATAAGAAAACTTCACATGAGCTGAAAATCATTTCGTTAAATCTGATAAGTCATTTTTAATGTGTATATGTAGCATCATTTTAGAAACAACATTACTTAATGGATATTTCATTATAGCAAAGTTCACAACTTGCAATAACTAAGAAAAGAGCCAAGCCCACCTTAAAGAGAACAGCCAATCAGCATTCTGCCATGAACTGCAGCCGAGATAATTATCCAGAACTACGGATTATTTCTCGTGTGCTCGTCCCATTTTTCCTTCATTAAATAATGCAATCGTAAAGTGTACTGACATGACACTTTTACCAATTGTGTGACGTCCACATAGAGTGCGCATGCAAAAGACCCTAACACACACTAGGAAGCAGTGGAAGAACCAGTCTGCCAAGATTTAAATAAAATTATCCTCGCGTCCTGTGGAAAGAATGTGTAAAAGAACTATGGGATGATCCCAGAGGTTGTGCAATACCATGTAAAGTGCAGAAAGCTTCAAGCATTCCACCACTACAGCTCCGCTGATCATCCAACTTCGCAGAGTGGGTGGCTTCTAATGTTTTAACTTTCCCTTTTTGCTTTTGTTTCACAAGATGGAAACCCCAAAGCCTTCTATACTGTCAAGAAAGAAAAGAATACTACCATGCACCAGTATGCCATAAATAATTTAGCATAACAGCTGCTCATGCAGAGTGATAAATAGTTATTGAATGGGAAAATTTCACTGCAACCAATGTTTCAGCAACAGCACTCATCTTTGCCAGGGTGACAACTTCTTTCGTTGCAGTGTTTAAGGTCGACAGTTGCTGCCCTGGCAAAAAAAAGTCCTTCCCTGAATCTTCCCTGAATGTCTGTCTTGTGTGACTTTTTCCGATGGAATGGTTTTAGTTCTCAGTGCCTACAAGGTGCATTTAAATGTGTCACTATACAGTGGCTTACTCTTACTATAGGTGCCATACATGAGCACATACAATCATACCTGGCTCAACTGTTAACACACCAGAGAATGTTGCCCCGTGTCATGATGTCATGAGAATACTGAGTGTGCAAGGCACAGCATTTGAAGACTGGTTTCAGTATTGCATTATCTCATAAATTGAGTTTTGCTAACATTCATAACTCCCAAGAATCGCTGACTTATCTGAAGCAAGTATGTAGTAATACAATTTCTGCAGCAACATAAATATGCGCCGGTATAAGTATCCCCTTAGAAGGTTAACCACACTATGCAGTTATGCAAACATGTACTGCTTTAGTTCATGCCTCTGTTTCCCAGCTTTAACTGGCTATGCCCCATGAATCTGAAGAAAGGGTGTCACACCTGTGGAACCACTTCGTTCAGCAGCTTGTCACGCACGCGCAGATGCATCTCACAAGTTCGGTCAGCCTCCTGCAATGCACCTTTCCAGGCGGCCTCGGTGGTGCCATACTCGGGGCCTTTGTCGATCTGCTCAGCCCATTTGCGTGACCAAGCCTTCAGGCCCTTGGCATATGCCTTCTCCACCTCCGAGCGTTCCTGCACCAGCTGTATCAGCTCACTGCATAGCCGATGGCCGTCCTCCGTGCGCTTGCTGGTTCGTTTATAGTTGCCGGGCTCCCAGAAGCTGTCGCTGCCAGCCACCAGCAGCGCCTCGTCACTGTGCTGGGACATGCTGGCCACCGACCCCTGCATGCACACATACGAATATGACAACGCATGGCAAGGATGTTCATGACCAAACCTGCACATCTCATCACATCCTCGGCTAAATGAGCCTCCAGCACTTCTACAGAATAAACATACAGTAAAACCTTGTTATAACGAAGTAGAAGGGGGAGCGGTAATTGCTTTGTTATAGCCATTAGTTCGTTATAACCAATATCAATTTCATCTATAGGGATTTCAAGGGGAATTGCGATTGCTTCGTTATATCCGGTAGTTCGTTATATCCGGGTTCGTTACAACGAGGTTCTACTGTATTTCTTCCCTGGATGAAGACTTATCATAATGAAATGCCAACAACAGCAATGCTAAAATATTTAAGGTGTTGCATGGTACATCATTATCTGCTAATATATATATATATATATATAAAGAAGGAAGGAAGGATGCACTCTGTGAAAGCTGCTACATTTAAAAGCTCGATTTGAACGCACCCCTTGCTGCCTCACTTGTCACTACCTGCACACATGTTCACTGTACTACGAGCAGCACTAAATTTCATTACGCTGTGCAGAACAGCATTTCAGTGTTCCATTTTTATCAAGAGCTGGAGGCAAGTTTTCTGTGCACATAGCTGGTCAACTGCCCCGCATGATAAGCGCACTTCCAGTGAAAGAACGGTAGATATCTTCTCACCAGTTCTTCGAGTTCTCAACAATGGCCCAGTAGAAACAGTTCCAACATCTGCTCCGTCAGTCCCTCAGTAAAAAGTCAGCTCTGTAAACATACAACACATCATTACGTAAGCACCGCATACACACAGAACCCCTCAATAAAGTCCTATCTGTATCCCATCATAAAGTTTTGCAATGTCGATTGACATACCAAAGCAAAACAAAGCCGGTAATCAATTTTGGTGCTTACATCATAGAGGAAAACAATGACACAGTATCAGCTTCATTCTCAATCATCATGAATTGTGCAGGGCATACAATGCACCAGGAGAAAGAGCCTGTAAGAATTTCGTGTTGTTAGAGCACATCACAAGTACCAGAATTTGAATAATCATGGGGAATTGCGATGGTGACTAAAATACGATCTTTAGATTATACGAGACAGCAAAAACGTCCTTTTCAGCATGTTGACTGACCATCTGTTGAGATGCTACATTTCAGGCTAATAATGTGGACCCCTTTTCTTGGAAAGCAAAATGGTGTTACTGTACCTGAAATGGCCGGCCCTCACCAAAGTACACATAAAAATGATGATGTTGTTATGTGGGGTTTAACGTCCCAAAACCTGCTCCGATTATGAGAGACGCCGTAGTGGAGGGCTCCGGAAATTTTGACCACCTGGGGTTCTTTAACGTGCACTGACATCGCACAGCACATGGGCCTCAACATTTCGCCTCCATCGAAATGCAGCTGCCGCAGCTGGGATTCGATCCCGCGACCCTCGGATCAGCAGCCGAGTACCATAGCCACTAGACCACCGTGGCGGGGCACATAAAAATGATAAGCGACTAAAACAGCTGAATGGATTACGAGCCCACGCATTCTACTGGGTGATAAACAGCAGCAGCACGAGAAATGCAGTTATAAGCAAAATTTACAATCTTTACAAAACGAGAAAAACGACCAGCAAGACTCACAATTAGGTCACCACTAGGCACCCCTACAAACCTCCAAGGGCCTACACAGGCCACTCCAGAGCCAGACACCCCGTCCTGTGATGCCTTACCTCGCAAGTTCCTTATCAGACAGAGCAAACGCCAAGAATTCTCCAGATAAAGCCCACAATAGCTTATCGGAAAGCTAGACCTACATCCTCCCCCTTTCTATTTGATCACTACACTACACAAAGAGAGTGGATATCCTAGTGACCAGCAGCATTGATTCCCAGTTACAAAGATACAAGATGACCTGTGCACTGTGAAATAGCATTCCCTTGTAAGCTCACACCACGCAAATCAACAGCTGAAATAAGCAAAAAGGAAAAAAAGAGGGGGGGAGACATTTGTAAGTGCCAACATGAACATTATCATATGAGTGAGGGGCTTTTTGTAAGGCAGATGCAGCAAGAAAGATAGTGTCTCCGTTGCAACGTGATGCTTTAGCATTCTATTTTCATGTATAATAGACAGCCAAGTTTAAATCCTTGAGCTTTCATCACGGGAAAAAGAGGACATTGAACTGAAGACTGTGCATTTAACAGCAATAAGTGGTTGAATAATTACGGGAAAACGAAGGCGATCTGTACTGGCCGCACTGCAACCACCCCTCTTCATACAGTACATCGAGGAGGCGGTCTGCACAGCAGTAAGAGGGAGAGGGCACAGCAGGGGAAACATTATTCACACGAACAGCGGCTCCTCTCTCAACACGTAACGTGGTTCACTTTTCCATGGCCCCCGAAAAGTGAAGCCACAGGGATGGCCGCAGGAAACAACAACAAATACGATCACCGACGAAGCTCGCAAAAGAAGAGGAAAAGAAAAGCCCCAAAATAAGCCCTACGCCACGACGGCGCCCTCCAATCGAGCACCGGGCCATCCATATCCTCGAGAGCCTCGCGGACACGCGAAGGAAGGCGACAAGAGTGCGGAGGGGGAGGGTGTGAGCTGCCGGGGTCTTTGAGTGCACGCGAGTGCGGCGGAGTTGGGCCGCAAGCAAAGCGCAGGAAGGGGGGTGGACTGGCGCAAGTTAGGGCGCTGGCCGCGCTTCTCATCACGCCACTGGCAGGCGCGTCGCACTCCGGCAGCAGGCCGTCGTCGTTTGCAGGCAGGCTGGCTGTACGAGACGTCGTTGACGTCGTCGCAAGTACCGCGCGCCGGGCGGCGCACTCGCGCACGCGGTGTCCGCGCGACGTGTAGTCCGCGAAAGGAGGCTGCAGCCCCGGAGGTGAGCGGGGGAGGTTAGCAAAGTATGTGCGGGGAGTTGGCAGGTAGGCATTATGCCTTGCAGCCCTGTCGTGCCGCACTGAGCTGCCGTGCGAGGAGTCGATCAAGGCGCGTCTGTACGGTAAGCGAAAATGCAGCGACAGGGCCATCATCGTCACCTCCCGCCAGCAGCCCCGAGTGTCTCTCTCTCTCTCAAGCTTTGCGTCCTCCACCCATTCGCCTTTACCCTGAGCGACGAAACCAACAAATTGTAACATACGCACAGGCAGCGAGCGGTGCTTATGCACGCCCACGCTGACGAACAACAGCGGCAGTTTTGTGATCGCGGCCGCACGGAAGCTGTCGCGACGGTGATGGGAGACGTACTACGGCCGCGATGCTAAACACAATGCGCAGCCGCCAGCCTCAGCTGTCTCGCTCGTACTATGCTCGCGGCGATACGCTTGCGTCTTCAGCCTTCAGACGCGAAGTGCCAATGGAGGCCGCAGCATGCAAGGTCGAGGCTGCTGGTACGCCAGTGCGCGAAAAGCCGACGTTGAAGTGTTGCATACTCATACGAAAACGGTATATAATACAGCAGACTTAGACGTGCGATGTGGGAATAAAGGGTGTAGCCAAAAGTCATTCACTGCACGTCGCGATCCTGGTCGTTTCGTTTAGCTGAACAAATGCGGCGAGATACCAGTAACACCAAGAACGAAAGCACCTGCCCGAATAGAAGTACGCAGGGCGACTCCACGAACATTTATCTAAATACTGTCACGTTGACGTGACGGTCTTGCTTGGACCCACAGTGCCAAACACGCCCAAAGAGACTGCTACTGGAACTAACACCAACGCTAGCACAGATAAATGCACGTGGCAATATCATAGGAGACAGCCCCCCGAAGTTCAATTTCATTGCAACTTGCTGACAGCATAAGGCTTTCACGGGAGTCGCATTCCTACCATCGCAGCAACGTACTGGACTGAGAAAATTTAGCGGTTAGTGCAACAGATGCGACGACCCGACACGAAAGTACAATACTGCTACACTACATGAGTATTAGGAGACAAGTACTCACACAAGATAGCCGTTGAAGACAGGCTGCCATGCGGATCCTCAGAGCATGGCACACCAACCACGGGAGACAGGCACTCTGCAAGCAGCAAACAGAAGGATGGGAGAAGAAAAATTAGGCGAGAATAGTCACCACATAAACGTCACTCAGAGCACGCACTCGGCGCGAATACAGCAACACGTCGAAAACAACCGATAAAACCAAAATGGCCGGAAGGGTGGACGCAGATGGCGTAGCGATTCGAGATTCCAGCGCGACAGAGGAGAAAACAAACACGGCCCCGATGATAACGGTAGACCCAGAGAAGAGGCGCGCGGAAAAAACGCGCCAGGAATTTCTATACGCGCTCGTTAAACGTCACACGCCGCCGTTGCTCGTCATCCGTGAAACCAAAGGTGTCACTCCGAGCAAAATTACAAAAGAAAAAAAAAAGGACGAAGAAAAAAGAAGGCGCGCGCGTGTGTACTCGGGAGCACGGAGTACGTGGCGCAAAGCGCAGCAAAATTGTCCGCTTTTTTCTTTTTTTCAGAGACACGTTCAACGTAGACAACAGGTTTAATTAACGCCATACGCACCCTAAAGCCCTCCTTTCGCGGGCATAATTAGGCCATTGTCACGGCGCAAGCTACCCTTTAATGGTCGTCGTTTCGAGGTTGGACAGACAGAGCATGCAGTCGTGGCCTCCAAACAAAAACAAGGAAAGGTGGTTTTCAGCGGGCGAGAACACACACACACAAAGAGGAGGATGAGGGGTACGACGACACGAACCTAATGGATGCGCACACGCGACTCAGGACGAGTGTCACAGAGTTGGCGGCATGCCTGATTATTCTTATATTTTGTATAAAGTTGCTGCGTCCGCTCTGTTAAGAATGCTTGTCAAGTCCGAATCTTATTTTGGTCAGTACACGAGCAGGCATACGTGCTCGCTGAATCGCGTTGTAGTTAACCTAACTTCGCAGCCCACAAGCGGGGTCCTACGTGCCGCATGTTTTGCCTCTCTTTTGCTTTTCACAGCTCAAGGTGTCCTCTACTAAAGCCAAAGCCTTGAGTTTCGTTTTGTATATCTGTAGCTGCTTCTCGCCTTCGGTACGACCCTTAGCAATACTGAAGTTGTTGGCGTACGTGCATCTTGTTTTGGTTGTGTTTTATTTTTTGCCGCTTCAAGGTCACCCCATGCATGGCCAGAACTTGGCCTTTCTTTTGGTTGTTTGTTATTTTTCGTGACGCCAAGATGGCGGCCATGCAGTGTGAGAGTGACATGCCTACGTGCTCATCCGTTTTGTGTGTGGACTACCTGCGGCGCTTTTGTGTGTGTGTGGTGCTTTGGGCTGCGACACTGAGTGAGCCGGTGATCACAAGCGCCGCTCAACCCTCTCCCGAAAGCTATATAACGCGCTCTGCCGCCCGCCTGGGGCAGACCGCGAAACGGAGGGAAAGAGTCCGCCGCGAGTCTCCCGAGGAACTCTCAGCCGCCTCCCCGCATCCCGAGACAACGCACCTGCAGCCCCGGAAGAGATCATCTTCGAGGGCCGCGCTCTTCGGCCGTCGTCTTCGTGGATGGAGGGTCGCCGCATTCCCCGGTCAACTGTATGTTCCTTCAGACTATGAACTCTTATTTCCGCCTGCAAATCCTTGGACTCTCGTCATAATCTGTGTAAGCGAGCGTTTTGGCTCCCATCCGTAACTTCTCTAAATATGTTCTGTTGCTTCGCTGTCTATTAATTTGTAACTTAAACTCTTTCCAAGTGTTCTCATTCTTTTGTATTGTTTGTCGTGTTGATCTTATAAATTTTTGTTTCGTTCCGTTGACGTGCCTCCGTCTCAGTCACTGCGTTTGCTTACCGGCTCTGCCGGGCATCAATCGACCTCACCCCCCCCCCATTGCCACGCCTCGGTGATTGCCTCGCGCAATCGTGGAGACTGTGACAATTAAACTGGCGTCCGCGACGTAGGACTGATTGATGCAAAGGGAACGTGGTGAACTGAGAAGGAATTCTGCTGTGCTTTAGAGAGAAGTTGAGCGGTATAGTGTAGAGTGTTGTGCACGGTTGAGTTGCATGATTGAGTTGCACGGTTGATTTAGTGCCCGATTGAGAGTTGTTTGAGCTTCTGTTCGCGTTAGTTGAAGTGCTTCACAGAGAAACATGGATTTGGAACGGTTAATATCCATGGGTAGCCAGCTTGGCCTGACGAACGCAGAGCTCAGGAAATGGGTAGAAGATAAGCAGCGCGAGGAGCGAGCGTTCGCGCGACAAGCAGCGGAGGAGGAGCGCGTAGCCGCGAGGGAAGCTGACGAACGACAGATGCAGCTTATGAGTTTGAAAATAGAGTGTCAGCGACTAGAGAAAGAGACTAGAGAAAAGGAAGGGAGTCGGGAGAGAAGCGACTTAAGGCTGGATGCGAGTAAACTCCTTATGCCCTTCGACGAGAGGAAGGATGATTTAGACGCGTATATAAGACGGTTCGAAAGCCTGGCAGAAAGTCAGAAGTGGCCCGAGGGCCAATGGTCGACAGTTTTGGCTACTTGCTTGAGTGGAGAGGCACTGAGTGTCTATGGGCGTTTGCCACCGGGTGATGCAGCAGATTATGCGAAGGTGAAGCAAGCACTTTTGAAGAGATTTCGCTTCACGGCGGACGGTTTCCGGGATAAGTTCAACTCCGGCAAACCGGCAGATGGGGAAACCGCAGTTCAGTTTTCGGCACGCCTCAGCCACTATTTTGACCGCTGGATCGAGCTCTCCGGTACGAAGGCTGACTACAAGGATCTTCGAGAGCTCCTAATTAAGGAGAAGTTTTTGCACGGATGTCACCCCAACATGGCCCTGTATCTAAGAGAGAGGAAAGTGAAATCGCTAGAAGAGACGCTCGAGCTAGCGGACCAGTATTTAGAAGCTCAAGGCAGCGTGAACCTCTCCAAAACACAAGAAAGCCGTGACGATGCTGTGAAGCCGCGAGTTGATGACAGAAGAAATGATCCCGGCAGAGCACTCCGCTGTTATCTTTGCAACCGCGGCGGGCATCAGGCTTCGCAGTGCCGGACGTACTCCGTCAACAGTAACAGCGTCAGATGTTTCCGGTGCGGACGAACGGGTCACACGTCGAATGCGTGCCGATCATTGCTGAACAACAGGCCGCAGGCATCGTGTGTGTACTCACCGGCTAAAATCGCAAAGCAGGAGGCCATTCACGATGGTTACGTCGAGCTCAAGAATGGAGGGAAAATCCCCGTTGTGAATGCGGTAATGATGACTCGCCTGAAGTCTCTAGTAGACGGACAGCCAGTGGTGACTGGCACGTTAGAGGGCAGAACTATTTCGGTGTTGCGCGACAGCGGGTGCAATACGGTGATCGTGAGGAGAGAGCTCATCCGCGACGACCACCTCACGGGTGAGAAGAGTCCAGTTTACCTGGTAGATGGAACCGTGAAGATGCTGCCCGAGGCTCAGGTTGAGATCGATACCCCGTACTTTACCGGGGCGATTACGGCGCTATGCATGTCGGACCCGCTGTACGACCTGATCATCGGAAATATTGAAGGCGCGAGAGCACCGGATAATCCGAAAGAGGCAGGCGAACGGGCAGTCGAAGATGAGCGCGCCAAGGGAGAAGCTGTTGCGGCAGCTGTCACTCGCGCCCAGGCGAGGAAGCAACCCCAGAGGTTCCAAACACTCAAAACCCCAGACTCCGCATCCCAACCACAGGAGAAGAATTATGCAGACGAGCAGGAAGAGGACGAGACGCTCAAGCCATGCTTTTCCCAGATTGGCAAGGAACTGACTTGCAGAAATAGGGAAAACAAAATTGAATTCAAGCGTGAAAATGGGCTACTCTACCGAATGTACACGGAGAAAAGTGGGCAGGTAGTGCGTCAGCTCGTCGTCCCAAAGTACCGCCGCTCTGAAGTACTGAAAGCGGCCCACGAGGGAATAATGGCAGGACATCTGGGTTCACAAAAGACAAAATACCGAATTTTGGAGGAGTTTTTCTGGCCAGGGATCACTGCCGACGTGAAGAGGTTTGTCGCCTCTTGCGATATCTGCCAACGACGAAGTCCAAAGGGCAGAAAGGTATTTCATGCCAATTTGCTCAAACCGCACGAAGGGCGGGAGAATAGGCCAGCAGAAATAGTTTGTATTGCTATTTGCGGCGTCACGGAGACGGAAGGCGATGGGGCGATTCCGGTTCCAGCATTGGAGCAGTCTGAAACGAGGGAGACGTTCACAGGCTTTCAGATGAACTGGAGATGGAGAAGAAAAAGCAACTTCGGGTTGTCATTTCGGCACGCTCCATCCGGTGGCGTACGCTAGCAGGAAGCTACTCCCCAGAGAAGCCGCTTGCAGCACCATTGAGAGAGAGAGTGCTTAGCCTTAATCTGGGGGGTGCAAAAGTTGTCTACCTATTTGTATGGTGTGGCCTTCATCTAGTGCAAACGGACCATCAACCACTTAGTTACATCCAAAAAGCAAAGCAGCTAAATAGCCCCGTGTTGTGTTGGAGCGTGATACTCCAGGAATACCAATTCAGCGTTGAACATATCAGAGGCAGCGAAAACGTAGGAGCGGATTACCTGAGTCGGCTGTAAACTTTGCATGGTATTCCTTCGCAGTGTATAGACATTCATATACGATGTTCGTAATGTGTCGAAATGAAATGAATGACCTTAGTTAGCTCATGTGTCCTGTGTATGCTTTATCCTTATTTTTTGTACAGGCCTGCGCGCCGCCTTCTGTGAGTGTAGAATATTATGTTATAATATTCCGAAAGTGGGGGGCCGTGTCACAGAGTTGGCGGCATGCCTGATTATTCTTATATTTTGTATAAAGTTGCTGCGTCCGCTCTGTTAAGAATGCTTGTCAAGTCCGAATCTTATTTTGGTCAGTACACGAGCAGGCATACGTGCTCGCTGAATCGCGTTGTAGTTAACCTAACTTCGCAGCCCACAAGCGGGGTCCTACGTGCCGCATGTTTTGCCTCTCTTTTGCTTTTCACAGCTCAAGGTGTCCTCTACTAAAGCCAAAGCCTTGAGTTTCGTTTTGTATATCTGTAGCTGCTTCTCGCCTTCGGTACGACCCTTAGCAATACTGAAGTTGTTGGCGTACGTGCATCTTGTTTTGGTTGTGTTTTATTTTTTGCCGCTTCAAGGTCACCCCATGCATGGCCAGAACTTGGCCTTTCTTTTGGTTGTTTGTTATTTTTCGTGACGCCAAGATGGCGGCCATGCAGTGTGAGAGTGACATGCCTACGTGCTCATCCGTTTTGTGTGTGGACTACCTGCGGCGCTTTTGTGTGTGTGTGGTGCTTTGGGCTGCGACACTGAGTGAGCCGGTGATCACAAGCGCCGCTCAACCCTCTCCCGAAAGCTATATAACGCGCTCTGCCGCCCGCCTGGGGCAGACCGCGAAACGGAGGGAAAGAGTCCGCCGCGAGTCTCCCGAGGAACTCTCAGCCGCCTCCCCGCATCCCGAGACAACGCACCTGCAGCCCCGGAAGAGATCATCTTCGAGGGCCGCGCTCTTCGGCCGTCGTCTTCGTGGATGGAGGGTCGCCGCATTCCCCGGTCAACTGTATGTTCCTTCAGACTATGAACTCTTATTTCCGCCTGCAAATCCTTGGACTCTCGTCATAATCTGTGTAAGCGAGCGTTTTGGCTCCCATCCGTAACTTCTCTAAATATGTTCTGTTGCTTCGCTGTCTATTAATTTGTAACTTAAACTCTTTCCAAGTGTTCTCATTCTTTTGTATTGTTTGTCGTGTTGATCTTATAAATTTTTGTTTCGTTCCGTTGACGTGCCTCCGTCTCAGTCACTGCGTTTGCTTACCGGCTCTGCCGGGCATCAATCGACCTCACCCCCCCCCCATTGCCACGCCTCGGTGATTGCCTCGCGCAATCGTGGAGACTGTGACAACGAGCTTCCTAGCTTTCTTTACCGTAGCGATAAATACATAGTTTATATGCTGAAGTACAGACCCTCAGCTGTTGCTTTTCTGGAAGTGCTGATTAACCATTAGTGAAGCCCTAAGAGGAAGACGGCGAGGCGGAGGGAGACAAAGAGGTGTGTTGAGCGCCGTTACCAGCAGCACACCCCGTACTATGAGCTCTAATTCCAGGCACAAGCGTCTTGATAAAACGGCAAGAAAGAACAGTGACCCCATTACAGCAACGTCCGAGAGACTATCACCAGGGTGCCACGCCTTCGGGCGATGATAAATGAAACGGAGGGGGATACAAAGCGCGCGAAACATAGCAGGGGAGGATGTATGCAACAAGCGACACGATACAGAACGACCACGGCTGCTTAAGAAATTGGAGAGGGATGAACCGTTGGCGTAGACAAGTAGAGTGGGAGGGCCAGCCGCCGCCTATATATGAGCGCTGGTGATAAAACGTGAATTCGGTGCTGTCCGCTGCAAACATGCACGATGATAAAGAAATAAAATACCGCGCAAAGCGCCAAAACCCACAAGTGGCAGGAATTTTCTGGTCGCTTTGTGTGTGTTGTGTGTGTGCGTGTGTTGTGTGCGCACGCACGCACGCACGCACGGCGGATAGGGTTCCAACATTAAAACTGAGTGCACTGCATCGTAATCGACACTCGTTCCTTACTGAGATTACGCACAAAAAAAATAAAAACACTTATGCCGTTTACACACACAGTGCGGAGAGGAACTGTTCACGCAAGATGCTGAATACGAACGAAAGGTAACTGTAAGGGTACACAACACGAAGACGCAAGAATTACTATTCTCAGACTCAGCTGGAGGAAGCGATTTTCTTCCCCTTCATATCGAACAAGCAATGCTCAAAGAAAAATAAAATAAAGAAAGAAGGAAGGAAGGAAGCAGTCTGGAAGTACCGCCTCCTTCCAGAAAACTAGAAAGGACTGCACGATGTTCCATCAATCACCACGTTCTTATGGCAACATAACGAAACAAAGAAAATGAGATACCGGGCAAGCGCAGACAGGCTATTTATTCTCAGTATATAGCGTAAGCACTTTAGATGATTTGTCGAAGAGTTACCCAAGCGATTTCGTTCAAATGAGACGGAGCGGAGTCTGCAACTCAACACCCAAGCGGCGTTCGATCAAACGCCACAAAGCGGGGTCCTCAGATGGGAGGAAGTTTAGGGCGCGAAATAACAAGGGCCACTCGGGAGGCACGCAGGACGCGTGTCGTCATCCAAAGTGGCGAGGCGACTACCCAAAGCAGGACGCGATTTGATGGCCCCGGCGGCGCATCCGCCACAGGCCCCTCCACACGTGGCCCTCACGGGCGGCTTCCGCTATCAAAACGCGACGACGCTCTTCGCGTAGCCGCCACCCTCCCTACACCCGTCACACACTACAGGACTCGACCGGCGTGTTGCCGCCGGCCGGGTCCCGTCAACACGCCTGAGGACCACGCACGCTAGCCATTTCGAGCAGAGCCGTGTTCCACCCGTGGCCGTTGCAGAGCACTTGCTCACAATCGAGAGCGCGCGAGAAGGAATGGAATTCGACGCTATCCGACGCCAACGGAGCCTTACTCGAACGAGAACAATGCCGGGGCGGTCGAGCGACGCCGCACGCTTCCGGCGGCCAGTCGGTCGACCCGAGCATTACGTGCGCCAAGTCGGCGGATTATCTGGCGGCCTTCGGGGAGCCGTGGCACGGTGCTCGAAAGGATGAGCAGCGAGAATGTAACGGAGGAACGCCAGGGTCACCTCTGTGTTCGAAACACTAGTGCCTCGAAGCGAAGTAACGGTGCCTGTGTAGGGGCGAGCGCGCTAGCCTACACAAGGAACGAAACCTTCCTCAACGAAGCTTTTCGCAGCCCCCCTCCCCCCCCCCCTTCTCCCTCCGCTCTGACCACAAGCAGGTCTTATAGTTAATCATAGTTAACACGCATTTCCTATCCAAACTGCTGAGTGAAGACAGAGAAATAGTTTATCGCAAGTTTGAAACCACCAACGGCAGCGCCGAGACGGCAGAACCGTGACGTCCACAATGTTTGCGCATTGCGGACATTTTCCCGGAGCAATGAAGCATCTCTGTAGCTGTATACGCGTTACTGCGCTATAAGTACCCAGCAGCATTTAACGTCGTCCTTCTTGCTTGTTCCGTTGCTTGGAACAAACGTAACTTTGTAACATTACGAGCGACGGCTTCGCGCTTATACGGAACGCGGAAGCGACTAACAGAAAGGTAAGTCGAATCTATAACATTCAGTATACATGGCAATTCGTCTCACTCTGCTCTTCCAACTACACGCACGTGCTTTCTCTTCCTAACTTAAACTTATGCAAACGAGAACGCTTCCTTCAGGAAGACTGTTGGTGTGCTCTTCCTCTTCGCCGCTTTCCACTCGTGGCCACCGAAAGACAAAGTTCTCGTACTACATACATCATTTGCGCTTCAGACAACGGTTGTTACCCGCGTTTTGGAACGAGCGGAGAAGGGCCTACACACTGAAAAGTGCCGAGCAAACAGACGAGGCAGGGCTGTGGGGGTATATACATTCCGGTACGTCGCACGCAATCGTTACACACGGTTAAGGAATCGCGGGGCTTCCCCCAGACGACCGAGCGCGCACGGGCATACGCTGGGGTCAAGGTACCAGCGACGGTGGCCGCGCATACGTAGTAGACGCAGCAGCCCAAAAGAGGAGAAACAGCAGCAGTCCTCTCTTGCTCGCTACATGCTCACGGCGCTCGCCAAATGGACCGCAGGGCCACGCCGGGCCAAGTCGCCAGTCACGAACTCACCCAAATCGTGCGATTTCGCCCTGCGGCCACTCAATACGCCGCTCGCCGTGCCTGTCGGAAAGGAGGGGGGGTCTCTGACGCGCCAAGGGGAGCGGGCACACGCGCGCACGCGAGCCGCCTCTGCATGCAGTGGCGTTCTGGGAGGGGACGCGACGGTGTAGTGCGAGACAACTTCCGGGAAGAAGCGATTCCTTAGCGCATTTACATCGCCGATGCACGAGAAAAACTAATTGAACCTGTGAGCGACGTGACAGGCGTTACTGAATTTGTGCACTGTCTCCGTTTTCCCGTTGTACAATTTACGAGTATTCCAATGGATGTCAAACACAGGTAGGCGCTCAGGCAACGCAGTCGAACACAGATGTGTGAAATGTAAAGGGGATCACAAAAAAGTTCGATATATAAATAATTAGATATATGAAATACAACCTCCGAAAATTTTCAAGGGGATTTTACAAGCGCGGCTTTTCGGGCAAGGTGGTTGTTGGCATGTGCAGCTGTGCCATGTCACCATAGTTCGTTATATGTGGGTTTCGATATATCGGTGTTCGACCTTTCTTCGTGCCTTCCTGTAGATGGAAACTGCAGATTGGCTTAATTTTCTTGTCCGATAACAAAATGTTTGCAGAGCTCACGAGCAAAACACTTTTCTTTCCTTGTGAATGTTTTCAGCATCCAAATATCCCTATACAGAGATACACATGCATTCCCTTCTTGGAGTATGCATCCAGTCTCCCTCAACTTTTTACACTTCCTTTTAACGGCATTGAATACACCTTTTCTCCGAGGTTGAGTGGGTCATCTCGAACAAAACCCGTTAACAAAAGTGGTACCGGCTAGTTAATGCATGCGATATGCGCGTAATACACGTTCGCGCCATAACTGCTATACTACGCATCTATTTGTCCATGCGTACATGCATCTCTCCCTTCGTTCGCAAAGCTTGCAGTTAAAGAAAGCCCCAAACGTTTGACAGCCACAACGGCAAACATAAATGACGGCTGGGATTTAACGTGTCAAAACCAAGACATGACTGCGAGGCATGCCGTACTGGAGGGCTCCGGCAATTTCGATCACCTGGGGTTCTCTAACGTGAACAAATAAATAACAGTACACGAACCTCTAGCATTTTCGACCCCCATCAAAGAATGCCATCTATTCAAACAGAAAACGCAAATGCATAGTGAGCTAGTGCAACAACTTCGTGACCTTGGTGTCAACGTCACAATCCAAACAAAGGCACGGGCACGCCGAACTAACGGGTCAAACCGCAACCTTTTTCACAACAGAAGTGTTGGACGCGCGCGCGCTCCTCTGGAACGGGCACTGATCTACACTTACGCATTCAGCGCCTCAGCAGGGTCGCACGAAGTCGACGGTGCGAGCGGCATAAGAGCAAAACAACTGCGAGTCTTGCAGTGCCACTACGCCTCGCACGTACACAAGAGCAGTGCTCGCGTACCCGGCAATTTACTCCGAAGCCGTACTGGCTGCCCACCCAGCAGGTCGGCCGGCCGGCACCTTTCTTCGCGTGCCCTTTCACTCGAAGCTTCGCGGGGCGGTGGGGGCCAACGGTAATCACGCACGCGGACGGCGAAATTAGGAGGTTGACGCGGCCGAGTGAGACATTCGCCACGTTCCAATATGCTACTCGCTCGCAGAGATTTACAGCCCGCCAAAGGCAACACCCCACGCTGCTTTTTATTTTTCTTATGTGGGTCGACCTTGGTCGACGTCGAAACCAGATTTGCAACGCCGGCGTGCCTATTAGCCCACTAGAGTCGACAAACAGCGTTACAACGGTCGCTTGGCACAGCTGTTTATCTCTGAATATGTATTTAACAGTGACCGTTGGTGGCCGCCGCACCTTTTAAGCTCAGTGAAAGAAACGAAAGAAAAACCTCGAGAGAGGACGGTGGAATTTCGCCCTAGAAACCGAGAACGTTCCATTGCAGGGCCTTGTTTGGTTTCTAATGCGACAGGGCGGTAGTCTACAACGTGTCCGTATATTGTTACTCATTACGTAAGTCATTCTTATGTACAATCACTGCAGTATATACGAAGAGGTATGAAATCCGTATAAATGAAAAAGCCACACCGATATACAAGGGAAGAAAGCTGCGACAAAACCGAGACTGCAAAGGAAAATGTACCACACGGGGCACCCCCCACCCTCTCTCTCTCTCTCTCTCTCTCTCTCTCTCTCTCTCTCTCTCTCACACACACACACACACACACACACACCACACACACACACACAGTGGCACGACCTCGGGGGATACGACATACAGACCCGAGTGGTTAATCCCCAATGTACCGCAACAAAAGTTTCTTCCCTATAAAAGAAAAAAAAAACTTTCATTGCTGTTTTTCGGAAACGAAACTTCACATGCCAGGCCTTTCACACACACGCGTTCACTGAAAGCGGCTACATACTTTCACAGCGCACCGAAAGAAAATAAAAACAGTGAAGGCATCCCGTAACCGACTCGACTGGGCACATGCTTTCCACCACAGTGGGCAAGGTTAATGGCTGACGTGTCACATCGCAGCCCCCGCCCCCCCCACCCCCGCCCCCTTTTTTTTTCCCTGACCTAAGAGCCAACAAGGAGATTAAACGGCCAGAAAAAGTCAGTGAAGCTGCGGCTGCAAACAACAAGGAACGATCGCTGCAGCGATATAAGCATCTTACGCTGTGTTATCCACAAATTATGTTCATTCGACTGCTCTCCAGCCTGCTGCGGTATGAAATAAAAAAAATAGTCGTAACAGACGTGACCAGACCTATCACCTGGTCTGTTGAGCAACAGCAGCTAGCCACTATCAGGGCGTAGCCACAATTTTATTGGAGGTGAGGGGACGCGACGGCTATACATAATGGAGGACCAATTTTGAAAGGTCTGACCCAGACCCTTCTATGGTTGCGCCAATGACTACTACTACTACTACTACTACTACTACTACTACTACATATATACCATACAAAATAACCAGCAGCAAGTTAGTACAGTGCATAGCATGCGCCGGTGACGCATCTTGATTCTCCCGACAGCAGTGCCACTACAATTTCGTGACGCCTCATTCCACACTCGACAATACCTTCAGTGTAAATGGCGATACTGAAACTGAAAACAAAAAAAAAACAAGAAAAGAAGAGAAAGAAATTCAATAAGGTTACGTAAGTTCGCACCGCACAGGTGCATATATGCGAACCAGGCAGCTGTAGCTAGCGGGCGGCAATCCGCTGCCACATACTCGGCATTCGACAGGCGTGCGCACAATCGTAAAAAAAGGGGGGAAGAGTGCCGCAACCTTGGCAGCGGCTACAGAGAGAGAGAGAGAGAGAGAAATGAGCAGCAGCGTGCCGACCGCATTCTCCCGGCCACCGCCCGAAGCCATTGTCCGGCCACGGTTTCACGGGGAATCGAACTCTCCTTCCACATTTCTCTTTTCTTTCTCTTTCTCTCTCTCTCCCTTCTTTCTTTTCTTTTTTTTTTTTTGCGAGAGCAGCGGAGCACAACTTTGAACTGCAAACGACGGCGCAAGGAATGAAGACACACAGAGAAATTGAACAGCATTTCGCGCACGATTCTCTAAAAGGAGTTCCTGCCGTGCTCTATCACAGCCAGCAACACCGTTTCCCTCAAGGCAGCACACAAAAGAGTCGAACGCGAAGCCTTCACCAGTACAGCAGCAAGTACACCTTCCCGTGGCACTACCCAATGCTTTTCTGTTCTTATACGATGCTCGAACACAAACCCGTAAACAGTCCCGAGATATGAGCAGATATACGACTTGCGCGAGTCTTAAGATCGAAGGCTGACTCAAGGCTGTGCTCGCGGAGGAAAGGGGGTAAAAATAACAGTAAGAGATGTA
The DNA here is from genome assembly GCA_013339685.2 of Hyalomma asiaticum. Classification (NCBI taxonomy): domain Eukaryota; kingdom Metazoa; phylum Arthropoda; class Arachnida; order Ixodida; family Ixodidae; genus Hyalomma; species Hyalomma asiaticum. Next base: position 58,928,352 of record CM023483.1, read on the forward strand.
TATTGCCGGCCTCTGTGCAGGGGAACGTTACTGCAGTCATCCGTTATTCACGATACACATCTAACGGAACGCCCACGTGCAGATATCGAGGGGAATGCTTCGGCAACGCGTTGTTGGTACTGCTTAAATGCAGTCACTGTTCAACACGCCCTAAGGCAAAGTCTGCACAACTGGCTAATGGAGATACGCCTCCAGACGAAGACACCATGGTCGCATGGCATGGTTATGAATTATTGTATGCGAACGTTAGTTTAGCTTAGATGTGCCGACTCTGTGCACTATATCTCGAACGCTTCGCCAGCGTCTCTTCGCCCACACTGATTTGATCACCTGAAAGGAAGTGAATTGAAGCCTGGAATGCAAGTGCGCACCGCTGGTCATGACAACAAATTCGCTCACTGCCACCCGAAATAGCGCAATTACTTCACATAATTCTGTAGGCGTTGTAAGGCTGTCTGTTGCTACAAGCGCACGACCTTTCTGAAAGTACACTCGTTTTTTGGCGACTTGGTGACTATAAGCTTGTTAAGCATGTTCAGGCGCAACAATGTAGCAAGGATATCTCTTCACCTATCTCTACATTTTTCCTTGTTTCATTGTCACGCCTGAAAGATCGTTAAAGCACGACCCCTCCTCGCCCCGGGTTTGTAACAGCGGCACTTCCCGCGCATTTTCCTGCACTCTATCTCTCTATAGAATTGATTGACTGGTGGGTGATTGACTTATTGACTTATAAACGCACTGCAGATACTCCATGTCGCTCTGTGATCTCAAAAACATCATATGGCTCATTTATTTATTTATTTATTTATTTATTTATTTATTTATTTATTTATTTATTTTACATACTGCAGCCTTGTAAAAGGGCTATTGCAGGAGTGGGATTATACAGTGCAAAAAAAAAATCGCTACAGAAAAGACACATGTGAAGTAACACCAAAATAACAATAAAGCATTTATAACAGTAAAGGAATGAAGCTTTTATGTAATGATTTTCAACAAGACTTGTCACATAATCATTCAGGGGGAGTGATCGAATGTGACCAGGTATGGAATTCCATAATTCTATTGTGCGGGGAAAGAAACTGTACTTAGATGTATCTGTGCGTGCAAAAAAGGCAGCGAGATTGAGCTCGTGGAAGTTACGCGTAGAGGAAGGCTTGGCAAATGACAAAAAGGCTGTGTTTGAAATGCGATATGAATGGTTGATTATGGCCACTATCCGACTAAGCTAACAACAACAACAACAACGAAGTTGAGTTGCTTGCTGGCACCAGAGAAGGCAACAAAGGTCACAAGGCGCCAGTAATGAAGATGAGCCGGAAGGATAAAAAAACGTGATTGTATTGCAGAGCGCGAGCATCGGCACAAAACAGCAGCCGCAGCCTCGGCACATGCATTCAGTGAATCGACAGTCCCCCTACACGTACACCAGTATCGCCCGTGTACAATGTAACCGGCCGGAGGCGGTACGGGTAGCCTGTCACCTCTCTGGCCGCCCGTACGCAGCAGGTCACGCCCGTCGAAACTCGGGGAGGCTCGCGGAATGACACCGACAGCTGCTCAACGCGGCATTCCTGGACAAGCACACAGGGACGAGCGATGCATGAACGGACGGACATGTGTCGCGCGTTGGCCGTCGGACCGACTGGCTGACTGCGCATGCGACGCGCGGTCATCGTGAGGGTCTCATATTTTTTTACACAATTAAAATTCCGCACGAACCTTCTCTGGTAGACTCAAGCGTGCCTGACAAACTTATTAAAAAAAAAAAATAAAGGACGGATGATGCATGCGGCACCGTGCGCAGAGCGGTTGGGTGCGTCCTTTTCGCATCGAATAAGCGTGAACAAACATGCGCGTCCTGCACGCTGAAAGTACTCGCGGGTTTCTTGCTGTTGTACATCGAAGCAACACACTGGCTGCGACCGCGGTTCGCGATCATGCCAATACAAGTTATATAATAAACAATCCGGCGCACAGCGCTGCTTCTTATATGCGAAAAGATATCTCAGTGCGTGGCTAAACATTGCTAAATGATTGCTATAGCTTGATTAAACGTTGGTAATATGCACTAACCACTGTTGAAACAGCAACACTGTCCTCAGTCTCAAATGACAAACTCGCATGTATCAGGCACGTTCGATGCTTCATAGACACAACGAAGGTGCATATGTGCACGCATATATGAGTAACGTAAGAGAAGGCCTCCCTCCATGTCTCCCTCTTTCCACCCCTCCAATAGAACTGATTGATGGGGCGCTTATCGAACCACACACATACCGCACCCCCAATAACCAGCGTCATGCACATGAACTATAAATGTAGCACGGATTATTATATAAAACTCTGGTGCTCTCTCTCTCGCTCAAACATCTCACACAAGCGCACTGGGTGACCAATGCGGCAATCTCAAATGAGGACTCTTCCGTTAATGGGCGCCTTCAGTTTCAGCAGCCGCGCTACGAAATCAATTAGGGGGCCACTTCATTAGGAAACGAAGCTAAGATTAATATGAGCTCCCCCTTCTTTCTCTGTCTCTTCACATGATGACCCAGACAGGCACGGACACAAAAACAAAGAATATGTAACGAAAAACAAAAAGAAAAGAAAGCGACAAAAGCAACGTTCGGCGCGCGCGCAATACGGGCGATCGCACATACGGAATCGGCAATGCAAAGGAGGGATGGTCCCGGGGTGCCAATGACGGATCGATTAATGAGTCCGAAAGCAATCGTTCGGCTACACCCCGAGCGCGCGCGTGCGTGCGTGCGCGCTGATAATATGCGCATATATGCTACACAGAGGGAGCTATAGTCCCGCAGTTTCTCCCCCAGTTGAGCACAAGCCGGCCGCAGTCGGTAGGTCGCACCGCACATCCTACCCCATCGGCGGCTGCTGCTCGGCATGATCACCCCAACGGCGCGCCAAAGACTAACCCCCGTATTCACAAACGCTCCTCGACTCGACCCTTCACTCGAAACGCTCCTTGAGGGCGGTTTTCCAATTCACAGATCGCCCTCCACTCGAAGCGTTCCTCGACTTGAGGAAATCTCGAGCGTTTTACTCGAGATAGTCAAGGTAGGGCCAGAGCTACCTTGAACCTCTCCTTGAGTGAAGGATCATGGCGGATTACGCTTCGTTTGTCGACTATGTGCTCCGCGTCGGCGAGCTGTTTGACGACGTAGAAAACTGCGTAGGCATACCACGACGACGGTTGAGGGACGGGATAAATCCAATCGATCACTACACCGACAGCGAATTTCTGGCGCGCTACCGCTTCACGAAGTGCAGCGTGAAGAAGCTGCTTGACTGCTTGCCCCTTGACGAGAGCTGCAGCAACCGTGGCCACCCTCTTCCACCAATGACGCAGCTTCTGCTTGCGTTGCGCTTTTATGGAGCAGGCACGTTTCAAGTAGTGGCGGGCGACCTGGTGAATGTGTCTCTGCCGACAGTGAGCCGCGAACGTGTGTCGCGGGTGATCGCGAAGTATTTGTTCCCAGCCGTCGTGAAGTTCCCCGACACCGTGACGGGTTCCGTGAGACGATGGTCAATTCCACCGAATTTCCAAGTTCCCTGGGGTGACAGGGTGCATAGACTGCACCCACATCCGTATAAAAGCACCACATCCGTATAAAAGTTTCTCCCAGGCACTGTCCTTAGTGCGCTTGGACACGCTGTCCGTGTTTCTGTTTTCAATTACCGATGTGTGGCGCGTCACCAAATTACACAGTAATTCGCACTCTTCGCGCGTGTAAACGAACCTCCGTGCGGTCGTCTTACCGCCGTCGCGCGTGACGCTGTCGTTCTTGCTCATGTCGCCGTCTGTCAGGGCAAGCAGGACGCCACGAGAGAGAGAGAGAGAGCTCTTTATCAAAAGGCAGAGAATTTAGCCGGCGTTGAAATATCGCTGACATGCTACTCTGGGAGTTTGGGGAGCGCTGACATGCTACTCGTGGCGTGGGAGTTTGGGGAGCGAAAGAAGTGCAAGAGACAGTGAAAAAGAAAAGAGAAAAAAAGTTGGACTTTGTGTTTCTGACTATGATGCCTAATTGCGTCCAAAGATAGTTAACGTTTTCACCAACCCGCAGTGATGTGATAGGATGTGTTGCATGATGGGTGAGTGATGGTGACGACGGAGATCAAGTTAAAGTCTATCGAGTTGACCTGTACTTTTTAAATATGTAAACAAAAAGTCCATCGCACGTCTCTGTTGTGTGGGGCAATCTAGAGGGCCTAAAACACACTGAGGTGATAAAGGGAGTTGTGTAAGTGACTGCATGCAATGTTCATAGAGCGCACGCTCATCACTGTTCGCTCTGCATTCGAATAAAATATGTTCTACGGTTTCAGTAGAGCCACAGTTGCTGCAGTGTGAGCTTGTCTCCTGATGGAAGCGGTACCGTAAGTCGTTTGAATATGCAATGTTCAGCCGTAGTCGATGATACAAAGTTTCCAAATGTCGAGGAATGTTGGACTGTAGTTTTGATTTGGGATATGGGTCGACTGAGTATAAGGAAGTGTGATGATGTGTCAGTAACTTCCATAGCCGGCTCCTTTATTCGTAAGCGAATCGTTTAGCCATATGGGAAGCATCAGAGTTGGTGAAACAGATTCGCTTATAGTTTTGATATCGAAGACCGTTACGTGCTGCTTCGTCGGCTTTTTCGTTGGGCAGAATGTCGCAGTGAGCTGGTATCCGTTGAAATGTAATGCAGTGTCCTGCGCTAAAGCCAGGTGGTGTAAATAGGCAATGTCGGCAGAAACGGGTTGATGATTAGTTTTCTTCGCGTAGTTGTACAATGTTTGCAGCGCTCCTTTGGAGTCGGTACGCCACGATGCAACAAGCAGCTTGCACAGCGCACCACAGAACAACAAGATAAAATCTGGCGCGCGCGCACAATACGCGAACAACAGTCGCACATCCGGACCTGTCCGGTCATGCTATCCCAGCGGATTCGGCCCTGGCGTGGCTTGGATGAACGTAGCATCGCCTGCTGTCGAAACTAGCTGATAATGTTTCAAATTTCACTTATAACTTGCAATGCAACATGTATTTAATAATAGGTGATAATTTTTAAATCGTTGGCTAGCATTTCAACCGAAAATTCTCGTACTTATTGTAGTATTGGGCTGTACACCCTCGCTACCAGACGCGTCTTTCGTAACTCAAGTGAAGGAATGTTTTTCGAGCAGCCCCTTGGCGGAGGAGCACTCGAGTGGCGTTCTTGAAACCCAGCGGCTCCTTGAGAGGAGGAAGGCGATGCGCCTCGACTCGGTGAAGTCGAGGAGGAGCGTTGAGTGAAGGTGCGTTTGTGAATACGGGGGTAAGTGATCGAGGCGTCGGTCGGGAGAAATTAAGGCGACCGGAACAGCAGTCGGCGCGGCCTCACATTTCGCATATCCATAATTGTGCCCAGTGCGCTTTCAGATATGCCCTCCACGCACGCATTTACCATGCAGTAGACAACGCCCTCCTCCGTATCTAACCTCCTCGCGCTCCTGCTCTTCCTTCCTATTTAAGCATGCGCGTACGTACGGTAGTCCGAGCGGTCGAGGAAGTTACACCGGTGTGCAGGGCAGAACGGCGCGAGAAGTTTGCGCGCAACGATAAGGGAGTCAGATTATACAGTATGGAACAAGAGTGTGTGTAGCGCGCATACATACACCACATGATACATCTCGAGGTTCGCAAGGCGCGTATATAAGCAGGTGCGTGCACACCCATCCTCTTTGCAAGAAGGATCATTCAACTACACGGCCAGCCGCGCATTATACGGAGGCAGGGTTGGAGCATGCCGGCCGAAGAACAGGCAGCTGTATAAGTTGGTAAACGGTTTCGTTATACTGAACTTTATAACAGTCGGGCCGTCAGAATTTTAACTAGAACAACGAAGCTCAAGTTTTTTTTTCTCGGCAAACGCGGAACGTGAGGAATAAACGGGGAGAAATTTTGGAAGTACGACGAATCGTGTTCTCTCTCTCTCACACACACAGACACACACACACACACAGAGAGAGAGAGAGACTACACTGCGTGCTGATGCAGTCCGTGCCTTTTTGGCCTTCTGTGCTGTCTCACGAGTCAAAAAAATGAAGATAGTGCCCGCGCAGTATCGAGTACATGATGGCGCGGTGTGTGTAAGCAGATCGGCAGACATTGTAACGCATGCCGACAATGAGGCAGCGAAATCCGAAATGAGGGAGGACACCGCTTATGCGTGCAGCACACGTGCATGCGCCGTATAATAAAGGGCAAGGGGTCAGACAGAGAACACGCAATGCGCACAGACTAGCATCTCGCACGCACGCTGTATTACGTCGACACCTTGCCGCAGTGACGAAAGTTCCGAGGCGTTCTAACGTGTCCCAGCTACGTAATTACTAAATCACGGAGCGCTGCAACCGACCTGAATAAATGCCCGGCGGCGATGCTATAGCACGTTACTCGATATGGAAAAGGTTAATGACGCAAGGCGCTAAACAGACACTTAGGAAAACATACATAATTAACGTATAGCTGAAATGGGGACGCGATAGTACTGAGTCAAAGCGGTGTAGTATGTGCACTCTCCGAGTATAACACTGCAGTGCAGAAACTTGCAGGATAACAAAGGAAGTTGGGGGCCTCGCAGCGTGCGGTGGAACGGAAACTGATATACAGGCGTTACATCGATGGATATTGACAGCAGTGCGGATGGGGGAACAAACAGAGGTAGCCGATATACCCTTACCACAGCTGAGCGAAAATTATGGCGGGCAGAAACGTTAGACGTGGTCAAATTAGGAGGCTCGCAGACATGAAATGGAATCAGCTCGCGCAAGACAGGGTAAATCGGAGATCCTTGGTAGTTGGCTTCCACTGGCAGTGGAGACAAGATGTTACCGCTGCCGCTGCTGACAAATCGTGGGACCTACATGTGCGCGTACACATTGGGTGTACAAGTACGTGTAAATATAGCTGAACGCGTGAACTGCAAAGTACAGGTGCATCCAATTCTAAATGGAACGTCTAGCCGGCAACGTTACATTTTTCCGGCGCTGTACCTGCATGATAAAGACACGTCTGTTAAAATTTCCGCGGGATGCGGAACTGAATAAAAAAGAAGAAAAAGAAGAGGGGGGGGGGGGGGGGCTTAGGTGCCGAAAAATTCGTCCTAGTCCGCGGTTCGAACCCTGGACCAACTGTTCGGGGCGCTCGCTTTACCAATATAGCTAACCAGGATGCCAGCAATTGGCAGTGCGAGGGCAAATTGATCGGCAAATAGAAGCACATGGGCATGAATATGGCAAATGAGCTCAGCGGAATTCTGCGGAATTCCACTGCGAACTATTAGGGCGAACCAAAATACAGAACTACAGGCCATTTACGCTTTTGCTAACGCTTATAAACACATATAGGGAAACCAACAGCCGTACACTGTGAGAAAAAAAAATGAAAGGACGAGATGCATATTTCTGGCGGTATAGCGTAAGAAAGGTAGTTCTTTGCACACGTACATGACATGGTTATAACGGGCGAGAAGAATTCTACAGTAAAGGTAACAAATTTGTCATTTTATGAACAACATGTCGCGATATATTTCACATGTTATAGCAATAATGATAATTAGAGCTATAAACAGGGCGTTCGTAGCTCCCATACCGGTTTTTTTTTTCTACAAGGAAAAAAAAAATGCTGCTCTCGCTCCTGTCGCAACGTACGCAGAGGTCGGTCCTCTGACAGAATACGCAAGCATTGCTTAAATCTTTCCATATACGGTAATAACATACAAGATATACAAGCATCGAAATTTCAAAGCATATAGAGAGGGAAGCGTGTCGCAATCAAAGCTCCTTACATCCTGTAGCTTATTCTATTTGCACGGGATCTGAAAACTGCGTCACGCAAAAGAAATGGCTAGATATGCCCCATAACGTACCGATTTTAATCCATTTCCCACACACACAAGTGCGCACACCGAAAATAGCACTCGTCATGTGTTTTCTTCTCCTTTCAATTCGTTAGCAGGGCTTGTACGAGTTCATTATTCACACACGTATACATACGTTCTCATTAGTTTCGCCGCACAACGCATGGACACCAATTTACACGCGCGAGTTGCACTTACGGAGACGATAACCTTCTAGTCAGTTGCCCGTTTCAGGGTTAGTGCCCACAGTCGAGCGAAAACGAATGCGACGGCGTTCACTAAACTAGACGAGATGACTCAGCCTCGGAGGGCGGACCATGTGCGTGCATTCCCACGTCTCCGAGTCTGCCGCATAAGGCATGCATATTCGTCGGATGGAGCGCGTAGAACAGCGCAACGCAAAGCTATATGGAGAGAGAGAGAGAGAGAGAGAGAGAGAGAGAGAGAGAGAGAGAGAGAGAGAGAGAGAGAGAGAGAGAGAGAGAGAGAGAGAGAGAGAAAGAAAGAGAGAGAGAGAAAATACGCGACTGAACTAGTATGTATCAATCCAGCCTGCATGTGTTCGTAGACGGATGTCAGATGTTTTAGAGGATGACTTGGACCTTTCACTTTTCGACGCCAATATCTGTCGAACACGATCACAAGACACCGTGTGCTGGGTAAGAAACCAAAACGACAAAGCGATGCAATGGAAACACTTTCGTAGAATTTAATTGGAAAGGCGAGCCACATGTTACGCATTGTCATATAATTAAAAAAAAAAATGTCGCTGTTAGCGTGAAAAAAAGCTTTGTATCTGAAACAAAACGCAACGACGACACGGTGAACTTTGCACGCAAGTTCGCTATGGCGTGCAAAGCGCGTATTTCAGAGCAACACGGTGAGCCTGTAATGTTTCGAAAGCTCTTACTGCGCCACGACAACACTAACGCGAAAAAAACGAAGAAAAAGAAAATCCAAAAGCGAGTCATATCTCTTAGTAATTGACATCCTACTGCGAAATTAACGAAGATAGCGAATGGCTTAAATGAACACGTTATCGATAAAAGTTTCTCTTTAGTGTTCATATATAACCATCGTTCCAGCTTATATCGAAAAACGCGGGTTCAATTCATGGCAATGACGACCGCATTTCGACGGGAGCCGAATGCAAAAACACCCAGCTATACGTCAATTCAGGACCGCGCGAAAGAACGCGAACTCAAACCTATTCACTAATCCAACACTTAATTTGGCGCTGCTCGTAATCATGTCATGGTTTTTGGCATGTAAGACACGCCCACATACCGTAGAGACGATGAATGCATATATGTCATCCTCTCCAGCGTTTTGCTCGAGAACGCCACTCGTGCTCGGTGCCCGCGTGCCTTGCTCTGATGGTCGGCCCTAACGCTTCTGAATAATAAACAACCTTGCACTAAATTTAATTAGTGTTCGTCTATACCAACAGCGCAGAGGCAACGTGGGACGAATGCAGAAAATACACGGGAGCGGTGCCCCCTTGTTAGGCGATCGGGACGATGTCGCGCACTTGTGAAATTATTTAGCGTCCTTTATAGGCAACTTGCAAACGCAGTTTTGATCGTGGCCCGGTCCACCACTCTACAGCCAGTGCTCCGAATTAATTCTTTAATGATAACCAATTAAGCATGAAGTCGCGCAATAACCAGGAGCACAATTCAACAATTAGATACATGTCAGTTCACAAAAGTGCGTGCAATAATAGCAGCAAGAAATACGCGACGACCCAAAGGCGATCTTGCAAGCACCGCGAATTCGACGCCAAACCCGAAGGAGAGAGCTAATGAAAAACGAAAAACTTCAGATCCCCCCCCCCCTTTTTTTTTTTTGCTATATGTGTTCTGATACCAGTAAGCGAAACAATATTCATTGGTTCAATTCTTATACAGTGTGTACCTTACAAACTTTCTCTAGGAGGAAGTGCGGCACCGGCCTGATATACATTTGCCTTATGACGTGTCTTTCATATTTCCTCCATTCGAATCAGCATGTTACGTAAAGCCTCCCTCAGTAAACGAATGCATGGAGAGCAGCTCCTGAAAGGCTACAGCACAGCATGACGTCAAAGGCGACGCTGCGGAAAGCCAGTCATAAGAAGAGCACGTTTACTGAAGGTACAAGTGCTCAGAGCAGGCTCACAAGAGAAGTTCGTTAAGCGCTGATGGCCATAATATACCAACCAGCCGCTTCAAGCACGATGGCACCGGTGCTTCACTGCTTCGTGTACGTCGTCCGACGTACAAGAAATATGCGACTACCGTCTATAAAAAAAAAAAAAAATTCATGAACGGCTTTAGAAATATTATAGCCTACTACCAACAAACAGGGTGCAAGATGAATGCATCTGAGCGGACCGCTGTTCGCAGAAACTGAGGACCGCGCCCAACCAACGTGCAACGTTGGCTAATACACGGTGTACGTACCAACGCCCTTTTCCGAATGCCGTGATTAAACAGAGCAACGCAACAGCAACATGAAAACTATGCAAGTGTCACGCGCAGCCCAGAAAGAGAACGAAAGAAATATAAGGCGAATTGATGAAATTAAATATAAGGCGAACTGATGAAAATAGAGAGCTCTACAGCAGAACGGTTAAACGATCCAAAAAAAAAAAAAAGCAAAATATGGTGTTCGAAATCATCCTTCGCACTCCATTTTCCCCTCGATATATTAGGTGATGTTGCTAGTACTAGCACACGACTGACACCGAAACGACACCGCGGCTGTGAACTTCCGTCCAGGATTATGTTCCTTGTTGCATAGCACCTTGGGCGATGTTGGACAGCATCAATGAGGCAAAGGGTATACAGCGGCAAGAATATGGACAGAAGCACACACGTAAAAATTCCTGCTTGGTTGTTCACGCGCATTCAAATGTGCGCACATCCTCCTACGCGCACAAGGTGAATGGCGAATCGAAAGCGAACCACAACACGAAGAACGGCGAAGAGGAACCAGAAAGAGTAACCGTCGAAAGAAAAATAAATAAAAAGACAAGCAAGCCCCACTGGTTCTGTTCGAATTCGAAGCACGCGCGCGCGCTTTGGCGACAAACAGCTCCATCTGTTTATACTATATCCCAACGCTGCAGCAAGGAGGATCGCGAAACGCGTGCGTAATATGTTGACACAAAAAAAGGAGGCCCACGACAGGGCGACTCTACACCCAAAGGCGGCAGCTTCACACGTTCCGTAAACAAGGTCCCACGCACTCACCGCTATACACACACCACCACACCACCACACTCGAGGGTCGGCCGGCACGCGCGACCCCACCGTCCAGGCACGTCGGGGGGCGCAGCACTCGACGAAAGAGTCGAGGAGGAGAAGGACGACGATTTCGTATCCGTTCGTCAAGAGCAGCCTCCCAGGGCCCTCAGTTCTTCGAGGATAACCTCCGGAGCACGGCACAGAAAGAGCGCGGCTTTGACTTTGAACCGAAAAGATCACAGACCGGCAGGCGCTCTTCGTAGCTCGGCGCGCTCGACCGTTCTGGTCGGCAAGCGGAGTGTGTGAGCGCCGCGGGCGTGGACGCGTTGGCGGCGCGGCGCGAGCGGCTAGCGCAGGGAGCGCGCGCGTGGCGAGCAACGTTAGCCCCCGAGATCGACGGCGCCTTGTCACCGATCGCGAAATGTGGCTTCGGCCCCTGCCCGCCGCTGTTTTACGACGCGTGTTTGAAGCTTGAAGTTTATTATTAGCAAAGTAGCGATACATAAAATGAAGGCGACGTTTTACAGACTAGGGTCTCACAGTCCGAAGACTGTAGGGGGACCCACGATGAAGGAAGCATAAAAAAAAAATGCAATGGCAAATGGCAAGACAATGTCGCATCAATAGAACAATATTATACAACAGCTATAGGAAAACAACGAAACGATAAAACATAGTAATAAATACAACTAAAACAATACAGTCGCTACCAGAGTGTCGGAACGGAACGAAAAACGAAAACGAAAAACGAAAAAAAAAACGATATTTTTGACCGGAACGAAAACGTAACCGGAACGTTATTTATTATTTCGTTCCGGAGCAAAAACGAAACATTTTTTATCGTTTTTCGGTTCACGGGAAAACTTTACGATCCGGAACAGCCGAGGTCATGCAACGTGAGCAATAATGCATAACTCAGGGTTCAACCTCAGCTCGCATCTCGGGCAGGTATTTCAAAGGAAAGATGCGTTGAAATAATGCAGGAAACCAAGAAAGTGGCAACCATAGCTGTTTGTATTAAATTCAAGCGGAGTTTCGCGCGCCTCTCACACAGACCGTCGTGGAGAGAGAGCTTTGCCGTCGCTTATGTGTTGAAATTTTGGGACGAGCGCAAACGGCAACCGGAGCTAGCACAAGCTAGTACAAGTTATGTTAGCACAAGTGGCCCTTGGTGTGCCAGCCACACAAGTCAGCGTTGAGAGGGCATTTTCAGCACTCAAGTTCGTTTTGTCAGAGCAGCGGTCTCGCTTACCGGCGCGTACACTTGATGATCTGCTGCTTCTGAAATCGTGTGCCCCCCCTTGACGAAAATTCGCGATTCAAACTTGAGGAAAAAGAAATGCCAAGTTTTTGTTGTGTCCTTTCTTCGAAACTTTTTGCGACTTCCCTCATAGTCACACCGTGGCTTTGGGACGTAGAACCCCAACAATTATTATTGCATTTTTATGTATTAGTTCAGTACTTTTTGCTGTTTTTAAAAGGTACTTTTAATATTAACTATTTTGCTCGTTCTTATTATTGAAAAAAAAAAAAAAACGTTATGAACCGTTACGGAACGTTTATTTTTCGTTCCGGAACGAAAACGGAACGGAACTTTTTTCTGTGGAACGAAACGAAAACCGGAACGAAAAACATTTCGTTCCGACACCCTGGTCGCTACATCACAATTCAAAAAGGACAACATAGAATGATTTACGACGATAGAAGGTATAATTTCGAAGATTTTTTGAACGTGCATGGGTTAGCTCAAGATTTTATATTGGGTGGGGTAGAGTTCCATAATGAAATGGCTGTGAATGACAACGATTTTACGCCGTAATTAGTGCGAACTCGGGATAGCAATAAACTTCCTTCTAATGCGAAGGGAGTGCGGTTAGTGTTTTTCAGTAAGCCACAGTTGATGAAATCGAAAGGCAGCCGACGGTTAATTATATTAAAAAACAAACAAGCGAATAATGTGCGACTACCTACGAACGGCGTCACCGGTTGTGGAAGAGCGAGCCCGACGTTCGCTGCGACTACATTTGACAGCGCGTCGCAAGAACTCGCGCGCTCTGAATTTCTGATCGGCGCTGACGCGTGCATGAGTAACGGTGAAGAACCGTGCGGGCGCCGCGAAGAGACAACACGCGCCCGGCTGCCGCCAGCCGTTTGTTTGGTCGTTTCCTTGAAAAGTGGGCGAAGAGGAACGGAATGCGAGATGACAGTTTAGGGAGAAGTAGGCACGCGCGACTGGGAAACAGAAGAGGGAGGAGGTGAGGGAGAATGGGACCCCGTCGGGCCCATACGAGGGAAATGACTGCGAGGGAACGGAAGAAGCGCGAAGGAACGGAAGGAACGGCGCGTGCGGTTTGAGTGCGCACAGGTGCGCTCAAAGCGGTGTAGAGGCGCGGATGCACCGAATGAAAAATGAACGAAAAGAAAAATATTGACGGATCGACCAATAACGCTGGCCTCGATCTGGAGTCCTCGATCGAAAGTACAGAGTAAAAATGGATCTCCCAGGGGAAAGAAAGAAAGAGGAAAGAAAACTGGTTTACGTAACACACTTTCCAGATCATACGCCACGCGCACGCAAGCACAGTGACCGTAAGTTCCGTGATTGCTACGTACGCCTCCGTAGATGTGTACATATTCATTCCAGTGTCAGGAAACTGCCATGCAGCATTCCCTTTATTATAACAGAGTGGGCTTCCAGATATGGTAATTCGCGCTGACGCCAGCGGATGCATATGGTGTGCCACATCCGCAACGCTAATATCGCTACCCACGTGCACGTTTACGCTCAAAAAGAAACGCTTTTTTTCGATAGCGAAGCGTGGTCTACAAACGCCAGGAGGGTGGTGGTATACTTCAAGATCTATGCCAGTATATAACCGAATACCTATAAGGCGATCAACTTATGTGCACACAATGTATGTGCCCTGCAAAGCAGCGAGAAACGAAGAAGTGCTCGCTGTACAGGTTAAAGCGTTATCCGCTTGCATATCAAGCCACCGCAGAGCCCCGGACCAGACGATCATCCGTCTTGGCCGCACGCACGCAATTACACTCACTGGTGCGAAAGCGAGAGGCGGCATTCAAAGGATATAGCATCGATCTGCGTTCCTTGAAGGCATTATATAAACCCGCCCACCTCTATAACTGCCCAAGGGAAGAACTTAATGAGCAAACAGACAATGAAGCCTACGAAAGCATAGGGGAAGTTACTTGTGGTATTGTAATTGTGGAGAAAGAAGAAAGGAATTAAAGTGGACGAAAAGACAACGAAAGTGTGTTCCACACACGCCGCCATGGCTACGAGTGGTGCTGCCTAACACTCCCAGGATAATACGTACATAAATACCCAATAATGTGGACGGAGGGACGACCGCCTTCGTAGCTCAGCGGTAGAGCATCGGACGCGTCATCCGAAGGTCGTGGGTTCGGTTCCCACCGAAGGCAGGTTTGTCTTTTCGTCCACTTTAATTCTTTTCTACTTTCTCCACAATTACAATACCACAAGTAACTTCCCCTATGCTTTCCTAGGCTTCATTGTCTGTTTGCTCATTAAGCTGTTTCCAACAAATAAAGAACGAGCCCTTGACCCCTTCCCTTTCGTTATTTGCCCAAGGGAAGGCAATTTAATGAAACTGCACTGTCGGGCTAAAGCGCACCTCTCGCCTTGCCATGCACAAACGGTGTCTCTGACGGGACAGATTTGAAACAGGCGTGACAAGTGGAAACGCTGTTACACGACCTATGTTCGGTATGCGCTTTGAGCCGTTCGAACGTTTTAAAAGACGTTTTAAAAGAGAGAGGGTCAACGGTGAATACGGCAACTGTGAGCCGGAGTAATTGATTCCGACCCCGCGAATGGTCCATAGCGTTAGCCGAAAAGCTATCACATGATTTACAATCCTCCACTTCTCAACTCTATCGGTAGTGGAACCGGCGACCTCGCGTCCGAGTCAGCGCAACGAGCAATATGCCTGGATCCGGAGCAAGAGCGCTTGTGTAACAGCACTGCGAAGTGCATGGTTGCCGCATCACACCACAATATATACAGGGTGCTTTTTTTTTTTTTTTGTTGCGGGAATGTTTTGCGTACCATTCGAGTGTACAGTTTGGCGGCCTCTAGAATACATAACACTCTCCGCACTTGTGTGCATAATTAGCGAAATTATACTAATTAATTTTTTAATTGTCAATAACTGGTGGCGACATCAAATGAGCACTTTGGAGCCTGTCGTTAGACATTACCTATCCCAATGATAAAATTTTGAACAGCGGAGTGGGTGTCGGAGCTACACGAACAATTAGTTCCGCTTGGCAGGCTCCTTGAAACCGAAACTGGCCGGAAAAAGAGCGTCTGTGACGTCGACGATTGCAGCGATTTATGTTTCTCTAATTAAAAAAAATTTGGTGCAACTAAAAAAAAAAACACTGTATATACACACCACACCACACTGTGGCCGGAGGCGCTCGCAGTATAAGGCCACCCCCCATTTTTCTCCGGCATCTGTAAATATTCGCACGGCCCCGAAAAGGTCTCCCGTAAGTCCAAGCCAAGGCGAGGAGGAAGACAAATAATAACATCAAACCCAGGACGGCCACCAAGGCCGGCGGTGCACAGGCACCGCGCAAATGCCGCGAAGTGAGGACGAGCAGCCATGCAAGGAAGGGGGCCACCGCGCCAGACGGGGAAGTCTCCGCGGCGACGTTCAAGAAAAACACGCATGGAAAAAAATGTGTTGCCGCTTTGCTGCTGCTGCGGTGCGGCTTCCGTGCGTTACGAGATGCGGTTGCGGAAAGCCGCGGAAAGAGAAAAAAATGACGCGTAAGGAACTCAGGTGCCCGGGACCTCGCGCCACAGTGCAATACATGCAGATACATCACTGCCCGTACGTACGCTTTTGCGCACAGCTTTCTCGAGTCATCCGCGTTGGTGCACTGCGATTACGTGTGTACAACTTCAGCCTTACTTGAACTGCACTCTCGGGGAAAGCCGCCCCCACGAAGCTGTTCATCGAGCTCGTGCATTCATGCGCCTATGGTGTTATTCGATATGGAGACTACGTGACTGACTGACAACACTTGGCGGCCAGTGCAGCGAGCAAGCTTATCGTATTGGCAGTTAGTTGTACGGCTGAAGATGATGGCAACCAACGGAGAATAATAATAATTATAAAAAATACCGAACCACGTGTAAAGTCTCATCCATGCGTAAGCATACAGGATCTCCGGATGCTTGATCTAAATAGAAACGCGTCCCAACACTGAAAAGTCAGGCGTGACTGAGTCGCACAACACCAATGACAAGCGGAGCTATGGGGGCTTAGCAAGGCGGCTTCTTCCTCGCGGGTCCTTACCGTACATGGTCTCTCTGTCTCTCCCTCCTCAGTTTCTCTTTTTGTCGTCCACAACACGTAGTCTTACTCTTATTGTCTCTTTCTTTCTCTCCCAGTTTCTCCTTCTGTCGCCCACAGTAAGCTGTGTTACAATCGTCGGTACAGATAAGTCGCATGCTTCCCATAAAAATGCATGTTCAGCGAGCGTGGGCTTATACCCTATAGCGGTTGTGACGCTCGCCGTCGGCCCGGCCCGTAAGCGACAGAGGTTCGAATCCCGCCTCAACAAGAAAATTTATTTCGTTTTTTATTTCCCTTGCTCTCTGTCTCTCTCTCTCTGTCCCTCTTTCTCGCTCTCTATGCACTCTCATTTCAGACTCCCCGCCGAGCTCTGAGCGGTCGCTGGCCGTGAAGTCGAGCTTAAACACCTTCACTGTTGAAAAGCGAGCTTCAAATATCGAATCGAATATTTTTCTCATTTCCAAATAAAGTGAAACTCATGAGCCCCACTCGTTGCGAGTTATCTGACACGTGCACAAAGTGGCGTTCGCGGCTACACACCCAGTGCAGCAAAGATACTTGTATATTACGAACGATCGCGTATAGTTAGCTAGCACGCCGTGACAATGAAAGCAATGAAACGATGAGACACATAAACACTTTGCCATATGCACAATGAGTAAAGTGTTCGTTCATAAGACAGAAACGCGTTAGCGACACAAGAGTGCTGCTTTAAAAAAAGGCCAATGCGGTGAGTAATGCTTAAATAATAAAGTGCGCTGCTGAAACCCACGATCATTATACGCCCGCATCGTCCTTCTATCCACTGTCGAACATAGAATCAAATACGAATGGAACAGCAAGGACGGCACGACGACTCTTTCGATTGTTCGAACGCCCATGATTAGAACTTACACTGAGCCACATTAAAGAGAAATTTTAATAAACAAATAGCGAACGTTCGATGCAACAGTCTACAATGCTAACGCTAGGGGTTGCTTTAAACAACCAAACATTGCGAGTAGTACTTCATGAGCTCTCTCTCTCTCCCGCACACGCACACCCACACCCACACACACACACACACAGAGAGAGAGAGAGAGAGAGAGAGAGAGAGAGAGAGAGAGAGAGAGAGAGAGAGCACGAAGTGGTTCGATTTTTCGGGAGTTCCAGCTGCACACACCCGGCAGGTCGAGCGCGATGAGACAAACCATCGCCGTCGACAAGAATGACAGCAGCAGACCTCGAAAACACGCGCGTTCGATCGGCGACGTCCCTTCGCTCCTATAGCCGCACAGGGGAGGAAAACGCGTCGAAGCGGACAGTTGAGCGCACAGAGAAGCCGCAACAACTCTGTTCCACGGCCTCGCGAACGTCCTCCAAACTGAGCCACAGGTGCGCACCGCTGACACGGCACAAACGAAAAGCCACACCGCGCGCAGCAGCAAACTCGAAATTGCCTCGCGGCAGGCGGAGAAACAGCGCGTACGTGCGCGGTAAGGGAACACTCTGCCATGCGGTCAGCACGGGAAGCACTATATAGCATCTAACCTCGTACTAGAAAACGCGAGATGCTGCGCTCTTTCGCGCAGTAAGTAAAAAAAAAAAAAAAAAAAAAGCCGATCGAAAGCGAGTGCCGTGGGGGCGGCCGCGAGTTCGGGAAACGTATATTACGGGAGCGGGAAAAGTGTATATATTGGCGGTATATAGTGTCAAGCCCGTAATACCGATATCGGCGGCGTACGGACCGCCAAATGAGGGCGGGCACACGCGGTTCCGACCGACTCTGCCCGGACGGCGCCGGCGTGTTAGCCCTCGCCGCTTTCGTGGCTTCCGAAGCTTGCAACGGCGCGCCTCTTTTATCGAGTCCGAACGTGACCCGCGTGCTTTACCGAACTGCGCAGCAGCCGGCGAGGTATAGATGCAACGAGAACCGCACGGCGATAGAGGCCGGCGATATACATACAGACACATAGACCGCGCGCGCACACACGCAAAAAGGCGAGTTGCGCGCGAGGGAGAATCACGGTGTCGGTCCGAAACGCCCTCCGACATTGCGGCGAAAGGTTAATCACAGATACAAAACGTTTACAACGCTACAAAGTTGAGAAAAGTCGATACGATGCCTTCGGGCTTTTAAAGCTCGTTCCGCTGACATGCGTGGTGTCAGGGAAACGCAGCCCGGGCCATCATGGACATCAAGCTATATAGAGAGAGGGAAGAAAGGAAGGCGAGAGGAGAGAGGTCCTTATCTGTCGCTGGTGTACCACGGCCGCCGGTTGCAGAGCTTTGCGTCCAGCAACCGGGCAATTACAGGAGTTCGAGGGAGTATGAAGGCTTGAAGCGATAATAATAAAAAAAGAAGTATAGACATTCAGCAGGGAATGTCGCAGGAGCCAATCCGAGCACTTGACGAAATCGTGGCTCCAGTGACGTTTCGTGCACAACCAGTTTTTCGCATACATTGTAAGAGCCACTATAACGCGTTATAGCGCTGTCAGACGGACCGACACACGGACTTTTGTAAGTCTAAGGACTGTATAGCCCTCTCACAACGTATCGACGGGAAGCCGCACCGTCCAGCACGACTCGGCGGAGAATGCCAGAAAGCATCGTGCAACTCTGACGGGAAGCCGGAAGCGTTCTTGTCTTACTAAGCCGGGATTCCCTTTGACGCCCACTCGAATCGTTCTCACCTATGGCGTAGCTCTGCCGCGGGAACAATGTATGAACCAGATGTGAACGAGGAGACACAAGCGCTGTTCAAGAGTTGGAAGATATCCTTGCCGCAGGCGTGATCTTCGAAACGTTAATTGAACTGAATACTAATGTCACCCTTTGGTAGGTCATGTATATAATCAGTCACGTCACGCACAATCGAGAAATAAAGGAGCACAGGAAAAAAAAAAAAAAAAGGTAAGGAGAAGTCAGTCCTGTACTTTCTGAACCGCTCGTCTCAGTCCGAGAGACGAGCAGGCGACGGACGCGAGCGTAAAAGCTGCCGCGTTAACGGTATACCTGTACACTTTCCCCCCTTTAATGAACCATGAGACACTGCATCATTCGTGAAGCATTGCATAATCAGATAGGCAAATAAAATGTAAGTGACAAACACAAACGTGTACCGCGCGCAAGCACATTCAAAACACACGCTCACTCATCGTTAACAGGAGCGTTACGAGGCCGTACTGAACACCACAAGCACTTCGTAACATTGAACGCGGGAGTCAAGCCCGGCCACGAACACGTGCGCAGTGATCTTCATAGTTACATGAAGAAGACTGCAAAATGCCGAGTTGTTTTCAACGTTTTCACGGGCTTAACAACGCACGTGGCAGCTCTATGCTATTGCCAGAAGCGCATATTCTATAGTTTAAACTGCACATTTGCATTTCTACAGTATAAAGATAGCGGCGCTAAGAAAATTGCGTGCTGGTGTTCAGAACAAACTACACTGCCTAAGCAACACACACACGAAAAACACATGTAGTAGTGACAGTGCACGGTACTGAAATACATATTAAGCAAGGCTGGCACAACTCGAACATTGCAGGTTCCAACGCTGCTGCTCGCAACGAACCACGGCACAGCCGCACAAAAAGAAAAAAGCTTGATTGTTTGTTCCCATTTTTCGCTGACACTGAATGTTTACACATCCGAGAAAGCGAGCGAGATCGGATCGTGGCAGCTGGCACGCTTTGCTATTCCAGCGAGTGAGCGAACGTTGTTGCAATAGCCGCGGAAGTTAACTTTACACCAGCGGATATTGCACAGGGCGAAAAAGCTGTTAAGGAGGCAAGTCGAGGTACACAGCGCGTTCGCTACTTTGTAGCATTTTATATACGGCGCCTTTGCGGACGCTATCGTCACTTAGGCTGAACTGCCGATCGACGATTCAACAACAACAACAACAACAACAATGAAAAGGGAACGTGATCCCAAGCGAAATTCGGCAGCGCCCAGTTATATGATCGCGCCTAGCGTGCATCAAATTCCTAGCGCGCAGCGAATTCCTAGCGTGCGTCAAAAAGATGCGTGATCCTTTAAGTATATACGGCGAACGCGGATCAAATAATTGAAATGACAGTTGCAGTTTGTTGTGTGGAATCAAGCTCGACAGGACCACGCGAATACGTAATGCATTCATAGCCAAACGAAGTTCACAGGAAATGCGAGATAGACAGCAACCTGGAATAACGAAGACGTCCAAGTTGCAAGAACAAGCGCGTGCACATTTGGAAGGCTCACAGACGTCATTTACGTACGAATCACTCGGCGCCAGAACATATTCATTTCACTCCCGAGTGATCCGCAAACTGCGCGCTACAGATTCCACCATGTGTATATACACACTGAACGAGACAGAACGAAAGGACCTCGCCGAAAGTCGAGGGCTGCGTCGGAAGCGCGCGCCTCGCGCAATCTCTTTCCTCATCAAATTCCGCATTCCGAGATTCGGGGCAAATAAAAGACACCAATGACGCTCACACAAGCAAACGCACACATACAAGCCAAGGGAAGATTGGTGCACGAATGGCGTGAATGGCGAAGAATAAGAAAAGAAGGGAGGGAAGGAAGGAAACAAGAGGGACCCGGGGGCCAGCCGACCGAAAATAAGCCCAGTGTTTCCCGAGGGGAGGTGGCCGCCACGAGGAGTGCAGCTCGCCTCGGCCGGTCGATCATTCGTAAAAATAGCCTCGCTGCCGCCCTGGCCGTTATCAGATCGCGCTTATGGGCTATTGCTTCTCTCCTTTTGTGTTATATGTATATATACGCATATACTCTCCCTCGAGGCCGTATAGGGAGCTCCGCGGGATCAGAACGAGTGCCCCGCTCTCTCTCGCTCTCTGCGGACAGGCCGGACCATCGGGGGGGAGGGGGGTAACAAAGGCGCGGCGGCATGCCCCGACGGTTGATTTGCCAAATCCAGAGCGGCATCCCCGAATGCAATCAGGAACGCGAGCGCGGTATGTCTCAATCGGCACACACGGCGGTGTGGTGTATACCGATGAACTGTACGTGCCGGTCATTCCGACGCGTGGTCAGCCTCAATCATACCGACGACCGTCTCAATCAGATCGACACACACACACACACACACACACACACCACACACACACACACACACACACACACAACACACACACATATATATATATATATATATATATATATATATATATATATATATATATATATATATATATATATATATAATGGAACATCGTCGAGAACCATATACTTATGTACTCGCTTTGCCACCTGATGTTTCATCAGACGTGTACGTGCGTGCACATATTACCGGCACCCTTACACCAGCCCACGGAATCACACACCAACTGCGCACTCGGCGAATAATGGAGTACAGCTGCATATACAGAGACCGAGACATCTCGAATTTGACGAAGAAAGTGGGAGTCAGTGAATGGAATAATCACGCCTACAGAGATGGGCCGGGAAGAGCGTGATTTCGTATAGCGATATGGTTCTTCCGCTCGCGTAAAAAAAAAAAAAAAAATGCCGACGCTGCTCGCGCACCGATACTGTGTGGAATGAATGAGGTGGGAGGCGCTGTGGCAACTGGACAGTCAGCTGGATCAGTTTTCCGGCTAGAACGATCCCTGTCGAATTATGGCAAGTCTTTCGAGCTTTCATTAACTACAGGGAGGACCGAATTCTATACGGGAGCGAGGTGATAATCGAATGAGCTGCCGTAAACGACAAGCTATATGAACGATGCTAGATGGCCAGATGAACCCTTCTTCATCCACAAATTTCACTCATCTGGAATGTATCCTCGAAAGAAAAGAGCGGTGAGCTGATTAAGTGCCTATCGTGCGCATCAATAGGGGGGCGAGTGATCAAAGGCGGCCTTGCATAAGCAGCTCAATGAATGAGTGGAGTGGGCGAATGGGTGAGTGGGAAACAGAGAGAGGGAGCAAATGGTGGGGCGAGCGAGTGATCTATCGATTGATTGAAATACGAGATTGAGTGCGATATATCCATCTGTGAAGAAGGGTGATTGATTGGTTGGTTGATTGATTGATTGACTGACTGATTGGTGGATGGGATTTAGCGAGCCAAGTTGCGCGTTATAACGCCTATTTGTGAGGGCTATAGTTAAGACACACACACACACGTCGCAGGTGGCAGGAAATCCAGATCGCTATCGACAAACAGATGTTCATTGACACGTACTGGTCGGGCGTTTCTGAATCCCACCCATTCTAAACGTATAGCGAAGCGAACTCCGCGAGCTCACGCTCGGCAACAAGACGTCATACAGTCAACGACGTGCCGTGCTCGGTGAAAATGAACACGACCTAAGCGATGTGTTACTTATATAACGTGCAGATCAAAAAAAAAAAAAAAAAAACGCTGTCTTACATTCGTCAGCGGAAAGATGGTGCTGCCTACACAGCGAAGAACGGGTTGAGGCGGAAACAAACGACGGTTTCCTGCGCTTCCGCTCTGCGTTGATATGCGCTTCCTTCAAGGACGCAGCTCATACAGGGGAAACAGCATCCTTCGAAATGAAGTAGACGTAATATTACCGCATAGGTATAGCGGCGTACTTACAAGACCCCTAATATGATGCCTCTATTAGCAGGAATATGTGAAACGAAGACAGAACTGTGCCACTTTGAATTTCACTCCAGAACCGTGACGTAAAGGCAGCAGAATACGGTGATTGGACGTTGTACTCACTGTAATTTCACTATAGTTCGACAGCTGTCGTACTAGCCGAAAAAATAGACCAGAAATTAGCTCTGGAATAGATAGGTATCCACAATATCGTTATACTAGAAGCTGGAGGGGAAGATAAAGCAAATATCCGTATTTGCTCGTCGCTGCAGCCAATCAGGCTGCACGAACGCGTATCAAATTAGTGGTGCACGCTCGTGACTATAGATTTCCCTCGAGTAGATTCAGTGCAAGCACTCGTTGCGCGTGCATGGGAACGTGTTGTGACAGTTCTTCGCCGATATATTAAGCATAGCACCGAACAGAGACGAAAATTGAACTTTGTGA
Source organism: Hyalomma asiaticum (assembly GCA_013339685.2). Classification (NCBI taxonomy): domain Eukaryota; kingdom Metazoa; phylum Arthropoda; class Arachnida; order Ixodida; family Ixodidae; genus Hyalomma; species Hyalomma asiaticum. The sequence goes on from CM023483.1 coordinate 58,951,857, forward strand.
GAAGCGGTTACCCACGGTGTAGCTAAACGATATTATCCGCACATTCGATGCCACGAAGCACTCGACAATTCATTCCATTGCAGAAATGGTCTTCAGGGTATCAAACACACAGAACCACGATCACCACGGCTGCAGAGTTGGTTTAAACAAGGTGTAGCACTGTTGCACTTGTCACATACGCTATACGCTGAATGTAATCCAGTATAGCTGCCTCTAGAGGCGTAGTTAAGGGCGTTCGAACCACCAATTCAATCACACCCGGCAACCCAACGTGTCACCTGAAAGAAAGAAAGAATACAGACAGACAGACAGACAGACAGACACAGAAAGAAAGAATACAGACAGACACAGAAAGAAAGAAAGAAAGAAAGAAAGAAAGAAAGAAAGAAAGAAAGAAAGAAAGAAAGAAAGAAAGAAAGAAAGAAAGAAAGAAAGAAAGAAAAGAAAGAAAAAGAAAAAGCGGAAGGGTGGTTTTAAGCGCGCCATGCACACGTGGATCGAAGTGCTTGTTTTTTCCGACGACGCCCGAGAAGGTTTACAGCTCAAGTGGTTCGAGCGTCGCCCGGTCAGCGCGGCCAGCTCGCAAAACAAGCAATCGACGGTCGCGCGGACCACACAAGGAAGGCGTTGATCGTGATCGAAGAGTAAAACGGCGGGAGAACATGCTATAACATTCTCCAGAAATCTTTGCCTCGCTTTCTCCGTGTGTACGTACACTTCGATCTCTCTCATCCTGAGTCACATTGCTATTATATGACCAGGTCCAGCGAGCGCCTGGCGGTATATATGGGGCTGGTGAGAATGCATCACACAAGTTCCACGGGACAGCCTTCCAGAGGGAAACGAGAGCGACAAGAAACGTGAGCGAGTGCGCGACAAACGCTGTTTCCCTTGACAAGGTGGCGTCGCGCGCGCGAGCAGTATAAAATAAAAGGCGACGACCTTCGGCGACGCACTTTGCACGCAATTCTATATATATATATATATATATATACGAGGGCATGCTTCGCGCCAGGGTTATCGAACGGGCTCCATGCATTGCTGCTTTGCGAGATGGCAATGTATGTGCGGGCGCGCGCAGCGCAGTTGCTTGCGGCTGTACGCGTCGTTCGGTGGCACATGACAGCATCGCACGAGCAAACGGCGAAAAAAGAAAAAAATAAGGACAGGAAGAGAAAAAAGGAAATAAGGAACGTAGAAGGCACGCGGGCTCTTTGCGTTTGCACAGATTTTCGAAAGAAAAAATAAAGGGAAAAAGCTTAAGGCGAACGCGTCTCGTCGCTTATTCCTATTCCGTGGCAATGGCCGCCCTGCGGCTGGACAGGCCGCATACGAATGAGAGGCGCCGTATTCACACGGTCCTCTAACACAGATAAAAAAAAAAGAAGGCCAGCACGGACAAGGGCGGCTCCTGCATCTCCCTTTGGAAACGTAAGACAAAACAAAAGCTAAAGAAGGAAAGCGGAAAATGTTCGGTGAATTGTAGCCGAAAGAGAAAAAGAAAGAAGCGCCCGAGTATTTCTCCTGCCTGCATGCATGACCAGCCCGCTGCCCCGAACATTCGGTTGCAGCCGCGTCCCTCCGTGCGAACGCATACGCGTATATATGCGTAGAGCGATCGCTCTACGGCTGAACGAGAACATACAGCAACGAAAACAGCGGAGACTTCAGCGAGTCATTCGACGAGAGCGGCGAACGCTGCGCGGAAATAGAGGACGATGAATGCATAGCACCACCTTTATTGGAAAATGCTATGCACAGAGAGAGAGAGAGAGAGAGAGAGAAAGAGAGAATTTTGCGGCACAGACTGTATTTTCTAATTTCAGGGATTTAACGCGTCAAACCACGATAAGATTGTGAGAGGCGCCATAGTGGAAGGCTTCGGAAATTTGGACCACCGATGTTGCTACAGTACGCATGGGCCTCAATAGCATTTTTCGCCTCCAACGAAACGCGGCCGTGGCGGCCGGGATGAGATCCAGCGAAGTCAGTATTTCTGCCGCACCAGTCTGTATTTACAATGTTTCCTTCATGAAACACGTTGAGCTTGGAACCACCTTTCCTCTTCCATCGCGGCCACTGAGGACCAAGCATTGTTCACGGCTGCAGTTACGGAGCACTCCCCAGTGTACGTAGCCGCAAACTAATGTTTTTTTTTTTTTTGCATTACTGTTATCGTTTCGTAATTATTGTGCCAAACCCCCCTGTAACGCCCTCAGCGCCTTGAAGGCATCGTCATAAATAAATAAATAAATAAATAAATAAATAAGGTACACTGTTCTCGTGATGAAGTGAGACATGTAAGCAGTCGACTATATATATAAAGGTATGCGCAATCGCTCGGGATGACCAGGTCATGTCGCTACGAAACTGACCATAAGTAGACTCCTCTGATGTAGGAATGCCCGAACCAATGACACCGATTTTGTGCCATATGGCACAAAATGAGAGCACGGCGAAAGCGAAAGTATATGTACATTACTCACGGATTGAAATAGGAAAGTTAGGGCTAAGTAATGACACATACTTTTGTTTCTACAACCTTCAATTCGTGTACTGTCGGTGCAATATTGGTTCATATACTTGCACAAGAAAAGAAACACCACCTTCAGGGGCCAGGTTTACAGCTACATGACGCGGTTGCAACGAGCAATTGCACATTTTAGTTTTAGTTGGCTTAATTCAATGTCTACACGTCCTATTTCAATCCTCGAGCACTGTATACGTGTATTACGTGTCATTACGTGAGCACTAGGAAAATGGTAATATGAGGCGGAGCGGCCTTACAGGCCGAAACGGCACGACGAAGCCTGCTAGAAATAGTGGCCGGGTCCGAGTTGGTATAAACTGACAGGACGACGCTTTACTTTTGCAATACGTCCCCTCGTTGAAACTTCGGCTCCGTATACACTGCAAGACCAGTCCCACTCGATCGACTATGCTTTCGCTGGCCGATTCTGCGGCAACTGAGCACATTTTGTACTACAACTATCACAACGAAACTATCCCACACCTGGTCTTATACTACAGCGGAGTACGACAATTCCAAGATGTATGTTGAACTGTCACGTGCCTTCTATAATATCCCACCTCACATCTTGTTTAGTTTTAGCGAAGCCATGCTCACCGTGAAGGAGAAGCACTGCACGGTTAACCTTTCCACCTGGCCAGTCGGAGCAACGCCAACACGCAGGATAGACTACGGCACTACAGAACGGCTTGATACAAAAAGCACTGTATACACAGCGGAAACTCACCGAAGTGTTTTCGTTTCGCCGACGCGAGCGCGAATTTTCCAAGCCAATCTACTCTGCTTCGGCGGGGGAGCTCGATGACTATACGACTGTATAGAAAGTAAACTTCCGCGAACGCGACGCGGCCATAGACCATTCACATGCAGGTTAACGCACAGTGCAGGTACGGAGTAAATGATTTCCGCGTTGGTGTGCGTCAAAGTCACGCCGAAAGAGCCGCAACTTATCGGCGCGACCGCGCGACGTTGGACCCGCGGTAGGGGTGACGCCACAGGCCGTCAGGCAACTTTCCGGTGGATTACAATGGGTCCAGTAATTTCAAGTTCCGTGTACCAAAAAATGAGCCATCGACAAACACACACACACACACACACACACACACACACACACACAGAGAGAGAGAGAGAGAGAATGCAAACAGGGCACATTCATTGAAACAGCTGCTGACACATGACAGCTCGTTGCTCCCTACACAGCGTAAACGAGGAGGATGAAAACAAACACCGGTAGCAAGCGAGTGAATCACCTCTATCAGCCCTTTTATAGAAAGCGGCTTCCGTCCAATGGAAGGAGAAAGGGGTAAAAGCGGAGGCGGTGATGCGGAGGGAAGCGATTGCCTCGCTGTCATCATCACTCTAGATTTTAACACACGCCAGCGCCGACGAGAGCACGTGAAGAGGGGTGGGTATAGAGAGCCCGCGGACGCCTGCTACAAATAGACGCGCGCGTGTAGGTGGGCGCGCGCGTGACACGTAACGCGATGAGCGGCAGAAGCCGCGCACGCAAACAAGGTGGCCCGTTCTTGCAGGGCACAGCTTCGAAGAGAAAGAACGCAGCGACGGCAGGAGTTCGCCTTATCGCGCGGTCTCTGCGGGAGGCATGGTCGACAAGAACCCCCAACGAGAGACGCGGCACTGGCTACACGAGCCGCAGTGGCAATCCAGGGAAAGCAGGCGCAACAGCAACAACGAGGCGCCTGCATGTGACGCCTGTGCGAGCGGCCTCTCTCGCACAGTGTGTGCCACTACTGCGTTGCTTGCGTTTTAAGCGCGCAGAGGACCACGCGCGCACGAGAGACAGATAGCTCATTGTCTCGCGCCGCGAACAATGCGGGGCCGGTATAATATGCAGCGCCGCTACTGGAGCACAACCACGTGCTCGCCCAGTTCTGCAGCGGTTGTGCGTGTGAAGGAGGAGGAGGAGGAGGAAGGAAAGACACGGAGGTTAGCCGTGTGGTATTTACGTATACACACGAGCCGAAGCGGTCGCTAGAAAGAAAGAAAGAAAGAAAGAACACCACAATGACGCACGCACATCCACCACGCGCTGTCCGCCTGATGTCGCGCTTATCGGGTGATATTTTGGTGAACGGCGATGGGCGCGACAATAACAAAACTTGTGGAGCCTTACGCGTCAAAGTTGCGATGTAATTATTAGGCACGCCGTAGTGGTGGCACTGTGGATTAATTGTGACCACATGCCCTTCCCCCCCCCCCCTTTTTTTTTAAAGAGAGATAATGAAGCGCGAAGGTGAAGGGTGGTTTAGAATGATAACTTACATTTCGACAATTCGATTGTCGTTAATCTCGACATTTTATGTTCAATATTAAAACGGAAAATATATGTCCGAGTTCTAGTTTCGAAATTTTTCGCCGTAATTTCGCAACCTAATGACGTCAGAAGGCCGATTTGTTTTGGCCACATTCTCTCCAAACTCGCTGCATCAAATGTTCTGAAACTCCTTGAGTTAACCTCTCCTCTGGGCTTCCTTAGAACACGACGGGTCTCTTTCTAACCGGTAAATAATTACGTAGGCCTTGGCAGACGCCGTCAGATATTTGTGACGTCACGCGCTTTTGGGCTGGGACGTCAAAGAGGCGTCGCCACCTCTATTTTCTTTTTGCGCGTTTCCTATAGCTTACCGAGTGTCTTCTCCTGGCAAGGATTGGCGGTTTTGGCATTGTGAAAAGCTAACCTCTATTAATTCGAGAGAGCTTGCTTTTCGTCCCTTAACGTGCTCATAAATCTAAGAACATCGGCGTTATTGCATTTCGTCCTTGAGATGATGAAAATACGAAATTTCATTTTCTCTAGCCACACAAGATTTTGCGTGAAAATATGATCGATTGATTTCTGGGGTTTTACCGTCCGGAAACACCCGTGTGATTATGACAGACACCGCAGTGGAAGGCTCCGGGCCCCCTGGGGTTTCTTCAACGTGCGATGCCATCGCACAGTATACACGGGTCTCAGCAGTTCGATCGCTTGCATCGAAATGCAGCCGCCGCGGCCGGTATTCGATCCCGCGACCTTCGGATCAGCGGCCGAGTGCCACAGCCACTAGACCACCGTGGAGGGGTTTTTGCGTCAAAATAAATACAAAAAGAGCTTTAGAGCAGTATAGCTTCTTACTAGCCTAGAAAATATCTGATCTTTCTTTTCTCTCTCAATGCTTCCCTTCATACAACAACCGCGGTCTCAAGGTCCACTTTTCGCGCATGTTCAGCACGTCTCCATTATGGTATAATTTACCGTCAACGAAACCGATGACTGACGCTCACTGTACGTGACGTCTTGAAGTCAAGCCGTCGCACGCGCTAAATACGATTATTTTTCAACATATACCTTTTTTTTTTTTTTTTTTGCAAGCGGGCTTCCGAAAACAAGGCAACATGATGGTGCACATCAACGTCACTTATTGCAACAACTTTCCAACAAAATGAGCCACGGCAAACGACACCACGATTTAAGTTAATACCACGCGGAGATGAGCCAGAGAAGCAAACAAAAACGGCGCAATTTCTTCGGTGTACACAGGGGACCATTATGACACGGATCATACAAAAGAAAGAAAATCTACACTACTAATGCAACGTAGTACGCACCGCTCCGCAACTGCACGAACGAACTAACGTTTATACAACAGCCATAAGCGGCGCCGTCACAGAAAGACAAAAAAAAAAAAAGATGTATCAAATCCAGCCACGAGAAAACAGAAGGAAAGGCAGCTTATAAAAAGCACTTTTCTCCACAATAACCACATTCGAAGCAGGTTTTCTTCCTTCGTGGCGCGCAGCTGCACGCTGGGGCAGCTAAGCGCAGCCTTACATCTTAAGAAACGCAACGAACAAAGATGGCGAGAGAGACAGAGAGAGAAAGAGACAGACCCTGGGCTAAAATGATTATCCCATTGCGCTGCGTCAACGCTCCCCGTAATTGCCCGCGTCGCGGGCGAAAAGGTAGCGGCGAAACCGCTGGGCCGCCTGAGCGAGCGAGAGGTTCAACAAAGGAGGTCGTCGTTTGGACTTTTCCTATTTGCTTGCAAACTCGCACAATCCCGTTCCCTTCTTTCAAAAGCAGCGATTGCTGCCTAAGAGAAGGTTAGGGGGGAGACAGGCGTACAAATGACGGCCGCAATTACGGCGCGCAGCGGCGGCTAAAGGATTCGCGTGCCAGCAAGCAGAGCTCGCTAATATGTCGTCTTTTACACAAACGAAAGCACGAACCCACGTTGCTACGCGGGAGCGACAAAGACGATGCAATACGATTCCCGACTCCGCCATTTTTTTTTTTTTTTTTAGCGATGGAACCTGCCTTCACAATCCGTTTAAGTATCTAAACAAAGCACGAAAGAGAAAAAGATACGTGTGTGCACAGTGCGGAGGGCGAACTGTGCAGACTCTGCGGGAGTTTGTGTGCACATGGCGGTAGCGAACAAAGTGCTTTTGATGCCTTTTTGTTTTCTTTCTCTTCCGTGTTTTCTTTATTATTATTATTATTTTTAAAGGGCAGCCCTCGCGCGTCAGACCAATTTCGAGAAAGAAAAGTTAAGGAATGGGTTCAAACTTGGTTCATAATTAATCCGTATCTTAGTAAGCTGCACGTGCGTGTGGGATCATCTGATCAGAACATATGGCGTCTCGCCTTGTTCCGTTCTGTTTACACGGACGTTCCCTAAAAGAAAAATATATCATGTGTGTGGGGAGGGGGGCATTCGATTACAAGTGAACGAATACAACGTCTGTTGTAAAACATCCGATAGCCAATATTCGCCAACACTTGCCACTGCTGGATGGTAGCATGCAAGTGAATACGGGAGACTGCACTGTCTTCGGGTATTATTTGTAAACGAAAACGACGAAATCTGGGGACCCGATGCCATATACGGATTAGCCGTACAATCAACCAGTCTGCCACTGTAGCATATGCATCTATACCTGTTACCTTCCGTATATGCCTGGACGCCACAATAAGTGACACCATGCTTTCGAAATACTGCAGCGAACAATAACGGGAACACAGAGTGCAACTGTACGCTTACCAATGAACCCGACAATATATTGCGTTCACGTCAATCACGCAATCACACGGGAGCTCGGAACCCGTCAACAGGCACTCAGACAGCTGTACACCAACCGACACCGCAAGCAGCATTCAATCTCGGAGCCCTCCGCGGGCAGCACGATGCAAGAATTGCAGCCTCTCAATATACATTACCAGCTGCAAGCATCGGCTTCCACGTACAACCGCGACACAGGGATGGAATTAGACATGACTCGCACGTCGTCGCGTTTATTTACGCGCTCCTGAGACACATACGCGATGAGAAAGAGTGCGCGTGCTCTGCGGCAGCCTTATTTTCCTCCTGCGCAAGGTGCGTCTATATGGAGTACGTGTAACAAACGAAAGAGCGCACTAACGTTAAGGCATGTGCGTATAGCAAGGGGCGCAACGAAGCCCTCGCCGTAATCAAGAGGCCAACGACAACGGCCGACCCCATCGTCACGCCGATCGACATTCGAAGCGAGGAAGGTATGCAGGAGATCAGAAGCGCCAATTACCCAAGGTGATCGGGTTTCTCGACCTTCGGGCACGCCGTAGCATCGTGCCTTTTCTCTCCCCCTCCTCCTCCTCAACTATATAGATATACGAGAGCAAAGCAGGGAGGAACTCTGTCCTTTCTCAGAAAAACTGATTCTAAGAATACCGACAAGAAGTGAATGATCTCTCGGTACATACGCAAGCCGCACGAAGACGGCATGCGGATCACCACATCTTACGGTGGAGTGAATCAACACACCGTACGTAGAGATAGCTGAACGCGACAGAAATGACAATATGGAAGAACTATACGTTGATTCAAAAGAAAGAAAGAAAGAAAGAAAGAAAGAAAGAAAGAAAGAAAGAAAGAAAGAAAGAAAGAAAGAAGAGAAAAGCAAAATATGTGGTACGATAACCACGTGACAGAAGGAAGGCCAGAAGCGAACCAAAGCATGCCAGCCATGGTGTATATAGATTGTTAGAGGTTAATGTCCTACACGGGACTCGAATCCAATTCGCCTGGTGTGCGACCGATGGCGGCGCTGCGAACGGCGCCTGTATGACGCCAGAGCGGGGATTCGCGCGCTTTCGTCTGCTACGTAGGCCCAGCGCCGTGTTGAAGCCACCGTTGCGGTAAATCTCAACAAAAAAGCAGTTCAGTTGGTTATCTCGCGTATGGTGGCTACTGACGCTGTTCGAACAACCGTGGGTCTGCTTTTAACGTTCATTTAGAACTACGGCTCTTTGTTTTTTAGAACTGCGGCCGCTTGTCTCCGCGGCGAGTGCTGCGCAATGGTGAAGTACTGCTCTGTGCCTCAGTGTACTTCGTCCGCTCGTGAAAGAGGCGTTAGCTTTCACAACTATCCTAAGGACCCAAAGCTGAAGAAGAAGTGGATGGTCAAGCTCAGAATGGGAAAGCGCCCCACGCCTTCATCGACCGTGTGCAGCAAACACTTCGCGGACAGTGACTTCTGCTACCCACCGTACGCGCCACTCTTCGGTAAGTTTGTGACCGTGTTTAAGCGCCTCGCCAATACTTAAGCCGTTTATTGCACGCAGGCTATAAGCATAGGCGACTTACACCAGGTGCGGTGCCGTCCCACAACCTGCCGCGAAGGCCCCTAGACAAGGAGCCGACGACGCGGCCTCCGAATCGCCTCGCGGGTAAGCGCGCCTCGTGAGCTCAGCTGAGCGGCGCAGGATGTATGAGACTACGGCTGCGTCTGGATGGTGTACATACGTATTTTACCTACGAAGCCACGAAGTCACCTACGAAGTCTCTTTTCATTTATAGAAATAATAGAAATGGTGCCGCAATTAAATATTTCATGGTGCCAACATTAAACATTCAAACTAGTCTCAATAGTGAACTTGCCTCTTAATTTAGAAACATTAACACAATGCAAAAGGCGATATGAGTTCGACACCAACTGCAGACCAGCAGTGAACATAAATTCTATGTTATGTTACACGTTGACATTGCCTCACTCTGCTTTGCACGAGCAGCGAGCATTGGCCACTTCACTGCTGTCGATCACGACAGAGACGTTGTGCGGTGGGTTGGTGAGTCCACTTGTTTGGAGCACGGCCGGTCTGGAAGCGCGCGCGCTCGCTCTCTCTTTTACGGCCTGCGCACGGGGGGCTGTTGCTACCTATCGCCGCAACTTGGCGGGGGCGCTCCGAGCCAACCCTCTCTAAACCAGCTCCCGGCCGTTGCGGAGGCTAGCGCGCGCTGGGAATGCTCGGCCTCAGACTTGCCGTGTCATTTTCTGAAGCTCCTCTATATGCTATGCATGGTACCAATGCGATGAGAATACGGTAGCAAGCATATATATGGCAACTCTGGTGCTTTCCGCTTTTCCGAGGGAGAGGCACAAGCCACTGATTCGCCCGCTTCTGCCGCTCCTGAGAGCACTTAGCGATGCGCGTCGCGCTCAGAAGGCTCGGCCGCATGATTCGTCACCGACCGTCAGAACAAATGACAGGAAACATTCTTTTTTGAATGAAATTGGTTTCCAAAACGTTTACGTCAAATGCACATATGCCAACCATTAATGTGCTTGAAAATGATAAAATATGGTCATTTTTATTCAAGCTGTCGCAATTCTTGCTTTATTATTAAAATAAATACCTCGAAAAGGGGAAAGTCACACTCCCCACAAGTAGCCGTGAGTCGCAATCACAGCAGAAGGAACATAATAATACTAATGTAGTATTAATGAATCAGTAGTGGGCAATGGCCAACTCAGTTTCCGGAATTCACGAAGACGACGACGAGACTGTCCCTGGTCCTTGTTGCGGCGTAGCTTGAACTGTGCCACCTCTCGCTACCAAACACTACTGTTCGAGGACTGTAATCAACCTAAACACTCCTCGACAATAATAATAATAATAATAATAATAATAATAATAATAATAATAATAAACTCGCACCACACCACGCTGAGTCCCTGCATGCATATAAATTCCCAAGCTCTCACGTGTCCAGAGCTGCAGCGTGCAAGAGATGAGAAAAATCTTTTTATGCAATAACGTACGCCGCAGGCAGAGAAAAATAAAGAACTTTCACAGAAACCGTTCAGCATCATACAGAATGTTGTCCTTGGTACTAAAATAATATAATGCACAAGAAGAACTGAAAAGAAAAAAAAGCACTGCTGGTAAAACACTGTCGTGATGCTTACAGCTAGTTTAAAGTAGTCACATCTTTCACAGCCGGAAATGTTTCCGCGTGGGCTTGTGAATATAGCCAGAGGGCTTGTCATTCTGATCTGTTAACTTTTTTGCGTAGTTCACAAGAAGAATCCGGAGAAACTTTTCAGAGATGATGTGCGCCGACACTCTGGCGTGACTCTTGTCCACACCTTCCGGACAGTCCAGAAGCGGCGAATCTTCAAGATATGACTGAACAGTAAATTGCAGTGTCTCGAGGATTTTCTTTCGGTAAAGATATTTCACTGCCTTCTCGAAGAACGTCACAATCTCATATGATGGTTCCGGGAAACATTCTGACAATCACACAATTGAGCGGTTCGCCACAAGGCTGAGCAAATCCGTCTCATTGTAGAAACTAAGCAGAAGGACGCACTTGGGGACATCTGCATCAGCATGCCGTCTATCACCCGAAAACTGCGTTATGTTTATGAAGGACGCCGTGGTGGAAGGCTCCGGGAATTTCGACCACCTGGTAATCTTCAGGGTGCACCTAAATCCAAGGGCACAAGCCCCAAGCATTTTCGCCTCCATCAAATATAAGATGGTCAAGTTTGACCAACCAACCAACCCATTCTTGTTGAGCACTGAGTGTGCCTCTTCTTTTGCCGAGTGCATGAGTACCTAGAAAGCCAGACTGTCCCCACACGCACCTGTACTGCTTCCACCACTTTCTACACGCGGAAAAAATAATTAGCACTGTTAAGTGGCCGGGAACAGCTGGTTTACCATACGAAGCGCATGCAGAGCAACGCGCTTTGGGGGGTTGGCTCGCGACGCCCTCGCGCGGAACGCGCCGTCGTCCTTTATAGAAACAGATCCATTGTAGTCGTGGCAGCTGCTCAGGCCGTAAAAGAGAGAGCGAGCGCGCGCGTCCAGACCGGCCGTGTTTGGAGGACGAGAGCGGCGACGGTGATGCGACCTCCGTTGACGGCCTCGACCGCGCATCCAACAACGTGGCCTGCGTCGTACACCGCCTCGCCCTCGATGAGACACCGCGACGTTTCGCAAGCTTTATCTACATACTTGTAGATGCTCGAGAACGGCACGCTTACTGTAATATCGAAAGAAACACCCAAACTAATTAGTATCGTACGGCGGAAACAAGATAACGAGCGCGAACACTCACACATAGTTTCACTTTCTTACGAGCAATGCGGTCGGTGGCATCGGCGCACTCGTCGGCCATCCGGGGGATTTCTTGGCCCTGTCGATTGGGCCGCAACTAAAACAAGTTCAAGATTACACTCGAAAACAATCGTTGCAGGCGTTAGTTGACCGTCGCGAGGCTGTTCGTTCGATAAAGTTCTCACGTGAAGCAGACGATACGCGTACAGGAGCAGCGGCTGCTGCAGCGCGGTTGAAATCGGAGTCCCCGCTCTGACGTCACACGCGAGAGGGCGCCACTCCAAGATCTCGAGGCCAATACCTTGGGAGAAATCCAGCTCCGACCGATGCTAGAGCTCGAACCCAATGTCCTAATAGGAGTCAAACGTAATACCTTGCTCGGATAGAGGTGGATTGAGGCGGATTAAGGTGGGCATAAGGCTTTCTTCGCATTGGCGTCTATCAGCCGGTAGCTGAGGGCACCATGCAGGGAATTGTTAAATTAAAAAAATAAAAAGTACAGGAAAATCGCATCGATATACGTTCACTGCATGGTTGCCGTCCAGTATAGTAGATGTACGTTACAAACGATCTGTTCTCGACAGGCAACGGACTCCGGCTACGCGCATTTGAGATGTCGGCAGCGATAGTATTGCGGTCGACCTCAGGGCGAATTACTGCACCGCCCGTTGTATAATGCACACACATACAAGGCTAAATACCTGCTCCCGATCCGTGCCAAGTCCAAGAACGCGCACAGTCCCCATGCACGGTCGTGCTCGAGAAATCCGCTCGCTGGGGATCGACAGCAGGTCACGAAGTCGGTGCATAGTAGCACAGGCGGCGCTTCGCACATATGCAACATACGTATATACTTACTGCATATATATATATATATATATATATATATATATATATATATATATATATATATATATATATATATATATATATACCCCCTCTGGCAGTATATGACGTATATACTCCCCTTGTACACTAAGCGAAGCACAAAGAAATAGTAACTGCTGCGGTTTCACGTGCCAAAAGCACGATCTGATTATAAGGCTAGTGAAGGGTTCCGGAAATTTAGACCACTTCGGCTTATATACCGTGCTTTGACATAACACTGTACGCGGGACTAGCATTTTGCCTCCATCGAAATGCGACCCCTGCGGCCGCGGGGTGGACACCGCGTCTTTCGTGTCAGCAGCCGAACACCTTATATAGCCACGTAACGCCGTGGCGCTGTTTCAAGCGCAACGGAAACATCTCATACTGTATCGGTTAAAGGAGCTCTTTTCTTCAGCACTATACATACCTTTTTCCTATGGTCACGTGACATTCCTCGTAAAAGGACATTGCGAACTCCATGAGAGGAATACCAAAGTGAACCTTCAAAGCAGATAAGACTTATAAATCAATGTTCAGGAAATCGATTGTCGCTGATTTCGCCATTTTGTGTTCGTTGTTAGAGGAGAAAACTCAAAGATCCGTCTTTGAATTCCGCGCCGAAACAATGAGGAGATGACGCCACGAACCCCCATTCCTTTCTCTCGTATTCTCTCCACATTGGCTCAGTCAAAGTGCCTGAAACACGCCATGCTAAGACTCTGGGTACTTGGCACGTAATGTACAACTCTTTTACCAGTATACTATTTTGCAGGCTTCGATAGACGCCGTGAAAGGTTATGACGTCACACGTATTAGTGCGGCAACCTCCGGGTAGGCGTCGCCACTTGTATTTTCACTTTGCACAATTTCTAGCTTTAACAAAAACGCCTTACTCCGCGCGCGAGTATAGAGCTCTTGGTAATGCGAAAATTTGGTTTAGTAATACCGAGAAAGAAACTTCTTTTTTTTCAACTTTATTGTCCCTTTATAAGGTCACCATTGCACGAGACACATAAGAAGGATTCCGCCTTAATGACGACTGATGAGATGTTGCGAAGTAAGGGCGTCGAATACGAAGGGGTTTTTTTTTTTTTTATGTAAGACTGATTCTTTCGGACATTCCGTAAATCCATGGTCGTTAGAATAACTACCATAAACATCGTCGACGGTGACGTCCTACAACAACACACTTTTCCAAGCAAGAAAAGAAAGCACCCGGTAGCAGTAAAAACACAACTCCATTAGGAAAATATAGCACCCACCATAACCATCGCCATTTGCCGAAGTATAACGACAACGTAGATGTCGTTCGCGGAGGAAGGGCGATACGCCAGCACGATTTACGCTCGCTGAATTTAATGACTGCGCAAAAAATAAAAAGAATAAGAAAGAAACATACGCACAGACGCAAGCGTATTTTTTTTTTTTTTCATTTTGCACTCATAAATTACCGGGAGAAATAAAACGACCGCAGGGAGCTACAGAAAATGTATGAGCACTGAAACTGCGAAGCCCTCATCAAGGCCACGTTTGAAAACTAAACACCATCCGCGACAGGGAATGAGAGAAAATGTCGAAAACACTACAACATAAAGGGAAGGTCTTCGCAAGATAGATGAAAGAAAAAAAAAAGCAAACCTTAAATTTGTGCACGCAGAGGTGTATTTAAAAGATAAATACGCACGAAGCACACAGATAACCTCCCAACGAAGGTCTTTTGCAGCGCACAGAAGAGGGAAAGAACCGCTTGGAGATTTGGCAATCTCACATCAGGAAACGCTCCTTTTTACCCAATATTGGTTATATTTGAAGTTAAGGTGCAGCGGTATTATTATTATTATTATTATTATTATTATTATTATTATTATTATTATTATTATTATTATTTACAATTTCACGGCAACATAGAGCGGAAGCTACGGGCTGTGATTTTATACGTCGCTTTATAACAAGACGCAGGCGACCTGGATGTAGAGCTTGCATCTACAAAGCACTGTTTGCTGTACGGTATCAGACAAGTTATCTGTGCAAAAACAAAAGACAGCACGCAAGTAGGAGCCCTTCCAAAATCAGCACGACTTCGTGCACCCTTAACGACGAAGGCAACGAAGGAGAAGCACGAACAAAACGCATCGTACAAATAGACCGTGGCTATTCAGCTTAAATAAAACTGGTTGGTGATACCACCCACTTCTCTTTACTCATCAAACCCAACCAGAAAGGAAACGCTGTCGAAATGTTTAATTTTCCAAAAAGAAAAGAAAACAAAACAAAACGCTCCGTCATCGCGGCGACCGACGGCTGTGGTGAAGGAATCATCAAATCGACTTATCCGAACCGGCGGTTCCGCGCATCAGGACGAAACACGCGGATATTATAAGAGCGCCGTCGCCGCCACGCAGTGCACGGCCATCACCGCGATTTGGGACAGGGCTTACAGCTGCACGCAGGCATCCCGAAGGGCTCGACGTTTACACGGACGGGGCACGTTCGTCCGTCGTCTCCTCACAGAAACCACGACGGTGAGAGAACAATGGGCAAGGCCGCCACCGCGCGTGCTCTCTCGTCTTGACCGGATGGGGGGATGCGAAGGTGGCATACAGCTATAGGAGAGGTCACCCGGGAGGCGACAGCCAACCAAGAAAACACGGAAGGGATCGCCGTGGTAATAATAATGCTGACGGGTGTTCTTCGTCGCCACTCGGCCAGCAGGTCGGGGTGGCCGCCCTCGAATCGCTCGAATACTCGAGGAGAAGCACGCGCGAGTAGACGCCCCATTTTTGCATATGCCCGAATGACCGCGAGGAACATTCAGAGAAAGATGAAACGGGTGCGTATTGGGGATGGATGAACTCCGGTCAGAAAGCAAGGGCAAATAAAACAAAACAAAAATCAAAACGAGCGCGGAGAGAAACAAACATCCGAAGAAGTTTCGCCGTAAGCAAAAGAAAAAGCGAAATAAAGCGAAATGTGTGGCATATAAGAGGTATGCAAATTGCGAGTGAAATTAGGAGGGCGAGTATTCAACTTTCCCGGCGGTACATATAGGTAGCCGGATGTGGTCTCTCGCTTGTTTCACAGCGGTTCACGGTTTGTTGTTTATACAAGCATGCAACCGAGAAAGCGAAATGAAGAGGGAGGTGAGGGGGGGGGGGGGGGGGGGTGCCAGTGCGACGAGCGGAGAACGTTTTCTTAATGGCTTCGTCGCCCATTACGTGTATTACGAAGATCATTATGCATGTTCGCAGTTATGTAATTACCACACTACTTCGTAAATTGCTCAGCGCATTGTTACGTTTTGATATTACACTGAGTTATCATGGCTGTCAGGGCCTATGAGAAGCTGTATAAGCAATCTTTTTTGCCAGGGTATCCATTTACAAACTGTATTCCGGAATGCATAAAATGACTTGACTCATTGTGGCTCATTTAATTAGGAGGCATCTCAATAGGTCTACCGAAAAGACATAACATGGGGTCACTCGATAGTTCCATGGGCTCGTTTCACATTTTACGGCCGTGTAAGCGCACGCTTACACGCTATTTTCACGAGGCTAATGTTACAGCAAATTTCATTCCAGTGGATTAATTTCCACGTATAAATTATGCGCGCCAGGATACGACTTCCCTTTTGTCAAATTTAATCTCTTCGGTAGAAAATTTAACACATTGTGTAAAGACGTAACAGACGCGCGAGACGAATTGCTAGAACGAGCATTATATATCCACCATGTGTCGCTCGCAATGTTTAATGCGTGTAATCACCAAGAGCAAAAGCGGTGTGCGCCTTTACCAAACGCTGTAACGTTAGAGGTATTGTTGCTGTTGCTGTAACGTTAGCCTCTGAGAGGTGCACAGCAGTAGGAGTCGCGAAAGTGTGTGCGTGCTTTTAGGCCATAAACCGATCGCCTTTCATTTCGTTCTCTCCCAGTTGTATGTAACACGCAATTCCCGCGTACCCACGTATATATATATATACACTCCTCAGCTGGCAACTGATTCAGAACACACAATACGCGGCGGCCTTGCAAGTGACCGGCTTCGTATGAGCGTAATGTACTGCGGAGGAGGAATGCGCCAGCTCTCTCGGGTCGGCCCCGCTGCTGGGCGCACACTGCATGCGTGCGCACTGTACGTTACGATGTCAACCCGCTTTTCGCGGCAAGTGCTGCCGCCGCGGTTGCCGCAATGTGACGCGGCCAGACAACTCGCTTCTTTCGAAACGGCGTTAAGTCCACAGAAAAACGCGCAGAATGAATTACGGCCAGCAAGCAGTTGGATTCTCGATCCCCGACAAAAATTTGCGCCGCCTGCTGCTTATATCGCCATCGCCAGTATATATAAATATATGATGCGAGTGCGTTTATATATACGGGGGACTCAACAGGAGCTACCAGCCTCGACGGACAACGTGATAACAACCGACCATTCATGCGTGGAATCGTTCGCGCGAACATTAAGAGATCAATATGGGTCGTGGAATTATCCTCGGTTGGACACTGTCCAAGGAGTCTTCTTCGCCTAGAGTACACAAGGTGGACAAGCATAGCATGTATCGCTTGTATTAACGCGAAATGGGTCCTTCATGCTGGATTTTCGCAGGAGACTGGCTGGGTTTTCCGTTTTTCTCTCGTTATTCGTTAGCTAAGAACTCACGAATGCGGTTGCGCAAGGACATCCGAACCAACGCTTAGGGATGAACAACATTCACTGAGAGCTTATGCGAGTGTAATGAGATAGCACTAGAGACCAAAAAAAAAAAAAAAAAAGTAACTGTCTAGTGAAGATCCCACTAAACTGATGAAGGTCAGCAACAGCAACGACAAGCGGACATGTGCGAAAACGTACCGTACCGTTGAGCTGATTCATACGAGCGGAGGAAAGGCTGAATATGTCGGTAGACGTCGGCGGAGACGAAGCACCCTACGAGTGTGGTTACATATTTTGGTTACCAAGTGTCACCCAAGGCGCCGAGACAATGCCCAGAGCCTTCCTACAAAACGAGGTGTGAGAGTACACGAAAAAAAAAAAAAAGAAAGAGCGGGAAAATGATCGACCGAGGACGCCACGGAAGCAGTATATGACAGCTCAACGTACTACCAAGCTGCCGGTTCGATATATCCCGTATACCTTTACCAAGTTACTCACAAAGACAATAATTGGTTAAAATTGGTCAATCTTTGATCGAGTTCCCCGGTTTCAAATCAAGTTCAGGCACTGTTTTCACAGTATTTGGTTGCGGCGAAAGACGGTCACATTGAGCTAATAAATATGAACGTTCACCAATAAATTATAACCACACACGCGCGCGCGCGCGCACGCGGGAAGGATTACAAAGCGCGATGGCGTTCACAGGACGATGAGCGATGCTCTGCGCATTACCCGAGAATGCGCTTATCTCTTCCAGTTAAAACCGCCTATCTACCGAGCAAGAGCGTGCCGCGCCCACATTCGCCTGCCTTTTATAGCCACAATCAACTGCCACTTTCAATAATTTTCGTTCCAGATTTTTCTCGCACCGTACCATAACTTCCGTTTTTACGGCCCGCGACACCCCCATTCCCCTTCGTTCCGACGCACTAAATCACTCTTCGCTGCACACATATATACGGTGTCCGTTACGCGCTACGCAGCCGCCTCATACGCCAAAAACAAAAGGCCGTGGGCCGGCAAAACGAATTCAATTCAGCCGCCGGTCTGCCACGCTATAAATCGTCCCGGCACGCGCGCTGCGTCGACCACCCATCCCCTTTTCCTTCTCGCAGGGTTCGGCGGTCGCTATCGCCGATGTGGCGTATAAATCGCCCCGATCCCGCTGCTGCAGTAGCAACGGCGGGCAATTCGCCGTGGACGGTGTATGGGCGCACGCCATGCGCTCCCCGCAACCTCCTTCGCCTCGCAGACATTACGGTACGAAGCGACGTCCGACGATAGACGACATCCCATCGGAGCGGTGGCGGCAAGGAGGCCCCGGAAGAGGAGACAGCAAGCGTTCCCGTCAATCGGGGTCAGCCGGCAACGTCCTCGCGTCACGTGAACATGCCCGCGGGGCAGACACAGACGGACTGCGAGTCCTTTTACTTCTCACCTTCTCCGCCTACTCCTTTCACGTTTGGGCCTTTCAACCACCCGGAAGCGTTTTCCAGGGGGGGGGGTAGAGAGAGAGAGCCATCGATGACCTGCCTTTTCTTCTCCGGAGAGGAGTGCTGCAACGTTATATAGGTGCACACTACATATCGTGCTATTGCTCCTTACGCTTTCGGAACAGGACGTCTCCCTCGCGGTTCGTTTTCGAGAGCTGTCACGCGCAGGACACTGCAGGAGAGGAACGTGACGGCAAGACCGCCGCGCGAGCCGACTTCGAAAACGACCTCGACGATGGAGAAGCAGACGGATGCCTCGCGGAGGAGGGCAGCGCGGAAGATTGCTGTCCTTCCAATTTGCCGAGGGAGTTTTTTTTTTTTTTTTTTTCACTCTCGATGGATGCACTTCTTTGGCGAACCTCGCTGACCACCTCGTCGTTTCGACAAAGCAAATACGGCAGATCGCGCGAGGCACCACAGCAATCTATCGTGGCAATCTGCTTTTAAACAAGATGAACTTGTGCGGTCTTTTCATGTCCGTATAGCTGCTTTCAAGGGCGCGTATCTGTCAATCCGGCAATAAGACATAAGGTCGCTGTCTAGACAGATGTCGCTCAAGAATTTATCTTGCTTATTCTTTGCACAGTCCAAAAGAAATCCCAAAATGTTGCCAGCAAAATAATCTAGACGATGCGCGTTACATTAGAGGTAAGTATCTCACAAACACCCCGCAGCCGCTACGTAGCTGTTTAACCTTTAGTGTCCAATTTTTTCGATGCGAAGTTTGCGCGGAATTTCTCCAGCCTATGGGATCTCACAACCTACAGTAACGAGTAAGAACGCAATTTGGGCGGACATGCATCGAAGATCCAGGCTCAGCCGCAACGTCACTGACACAACATTCAGCCAATTTTCTCATCGGGACATATAGACTGCAGCCCAACAGAAAGATCAAACTTTGCTTCCCCCGCGGAACTTTGCTTCCCCAGCGAGCAAATCCTAGAACACGTTCACCAGCCACTGCCCCGCCGTTTCACCTGATGCGACAACTGTTGCAATAAGGCGCAGCTGTCATTATGTAAAAAAATAAAAAAATAGAACCTCCCCAGGATATATTCTTTGCGTATACTGCACGAGTTTTAGTTGACACGTACTGTCCCTCTGCACAAGATACCCAGATCCATCCAGAATGATGATCCGGTGCGCGCATCACACGCTTAATAGGCACTCGCGAATACAGACCCGACAGAACATTGACAGGCCGGCGACTAAAAACATTCCCTTCAGAAAAGGAAGGCGTCAAGTGCAGTACGGGGTCAGAGAGAACGCGCAGTGAACTTCGTAGAAGACACCGCTGGCGACGTATAAGCGTACGTGCTTGCCGCCTGAACGCAAAAGCGGTTTCAGTCTCCCCAAAGACGTGCTTCGATATAGGGGTCCATCACGACAGTGGCCTCGTTCAATCGATTATACGGGCACGACAAGACCTTCGACGAGAACTCCTAAACAGTACGTGTATACCTGCGCCGACGTTCAGAGATAACCGTCCCCGAGACACGGGCGTTTCGGCTAACCTTCGATAAGAAAAACCTGGCATCCCAAAGGGTATATAGCGCAGAAAACCCGGAAAATATACAAAACTTGAGAAGGGAAAGAGGCCAAACAGCAGCCCTATATCGTTGGAGAGATGAGCTAAATAATAAGAAAAAAAAAAAAGGAACCGCAGCTAACTCGAGGAAAGGTCGCTCGGTAGGCAAGCGCGGGCGGTAAGTGCACTTCCGTGCCGAGCTCCGGCGATGCGTGTCTACACACAAGAAAGCGGGCTTTCATAAAAGGAGGCGGCAGGGGTCGGCCCAGCCTTTCTTTGGCGTGATTTCGATCCGCTCGCTGGCCCCGCGAAGCCTTTCACCGCTTACACAAAGCGCGCGAAACGCGGAGAGAGGAACCTGTGGAGGAATCGCCGCGGTCAAGATGCCTGCCCCCGAACCGTAACCTACGAGGCTAGGGGGAAAAAAAAAAAAGATATATAGAGAGAGGAGAAGCCACCTTCCTATATATATTCGCCAGTTCTCTCGCTCAGCACAGGTCAGCGTTCGGCGATCCTACACAATGCAAGGTATCGACAAACAAAACAGCCCTGTATACATAGCGAATAAACGACGTGGTGTCACGTTCCAGCCGTGCAGTAAAAACGATACTGATCTACAACACACTATACACTCGATGACTGCTGCCGAAGGGGAGGAAAATATGGATGTAACTTGTGCACGTCTGTGAAACCATAGAAATTACACTGACTATCCAGCACTGGTGTACAAGCTGCTCGGATAATGGGCTTATCCGGCGCTCCCATCCTCCTGCACTGGTCGTGCTTTACAGGTTAAGTCCTACGATACAGAGAAGTCTTAGGTGTCTGACGAGCGAGAAAGATGTGATTATTGGCACGCCATAGTGGCGGACACTGGCCACCCGGGATTCTTAAAAGGCGCCTAAACCGAAGTATTCGGGATTCCCTGCTTGTTTATCACATTAAAAAAAAAAAAAAAAGAATGAGCGGTGTCGGTTAAAGTAAAAGAATTTTCATTGCAAAGGCTCTTCGTTGCGAACAAAAGGCTCCCGTGCAGGAGCCGGAACCTCTTTTACACGACGATGTCCTTACTTTGGTTGGCGCTGTGTTTTATACATGAAAGGGGAAAAATTCCTCCACCTTAGCGATTTCCCATGCAACAGATTTGTCACAGGATAAAAAAAAAAGGAAAGAAAATACACTACCCGAAAGCAGGCAAAGGAAAAAAAAGAAACACTCTCCCGTTAGGTTCCCTCTAACCGAACAACTGCATGATTTGGCTTGCGACACAGGCATGCGACAAGAAACAACATGGAAAAAGCTGGGATGCAAAGCTCGCGTGAGGTTAACTACCGTCATGAAGTATGCGCGGGCACACTATTTTTAAGTTGAACGCATGCGTCTCAAGTTTGTTGAACACGGTGCCGGACGTGACCATTGTCATACACGGCGACCCCGAGGTCTGCCGGGCGCTCGTCCGCAGGGACCGAACTGTTGCAGAGGTTGTCATTCTAGGTGCCCAGAATAAAGACCCTCCCCGTTTTCTTTGCACTTCAATTAAGAAATGTTTTCATCGTCATACAGGGAACGCTTAGCCGTATGCAGGAACGCATCAGAGGGCAAGTATTTTCCGAAATGTTATCGAGTTCAGAATGTACGAGCTCGCACACCACTTGTTCGTTCTCGCGCGCAGCATACAACGAGAGTGACTCTGCACCGTTTGTGAAGGAACATAAAAAGTGCTTACATGCTCAACGACCAAGACCCACCGCACGCCGGCTTCTCGCAACGCCGTATCTCCAACCTGAAATCCAAGAGAACTCATCAAACCACAGACCCTCTATTGGCATGCGAAACATCTTCCACTATATCGCGGTTGTATAGGCTACAAGCATAGCCGAACACCGCTATACAGCGAAGCTACCTGTCTAAAGCACAAGGAAAGCCTTGCGCCCTAGGCTCATTTCACTACGAAGGCGTTTAACACACACACACACACACACACACACACACACACACACACACACACACACGCACGCACACACACACACACACGCACACACGCACACACACACACACACCACGCCCACTACATATGTATTCAATGCCCGTTATTAAGGTGGAAAGCTTATGTCTTGCTGGAGCGCGTCCTTGAACGACCTTGGAGTCGAAACGAGTGGTACAAAGAGTGGTGCAACAAATCACGTGACCGTATGGAAATTCAAATGCTCGGTCACAAGTGGCGCATATGGGGGTATACACTACACAACTTTCTCTTTTAACTGAAGAGCAGCCGGTTTTTCTTTTCTTTCTTCCTTTTCTTTTGCTCTCTCTGCTTCCTTTTATTATTTTTTTGAGATTCCACACACTGTCCTACGAGAAGCTTCGCCTCGCCCGCTAAATGGACGGGGAGAGCTGCGCAACACAACTACCGCGCAGACGAGCGCTGCAAAAATCTAACACATCTGGCCCAACTCTCGAGAGGCGCTTCCCAACGAACAACGCGTCGTCGTCGTCGGGCACAAAATGTGCGAGAAAAAGCGTAACACGTTACACTTTTGTTCACACGTGAAACTTCTCACGGAGTGCTGCGCACACGCCTTCTTCCACAGAGCGTAACAACGCGCACGGCGCTAAAACAATGCGAACACGTGCAAAAGAAAGGCATCACGTCGTATAGAGAATACGCGTACATATAGTACGCTGCCTCTACACAGGCTGTCACGTACAGCATATACCTTTACACGCACGCGAGCGTCCGTTTCCGGGCGGTGGGCATGCAAGGTGTACGCATAGAAGCGCCCGATGTATAAGCAGCGCACGCGCATCTCGCGTAAGCGCCATCGTTGAAAGGGAAAGCGGGGAGAAGGGAAGAGACGGAGGAGGACGCGAAGTATGCGTTCGTTAAGCGCGCCGGCAACGACGACGCGCCCCGATCATCAAGGGCGGGGACATGGGACGCACGCAGTCACCCACCCACACGATCGTGAACGGCGTAGACGGCGAGGCGCAGCACACGACGTCATGCACTATAAGAGGACGGGATCTTTCCCACGCTTATAGAAAGCCCCGAATAAGATATGGCAGCGCAGGAGATCTATGGGACGTTGTAGTGTATATCGTCGTGTGTAGCATACATATATGAAGTGTATATAAAGTGCTTCTGTCCGTTGAAATCCTGGTAATGAAGAGCGGTGTGAAAGCATAGTCGGCAAGTTACTCGGCTACATATAGAGTAATCTATGATATAGCGCACGCATTCGTGTTCTCAACCTGTCCCAATGTGAGTTGTGGGCTAAACGAATAAGTGGAATACCAACATCTCCAAGTGCCCGTTACTTCACGTTCGTTATCAGGATTTCACTCAGAATTTCGATTTAGAGAGGGGGGCGGGGAGAAGGGGGGTGTAACCCATGGTGTAACCAGTACGCGAGGCTGTGGGTACTAAGTCATTGGTTATCTGGAGAATTTTCGGGAGGGGGGGAGGGGGTGTATAAGTCCCTGAATATATGGAGAACAATGAAGAGCCTATGGTGTACAGAAACTAGTCCATTATTTTGTAGAGCAACACCAGGCAAAAAAAAAAGAAAAAGAACGGAAGGGGTATAGAAGAAGACAAAGAAGGCTCCACTACTACTACTATATTCGCTTTTTTTGTTTTTGTTTTCAAGTGTTGCGCTACAAAATAATGTCATAAAGCAAGTGTCAACCAGCCCAAGAAAAAGTTAAATCAACCTGTCCGTCCAGTCGCACAGAAAAGAAAAAAATTTTAGCTCCAGACTTGAGCTCCTGCACTCGATCAGCGCTAAGTGAACCTATTACCAGTGCCTAGCCTACGTGTACACATTGCACTCAGCTGTGTATACTATGCACTATAGCTATATATATATATATATATATATATATATATATATATATATATATATATATATATATATATAAAGAGCATGATTGCCTTAGGTGACAAACTGCATATCCATCTGCGTATGTTTTAGATTTCGAAGGTGCATATATACTTCCAAGCACATGCACGTTCAACCTCTACCAAAAGGGAAAGCATATATATATGCCACAAACGACCCCCTTTTGAAACGAAAAGTTCGTACACGAGATGCGGAACTTGGCCAGCATACTTAGTGATTCGTTTCTGAGTGAAAGATCCTCGTCGGCCAGAAGTGGGCGTATGCACACGCATAGATGTAATGAGCGACGCCCGCATATGTCCATCCAGTGTAAGGACACTGACAACGACCACGAACAAGTCCTTAATGAACCCATGCGCTCGCCTGGCAGCTATTATGGCCACTACGCGTCATTACACACCAAATCGCTGGCCGACACGGCATCTTGCGTAACGGTGACGGCGGATGCAGTGCGTCTCATTGCGCAAACATACAGCCGGATAAGCTGGCAACTACGCTTTCCAACCAATTACAACAAACAACGCCGTATGCCGTATTAGAGGGGAGCGCTCCTAGAAGAAAGACCTTTCTTTCTTTTCTTTTTTTGGAGGGGAAGGGATGACGTTATTCTGAAGGTCGCGGGATTGAATCCCTGCCGCAGCGGCTGCATTTCGATGGAGGTGAAATGCTGAGGCCCGCGCACTTTGAGACTTCAGTGCACGTTAAAGAGCCATACATAGGCTGTGGAAATTTCCGGAGCCTTCCACTATGGCGTCTCGCAATCATATCGTGGTTTTGAGACGTAAAATCTCAGAAATCAATCAATCGATAAGTACACGACAGGCGTTTTTTTTTTTTTTTTTCGCCCCCGCCGAAATGCACACTTCGTGGGCGGGAACCGATCGAACCCCATTCGCGCGTGTAAGATCGTGCTTTAATCGCCACAGACTGGGCGTAAACCGTCGCCGTATCCCTTGCTCGACTCTTTGCCCCAAATGAAGCAGAGGTAGACTGAAAGTTAAAAATTCGCAATTTCGCAAGAAAGACAGTGTCCCCGAAATCCACCTACCCATCACACAGCGAACGGCGCCAGTGTTCGAGCGACCGAAATCCGCGGCCCCGCGGGGTCTTCGACGCGAGAAATGGCGCGACGGCGGCTTTTCGTAGTCGTCGTCGTCCCACGCTGCGCCGCGCAATCAGCGCTTCTCGATCGACACGTGGCTCTTGCGCATTCCGGCCCCCACTGGCCGTCATGTGGGTCACAAACGCCGGCTGATTGCGGCGCGCGCCCGCCCGCAGAGGCGACGAATAACGCGGTGATGGACGCGTCGAACACACAAACACATCCCCACAAACAAACCGTGCTGCGCGGCAAAAGCTAATGCTGGGAAACGCGTCAACAGCGCATATGGAAGGAACGCAAGGAGTACAAAAGCAGACAGCACTTGCGCAACTCTCTACACCGCGCTTGATGCAAATGGCTTGATATAAAGTTATTACACGTGACGGTTGACATGGGAGACTGTAAGCGCGTTAGGTGCGCCTCATCATATCGATCTACACATTTTCCTCCTCCTCATTATCATAATCATACCCAGGACTTCCCGGCGGCCGCTCTCTGGAACCTCGCTCAGTAAACGTAAACATCTAGCAATATACATCCACATGAAGATAATTAAGCTACTTGGAGACATACGGTGCAACTGACAACACTCAAAGCTTGTCCTTGAGTATGATGACCGTGACATTTCAGTCGAGTATAGCTTGTGCAGCGTAGTTATAAACGATTACAGCGAAGCATACGGGTGTATAGGCTGTCCGCTAATAACAAAACCACAGCCGCCGAACGGGAAAGCTTTCAGACCCTTTCACTGTTGCAGTGACCACAAGGTGCAGGAGTGCACGCTTTCGCATGGTATACTCTCCTGCGTCGAACAGGAAAACCCCGAAATAAAAGGAAAAAGAAATCACGAAAGCCGCGTTCCACCGCCATTAATTATCGCCGCTGCTTGCTCAGGATAAACGGAAGGATTAGCGGTGCACGGTGTTACATATACAGACTCTCATACACACGCTTCTGCAAACGTCGCTAAGCGCGGTATTAGTTGAAAGGACCCGAAGACTGTCCCTATACGCTGCACGCATTTATAGACACACGCATGCGCAGCTAACGTACACACGAGGGCAGTCGCGCAATCAGCGACGTTGACCGATGGACGGCGAAGGAAACGAGCCGTAATCGCGGGCACGGCCGATAATTTTCTCGCCCGCGGACAAGGGGGCGCCAACGGCAACGCCTCGGAGACGACACACACACATGTACACGGTGGTGCAGCGAGAGAGACGGCACGCGCACGCTGACGTGACTCGAGGTATATAGGTTACAACACATGTACATACACTGCGTACAGTATATATACGCGAACGACACCGACTCGATTAGCGGGCAATAAGGGACGTCGCGCTCCAGGGACGTGGAAGTGGTGAAAGTGTATATACGGCAGAGTCGCCAAAGAAAAGAAAAAAACGAGAACATAGCTTCTAGTGGCGAAAGTGACGAAACCGAGGGAAATACGTGGAGAAGTAAAAGTCGTTTCGATAAACACGAGACGACCTGCATGCGGCTCAGAACATTCAACTTTCGCAGCTGAAGTGTAAAAAAAAAAAAAAAAAAAAGACAGCCGACTTGGCAAATTGTCTACGG
Organism: Hyalomma asiaticum; assembly: GCA_013339685.2. Taxonomy (NCBI): domain Eukaryota; kingdom Metazoa; phylum Arthropoda; class Arachnida; order Ixodida; family Ixodidae; genus Hyalomma; species Hyalomma asiaticum. The sequence continues at coordinate 58,978,898 of CM023483.1, forward strand.
AATACGCCGAATGCTCGAGGCGTGTGCATAGTGCACATCAGACGAAGCGCGCCCACGACAAGATTGTTCGCTCCCTTGTACGTTCCTTATTCAACGCATTTCCTCGAGAAATGCTTGCGGTATCACGCTCACATATACGAGTGACCACTTATCTCATCAACGCAAATGTTGGATGTCGGTGCTGTTTAGCAGTACATCTGAATACATCTACAGTCATAGGTATATGCGCGCGCACATACACACACGCACACACAATATATATATATATATATATATATATATATATATATATATATATATATATATATATATAGAGAGAGAGAGAGAGAGAGAGAGAGAGAGAGAGGACGACCTTTTGGAATGCGAGCAAGAGTATGCGCATGAGGGTAAATTATTAAGAGGGGAGCCTAATCAGGAAAAGAAAATTCACCGCAGATTAAAGGATGGGACCATGGGGCGAACATTCCCAAACAAGGCATGTTCATTTGTCCCTCCACAGAAAAGTGTACAACCGCGCGTGTGGGGCTGAACATGTGATGATAACAATGAAACTCGAAAAAATGTAAAGAACCACGCAGCGTGCGATGAAACGAATTATAGGGGCGCCATACTAATAAGGCATAGGAAGAAAGCAGAATGGATAAGAACAAAAGAAAAAGAAGTAGCTGCGTGATATAATTCCAGTTCTAAGTTTTTTCTTGTTTTTTTTTCTTTTTAAATAGAGGATATCAGAGGAACAAACGCAAAACCTTTCCCGGTCTTTTGTTGCTCTCCCTATGCTTCTCTTGAGAATTATCTGATACTTCTCCTATTTCCAATGTTAAAGGGCCCATGACAGCTATTTTTTGTTGGATACTTTTATGTTCTAATGAGTAGAACAGTGTCTTGTAATCACGGCATGGAGTGGCAAATTCTCCAGCGTGAAGTCTAATTAGTCACAGCATCGTTAATTTTGTTCAGTTTTAATGAAGCTTCGAAACGCGCGCCAAAAACTGCAAGAAACTAGCGCCGCGGGGCTAGCGCGGCGGCTGTGGGAAGTGAGCGCATGCACTGATCACTTGAGCTCAAGATTCAGTGACGTTGCGGAGAGCGCGAGCGCCAGACCAGCTCGCCACACTCGCTTTGCATCATAGCGTGTGTACAATGTACGCTTGAGGGACCAACACGGAGAGGAAGCAGAAAAATACTGCTTTTGACGTGGCCTCCGCGATCGGCTGCGAGAGCCGATCTTGGAGGCCACACTCGGAGGCCATAGCGCGGCGCGCCCTTGTCTCTCTGTGACGTCACGATATCAACTTACAAAAGTGAAACGTCACAGATGGCCCACAAACTACGTCATACTAGTGACGATGTCGCGAGGTGCCGCAAACCCAGATGAGCATTTCTGGTCACTTTAAATACATATTAAAATATCTTAACGACAACGTTCGCCGTTAATACTTGGCCACAAGTGCCTTCAGATGTTCGACAACCAAACAACACAAACATATCGGGTTTGAAATTTTGGTGTCATGGGCCCTTTAAGTGCATTTCAAATTGTCAAGGGCAATATATGCATGCACGAAAAGACACCGAAACTGTATACCCAGCAATGTAGCTTGCCACTACCGTATATTGCAACCAATTTCTGCGCAATTTTTGCGCAATAAATACGTTTACGTCAACATGCCATGTACTATGGTAATGACACTGGCATCACCACTGTTGTCAGGGGGACCGGAACTTTGTCAAGATGAACTTTCGGCTTTTTCTCCAGTTCACCCTTGTGTGTAGCGGTGATAGTAAAACGATTGATTGATTGATCGATTGATTGATCGATTGTATTCTTGTTAACCTAAAATGAAAATGGACCCGGGCTAAACAAGCAATGCGTAGGAAAGGACCGGTGGCGATCGAGCTACGGAACGGCCCAACAAGGGGAACAAGGGGAAATGGTTTCAGGCAACATCCTTCGCGTGTGTTGAACGTAATGAGTATACCATGGAAACAAGTGCAACAGAAGTAAAAACGCCGCATACTAGTCTTTTTTTTTTTTTTTTGAGGAAGAAAGAAAGCACGTGATAGAGGTCGAGTTGTACACACAGGCAACTGAACGAACCCAACGCCACAAACACTGCAACCAAGAGACATAGGCAACTGGCGTCCTGTGCATTACTCATCTGGCACCCGTGGATTTCCCCTCGCAAATTGGGAGAGCCGAGAGCAGCTTCCGTTGACGCCACGCCGTTCCGACCAACACGCGAGGCATCCAGGCGACACATTCCTCCGGGAGTTGATGGCCGCAAACCCGCCCGCGCTCATTTCCAGCGTACTAAGGGCTATAAAAAAATGGGGGCAAAAGCTCTCGTTTCCATCGTATACTAAAGCCTTTCGTACGCAGGCTATAAAATAATGGGGGGCAAATGCTTCGGAACCCTGCACAGTTTCATATATATGCGATATAAAGCAATTTATGAGGCGCTTAAGCCTATAGTAGAGAGCCCTGCAAGCTGCAACGAAATGTATTTTTCGCTTATACCTTGCAGCCGGCATTCACTTAAGTTTACTGTCGTAAGTGAACAAAGGTTTCAAAAAATTTCAGTATGTGCCCGAAGAGCAAATACGAACTACGCGATAAGTGCAGGTTTAAGGCTAAATCGTCGCTCGAATTTTTTCGTTGATTTTCTGTATTTCTCGAATTCAGAGCGAACAAATAAAGCACAGCAGATGATGTACCCGCGATTATGAAACCATTTACTGCTAATTCTGCTTCGAGTGACTGAGTCGGTGCGCGCCGTGACGTCATTTGTGGAAATGAGAGCGGGCGGTTTCCAGCTGCGTTTGAAACAAAACTGCGAATTCCCTGGTGCGCGCAGTGCAATTAACGTTTGACTCATGTTCACGGCAGCCTCCACTACTGATGGGCACCGTTTTCTGACCATGTTCAGAATGTGTTGAAGGGCCCCTTTAAGATGGCCCCACCCATCATTTCCGCAACAATTCATATATATATATATATATATATATATATATATATATATATATATATATATATATATATATATATGCGCGCGCGCCTCGCAAGCTCAAGTTGGTGAAACATCTGAAAACCATTAAATGTACCTGCAGCTATATGTATACCTCGTAATGGCGTCACTGCTATTGAAGACTTCCACTCCGGTCCATCTTATTGGCGGAGCATGACGAAATTGCATTCTAGAGGAACCAAACAACAAGCGCTTTCATTGCGCGTAAAATGCCTAAATAATAGAAAGCACATTGAAATCTGCCGTTAGTGACGGCGTTGCCACTTATGGGCGACAGTAGAAAAAAAATAATAAATATAACTCGCGCACTAGCTTTTTTTTTTCTTTTTCCTTCTACGAACCCATTTCGCGCTAAATCGACGAAAGCAATGTTTTGAACAAATACTTATATGAAATTCTAAATATACTAACGAACTCCTTTCATGGAGGGCCGAGGCATCACTCCATGCCCACCGTTTCACAACCTGCCAGAGCGACCGATAAAGAGTCGGTCAAGTTCGCATATACTGCCCCAACCGAACACCCACCTGAGGACTACAATGCGTTCGGTCACTGTATATCTTAGGTCAGAAGATACAATTCCCGAAGAGCAACGCTCCAAGAGCTCCAGCAAGGACATTCGACGTGCCATATGCTGAAAGCTACCGCATACAGATAAGATGCTCACGCACAGTGCGCAGCCATATGCTCCGATATACAGTTCGTTCCACGAAGACCTCCTTTCCTCCTTTCGCAATGGAGATCAGGAATGTCGGCTGGCGCCATGCCTGCAGCCGTTGCGACGGATCGCCGACTGATACCCCTTAGAGCGTGGGCTGCGACAGAGATACATGCCGCCGCGCACGCGATGTCCTGGCGACCGTTAGCGCAAAAAGGCCATCGCGCATAGTATTGTGGATGTCCTCACCAAACCCCCTCCGACCACCTTCTACACAAACAAACAAACAAACAAACAAACAAACAAACAAACAGCAAAGAGGGCGATCGTAACGTAACGGTTGATCTTGGCATGCGCAATTTATGCGTATAGTTCCGACCCAAACACGCATAGGCACGGGCGGAGGCGTAGTCTTTTTTACACTATCCAGGCCGTTTTTCATAAAATCTTCTGCGTCTAATTTTCCTTTCCCTCATGACACCCCCAGGAGACAAGCAACCTCCAATGAACCAGCAGCGGAACATCAACCACAAGGGTGTGACAAATGAGTTCTGTTGTTTTTTTTTTTTTTTTAGTTCCCGTATAGCTTCCGCGATGCGCGAAAACTCGCACTCTGACATATGCGCACACTGCCCGCAAAACCGGCATCACAACTGTGGTATGCCTATGAAATGGCAAGGTGCCCCGTAAAGATCATCAGTATAGCCTGAGCATGGAGCCACTAAATGCAATGTGCGTAATACTGCAAGAGAGACAAAGAGGGGATGAAACAGAAGGTCGCAGTGCTCCAGACAGCAGTAGCATATACTAACGTCGGCGACAAAAAAAAAGCAAATTAAGAAAAAAACGCGAGGGAAGGAGAGGGAGACCCTACGGCGGATATACGCTCATTCGTCTCGCGAAAGCACGCGCGTGCACAGAGCTTGACGCCTATCCCCACTCTCAGCTCCCTTATTTTTTTTGTCTTTGATGATGATGATTGTGGTTCGGTTAGGAAAGGACGCTAATTTCTGCAGCCCATGTAGGGAGCACGGCTAAGCGTCCGTGGGGGTGGGGGAAAGGGAGTGAAAGAGATAGAGAGGAGAGAAAGGCCGTAGTGGAGGGCTCCGGAAATTTAGACCACCTGGGGTTCTTTAACGTGCACTGACAACGCACAGTACACGGGCCTCTGGCATTTTCGCCTCCATCGAAAATGCGACCTTTGCCACGCTTTCACTTCGCGTTTCTTCAATTGCTTTCTCTCTCCCTTTCGAGACCTAGGAGCACGGTAAAGCACGCAAAAAAAAAAATAAAATAAAAGCAGAACCTGCGCCCCACAACGCGCGGCGGTGACGACACGCCACGAGCCGGCAACGCGGCATGCGTGCAGTCACGAGTTCGTGCGTCGCCTCTGAGCGGATTCCCGCGAAACAGCGAGAAAAGAGGGGGGAAAAAAAAGCTACAGCGTTCTCTCGCTCTCTCTGTTCCGACGAAACGGCACATCGCCGCGAATCCGCGACCCACAGCGAGCATATAATACAAACGAAGAGAAATGGCGGATGCCGCGCAATCGCGTCGTTCTCTCCGAACGCTTTTCGCAAGCACAGCTTATACAGTATATTCCTATACTGTCAGGCGCTCATGCACACGCGCATGGAAGCGGATACACCCCGACGATGTCTATCCACCATCCGGTCCCTACGAGGAAACAACAAACTGCACAGCCGGAGGACAAGGGTTGTTAATTTGATGAAGACAAATACATCCACAGCCACATACACCTCGGAACGAGAACATAATTCAGGGAGGATTTAGCGGCATAAATATACGATGAAAATACGTTAGCACAGACATTAATATGCCTTTAATCTTTCACCAGACGCGCATCGTGCGTCGGTATCGTGACAATCGCGCTCGCGAAATATATGAAGCCTTCGCCATTCATGCTGCATGCAGGTCCCTCATGTATCAGCTCCCCCCGTCTGTCACACTGACTGACAAAAAGATTAACTATCTCCGCGGTAGAGCGTGCCACGCTCCTTGACAACGCACGGCATGTGCGCATGTGCTGGTAGAATCCTTTCCCACCCCTCCGTGTTTTTCCTCCATTTCCAGAAGCGTATATATTTGCACTGCAAAAATAAACGCAGTTGTTGGTAGTCAGCGCTATAGTCCTGTTTCATCTGTCACGTCCGTTGTTTTCGCGCTGTTTTTATACTACGGATTAGCACACCAATTAGCTCCAGTTACCTTTGACAGAGAACAGGACCTCCGCGGAGATAGTGGTCACGGTGCTCAGATGCTGACCCTAAGGGCGCGGGTTCGATCCCGGCCGCGGCGTTCGCCATTACACACTAAACAAAAATAACCAGAAACGGGAGTAAACAGCTTGTCCTCTTAGCGCACTACCTTTTCTGGGGTTTTTTTTTTTTTTTTTTTTACTACGTAACAGTCAAGGTAAAAGTTTACTCTCAGGCTAACCGAGTTTTTGAACGTAGAAACGGCAGTAATTATTTACCCCCCTGGAGGTTCTCAGCGAGTATACGCGGAGTAATTTTTTACTGCCTAAACAATGTTTTCTCGGCTTTTCTTAGAGTTATTTTTAAAGCTCATTCGTGGTTTACTGTGGCTGGGTAAACACTAGGCTTACGCAAAATGCAGACATCACTCAATTTATTGAGCAGTAAACGAGGACTCACCCTTCGAACTTATAACATTGGAAGCACGTTTTCACTCGTTGAGAGCGCAACAAGCACAGGCACAAGCGCGGGAGCAGAGATACTCGAAAGTGCGTTTTCACTTGGCCGCCGTCCACCAAGGCCATAGGACAGCCAGCATCGCTCGAACTCGGCACAAAACCACGCCGCACTGGTAACACTCGGGGTAGTTCGCCGTGTCTTTGTCGTACTGGTTGACGATGCGGTCAGTCAGGAACGTTTGCGACCGTAGTTTCCGTGCTTTCCCAGAACTCGGCGGTGCCTTCGAAACGACGGTCACTAGGCATAGCTGCCGGAGATGTCACGGTATCACGTTCTAGTTGACGGACGCCGGCGTACGCGTATCGGCACGCGCCGATACGCGTACGCACCGGTCACACTCACGACGTTCACACTCACGCCCCGAGACGTCGCGTCCCCTCTTCCGCGACCGACGCTTTTGACGAACAGCTGCTTGCAAACGCGTACCATGTGGCTAGGCCTAAATAGTCATTCGAGGGCTACCACGGCCTCCACCCCTGCGCCATGGCAGTTTGGAGTTTTTTACCACGTGACGTGGTACGTAGTTTTGATCACGTGGCTTTAAACTCTAGACTGGGGTTTTTTTATCACGTGACACAAAACCCCCTACGTAGTAAAATAGGGCAATAACGTCCTTTTACTACCTTTATAACAGGTGGTAGTAAAACTACGTCATATGCTCCTTTTACCTCAACAAGACGTAGTAATTTTGAAAACAAGGGAGTTTTTAAGGCTCATGAGCCGCAAAAACCCAAATATCGGGCAACTTTTGCTTACAGTGTACGGTGGAGGCGAAAATGCTGTAGAGGCCGTTCGTTACACTGTGCGTTAGCGGTGCACACGTTAACGAACCTCACGTGGTCAAAATTTCCGGCGCGAGCACTCCATTATACGGCACGCCTTATAATCATGTCGTCGTTTAGGCACGTAAAACACCAAAAATTGTCGTTGACAGTCAGCAACAGACAAAAACGCCTAAGCGTATTACGCGAGAAAATACGGTAGGCCAGACATAAACAACCAGCTGGCCTCGCACGAACTTGCGCGTACATTTTGTTCTTTTACTCGTTTTGGCCCTCGATGTTAACGCGTCAGTAACGCGTCTTCCGCTTTGTTTTGTTCTGTAACTGTACGCGGAAAAGCCCCGAACACAAATTACCTACCCTCACAACGAGAACCATTCCAGTCGCCTCATCTAATACACGGTGAGCTATGCCAGCATCCCCGTATGTGACGAGCCACGTATATAGTTGAGTCAGAATGGAATATATTGCACAACGGTGTCATGAGCGTCGTGCATATTTGTGCAGTTCGTGCAGACTGCATACAGTGTGCACAAACTCCCTGCTACGCTTTCTGAACATATATAAAGTCAGATAAAAGCTGTCGACCAGTCGTAGAGGCTGCTGTGAACACTTGAGGGAAATATTGGACTGCACGCACCAAGGCCACTTTGGGCTCTCTTATAACATGCACTGGGAACGCACAGTACACGGACCGCCATCATCAAACAGCGCACACACGCGAAGACAATACAAAGAACAGGCGTGCAAAACACGGACACAAAGGAAGAGAAGTGGACAATACGAACGCCCAAACAACACGGGCCTCGCATTTTCGCCTCCGATTTGAAAATGCGACAGCCCCAGCCGAAATCGGACCCGCGCCTTTCGCCGATCAGCAGTCAAGCACCATCATCTATAACCGCCGTGGCGGACATGTGTATCAAGCAGGGACGAGATAGAAACACAGGTACTGGGAGCACGTGCGTGCCTTCTCGACAGGGACTGAAGAGCGAGTGTACGAACACACACGAACACGTGGTATATTTGAATTGGATAGATAAGGTGTATTTTGTGCCGCTCACAAGTGACCACTGTAGTACCGCGTTGTGTGAAATCGGATAACTGATGCCTAGCAAATGTTCAATAAAGCATGTAGAGCAAGAAAGTAAATACGACGCAACACTGATCATACTACAAGTCTCAACAAACAATTGCATGCGCATATATGTCATCCGTTGACCTTCAATGTTTCAGGTCTCAAGCTGACTTATACTATTGGAGTTCCGCAATCTTCAGCTCTGGCAGAAAGAAGAGCGCACTCAGCCAACACGCGGAAGTTCATTGCGCATGCGTCGGCGAACATGCGGAATTCACGATGTATGATGCCGGCGTACGCCTAGGCAGGTGACGTTATCGCCGCAAGCGAGGTATGCATACATGTATATGCGGGCATATCAGGAGGCATGCGCGAAGACGCCGGGCACACCTGCGGCGTCGGGCGCCGCAATGGCCGCGAGCGCACGCATCTACACATTCGGCAGAAAGACAACAAGCGAGAGTAGGAGGAGGGCGGGCGACAGCCGACGAGATCTTCCCCGAAGAAAGAGCCGTAGATGTTTGTCGCCAAGGGCCCATCATGCACACACGTACACTATATACACACACACGGTATGTAGGCGTAGGCGAGAATCTCCTCGGTTGCGCAAGACGAGCTCGCTGAGCACGCGTACGCAAGCTTTCTCGCCAGCCAGCCAGCTAGACGGCGAGACGGTCAGTTTGACAGCACACGAAGACGCGCGTGGGAGCGTGCCACTTTGTCGCCATTTCACCGCCTTCACTTATCGCCAGTTCACCACCGGACATCATCAGAAAGCACCAGAGCGTCGATACATTCCAAATCGGCATTCGCAGAACGCCGTATAAAACAGTGAAAAAAAATTGACGGCAGATCCACGAGGTGAATGATGATGAGATTGGGCGAAGCTCCTGGAAGTAATCATCGGTTAAACCGTGAAATTTCTTCCGTTAATTCGCCCGATAAAAATGACGTGAAACGATTGATTAAATGTTTTATCAAACTTTTATTGCTGGTTTCCGTTGTCCTTTCATTATGACCGCTTTGTGGTCGGTGAAATGTAAGCTAAGTGGTTCTTGCACTGCTTACACCATTGCTTTACCTGGCGTCTTTCGTTAAGCAGCTGGCGTCTTTTCGTTTTGCTTTAGAAACATCTGGCGTCTTTCGTTAAGCAGCTGGCGTCTTTTCGTTTTGCTTTAGAAACATCTGGCGTCTTTTCGTTTTGCTTTTAGAAAACATCTGGCGTCTTTCGTTGGTTTATTTCATCAATCAACGGCGTTTTGAACAAAATTTTTATTGTTTAATCACGCACAGGAGAAATCTCACCAGGCACTACCTTGGAGGTAAACAATGGCTGCTACTGGGAATGAGAGACAGCAGAAGTCGGCTTTTAACACTTCTACTTCTACTAACGTTTCCTACTGGAACATGCCAATGGCTTCTAATGGGGAATGAGAGACAGAAGAATTCGGCTTTTAGTTAACGCGCACGCTGCGAATTTTTTTTATTGTTCAACAACGCACAGGAGAAATCTCCCACCGGCACAACCTTGGAGGTCAAAGCGTAAGACTGGTTACGCACTACGACTACGACGAGGGACGAACGGGTGCCGCTTTAAGGAGCTTCGCCCCTAAAAAGAGAACAAGGGGCAAGTCCGTGAGCGCACGTGCAGCCCACACAGCTGGCCTTCTCAGCAACTCATTCCTGCGGCGATAATATATAGGCTGCGGACACGAAAGATGCGTGCCAGGTCTCGGCCGCGGCGGTCGCGTTTAGGACGGAGGCGAAATGCTAAAGGACCGAGTATGCCGCGCAATTTCTGCACTTAAAAAGACTCAGGTTGTCGAAATTTCCGGAGCCTCTCACTGCCTTATTTTACTGCAGCTAATAGGTTTTGTGAGCACAAAAGTAACCGAAGCCTGTAGTGGATTGAAAGGAGGAAGGAGGGCTCGACCGTGCACGGTGTGCCTTTAAAGCGTTCATTCAGATACACGCGTGTAGTGGATGGCGACCTATACTATAGTGACGGGTATCGGGAAACTACCCCCTCCTCTCTCTCCTACGTTTGGCACACGCGACAGATGCCTTTCAGCGCATGAAATCTTCGGAGCCCGTCCGTGATTACATACAAACGAGTCTACAACGAAGTGACAACTGTATAACGACGGATTTGTTACGGCCGGGTGATATACTATGGACGTTACACAATGCGTACCTTTTATAACGAACTCACCTGTACAACGAATACTCGTTATAAACGAATTTTACTGTATATACGAGTGCGTTACGTTCAAGGACCCCCCCCCCCCACACACACACAGTGACCAGTCGACGCCAGAACGAACTCCATTCGCATCGCGGCGGCGGCTGTGTCAAGGCATGCGCGCGGGACTGAGCCACCAGCCAGCCGAGGAAGAGATGACCCCGCGGGCATCGGATGCGGTTACGCACGAAGGAGCAGCGCGGTGAGGAGCTTCGCCAGTTCCGGACTTTCGCGCCGCAGGATTTTTGAGGGGGCTGACCTTGCGTGCCAAGCGCGTGCGCCCCTCGTCTCCTGCTGGGATACCTGAATGAAGTCGTCCCGAAATGACGAAGCGACGTCAGGGGGAGAGTACGATAACATCGCTCACGAGTCCTGGATGAAACCACAACATGCTATACCTTACGATAACATACGCCAAGGTATAGCAATGAGAGAGCGAGAGTGAGAGAGAGGAACGAAGAGGCAACGGGACACGTGAATAAACGGAAGACTACTACACGCAACGAAAGGGGGAAGGTGAAAAGACGTATTTCACCGACTAGCCCTACAACGTGTTTTACTGAAAGGGGGAAGGGCGGTCGAGAAGTCGTAATGTCGTGTTCCGGATAATTAACAGGTCAGTATGCGATAAACACGAGACTGCACAGTTTCACTGCAATGAGTTAAGATGTTTAAATGTACTGTCCAAACAGCGAATATGAGATTTGTAACACAAGAGTCATTCTGCCAACACAAACAAAAACCGACCAATCTCTGTTAATCTGTTAACCACAGTAATTCTTTATGGCCATATTTCCGAATGCGCTTGCGTGAGTGTGCATGATTGTGCGAGAAAACGTGCGTGCGTGAGTGAGTGAGTGAGTGAGTTGATTGACTACTTTCCCAAGCTAGGCGCATGCGCAAATAGGCGTCTGCGAGACCCGTTGAAGGCGATGTACACACGCAAGAAAGAACAGTTTCGCAACGAGGACGCTGCGTGGATCTCAGACGCGACTCCAGTCTCGACGAGCCCGCCGAAGCACCCTTATCGACGACCGGCGGCTGCCGAGCGCCGTTCGGAAGAAACAAATTAGACGAGTCACACGAGGCCGAAGAGGAAGCCCAATAATACGGAACTCGCGGAAAGCGGCGGCGGCAGCAGCAGCTTCCCCGGAGACCGCTGGAGCGGCAATTGCCGCCGCCCGAGGCGGCGCGCTCATAAGTGCCCAGCGGGGAAGCCGCGCTCATTTGCTCTGCGGACCAATACGGGCGAGAGGAAAGCGAGCGAGGTTAGGCCGCGCGCAGGCACGCTCGGCTGGGCGAGGCATTGGCCCTCGCAGCATCGGGCATCCGTAACACAGCGAGGCCGAGCACCTACATATATACGAGAAGACACGCCGAGAAAGAAAGAAAAAAAGAAACAGAGGCGCATGCCACTCGCTTTTACTGCTTTCGCCGTAGGCTAGGCACGAAGTGCCTGGACACCGACATCGACTGATGCCCAACGTAGTACCGATCTGAAGGAAGGAAGAAAGTGAAGAGGGGAGAGAGAGAGAGAGAGGCGGGTGCGGCCCTTAGGCTGCAGAGCCAACTGTGCTGAGAAAGCGACTGTATTATAGATATGCGAGCCCTAAGGTCACGGCTTAATTCTGTGGACACAGTATATAACATACTCCGTGTCATAGACTTAATTCCGTGTCACTGAATCAGTATCTCGTGGACGAGGAGGCGTGACTAGAGTAACGACGTGCCGCGAAGCATACATGCATGCCGCCGGTTGGCTGGGTTTGGTATACGGGTATGCACAGTAGAGAACACACCCTGAACGGAACGAAACGACCGGGTGTTTATTAGCACAGGAGAGCGCAGGGATGACGAATGAAGTAATAAACACTAGCGTATAGTGAAATTAAAGTACACTGTGCAAATACATATCAAGCTTTTTTTTTATTTTATGCAGAGTGGTTAACCAGCGTGAGATGCACGCCGTGAGGAGGAGACATTCAAGAGAGGCAGTGAAGCGCAGACACGTGACGAATAAAAGCACCCACTCGACAAAGAATATGTTCTTTTGTTATTAAGCTTCAGCTACGTAACTTAATACAATGGACGTACGGTTTTACACGGGGAATAACACAACTGTTGAACAAAAAAGCACCGATGACGTTGTTTCCCGAACGGATTAGACGGTCCAAGCGAATGAACAATAACGCGTCGTCGAAACTCGAGCTATACCGAACGGTGCCGGAGCATCGTTACGAAGTCTTTATATAAAGCGCCTCTCTTCCCCTCGCCCCTACTCTCACCACACGACAGCATCTTCTCAACAATCGGGCGCACGCGTTAGCTGCCGCGCGCTGACAATGCGAAGGCGCAAGGTGCGCATAAAATGCGCTCGCAGTGATCGTGTAGCAAGGAGCACTTTCAAGAGGCGCTCGCTCGCTTTCTTTCTTTTCTTTTTTTGACACCACGCCCACACGGGCGTCAAATTATAGCCCGTCCTCGACAAAAGTTGTGTGCAGTGCGGCGAGAGGGGTGTAAACCGGGGAGCAAAATGCTGCGCGCAAGGCGTAGCCTCGCACTTCCTAGCAATTGTACCGGCGATCATTATACCAAGCGCCATTGACTTTGTGACGGACCACTCCAGCTCCACTCTCACTGAGCGAACGCTAAACAAGATTATCGCCTCGGAACTGCGCGAACTCCGAGAACTCTCTCCCCTTTCCTCGTAGAAACGAGCCTGCAGGCTCGTCCGTACTCCTTCACAGCTGGGCTTTCGTACAGCTGCACGGAACTACGCAGCGAGCGGGTAAGTAGCAAGAATGGATCTCGCTCGAACGTGAGAGCGCGTACGGTGGCGACAAAACATGGCCGCTCGTCGTACTCACAACGCCGGACACAACGAAAGGAGTGCGAGGAGCGCGAGGAGTGCTTCTCCGGATGGAAGACGAGAACAGCGACACAGAGGACACACGAGAGCGCGCGCCCCAGTCGTTGTCCAGAAAGGAAAAGAGGCTAAGTACCCAAAAAAAAAAAAAAAAAAAATAAGGAAAGGACGGCTTTGCGCAACGACGCAAGAAGGGATGACGCGAAGACGAGCGACGCCGGCAGAAGAACCATTAGCATGAGAAGAAACAGCAGCAAGCAAGAGAGCTTTCCTTCCTCGGAAAATAGCACCCCTCCTCCTCATCGCAACAACTTCCAGCGAATAGAGGAAGCGGCGATACAAGACTTCTTCCGCCCTCCGTCGCGGGAACGATGCAGCAATCCAGCAATCGAGCGTCTTTGCTTGCGACGGATGGCTGGGCTCCTTTGCAAGCAAGCAGCCGGCATGCAGCAACAGCGGCCTATAACACACAGGTGTCGATTCGAGTGGGGAGACAAGCGCGAAATGGAAACGCTTACTCAGGAAGTGGGATCTCGCTTTCGAAGACAAACACAAGAGGCCCGCTGCTGGCCGACTGACCCGGCTCGCTGTTGCCGAACGAAAGGGGGGAAAAGCAGAGGCAAATGGGTTTCAAAAGAGAATTGTTGGGCCAAGCAGCTCGTTTTTTTCTCGCTGTGTATGTGCGCGTACGTTTTATTTTATTCACTTGACTTTTACGACGCAGAAAAAGAAAGCCGATTCGCCTGCGCCGAACGCCACCGCAGATCGTGGGCGCCACGGAGACAACAAAAGGTGACTGGGGAACCGCGCTGACCAAAGCTGCGTACGTGTGTACAGTGCGGGACTATCAGCAGCAACGTCCACCAATGCGACGGTGCAGCACCGCGTCGAATACCAAACTACGTCGTGAATGCGAAGAAAGGCAGCAAAACTATACACACTTCATTTTCCGAGGATGGAGAAGGGGGTGTGCGGAACGTATGGAGGGACAAAAGCCGGACGTTCTCTCTTAACCCAGTTACGAGTTTCTTTAGGTTTCACGCGCCTCGCGGAATACACAAGCAGCAGGGCGACTAATTAGTTTGGCACTATACGGCCTCTAACTGTACATCATTAGGGTTGATACTGCGGATTTTACAGATTATGTTGTACGGTTTGCTCCCATTTCCTAACGGCAGTTAATGAGCACGTGTCGACTGCCCTTAGAGATCAAGACGTCCACCGTACCAGTGTGTCTTAAACGATGACAAATATACATCGTAGGTCTCAACTGTTTCAAGCGGCAATGAAGTCGAAGTTAGTTCTCCCTCGGCAGCCCATACCGGAACGAAAAACGGGACGGAGCCCGGGTTTGGGAAGGCCAAATATTTTACGACCTTCACAAAAGCAAGCGCACTGTGCAAGTCGGCGTACAAGTTTTCGTCTAAATTTGTCTACGACCCGCGCACGGAAGATCAAACAACGGCGTTTAGGAAAAGGAACATCATTTTCGTTCCAGGAACGGGGAGCAAAAAAATTGCGGAAGCACTTTTCGCCACCCAGCAACTAGCCGGAAAGGTTTATACAAGTGGTCCTTTTCCCACGCTCAAACAGACAGCCTCGAGCCAGCCACTCTGTACACAGGCGCGCACGCGTGCGATCGTTGCGCGTATATTCCCGTGCCCACTCGGGCTTCTTCGAGTGGGCTAACAAAATCTCTACGCGTGGAATGGATGAGGCGAGCCACCGCGGTCCGCGACGCGGCGGTGAGCGCCGCAGTGCGTACTACGTCAACGCTGTGGCGACGCCGCTCGAAGGGCATGCTGAGAGGGAGAGAAGGCCCCGACCTCCGCCCGCGACCCGGCGCGTACCGTTCTCCTCGAGTGCACTCGACGCGGCAGCAGGCGGGCCCTTGCGCAAACCTCGTCGACCGCTGCTGCGGAGCATGAGATAGACGGGCACGCCCGCGACGTCAATCTCGCTCGTCAAATGTTGTATACTCTTCCGGCGCACAGTACCCCGCACGCAGATTGAACGCGAAGAAAGAATCATTGGAGAAATGAACGGTTTCAGAAGTCCCTCTCTTTTCTGTCATTTCAGTAACGAGTGCTGCCAGGTTAGTTGGTAATGGCGTAGCCTCGTAAGTAAAACAGCGCAAAACAAGAAGACCAGGAAGACACGGGACAAAGCGCCGTGTCCCGTGTCTTCCAGGTCTTCGTGTCTCGTGTTTGCGCTGTTATGATTTTTTTTAATGTCAGTTTTGATGGCAGCGTCACAGACATTTTCATGCCTAAGACTGAAGGAGGGGTAGGTAAAATACTATGACGTTTCTTCGTATGTAGTGATGATGTCCATATGCGCGCTTCACGTAAAGGAAACTTGTCCGCTTCCGCTCTTGGTCAGTTGATAAATGCAGAGAATACGCGAATGAGAAGGCTGCTGTAGTAGTCTGATACTTGGGACCTTTGCTTTCATAGGCTTTTCGTGTATAAACCGGAACCCTTAGAAACTTGGTGCAGCACGAATGCAAGCGTATAAATCATCAGGGCTCGCTCAGTACGTAAGGTGTAAAATGTCAGGGGTAGAGGTGCGGCTGAGGTAAACCGCTTTATGACGTCATCACGACACAACGGTTGCCTCCATTCTTGATAAGCCACTGCGATCGCCACACGCGAGCGCATCTGTCACCAAACCCGTGCTATGATGTACGGGGCGCGATCGCCGGAAATAATTCCAAGAACCAACGTCTTGGTTCCCCGAAAAAGATCCCACGAAAGCTTGGACAATAAGATTTTTGGTCCCCTTTAGCACACTAGCAAAACGCCAGCAGTGGTTCAAAGACCGAGTCAGAGCCAAGGGTGGTCAAACAAAACAAATATATTTTCATCAAATAGGCAGGCACACAAACGTACACAACACGGCTTTCACAACTCAAAACACAGATGGGTCGCAAAGTTATACAAGGCCAACCAACACGAACAAGTTCATGCACTGCAACAATGAACAAAACACAAAGAGTCCTATTCACCAAGATACTCGGCGTCTTCTTGCAGGTGGCCTGTCAGCTGGCTCGGCGTCTGAGTCACGCAGACTTCTTGCTTCTTCTTTTTACTTGCAGCTCTTCTCTCTCTTCGTCTCTTCTTCGCCCCTCTCTGAGCGGCCCGTGTCCGACCGCTTATATAGTCCTGGGAAAGGGTACTAGAAGGTTCCGTAGGGCCACGTGACCCAGAGCACACATACAATTGGGAACCTTCTCGCCCACTCTCGAACCTTCTTGGTTGGGGCGGCGCCTCTCTCTCTCTCTCACTGCGCGGGGAGCGTCGGTGTGTACTCTCCGTCTTCTCTCTCTCCTTACGTCTGCCCCGCGCGCGCGCTCGCCGCGATAAGAAAGCTTCTACAACATTCTGGCTTTTTGTAGGCGCGGCGCGTCTTTCGGTGCCTCTTCCGCGCGCCGTTTTTCTTGTTGTTTCGGCGTTTGGACGCCGGGTTTTTATTTCGAAATGGGCACTATTTTGTGACACTGCCCCCCACTTTAAGAATATTATGAAATAATATTCAAAAACACACAAAATAGTGCACACACAAATATAACCATACAAAGTTCCACAAGTCTTTTCACAGTCAGTAGCACATAAGTCCACTTGAGAGTTCAAACACATGAGTCTACGCACGGAACGTCGCGACAGTTTCGCAATGAATCGCGCACACACACGTCACATAAAAAATACATCACTTGAAAGCTTCACAACTCGTCCCATACACGCGTAATACAATAGCACTGAATACATGCATTTTCTCCAAGTTTACAAAATATTGAAATGTAACACAACACAACGATACATGAAAACATCGTTCACTCAACACCAACACCTGTAATCAATCACAGCACATGCAGTTTCACACTTCGAAAGGACAGCTAAATTCAGGATCTCGAGACTGCCTTTCTCTTACGCCGCTGTTTGTTCTTTTTCTTTTTCCTCCGGGTGAATCTTGGCGTTAGCTGTTGTGGTGAACGCACCTTATCCACTTCTTCGCAACGCTGTGCTGGCTCCGATGCGATTTGCAGTTCTTTCTCGTCTCTGTCGATCTTCGGAGTCTCCTTGCCCGGTGCTTTATTCTCATTTTCCGAACTTTCATCAAAAGTTGCGCTGTTAGTGCACACCCCAGCTGACTGTACTTCAAGGCGCGGTGTCACGGGTACAGCAACCTCTCGCCGTTCGCGAGGCTCCTGGGCTTCGAATGAAGCTTGTGCTGAATTCTTCTCGGAGTCCGGCATTACAGAATGCTCAACAGGCTTCTCTTCGAATCGAGTTCGAGCTGCAGCTGCTGGTGGCTCCCGATGGAGTTCATTCTTCGGCTCTTCACATCGAGGCTTCGGATCGTTAGGGCCTCGTGCACCTCTGATATTTCCCACGATCAGATCATAAAGTGGGTTCTCCATACACAGAGCCGTAACCATCCCACTGTAGTAGGGGGTTTCCACCTTGATCCTCGCTTCAGGGAGCCTCCTCGCTGTACCATCAATTAGGCAAACGATACCTTTCGCGCCTGTGAGCTCGTGGTTCCGGAGCAAATTCCTTCGCACAATTACTGTGCTGCTACCAGTATCTCGTAGCACGCTTACACGCTTCCCTGCTACTTTTCCAAAAAGTACTGGCATATTCTTGTCCAGTGCTCCGGGACGTGTAGTCGTTATGGCACCAACGATTGGAACTTTCTTTCCGTCTTTAAGTTCCAAGAAGCCCTGGACTCTTTCATCCTCTTCCTGTTTCGGCGGGGCATATACACACGACACCTGCTGAACTTCTTTCACTTCATTCCGACACGCGTCAGCTTTGTGACCGGTCTGCCCGCATTTAAAGCACTTCGCACTCGGGCGAGGAAAATTAGTTCGGCAGTCACTAGCACGATGTCCCAGCCGATTACACAGGAAACACCTCGTTACAGGCTTCGGAGGGGTTCTTCTTTCCTCAAGTGCCGATTGTTTCACATCTTCCATTCCCTCCCTTCTGATCTTGCCAAGATTGGTGCCTCCTTGCGCTTCCAAGAATTGGTCTGCTAATTCCAACATGTCACTGAGAGACTCGGCTTTCCTTTCTTTCAGATAAAGAGACAGGCTCGGGTGGCAACTGACGAGAAATTGCTCCTTAATGAGAAGCTCTCTAAGCGCACTGTACTCCTGTTCAATTCCCGAAAGTTCAGTCCACCGATCAAAATAGTGGCTGAGTCGCGCAGCATACTGCGTAGCAGTCTCTCCATCGGCGGGCTTTCCCGTCCTGAACTTGTCTCGGAAGCCTTCCACAGTAAATCGGAATCGTTTCAGCAAAGCGGCTTTAACCCTTGCATAGTTGGAGGCATCCGCAGGCGTCAACCTGCCATACACACTGAGTGCTTCGCCGCTCAAACAAGTACTCAATGCCGTCGCCCATTGCTCTTCCGGCCAATTCTGACTTCTAGCAACGGTTTCAAATCTGTGCAAGTAGGCATCTAAATCATCTTTTCTCTCATCGAACGCCACAAGCAGCTTGCTCGGATTCAGTCGGAACGAGCACTCTTCTCTTTCCGTGCTGTCGACTCGAACAGGCGTGTCAACGCGCTGTTGCAATCGGAGACGTTCAAGCTCCAACTCATGCTGCCTTTGCCTTTCTCTCTCAGCCATCTCTGCTTCTCTCTCTTCTTTCGCCCTTTCAGCGGCTATCCTCTCCTTCTCAATCTCCGCTTTCAGTTGCTGTTCCATTCTTTCTCTTTCTTCTTTCATTTGTCTCTCCATCGCTTCTCTTTCTCGTTCCTTCTCTTGTCTTTCTTGTTCTTTGGCTTCTCTCGCTTCTTTTTCTTTCTGGGTAACCCACTTCCGCAACTCAGCTCCGGTTAGACCCATCTTTTCACCAAGGGCAATCAATTTCTCAAGATCCATGGTGCCCTTCCACAAAATCTAGCCGCGTGCACAAACAAATATCTGCCTATACCTCAACTCTCAAAGTATTCTCTCCACACAGGTTAGCGAGAACGTGGTGCAACACACAATATCGTATACGCCAACACGTACACAACCCAAGGCTCGTCCTCCGTACTTTGAACACACTTAAGCGCCAAAGAAGTCCTAGTCGCGGACGCCAGAAATATTGTCACCAAACCCGTGCTATGATGTACGGGGCGCGATCGCCGGAAATAATTCCAAGAACCAACGTCTTGGTTCCCCGAAAAAGATCCCACGAAAGCTTGGACAATAAGATTTTTGGTCCCCTTTAGCACACTAGCAAAACGCCAGCAGTGGTTCAAAGACCGAGTCAGAGCCAAGGGTGGTCAAACAAAACAAATATATTTTCATCAAATAGGCAGGCACACAAACGTACACAACACGGCTTTCACAACTCAAAACACAGATGGGTCGCAAAGTTATACAAGGCCAACCAACACGAACAAGTTCATGCACTGCAACAATGAACAAAACACAAAGAGTCCTATTCACCAAGATACTCGGCGTCTTCTTGCAGGTGGCCTGTCAGCTGGCTCGGCGTCTGAGTCACGCAGACTTCTTGCTTCTTCTTTTTACTTGCAGCTCTTCTCTCTCTTCGTCTCTTCTTCGCCCCTCTCTGAGCGGCCCGTGTCCGACCGCTTATATAGTCCTGGGAAAGGGTACTAGAAGGTTCCGTAGGGCCACGTGACCCAGAGCACACATACAATTGGGAACCTTCTCGCCCACTCTCGAACCTTCTTGGTTGGGGCGGCGCCTCTCTCTCTCTCTCACTGCGCGGGGAGCGTCGGTGTGTACTCTCCGTCTTCTCTCTCTCCTTACGTCTGCCCCGCGCGCGCGCTCGCCGCGATAAGAAAGCTTCTACAACATTCTGGCTTTTTGTAGGCGCGGCGCGTCTTTCGGTGCCTCTTCCGCGCGCCGTTTTTCTTGTTGTTTCGGCGTTTGGACGCCGGGTTTTTATTTCGAAATGGGCACTATTTTGTGACAGCATCCCTCCCGATTTTTATTCGTTTTGCAAGCAACATTATCGCTATATGTCACGACAGTCACAAACCTATGTCTTGACGCCGGTACGGTATTTCGAGAAAACGTCAGCGCCCAAACGTTCTTAGAAGTCTCATGACCTTCAGACCACTTGTCTTTACCGGAAGAAAATGAGCGTGGGACCTTCAACAACGTTGAAAGTAAGGTCAATATTCTACCAGAGAGGTGCTTATGAGCCTAATTATTACCTGAATCATTTAGAACGAAAAAGGCATTCCATAAACTGCGCTTGGCAGGAACATTGTTGTTGTTGTTGTTATTATTATTATTATTATTACTATTATTAATCTCACGCCGCAAATGAACGCCGACACACCACACAGTGACATCACTGATGCGTTTTCGCGGGTTTGGGCCGTTCGCTTGGGAACAGTAGTAAAAGTTAGCTTAGACGAAGTCATGGACATACTGCAATACACTGCGCGGCTGTTTAACCGTAAATTTAATCTAGATCCGAGGCCACTGTGTCGAAACTAGTGACGTCAAGGCCACCTCGTGCGGGAAGTTCAGGGCGGCGTCACGGCGCTAGAGATCGCGGTCAGCATTTCATTTTGGTGCCCACGAAGATTGCGAGACTTCCCCTGCAGTACAAAAGTGACAGTTCTATTGCGTAAGCGAAATCTGCTAATGCAATTTAACGCAATGTCAGGCCTTCGCGTTAACGTTCAATCGATGTCGCAACGACAAATTAGGTGTTTCCTTTAAAAGCTGATTACATGTACTGTATCTGCGATGATACG
The DNA here is from genome assembly GCA_013339685.2 of Hyalomma asiaticum. Classification (NCBI taxonomy): domain Eukaryota; kingdom Metazoa; phylum Arthropoda; class Arachnida; order Ixodida; family Ixodidae; genus Hyalomma; species Hyalomma asiaticum. Next base: position 59,000,025 of record CM023483.1, read on the forward strand.
CAACCCAATCCGACATATTCACGGAACGCCACGCCGTTAATGCGACACTAAGAGCAGCCAACCGCAAAAGGTATAGCAGCGGTTACGCAACGTAACCACGGTTACGTTAACGGCGGCTAAGGTCGACCGGCGGGCACTGCATGGGAGGCGTCGGAACAGACGTTAGCCTGCACGTTAACTATGGGATATAACACACATTTATGTCGCTAATGCCGTCGCTAAGCAGTTAAACTTACTCCCGAATCCCGACTTCGTCTCTCAGCCCGTAAAGTCCGTCCTTATTTGCGCAATTCAGACTGAAAACGCGACGGTCATGTGGGCCGGAGGTAACCGCTTATATGACTCGAGCAGAGAAGCCTTATCAATCGAAAAGTGCGTACGTACGGGCAATGGCCAGCTGAAATTATAATTCTATAATTATCCGCCAATGCGCGTACTAGACTTGCTTGCACGATGTCCCCAACGCGGTGGCATGGGGTGGAACTCGCGACTCGGAAGAAATTCCAGCCACTAACTGCATCGGTGACGAACAACCCAGCAATCCGTCTGCGTAGCACGTGCAGAGTTGGCGGCGGTGCTTTTTTTCCCCTCTAATGAGCACGTTTCGAAGCCTCCCGCTACCCAACCAATCGCACAATTTGAATGGAGGTGTAATAAATGACAGATAAGCGTATTATACACTCTTTGCCAATCGAATGCCTTCTTTTCCTTCTTTCTTTTTCTACGTAGATGCTCTCGGAAGACTCCGTCGCGTAACTCCGCCAAGCGAGAACATTCCAGCTCAATCACAAGTTGGAAGCGAGACACGGAAGAGAGAAAGAAGGTAGCACACGGACATCGCCAGGCATCACAACACTTTTTTTTTTTTCTACGATGCAAGCGTCAAGCATAATAACGCAAGAGGGCGCATAAAACTAGGTAGGGAAGAGAAAAAAAAAATGAAACAGAGGCAAAACCAAAGCGCACCGCTACAAGCCCGGTACACGAGAACGATCAAAAGCTCGCCCACAACGTCTGCTTTGGTGGCGGCGCGCCACAACGAGCTGCTGCCGCCCTCGACATCGACCTTGACACATCGGACAGGAGGAGGAGGGGGACCCTCGATGATGGCCGACCCCTCCATGTTCGGAAAGCAAAAAGAAACAAGCCCACGTGACCGCCGTCTCCAAAATGTACGGACAGAGTACGAGGAGAAGACGGCCCCAACCATGTAGAGGCCCCAGCGACGATGACGAGTGGCCAATGAGAGGAGGACAAGATGAGAGGAGGAGACGAGAGGTGGAGGGCCGCATGAAGCCATGTGCCGTACGTGTCTCGAATAGCACATTCCGAGCTTGATTCATTGCGCGCGGCGAGCTGGCGCTTTCGCGTACGTATAGTTGCCTCACCTCTTCTCCGCGAAGCGCCGAAACAGTAAACACCCGAGCGCCGTACAGTACGTCTACCTGCGTTTCCATTTCTTTTATACCTGTATTCGTCGGTCTTCGCTCACAAGGCGCGTCGGGAGAAGACCGACAGTCGTTTCCGCAGCGGTCTTTTCCGTGGCCGAAGATGTGGTTATGCAACAACGCGGGATACGTCGCTCGTCACTATGCGGTGGAAGTCCGCAGCATGATAAGATGATAGGGAAGAGAGCTAGATATACGTGGTATAACGTCGGCGATGGACGTCTGTGCACTGAATTTATCACATCGCTTTTGACAGCTGCAACGTGAGAAATGCTTCAGAGTCCCCCGATTGCCATACGTATTACTTCCTACTTTTCGAGAAAGGTAAATAAAATCCCTCGAGCGGCTTTTCGAAACTGGAACGGCTTGGAAGTCAGAAAGTGGCCGCACAACTAAAGCAACGATCGACGACGTTATGACCGGGCCATTGCCGCGTCAAATTATACAAAATTATATAAAATAAAAGAACGAAATACGTATGGTATAGTTCAATAGCTTCAGAGCTTTGCGTCTAATGGTATTGCACGACCATACTTTATTCAGCTACTGCGCAATTTCGGGCCGCATGCGACGCCCGGAATACTACGATCACGCAACTCGCAAAACCGCGACGTATCGGAACGCGAAAGGGATCAGACCATCGATCAAGTGAAAAATGCACGAAGTACAGTGCATTCCCGAAGAAGCGAAGGCTGCTCCACGCTCTACCGAAAGTGCTGGTTGACAACTCGCTTACAGGACTGAGATTAGATGAAGACAATGTTGCCATCACGTCCGTGGAAAGCCAATATTAGCCAGCATTGGTCAATGGTAAGCACCACAGCAGTATTTTTTGGGCAACACCACAGACACTATACTCCGTTTCATACATGAAGTACAACGCTATCAAAGCTAGTGCTCTTTCCTTGCGCCGCGTACTTTCGCGACCAAAAAGTAGTGCGTTTCTTGCACTGAGCGAGAGATCATAAATGGTTTTGCACGTAGCCTTAAAGCTTAATACATCTATCACCAGCTTGACAAAAACCGCTCGTATTGCTGGGTAGACAATCGAAATATCCGAGCTCGTATTTTACGTTTGTCCTTTTGTTTGTCGGAGCGATACTGCCCTCTTTTTTCCTTTCTGCTTAGATTACTTGTCTATCCTTCACAGCGGTGCACCTGTATGAAACGGAATATAGGTCAGATATTATCGTGGACAATATATATATATATATATATATATACACGCACACACACACACGTTGTTGCAGAAAGTGGATGGAACCGGCCCGGGATAACATTGCCCACAATAAATAAATAAATGCTGCTGCTTGTGTACTTTCGTTCGAACCACCGGGAACGTCTAACGCAACACAAACACCTTCTTCTAACGCTGAAACAAAAAAAGCGAGTACAACCAGCAACGAGGCACACGGCGACCCGAATCTGAGGTGTACTTAGATCGATACAAAATCACCCACCGACCGAATACGATCCCAAGCTGTACATAGCTGGCAATTCCCGACACTGGAGAGACCACTTCGCAAAACATCGCCGTAGAATCGTGACAGGCCGTTCTTCAGAACCAAGCCCCGGGGCCGAACGCCCGACGGACCGCCCCACCAAAAAAATCGAGTGATCGATGCGACCTCGTTACAAGACAGCACTCGGTGTCCCAACAACGGATCGAACCGCGGAGCGCGCCGGACGACTGCGGGGCAGTGGTAGTATATAGTACATACAGTACGGCGGCCCGTGGTCGTAACCGAGAGAACCCGGACGAATTCATTGGACGTATCGCGAGCGAGTACATGCAAAGAAGCTGTCAGGGAGGGTGCATCTTTGAGATCCTAAAGGACACATTTCTTCAAAACATGATCCAGCGCACTGCGCATAAGGGGGAGACAAAAGACAACGGAGAGACCCCTTCTCGAGTTAAATGCATCGCTGAACGCCGTCTCCTTACCCCCCCCCCCCGCCCCCCCTTCCAAGAAAAACCAGTAGGTGCCCGTCGGCACCGGAATTCGCGCACTTCGCGCATTCGAAGCGGACGCTATTTAAGCCACACTGGACCACCACTGCTGGGTTCAAGAAGTCTTCGGCGTCAACGGAATGAACGACGAAGAGAGATTGAAATCAGGAGGAACCCACAGCCACGCTCATCATTCAGGACAGCCGTGGTACTACGGGAAAGGAAATTAAACGAGAAAGCGCAGTGAGATTTTCGTTCCTGATAGAAAAAAAGATAAAAACAAAGCTAGGGCGACCGAGAGAGAGTGAGAACGGGAGAAACGTCATGCCAACCGGTCCGGCCGATCGGGTAATTGGATTAACAACAGCAGGCAGAGCGCGGCTTCGACAGGCTGCAGAAGGCGTAGCCCGAGGCGGCGAATCCTAGCGCAGCAAGCAGCTCAATAAAAAAAAAAAAAAAAGAACTTTCCCCACGGAGGTATACGCGCGCGACGATGGTATTAACGACGAGCGATGTAGAATAGCTAAACACGGAGATAATAAAATAAACATACAGAACAAAATGCGAGCATCTAAGCTCCCATACACATAAAGGGCTCGGTATACGAAGCACAGAATGGGCAAAGGGCCTTCCCGAGGAAAAGTCAGTATATTACTCCAGGGAGCCGAGTCTTTCTTTTCCTCCTTGTGACGCGCGTGTCCATCCCTCTCTAAACGAACTACATGCCACGCGAATGCAGAGGGAAAGGAGGAAAGCTCGCTTCTTGTTCTCCCGCTATGTACTCTCATTCGTTCGGGGTCAATCTCGTCAAGGGGCAACTCCTTCTGCCGAGAGCCGTACAGACAAATGTGGCGCACGCTGAGAGCGAAGCTGACGCCGGCCTCGCAAACACGAATCACGTGTACCTTTCCCTTTCTGTTATTATCCTGTGTCAGCGCTATTCCGCACGACCCCTCCCGTAGCTTCGGCCAACAACGCTGAAGCACGAATACAGAACTGAAGCAAGTACAGGTATGCTAAAGGAAAAGAACAAAAACAGAATCATTGAGATAGAGTTAATAAACGTCACACTTTCCCTATTTTTGATTGAAATATCTCCTGCCGCTTCTATGAAAATGCATGTATGTTAACGATCCTACAGAACTGATTGATTTGTGGGGTTTAACGCTCCAAACCAGCTCTGATTATGAGAGACGCCGTAGTGGAGGGCTCCGCAAATTTTGACCACCTGTGGTTCTTTAACGTGCACTGACATCGCACCGCACACGGGCCTCAACATTTCGCCTCCATCGAAACGAAGCCGCCGCGGCCGGGATTCGATCCCGCGACCTTGGGATCAGCAGCCGAGTGCCACAGCCAGCAGACCACCGTGGCGGGGCATCCTACGGAATTCTACAGTGTTCTCAAGAATCTTTCGCTTATTCACGCAAAACGTGTACCCCGCTTTACGTTGGTTGTGCAAGTGGGCTCTGTAAAGTGGCTGGCTAAAGAAGGGACTGCTTGGTGCAAGTCGAATTCCATAATTATTGCTCCGGTTCACAGGAAATCATTGGCGGATGCTCAGAAAAAGATATTCCTTAAGGAACAGCTGCCACGCATCAGAAGGCCGCCGTAAAAGAAACAGCAAGCAGGGAAGGGTGAAAATGATCGGAATTGAAGGGAGGGGGGTGACATGTGCAGCATCACTGACTCGTCGCGAGTGACGGGTTGACATCCACCCTCGCAACAAATAATTGTGTCCCATGAACGCGCGTACACACACGAGACGCACAGCCGTTCCAGCAATTGATGCCATCGAGGGCGCTTTCGCTCTCTTCTCATCACTGGCACAATAACGGTTCCCGGCGAACATGGGCCGTATACCACTCAGCGCGACGAAGGAGGAGGAAGAAGGCGACTCTGGTATGCGGGAAGTAAACGAGAAACGATTGGAGACAACCCCCGCTTCCCTTCCACCAACGCCCGCAGGATGATTGCTGCGTGCTGCTCCATCCGCATGCGGGTCGACCTCGTGTCTAGAGACGTATAACGGAGAGCTTAAATTTAATTCTCACTTCCACATGCACTATACTGTGGCTTCCGCTCATATGTCTGCCTACAGCCGTGTTAGACGCACAGCACCCCCCCCCCCCCCCGCCCTGCCCCTCGAAAAAAAGAAGAAAAGGAAAAGCGCGCGGAGTTCATGCGGGTCACAACATCGACAGACAGCGCGGATGGGCTGGAAGCAATCTGCTGCTCTCTGCGGGCGCAATGCTCAAGGATATGAACAAGCACTACATTTCATCGCGGTCTGGCAGTGGCACATTTAACTGAGAACGACGGGAAAGCGGAGCTCGTTAAAGTACCATGCGACATTGCAAGCAATGTTTTGTACAACCACTACCGCGAAATATGCATCCTGTCCACAACATCAACAGGAGATTAATTGGCTCGAGCTAAGAATCTCATTAACACAATGGAGAAAGGAGGGGCGACTGCATACTTCATTGACTCTGCGCAATTCGAACGAGGCGACGCTTTTGCAGCAGTCGTAGTTGATCACAAGGGGCATACAGTCAGCGGAGCTGCTCTCTATACCAGTAAAGCTGAAGTTGCAGAACAAGATGCCATAGCACTAGCAATAGCAGACGCCAGGCTCAATGAAATTTACAGCGACCCTAAAAGCGCAATTTGAGCTTTCAGCAGAGGAAGAATAGCCCCGCAAGCGGCCAGGGTAATCACAGAAATCAAGGTACAAGAAGTGAAGTATGTTTACTGGTTTCCAGCTCATCTGGGCAATATCGAAGGGTGCCCCATCAATCCAAATGAGTCCGCCAACAGCGCTGCCCGCGATCTCACTGACCGGGGCGCTTTTACAAATGGCCCCGAATATCCTGGATTTGAGAATACACTCAGAGGTACTCCCACGACACACAACGACATTACAAAGCAATATTACACGAGTAGGAGACTGTTCCCTCCTCCACACATCAAACTTAACAAGGCACAAGCAGTGACACTTAGACAGCTACAAACACGTTCATTAACATGAGCGCGGGGGCCAATGCACATGGTGTGGTGCCTGCTTCCTTGCCTTTGTTTACTTCTCAAGTGTGCATGTTACTTCGAAGTGCGTTACTTCTAAGTGTGCATGTTTTCCAAATCGTCCTAACTTCGCTACTTGTGCACTTTATATATTCCGTGTGCGGGTCCTGTTAGCGTCCTTACGTGCTACGTGTGAGTGTGCCGACAGTAAAGCAACTATCAACAAACTTCTCAACTATACACACACTCCCTATATATACAGACGGTCAGCCAGCATTTAGGGCTCCATATAACGCAGTAAAAGCAACCGGCGCACTCAAAGCACGCACATGTGGCATTTTCGCTTTCATATCAAGCGCCTTACGATTTCGAGACACTGCGTCGAAACAACCAAGATGCAGCGGTTTTGCAACGTTGCCTCAGATATTGTTGCGCTTCGTTGGGGGTGACGAGCGCCTTGTCGACGAACTCCAATGAATATTGGAGGATAAGCCCGTTTTCCTACGGAGAGCTTCCGGTGCCAAGGGTACGAACGAGCCGAAAACAAACAAACAAAAAAAAGCACTAGTACCCGACCCTTGCCACAAAGCAACCCTTCCAACCAAAGTGGAAACGAAAAACGGAGGAAGAGAATTACTTAAGTACAAGTCGTACCTGCGGTAATGGCGGCACCAATCCGAAATGCACAGCCGCGAGAAACTTCGAAATTGCCTATACCAATTAACTTGTCCTTGAAGCGGATTGTTTTTCCTTTCCGGGTCGTCTCTTCGAACGCTGCTCAGCAACAATCATACGCATTCGTCCGTCAACCGGTGATTGTAACAAATACCTACCTCGTAATTCTTTGGGCACAAGATGTTGCATGCAAGTATAGGTGACGACCGCGTACAAGCAAAAAGAGGCATCAACAAACGTTCTAGACAAATCATGGTCACGCAGAGTGCTAGGCAAGGTACAATGGGAATAAGCACTCGAAGGACCGCCTTTTCAGAAATAGAGGCACAACTCGCAGGGGCAAAAAAAAAAAGGGGGGGGGGAAGGGGGGGGGGTGCGGTCGCTATATATAGTTACTATTTGTCGCGATTTTCACTGTATTTCGATATAATAAGGTGCGCCGCAACAGCACAATTAGTGATGCTACTAACAAGACAATCCCAATTGTCATGTGGCTCGGCAATACCCTACAACGCATTCGAACACACAGACCAAATTTTTCACACCGCGTTCATCAAATCACTAGAATATGCTTGTCGGTATATATTACGGAGTAGATCTGACAAACTCTGGAATGTATCGTGGCACATAAATACGTTGTACTTCGCTCAGTAAGGTGCCTGATCATGCCGCTACAGTTATACATGACATCCCGACTAGCGTTACTAAATGCGCCATTTAATATTTAGACGTAGTACACAGCATGTCGGCGAAAGTGGACAGGTAAGCAATCAACGTCGTTCTGATAACCGTATATCGTACACGAGCTTTTGCTGGTATTTTCCTTTTTCCTTAAGTTTGGCTAAGCTCAGTTGAGCCACGACGTACAGTACATAACACACACAGCGACCTTTCTTAAAACGTGAAAGACACCGCAGCCCATCGGTCGACGTCGCATGGACAGCACCAATACAGGGCATGCAGAGCGTCGATCCAGTATGAGGAAAAGCGGTGACGACGGAGAAGCAAGGATAAAGCCAAACAAAAACCGCCCGAGGCATCCCCTGGGTCGATCTCTAGCGTGCGGGGCAAATGACCACCGGCGAAGCAGATCGAGGAGGCCCATTGTTTACCCTTCGGACGGGGCAGCAAGACTTTCGGGTTGGCGATCGAACGCGGTCGAAATCCTGCGATGAATGGGAAACGCGAAACAACGGTACGTGCTGGGCAGTCCGGTAAAGGAAAACATTATCGCGCCTTCATGCTGTCCCCGACAAAATCTTCCGAGGTCACGCCATCGCTCTGGACACGCCACCCATTTAACGGCATATGGCATAGAGGCGGGGCGTTTCAAGTTTTTTTTTTTTTTTTTCGCCAAATGGAACTGACACTCGAAAACTTACAACACTGCTGATGCGAAGGTGAGACTACAAAGTTGAATATATATAATGACCGTGTGTTACAGCGTAGGCGGGCTCTGGGCTAATTTCGATCATCCGAGATTGATTAAGGCTAAAGGCTAACGTGTCGCATGAGGAGGTGACCTTGAAAGCGTTGACAATGACCTCGTCGAAAACCAGGCGTTGCCGCGGACGGTAGAAAAAAAAATGTCACGTGGCAGTTTGAATCCCAGAAGAGCGCCGTACCAAAAGTCATACGACCAAGTGGTGATGTCACAACGTGAGCTCCTGTACCAACACAGCCGAAGAAAAACTTCGCGGTTTGGGTAGGAAGGAGCCCATGCCCGCGAGGGCGCCAAGAAAGCACGCTACCATTCAGTCGTATATCCGTTCTTTGATGCGGTGACAAAACGTAGTTTGCGCGCAAAACGTCGCACCGATGTGACCCAACTCCCGCAAGCAGCCCCGATGCCTGGCTGCCAACATTTTCCTTCATGTGACGCGGCCAGCAGAGATCCAAACGCTCAGTGTGGAAGTGTGACACGAAATTCCCTATACCGTTCACACAGCTGCAGGACGCAGTAAAATCGCGTGCGCTTTGCGAAGAAGCAGAAATCCAACAGAGCTGAATCATCACAGGAAACTGACGCCAATGTTCAATGTATGCGGTTCACTTACTGCGGGAATAGTGGGCAATGCATTGATTTCTTCACATATCGACCTTTTTAGCTTCGAACCGCTATCTGCGACATAACAGTATAACGATTCGCAATGATCTCTCGTGCGCGCAAGTACTGCCTGTAGTCGTGTATGCAGTTTAGTAGCGCTTGCAAAAACACTGAAACAATGCCGCCTCGTGTGCTAGGAGCAAAGACAAATCCATGGATATACTAACGATTATTTTCAAATAGTCAAACTTTCTCAACGCCACGGCAATCCCCGCTAAGACCATGCCTGTACAATACCTGCCATGATCACGTGGCGTCTACAGCGTTCTGAGTAAATGAAGATTCATTAGTACCAAGTACGTATACGCGCTGGGCGACGTACAACGCCCGACACGCCGCGATATGGGCCAAAAGTGCACACATTAACAACAGCCCGAACAAGGATAAAAAAAAAAGTCGAGAGACACTGCCTTCAATGTTTGCACATGCCGAGCACGGGAGGGCCGTGACTTCACACGCGCGAACGCAGGGAATGGAAGGGGGAGGGCAACGCCTCCCCTCCAATATAAACCGCGGCGATATGCTGCACCACTGGGAAGCAGCTGACCTCATTTATGCCGGTGTCGCGATTTAATTCCGCATAGGATTACGCACCATGCTCCTGCTATCCTCGTACACAGAAGAAAAAAAAAAAGAAAACAGCAACACAGAAAGGTTGTTCGCGTATCGGCAGGGCGCTCGCGTTCGCCCTTCATTTTTTTTTTTTTTTTACTCCCGCGACCAACATTATCTCTCCACCTGAAACGTAATGAAGACGGAGTAAGTATACAGGGCCCGAAGCAAAGCACGGCGAATGCTACGCGGTAAAAACTCATCGGTATCCGTAACGCAACGTCGGTATTGCTCCCGTCTGTTCGGCTCACCAACGCACGCGCCGATAAAATCGATTTTTCACAGTTAGAAACGAAACCAAAGGGGCAAAACAAAAGGAAAAGCGCACGCAGGCAGATGCGTTCACGCGACCTTACTCGCCGCAAGTGTCACCTGATCACTCGGACACAATGGCGTCATGCCTGTGAGCAGTAAAGCTATGATGTCTGGCACACGGGCCGTTGAAGCGGCACTTAGGAATGCTAAGGGCGAGAAATGGCGCGGCAAGTATAATAACAACCGAACAGTGTAACGCACCTGTTCATGCGTAAAGTACTTGAGCACTGGAATACGACGCTGATTAGTGGAGATATGTGTAATGAACTTTGATTTGTGGGGTTTAACATCCCAAAATCAGCTCTGATTATGAGCGACGCCGTAGTGGAGGTCTCCGAGAATATCGACCACCTGGGGTTTTTTAACGTGCACTGACATCGCACAGCACACGGGCCTCAACATTTCGCCTCCATCGAAATGCAGCCGCCGCGGCCGGGATTCGATCCCGCGACCTTCTGCAGCCGAGTGCCATAACCACTAGACCACCGTGGCGGGGCATGTAATGAACATAACAAAGTCTTACATGCCAATGTACCTTTGCGGAAGCAACACCTATGCCCCATCCAAACCCTTAAACGAACCGACGCGGAGGCGCGTGCCATATACAATGGGCAATCCGAGAGAGGTAATGCTACACAAATTGCTAAGACTTACGGCGGTTACCAACATTGCTTCAAGAAAAAAAAAAACACGAAAATTGTAAGCCAAGCCAATGTTAACCTGCAAGACAGTATACTCCACCTTGCCGGTCAGGGTTAGCGTCCCGGACTATAGACAAATGTTTCGTCTACAGGGAAGCTCTTTCTGACAAATCGCGCTAAACGGGCGAAGACGATTATTTTTTCACTCTTACAAACACACAGAAACTAGAGGTTCTTTCCGAGGAACATCTTCGACTGAAGAGCGAGTCTCTCTCGGTAAATCTATTTCAGCTTCTGCTTCCCTCTATACAGAAAATTGCGAACATAGCCAACTAATGACCATAAACACTTGCAGCGAAAGGAAGCTAACGCGGAGAAAGAAAAAAGGTACGGTCCTGTTCGAAAGTGAATGGCCGCCAAGTGCGTATGTAGGCCGTTCGAGACGGCGGCCGGCAACCCACGAGGAAACGACAGCAGCGTGGTACGCCCTCCTTTCCCCCCCAGATCCTCGTATATTTCGTCCGTCTCGGAGGATCAGGTTTGCCAGGAACAACTGACTTTGGCTCCCTGATACGCGCCGCCGACTGATATCACAAAAACGGTTACATCAATAACAGAAGCGAACTTCGACTGCGACAGCAGCGCTTCCAAAGTTAACCAGGCCTACAGTCCTCCTTGTACGTTAAGCGCGTGTCGTAAACGTGATGCGATAAATAATTGACGGGAATTCACGTGACAAGCAAGATATGATTATTAGGAATGCCCTGGGGGGTGGAGGGCGCCGAATTATTAACAGAGAAAATGAATGTCAAAGTTTCAGTTTTGAAATTCGCGCCGGAACTTCGGAACCTAATGACGTCAGAAGGCCGCTTCCTTTTCTTTCGTATTCTCGCCAAATTCGCTCCATTAAATGTTCTGAAACTCCCTGTGCTAAGTCTCTGGCTGCCTTGAAACACATAGGTCTTTCTCACCCATAAATAGTCATGCAGGCCTTAGCAGACACCATCAAATATCTGTGACATCACGCGTTTTAGCTCTGGAACTTCAAAGTGGCGTCGCCACCCGTACTTTTTCGCGTTTCCTATCCTACCGAGGGCACCTGTCCTCGCAAGACTGGCGTGTTTTTTTTTTTTTTCGCTTTGAAAAGCTATAACCCACTAATACAAAAAAAAAGAAAAAATTGCCGCGTATCTGCGTGCTTCGCTGCAAATATCGTCGAAAGACGATAGTCTTCTGCCGGCAGTAATACGCTGCGTGAGATATGGACGCCATCTGGCCGCGCCGTCGGGAAACATGAGCTTGTGCAGAATCTCTGGGCAACTACCAGGTGGCAGCACCAAATCGTCGGCGGAGACCTTTTTCGTGCATAGCGTCGCATTTTTAGTGCAGCCTAACAAACACTAGGTCTTTAGAATTACGCATCTATGTATTTTCTAGTAAATGAACACACCACCTAACACTTACGTATTGATGTTGCGCCTCAGATATGCGTAATAGTATTTGCTTTTTGATCGACAATGTTCGCAAGTATGAACGCAGCTACCAGTTCAAGATGGCTGGGCGTTAGGCAAGTGCTTAAAGTTTGGCCGGGTGGCTGAATCGTGTGACATACTGACAAGCAGAAAGACAGACAGACCAAAATTTCTATGTTCAACTATCCCACGAAAGACTATCGTCTTTAAAATTGTATTTAACTTTCGTGCCCCGTCAACGCGCACTAAATCTAAACACACACGTGTTTTTCTCATTTCGCCCCCATCGTATTGGTGCCGCCATGGCCGGGATTCGATCTCGAGACCTCGAGCTCGGAGAGTCAACACCCTAGCCGCTGAGCCAACACGGCGGGTATGCCATCAACGTGAAAACAGCAAACGGGAGTTCTTTATTATATGTACGAAGCAGCGTCAAGTACGAAATGTGCAAGTAATCCACTTTGTGAAATGTCCCATTCATGTAATATGACATGCACGTAATGAAATGCTGCTCACAGCCGAACACTAGGCTGTGAGCAGCAGACACATAGTTGCGTTAGCCGAAAGAAGTAATCCTACAGCACACACATACAGAAGGTGTTCCCGCGAACACTTCCCAAAATTCTCAAAAGTGGGCTATTCGAGAAAAAGAAAACTTCAGGGAAAAAAAAGAAATACGTTCGCTGCGGCGGACGTCACGAAGTGTCAAGGGCGTTCTTACATTGAGCCGGTAATTACGATTCGCTAATTAACATGTCCGTTTAATGATGTCAGTTTTTAAGAGGAAAACGCGTCACTGTCTAAAGCCCTGCAGCGGGAGAAAACGTTTTCTTTATCGCATGAAGAGCGCCGGAGGTCGCGCGAAAATGCGACGTCCGCTGGTGACGCGTGGTAAGGATTACGACGACCAATTAGAAATGTACGAAGCGCTAGTTTCCTTATAGCTACAAGAAGCCTCCACGCGCTCAGCATGGGCAGCAGTAAATGTAATCTTTTGCTTATTCGCAAGGAAGAGGCTATAGCTCAACGTTTACATATATAAATCACGCATATCTATAAACGTTGGGCTACTTATCGCCAATTACGCGGCGGCAAGTTTTGAAAGCCCGCGTGAACTTCGAATAGACCGATCTCACCGCGCAGTTTCACTGCGCCACCGCTGCCGCAGTGCATGCCGGAACTTGTAGTACTCGCGGCGGTCGCGGTACGCTCAAATGCGTGGCCGCAGCATCGGCGAACGGCGCTAACGAGCTTTATCGGCCTTCTTTCGGAGAATTGTGACGGTTGGATTTACGTCCAATGTGCCGGGATGCTACAAGAACACCTTGAAACAAAAGCGCGTCGGTTTTTCTCGTGTTCGCGAAGAATGTCAAGCTCCGGCAGGAACTCGTGCGTCGGACAGACCGGCTCGCACAGCACACGGCTTGTTCAGCAGTGTTTGCTAATTTTGTTTTTTTTTTATGCACGACACTTTAGCAATGCCCTACAGCGTCATAACAGCTCAGGCACATCACGGACGTACCGATCAGTGACCGCAACGATTCATATATCGTGTGCATGATCACCTTGCCGGGCGGTCTCCGCCAACGGCGTCGGAGTGGATACAGCTTGTGTTCTCGACAAAATTGTGCTCGCTAGAAAATGCTTAACCTCTTGCGAGCGATAACGACAGTCAAGCGTCAACGTGAACGAAAGATGTGTGTTATGATGTAATGTGATATGCGTACTGGAAAAGTGACCCTATATGTGTGATGTGATGTATTGTGATATGTGTGTCCGTGCCCGAGTACTTGTATTGATGAACTTTGATGAACTGAACGTAACCTTGTGATGTAAGCCACCCTGTAAGAGAAGAGGAGTAGCCGGAGCCGCACGTGGGCATGCAACCTCTCCTTAAATTACATTTATTAAAAAAAAAGATTTGATACAAGCCCAGCTCACGTGCTTTACGCTGCGCAGGGCTGTTGCTACGCCACGCCAGCATCAATAGCAGCCATCGGTGCCGCCGGTGTTTCGGTTTTCAATGCGTGATTTTATTGCGAGCACAAGTTCAAGAGTAAATACCAGTGACAAAACGTGTCATCTTATGTGAGCGAGAGCGGCCTGCATGGGGTCTTACGCTTGCTGAGTTTATGTCGACACAGTTTTGAAGCGGTAAGGCATAACATCGGCGCCGAGCCTTCGGGTCTGAGGGCGGCGGGCAGAGCGGGCTGCCGCTTTTTCGTCGTTTTGCACCTGTCGCCAAAGTTACTCACCGACTCACCCGTACTTTATGCAGCAGGAACTGCTTGTCGTTTGCGATATTAGCAGCGGCCCGTAAGCTTTCGCTAACGGTGTGCGGCAGGTCATCGTTCCGCTAAGATGGACGCGCCTTTAACCTCTTCATCGCGATCGTTTTCCACCCATTCACATCTAGCGCATCACTGTGATCGAATCCCTGTACTAACAACACACTGTGCATGAGAAGTTTTGCTTTGACAAAACAAGCGCGAAATTCCTCCTTCGACTGAGTCTTCAGTTTTCACCATTCCGCGCCCTTGGCGTTCTGTCTCTCTACGACACGTGCTCTGAGGCGTCTTAACTTGTTTTTTTTATTGCGAATTATTCAGCGAACACGGGTAACAGCAATTCGAAGCGACAGGGGCGCACGGACTAACGACGAGATCGCGACCAGGTCGCATGTTTACATCCCAACCTTTTTATTTTCTTTTTTTTTTCTCTCTAACAGGGCTACATCGCGGGACAAATTTGAATGAAACACGGTCACAGGAGGTTCGGACATCGTTTTCTGACGCGTTCAATCGTCGTCCACGCCAAAGGATTCGTGAAAAACGCCAGTAAACTTATACCATGCAGCACGCGCAGCCGTATCAGCTGTGCTTTGAGAACTACAACTAAGATGGCGGCGGCGCCGCTCCTGGAAACTCGCGCATGCGCAGATCATGCGGTGAGATCGGTCTATTGGCCGTCGAAGTCACTCCCACTCCCAGGGCGAGTTGTAGCGGTTCTAGTAAACTCATAAGAACGAAATAAACGCGAAAGTGTTGGCTCCTCTCACATGCGGCTAGTATGTCTAGCTGTTTTCTCGCCCACGCTCGTTCAATTATTTCGCTTGAGTAAAATGGCGCAGTATTCCCATGCTTTCATTAGTTGGGGCGGATACCTCCCCCCTTCGCCGTCCTCCCCCCCCCCCTTTTTTTTTACACATACATACATACATGAACACACACACACACACACACACACACGCACGCACGCAGTGAGGAGTAAAAGAAAAGGCTCAAGCAATCATCAGGAACTGCGCTGCAGTTTTGTAACAGTCCCGCTTGCATCGGACTTTCCCCACACCAGAGGATCCTATAAGTGCTCAAATGCATAAATGCTAGCAATATTCGACAATGTAGAACAAAATACACGAGTCGAATAACCGAGATCACTTGACTCGTACTCAAACTTTCGTAGATGCCTTGTAATTAAAGTGCCGAGAGAGATGCGCAGCAGCAGCTACAACAGCAAAATAAAAAAAGAAAATCAGACTGATAAATTGTCTTTTCAGGACTATCTTCAGTAGCGTGTCGGGGTTGTGCCCATTCTCAATGGAGAAAATAATTAAAAGGAAAACATTTCATTCGGTGGACTATACTTTCGCACCACAACAGCGGCGACATGCGAGTGTGACGTCACGAATGCATGTGGACCCGTTTGGGATGCAAGAATTCTTTTCGGTGCTTTTTGCCTTGAGTCATCGGTTTACTTGAAACGAGATGTAGATGCTCGTATTCCAAAGCACGATTTATAGACCCGTTAAGACGCCTGTCAAAATCTGTGAAGCCATTGAGAAATAATGCGGAAATTTAAGGGCATACTATACAACGCCTTCAAGAATGGTCGTTTCCCCACTAATAGTACAAGTGCGACTCACTTCCTTTGATGTGCATTTCTGAAGTGTTACCACCCCGCAACATGTTTGTCCAGACGTGGCTGCCACTGGAACGTGTTCGACCAAGGTCTTACTTTCCAGCTTAGTGTGAAGACAAAATGGTTAGGGAACAAACGCGTGTTAGGGACATAATAGAAATAAGAAGAAATGGGCGTGGGTGTGCCATGTAATGCGAAGACAAGACAACCGTTGGTCATTAAGGGCAACAGAGTGGATTCCTAGAGTAGGCAAGCAGAGGAGGGGGCGACAGAAAGTTAGGTGGGCAGATGAGACTAAGAAGTTTGCGGGCATAAATTGGGCCCAGTTAGCACAGGACAGGGACAACTGGAGATTATGGGAGAGGCCTTTGCCATGCAGTCAGCGTAGACAGGCTGATGATTATGATGAACACAAGACTACAGCGATGACTTAACCATATAAAAAACATACATACACGCCTCCTCGCGTTGTAGAAGCAAACATTTCCGTCCGGACCTGGCTTTCGTTTCCCCCTAACAATCCGGAGAACGCAAACAAAAACACTCCGGGTTGACTGACCTTCCGGGTTCGGAAGACGCCGCATATTTTTAGCCAGCGCACTAACTGTTCGCCAGAGACTTGTTCACTCTGTCTACACTGCCACAGAGCAAACTTCAGGCAACGCGTTTCACGCGTGGCGAAATGTCCGCGAGCGAAAAAAATGACGCTCAAAGTGATCACCAAGTCGTCGAAGACTCGAGCTCGGCAGCACTGCCAGCGCGCTCGCGCTCTTTCTCTAAACAGTTGTCCAACAGTCACTCGAAATTCACTTGTATCTAATCAAGTTTCTGTATCTGGTCGTTATGTGCAGAGGGCTTGCGTGCTTTGGCTTTGCCATGTACATATGTAGGGGCGTGTTTTCACAATAAAGATTAGTCGAGGAGTAGCGCTTGTGCTGTGTTCGGCGTGGTGCTCTGTGTCTGGGTAGGGGAAAGGAAATGCACTTTTCAAGAGTATCTGCAGGGTTGCTGCACCATTTGCGGTGCCATGGGCGATAACAAGGTTGTCACAAGTGCGGGCACGTTTGCCCATTTGCAGAATCCAAGAACGGCGCCAAATATGGTTGAGGGGAAAAGGCAAGTGGGGTTGGTGGGTGATGTTCCACGAGCGATGACTGCAGCCCTGGGCCCCAACCTCAGGGTCAGGGTACGGAAGCCTGTTTAATAAAGGCGGGATTCATTAGACTACTGCGCAGACATATGTTGCCTCGAAACACATTAGCCTACGGTCGGATCGTGCTCAAGTCTATACAGTGAAGACCCTCCCACGTCTACATAACCGCCAGCAAGTGTTCCCTCTGCTCCAGGCGACTGCACATAGTTCGCACTTCAAACTTTCCACGTAAATAGAATAAAGCGATAACTGCAAAAACAAACTATGTGCGCAAATGTACACGTTCTCACTCGTTAAACGACGCCAAATTGACCAGACGCCATGTAGATAATGAAAAGACTGCGTGATGTCGATTTCGTTTGCTTCTGTGATTGGCTGGTTAAGCTACTCCGACCCGGCCGGTCCGTCTACCTTGTTGCTGCTTTATTATATATCTTACGACAGATTTAATACCAAACCACATAGGGATCGCAGAATACAGCTAACTGAGTACAGTTGTACTAACTTCGGTTAGGCGAATACCTCAGGATAGCGAACTTTCAGAAAATCCCCGGCGGCTTTCCCCTGCGAACACCTTTAAGCTTAACGAGTTTCTGAATAGCGAATATTTCAGTTGAACGAACTCGATCAGTGGACCATGGGTAATTTTTAGGATCAGTTCAACAGCGTTTTGCGCTCAGCAGCGCTGGCGAAGCTGATGCCCGCCGCCCCAAAATCGCCACACCAACGGCGGCATCGCAACACAGCTGCAACGCGTTGGCTGCTACCGAGTACGAAAAACGTATTAAGAGCTCCAATGCGAATAAAGATTGTATTCTTTTGTTTCAAAATGAGACGATATACGCTGATGTATTCGTATATACTTATGATTTAACGCTGTAAATTGTATTTCAGACTTATGACTCGTCGACTGCTGTGCCTTATGCCCTCCCACATTCCTGTGAACATTCAGTTTAGTGAGCTATTTCCTTGTGTCCCTTGAAGGTCACTCAAGTCAGAACTCATTACATTCAAAAGGTATTCCGTGATACGAAAAGAGTACAGCGTGACAAAAGGAATGCTACTATGTCTTAGACGATTACGGATCGGAACGCAGCGGAAATAAACTGATTGTGGTGCGCGTAAGTAACGATAAAGCAATCACAAGTGATGGAAAGAACAAAATTAAGGGACGCTAACGCGGCTGTGCGTCAAGTACCCAGTTTTTATGCTATTTAACTGTTACCATGCTGCTAAGAGACATGCAACCATACGTTGTCATGTCACGAAAACAATTCGCAAGGATGCAAGCGAATGCCAACACGTTCCCGTAGGGGTGTCCGGTCAATCCACAAACAAGTGCGCAAGGAATCTGAGACGCTCGATAAAGGAAAGTAGCAATCCCTCTTTTTTCTACGAGGAAAATCGCACAGCGGCAGCTGCGACATTTCGAGCACGGGTACCACGCAAGGTGTGCAGGCAGGCTGTTCCAAGGCGTAAACTGTTGCCGCTAGCCTGTTACCGGCTACAGCGCACGCACACACACACACAAAGAAGAAAAAAAAAACACGCACACTTGTGTGAAAGCGAAAGCAAGGCCTGGGCGTTATCAACAAGTGCGTGAGCAGCAGCGGACCAAGATTTCTTGTGTTTCAGTTGCACTACGTGAAAGAGCGTTACGGCTGCTTCGACTAAACGATAGCGAATACAAGCCGCGCAAACGCAGTCATGTCGCTTTTTAAAAGTACTACGTCGTCGCTCGCACAGTGCAACATCCTACCAGCGTCGCTAGACAGGACACGCTTTCGCTTTCCTTCAGCATTACGTAAACGCAAACGTGACGAGGAACGATGCGCACTCCGACCGAAGCGAACGCTGACGCTCCGCAAAGGCATGATGTTCCGGGAACGCAAAGGAGCCCCCGTGTGTCCTAAACAGAGCTAGTTGAGCTAATCGTCGTGACCTTGAACCACGGAGGAGACAGAGTGCCTGTTGCTGCAAAGCACTTTTTTACTTTTTCCTCCTCATACCCATCCACCGCATACGCTGGGCGCGAACTCTCCGCAAAGGGCGCTAAGTTCCGCCTAGCGCCTTCGCTTGGCGGCGGCTACTACAGCAAGCCCATTTACGCGCAGGCCAGGCCGAAGTCATGCAAAAAAGGAAAGCGCCGCCGATCTCGTTGGCTTTGGTTGGAGTGCGTTAGCGCTCGGCTTTCCGCATGGGTGACTGCCGGCTACTGGTAACGTTGGCATCAGCTTTTTGTTGCCCACGCATAAATCGGAAATCCAAGGGAAACGGTCGGCACTTGCTGCAACTTGGCACAAAGGGGTCAAGAAGTCGGGACACATCTAGCGGCATGAGAACCGCAGCCCGCGCAGGCTGTGGGAAGCGGAACCACTCACTGCGCTGACCGCTCCCGCCCCACCCCCTCCTTTCGTCGCATTCCTGAGCGGCACAGCGACCGAATCCTACTCGAAAGCGAACTGGAAAGTCATACACGTGACTATACAGCGTGAGATTGAAAGCGTACACGGCTGTCCTCGGTGTTTAAGGCGTAGCGTGGACGGGTGCCGCAGTACCACTCGCGACGAAGCGCCAAGGTTCCTTTTGACCGGGGACGCACACATACACTAGCGGGGAAAGGCAGCAGCCTGGGAGAATGCCCTCCCTTGCCCTCGTCGTCAGGGGGAAAAACAACACTCCTGACTGTGCATTTGCATGTGGAACAGCGCGATAACAACGTGCTCGATGCTCACCGTTTATCCTGACGGCTGTTTTCGAGAAATCCAGTAGCGGGAAGCCCTTTGCCACTCACAATACGCAGCACACACACAATATGGATAAGGCGATAGCCATTAATGAGCACGCGCTACCCCGCGCTGAAGGCTAAAATATGTGAGTGTAAACTAAACAAAATAAATATTAATTAAATATCAAATATTTTTAAATAATACTTTATACATTTCTATATATACGAATATATTATACGTTTTGTTTAAAAAATCACCACTTACCGGAACTTTTATCTGCGCACTTGGCAGCATCCGGTTAACATGGCGGTACCGAAAGCCGTTTGCTTACGAGTGCAGCTGATGCACGAAAAACATGACAGACTTTTCCACATGTCCGGTGCCTCTTCTTCGTCCCTGACCGCATCGGTTGCAGCGGTACCTCTGTTCTGACGAATCAGTTTGTAATTACAATTTAATGCAGCAATGTGTCGAGGGGGCAAGCTACCCCGTCTGGCCGCGACACGTAAATCCGTCGTGTTGGGTTGTCGCCGCAGCTTGGCAGATGGCTATTTTAAGCGCTCGCTAACGTAGCCGCCCCGCACCCAAGATGTTCTCTCGGCTAGCCACCGCATTCTCTAATGCGGTGGACGCGTTAGCGCCGCCGCTGCCGTTACACGAGGAGTTCCTGTGGCATTGGACGGCGATCATGAAGTTCTACACCGACCGCAACTCGAACAGCAAGAAGCCCGTAGAGCTCACAGGTTTGGCCGGACGCCTGGAAGAAATGTCAAAGATATTAGAGCAGGAGGAAGCCGAGCTGGGAACTGAAAATATGGGGCCATGTATGGAGTACTTCTTGCAGCACAAGATGCTGGAACAAATGAGCGCGCTGTCGAGAGCAGACACTCCCCCTGGGATCAAGAAGTGCGTCCTTGTGTTCACCACGCGGTTGCTGTCCAACAGCAAACAAGTGTTGCTACCGCAGATGGGCATCTATACTGCCGTCCAAAAGCTCATCGGCCTTTGTGGCGAGGTTCTGGCTGCGCCTACGGAACGGGAAGAGGTATGAATTGATGTCGACACAATTTTGAGTGCCTAAATCGGCGGACGTTTGCTTTTTTTTACGTGCCTAAGGTTTTCCTCTTACATTTGCACGCCTTGTGTTTTTTTGTGATATATTTATCCATCTGTAAGCACGATCAGCTGATTTCATGACGTATTATCAGAAAAGCAACAGGTTATTATAACATCATTTTGTGTTTTTCAGGCTGGCTTTCTTAACATCATCTGCCAGAAAATCCGAGCCGATCCCAGCATCCTCACCTGCTTCTTACCAACGGCGCTTGAAGGGAGGAATTGCATGGCCACTGCAAACGGAAAGCAAGACTGACGGAGGCTGTGGTGACACATCTGCAGTGTCATTTCCCTTACTTCGGGCCTGCCTTACTCTTATGGAGAGTGCGGACTCTGACGTTTCTACGCTCGCAGCAGAGTGCCTTATACTGTGCATGTCTAACCTAGGTGATGACGTCGCACACTATGTGATCACCAAGTCTAACATGTGTTCCAGCGTGATTCTTCACCTAGTCAAGCTCTACCGTGCCATACCTCACACCATGAAAGCAGCCGACATTGATGAAGCGGTGACTTCTTGGAGTGCCGACACCGTTGCTGCCAGTGCATCAACAGACCACCAATGTTCTCGCCCCTGGAAAGCGGAAGCTCCTCTGCTTCTTTAAGTGGCTCGGCTTCACAGACACCTTGGTCGAACTGTCAAATGCCATCATAGGTGCCGAGCTAGGCAAGACATTCTTGGAAGACTTTCTACAGGGTCCTCTCCTCGACTGATTACGCTAAGTCCGAGTCTGAAGAGAGCTTCCTTTTCATCACTTCACTAGTCACCACTTGCTTGCGCAATCTTAATTCAAAAGACTTGGTTGTCACCCTAGGGAGCTTCTTGCTAGGTGACCAGAAAGGGTCCAGTGTTTCACCAAAGGACATGCTGTTGGAGCGTGCACGGGATCCTAATGCTTCTCCGCAGCTCGTGCTCACCAGCCTCCAGGCCTTTGAAGAGCTATTGCAAAGGCCTTCCAAGGAGATTCTAGACAGTTTGCTGCTTAGCCACCTTGTTGGTCGCAACTACCAAAGTGATGCCACTGCTGAAGCTTTTGATTTCAGTGACGATGACCAGGAAGGATTGTGCAATCGAGTGGGTAAGGCAAACATTAGTGACTTTGAAATTTCACCTGGATCATCACCAGTGAGCCGCACATTTGCACCTGCACAGATTCATCGCATTCTTAACTGCTTCCTAATGCTCTTACCCGATGAAATAAGTCGTGCGAGGAGACAGACTCCGGTTATGACGCATACATATCTGACGCACACCGCCAGTATCAGGACATGCTTGCAGTTACTGACGGTTGGGAGTGGCCCAGTGAGCCCATGAGGGAAGGAACAGCCAAGTGCTGAAGATGACCAGAGTTCAGATTCGCAACCCGAGGCTGACAGCCTCCACCACGGCTTCTATGAAGGCCCCTTCCTGTCCATGCTGCTCGATCGCATTGAAAACATGCACAGACAGCCGTACGATGTGAACCTGTTGGTAACTTCCCTCATCTCACGCCTCGCACTGTTTGCCCATCCAAACCTTCACGAGTACCTATTGAACCCTCTGCTGCCTTTGGCTCCTGGGGCAAGGTCATTATTTACTGCCCTCCTCAAGGTTGTGGAGGAGATTCAGGTGGCAGTTCATGGCATGGAAAACCTCAAGCGCAAACTCATGCTGACACGCAATGCTCTTCTCAACGACAGTGGTGACGACTGTGCACTGGGAGCAGAATCCGGTGTCTTGGAAGCCATCATCGTCCTTGAGGAGTTCTGCAAAGAGCTTGCAGCCGTGGCCTTTGTCAAGTACCATGCAGCTGCCTAAGTGGCTGGACTGTAGCTTTTGCTCAGTGTAAAAAAGAAAACGGGAAGAATGCCGTGGTGAAAAAAACAGTACCTACACGGACTTCAGGAATTGTTATTATTCATGACTAAGACATGGTGCAATCTTTGACGAATTGCTTAAGCACTGTGCTCCTTTTCTTTTTAATTTTTTTAACATGTCAACGAAAGCTGTAGTGAAAAAATTTGCCATTAAGTAGCTTGGCTATCTTTGTGACAATGTATTTACGGTCTCAAGTTCTCTAAGTTCGCCAGAACTGCAATATGGCAAGCATTATTTTTAACCAATATTTAGCTTAAAGATTTTTTCAAAATGGAAAGACATACTTTCACTGGTGCCTTAAGCACCTCCTTATAGAACATATTGACATATTTCTCTACCAGAAAATAGCATTTATTGTGCTTTTTATTTTATTGCTATGTTATATACTGTTGCACAGTACATTCACAGTGTTGTCGTTTGCACAAAAATGTACTGTACTGTCATGCCTGTGCAGGACATTTGCAAATGTACTTTATCCAGGAAAGCGCACGTTTTTTTGGTGGCATTGCAGTAGTATTTCCACTTATATGATGGAACTGTTGCTGAAGTGAGTGTACTGCTGCAGACTGTAAGGACACATCTTTTGTGTGTACCTCCGCCAATCCTGAACCCTGGTGTGAAGTATTTTTTTAGCGATGCAAGGAAGGGAATAAAATTTTATTTGATTTTTAAAAAACAAAGTAAAGAATGACTGATGTATGTCGTTCTGACATTCTCGATGTAACAGGGCATGACATGTTGCTGTAAAATAAAACAGAAAGCACCTGTTAATCGTCATATTTTTTAAAAAAATGCCGTCACTTGGATGTTTTTATGCAATATAAAAGTAAATGCAACCAACCTTTTTATTTGCTTCATGTTGGTGGCAAATTAAAGTTGTGAAGTTTCTTGTACTCTGCCTGCTATTACAGTTGGCAATGTTATTAGTATGTATTAAATAGCACTACTACACTTTCACATAGAGCAGTATGGGTATTACCAGATATAGCATTATTTCTAGTGACTCAAAGAGCAGAGCACACTTACAGTGAATGAGCACAGCAGTATAGGCATTCCAATGCAATACTGCTGATACATTAGTCCAGTGGCAGAGGTGAAGCCAGCAGAGACTGCAAATGTGGCAATATCGCAGGAAAGCCAATTCCACTGATGCGCAGTAGCTGCAAAAATGGAGCTCCGAGATGTGTAAGAATGAGAAGTGTGTTTCATGTGGTAGATAGGTATGACTACATTGTTAGGTGGATACAAAGAAAGAAATAAACAACTGATAAAGACTTATTCATTACCTTGGGACTATCAAGAGAAATCAACCCAAGAAACACAGCAGTCTGTTTTATTCGCTTCCATCAAGTACGTCAAATGAGCCTGATCCGCTATTCTGATTTCCTTTTGTTGTTGGCTGCAGTGATCGGAACAAGATGTAAGAGTAATCAGCTGGCAATGACTTAGTGGCGCAACCTACATCCTCAAATTAGATTTAGTAAGTAAAGGTCTAATGTTGCACTATCGTACATGCCACGCCACCTGCTCATCCGTAAACATGTTACTGTCTACACATTAGCAGGTTACTGAGACAGCAATGTGGATAGCAACACCTCGTGACAGCACTTTAGCCAGCCAGATCATGCTAGAAATTATTTTAACAAGTATTTCTAGCATATTTATGCACTTTCCAGCACCTGTCTCCTTCTGTTATTTTCCACTCATGACAACTTGTGTATTGGTAATTCATCATTTAATGATTAGAGAATTGAGCTGTCATATTGAAGGAAACATGTTAAAAATGGAGTTACTGGACCGACTTTTGTCACTGGACGCGTGGCTCTTCAATATAAAAAAGGTCATTTTTATTCTTTATTCGTAGTGAACTTTAAAGGCAAACAACTTTTTAGTTAGAATGACATTTGAGCACTTGAAAACTTATGAAATGTCAATATTATATACAGCACCACTCTGTTCACCGAAAAATTTAGGTAAACGCATGAGAAATCTTATGGCACCTGCAAGATATTCTGCGAACTTGGCATGGTGACTTTGTCGAGGCGGTGGTATGCAACGGGGAAATATAAACAGGCTTTTCCATGACTGCTGACAGCGGGGTAGAGTGGCTCACCTGGTGAGGGGGACCGTCTAGGCACTGTAACAATAGCTACACTGTCCTTCTCTCCTGTGTTCTTCTTTCTGTCTTTCACACAGTTGGCTGAACTGTCGGCCAATAAAGGGAGAAAACTGCAAATCTACCTCAATAGACCTGCTTAGGCAGGAGGTTTGAATAGGTTTTAATGACATGCTGACCACAAGATTTTCATTCAAACTTGCCATTTTCTTGGCACAGAACAAGCACTATGGCATTTCTTGAATGGTATTTCAACAGTGCATGTCAACTCAGTATTTGCCTTTGGTGTCCCTTTAATAAGCGTAAGTCAACATTGTTGCAGTCCACAAGTTCTGCTGACAGACAGTCTTATTGGTCTTAGGAAAATGTGGATACTTTACCATGAGAGGAATTCCTGAATGGGAATTTTTCATAAGTTTTGTTTGTTGAGAACACCCATGCCACAAAAAGAGTCTGGCAGAATATTTCTGCAAACTCGGTATTGGCATCAGTGCAATAAACATTAAAGCAATGTAACATGCTCTTGGCATCACTGTGTTGTGCTTGAGAGAGAAATACAGATACAAATTTTAGTGGTATGCCAGAGACGTTAGGCTGACTGACTGCCATCTTGCTAGTCTGTATGTGCATGCTGCAGTCTGACATGCTGCAACATCTAGCGGTGCCACTGTGTGATAAGGTATATTCAGACAAGAGTTCTAACACAGGCAAACCTTCCCAAAGTCTACTCAACATGAAAAGAGCTTCATTACACGTACTGATAATTCCACTATAATGTATACTAGTAACACCTTTTTGACGGTAATGCAACATAACCTCCTCACAATGGACCCTGAGAATGACGATTTCAGCCTGTTTAGAATCTAAATACTGTTGCAACACACTTTTATATAAACGCTAAACGGGTCTGTTATAACTAGAGAGGAGTGAATTACAAGTTGGAGACATGGTCAAAGAAAAGATTTATTCCTCTCTGTTTTCTGAAAGAAGCTTATAGCTTTGGTTATGGTGTACGGCAAACATTTTGGACATGTAGATGTAAACCAAATCGGATAGTGCGCACCCACTCTGGGTGACTAGCCAAGAGCAAGGTAGTTAGAAAAAATCAAAGACCCTACAATCGCTCAATAATGTTGAGCAAGTTAAAATACATTAAGCAATTGGAGTGTATTAAGGTGATTATCCGCATGACCACCGTGACAAGGCTGCTCACTTCCTCTGCCACCATAGTGCCTCACCAAGCTGATCCCACTGGTTCTGTTCCTATCCTGAAAGCATGCCAAGCAATGTTTGAAGTTCAAAGCTATTGAATCTGGGATGTCTGCAGTGTGCTGTAAAGGAGTGCTGACCAACTTGCTGGCCTTATAATTCAGATCGTTACATGTGAATACTATATTTCGTGTCAGAATCTATTGCAAAGGAAGTTCGAATAATTGAAGGGGTCTGGAGGTCAGTGTAACAGTGCCTTTTGGTGTGTTGTATCCAAATGTCTGTTGTAAAGAGATCTATGGAAACTAGCCTATACTGTACTATTAATCATACAATTCTTTATACCCGATAGCTCATTAAACTAAGGTTTTACTACAGATATGTCGGCGTGATTCTGCACAGCGCAGGGGAGGTACAATTTTTTGTACTAGAAAGCAGCACATACCCAATGGCACTTGCCCATTGATGCAAGTTTATGCAACAGTTGGGAACAGACGCAGATGGATACTCAAAAATGAGCTATGTGTTCTAATAAAGCTAATCATATTAATACTGATTGTATGTTAGTAATTATGCAACTGCTGACACCTTCCACCAACAGTCAAGTGGACTGTTGCTAGTCACTTTAACAACAGTGCTCCCCCTTTACGGTTAAGCACTTCACCAATGCAGCTGCTCACATGAGCATTTCCGATAACTTGCTCTTTAATAAGCTGTAATACATTTCTGGACAATTGTCACTAAGCCTCTTAACACAGCATCATCTTCAATGTATACAATACAGTTCAGCAACTTTGTTCAAGATTACAGGAATGAATCTAAAGTCACAGCTGTCATTAAATTCTGCCATTTTATATGTTTAATTTTGATTCTGTGTTGTACAACATTAAGAGAGAAGGCAGGCTGCATATTCTCCAAAGTTAGAGGGCTACTGGCATTCTTGTGTTGGAAAGTGAGTGCTTCATTCCAGGTTCATGGCAAGGGTAGCTATGGTAGTTCAGCATTTTCATTGACGTACTGCCTTTCCTGGTTAGTATAAGACAGTGTTGCATATTCTGATGGGAAGAAGTAAAACACTGGGGATAACATGATTCACAACAATGAAATTACAGTTGACCTCTGGCGGGCTAATGTTTTTCTTGTTTTGGTGAGCTCCTGTCAAGGAAACAGGGTTGTGTACCATGGTGATGACGCTAGGAAAAATTTCTACAATAGTCGGAGAAAGTAACCTTAAAACCTAAAAGCTATCCTAGTATCTTTACTCTTTCTGTACCACGATAAACGAGCAAGACTGTACCAAATTTACCAAATTTTTCTCTCACTCAGTTTGCATAGCTTTTCTTTTCTGAATAAAGTGGCACCATTCTTTCCAATTAGCATTCATTCCTTTCGCACACTGCGTGCAATAATTGTCTGAAGAAGGTTTCACTCCATGGAATCATCCTATTCAGAGCCCTCAGTAGAGAATGCATCATTTTCTGTTTTGGCACAAATCTATATAGAGCTGCGGTCTTATAAGGAGCCATTAAAGTTTTCATTTTTGGAGCATTGCCATACACATGCAGAATGCAGGCAGCCTTGCTTCATGCATGGGTGTCAGTGGCAGCAAGAAAGGTGCGCCACAAATCGAAAGCCACAATATTCCACAATACAACAAATATTACATGTCATTGATTCACAGTGCAGGGCATTTTTGTTCATGAAAACTAGGCTCTTCATTGGCTATACATTGGGATGACATACTGCAACAACTGGTTGTCAGCCAAGGTGGAAACACTGGAAAGGTAATGAACAGAGCAGACACTAGGCAACTGTAGGCCGATTCAAAGTTCTTATAATTTATTTAGACAGCGAGTTAATGTACAGCTGAAGTACAAGGATGGTTTTATCCAGCTGCACCTCACCGAGCGCAATTTTAGAAGTGACATGCCTGACATAGGCCAGCTGTTTCCTTTCAGGAGGAGTGACCATCTCTTTGACCTGTTTCAAAAGAAAAAAAAATGTTTTATTGTAAATGTGAATTCCGCAAATAGGTAACAAAAGCCACAAAGGCATCACTGTAGGTAATGTAGGTAATACAGATTCTAGGTAACGTGCAATTTTCAGTGATGCCAAAAGTATGGCAAAGAGTAATGTTTAAAAGGAAAAGGTTGCATTCCTTGAAGATAAGAAACAAGCCAACTTAACATCTTGCTCAGTGCCACATTAGACCTTGTTCTCATGAATACCAAAGCAAAATACTTCCTGTACATACAAAGGAACTTGTGACATCGGGGATGGGACTGCCTGAAGCCACCTTAGCAATTTTTCAAGCAAGCAAGTAAAATTGAATTTTGGAGCAGACTGGCCTTTGACATGGAAGTTGTTTCAAGTACACAAATTCCAAAGCGAGTGATAATAAATTTCAATTAGTGGCAGCAATAAATGAGTGTGCAATCTGCAACAGCAAGATAAAATTTTCAGAAAGTAGAGCAAGACATCATTTATAGTTGACATTTGAAACTTCAGAGATTCAGCATCCCAGCACAACACAAAAGTCCTTAGCACATGCAGAGCTCCAAATCCTGTTTGTGTTCTACATTTTCCACTGAAACCAGTTTCCCTTCCACTGTGCTTTAGGTGTTTAATAAGACAGTGCAGGTGGTAATGTGTCTGGAAAGCACCTTCAGCACTAACATGACACCAGAGAAATTATTGTTACAGTGTCACACTGACAGGAAGTTAAATGTTGTTTTAAAAATAAGATGTCATATTAATTATTTGACATTTGATGTTTACAGAGCCATTTAGTACAACAATGTTTGCCCAGAGAGAAATCAACATAACGTGCATGTGCACAAAGACATTGAACTGAGCTAACAAACTATTCTGCTGGTTGGCAAGAAGAGAGAGAGACATAATTTATTGAAAGGCAGAGAGGTTGATCTGAGCAAGTACGCTCTGGCCTGCTACTCTGCACAGGTGGGAAAGGGAAAAAATATGGATGAAGTATGGTAATGGGGACAGGGAGAAGTGATGCGTATGTACATTCATAACACACAGTGCCTTCTCAAAAGTCTGGCGTCTAGCCTGGTATTCTTCAGGGAATCAAGAACTGTCTTTGTAATAGTTATGGCAACTGTCTTATCTGACACTACTTCTTTCAGTTAATGTTTTCACTCTGATTTCACTGATAAGCACGGAACCTCTTAGATGCAGACGGGACAGGAAAGTAACACACACACGAGTGCTAACTATCAACAACGCTTTATTTGAATCTGGACAAACAGTATATAGAATGAAATGTGGATGCTCAGGCATGCGCAGTCTTAGAGGCCTCAAGGAATGATAGTTCTTTCCTAGATAATTATAATCAAGGTGTGCTGACACAGGCTCAATGAGCACAAACGCGCGCATGGACTCTGTCATGGCAGAACCTAGTACAAACACACTGTTGGCGACATGCGTTGCATACAAGACTCCATAGGCAAAAAATTCTGATAAAAAATGTTTCACAACATTTTTCCCTTTGCCACTGCATGACTGGACATCCTGACCAGTAAGCTTTCCATTGAAATAAAGAGAACAGGTACCTTAAAAATTGGCTATTGGTCCCTTTAAAAAATGATCAGAAAATGAAAACATTGCACCCTGCTGATAAGAGACTCTTCATATAATAAATAGAAACTGCCTTTCGTGCTTGTCTCTTACAAAGAAGTTTGACAGTCCATCAAAGCGCTGCCTCTCTTGGACATGGGGCAAGCACCTCACGTTCTCTTTATTTAAATGTCCACTGCAACAAAATTTTGCTCGCCATGTTCAAAATGTCTAGTTTCAGAAAGTGCACATACAACTGCTGTGGAAAATGCTACTCTTGAAATACAAGAAGAAGCATCTTGTTACAAAAACATAGGGAAAATGTGCAATTTAAGCACCAAAACTAACAAAAACACTTCCGACAAAACCACTTTTGACCTCAAACTGACAAACTCTCCAGATCTTGCAAGCAATGTGGTGCCTCTATGAATAGTAGGTTTAGTAGGTGACACTTGGTCATAATCAACTTTCTGCAAGCCATGCTCTGAGATTCATATCATGTTTACTAACCATTTTGTGGGCATGTTACTTGCTTAGGAATTTTTTAAAGTGTATTAATGAAATATTTAGACATTTACCAGCCCTATACCTTTGCCAACCTAGATTCAACAGTTTGCAGCTACTTATTTACTTAAATAATCTTACCAAACCAACATTTTGTGGCACAGCATAGTATTCGTCACTTTTGTGACACTAAACACTTAACCAATGAAACTTTGTTGCAGCTGTGACATAATAACTACATTAATAAAACACAAATAATGTCCCCTATGCATTCCTTGGCTTCGTTGTGTACTGGCTTGATTAGGTTGTGTCTAACAAAGAAACAAGCCCTTAATCCATTCCTTTACTTTCATACCAAGCTAAACAACTCATCAGGGGATGTACACTATCATCCATTTTGGTCTCGATGATGTAGCTAGACAGCCTGGTTCATGACTGATACTACGCTGCTATCTATGTTATGAGTGCCCACACATAATCCTTCCGGTACCTCTGCAATCTGCTCTGGACTAGAGTTCTCCGGACGCATGGTGGACAAGATGAGGTCCACCCGCTGCTTCTTGTCCAGAAGTCGGTTATGCTCCTCTGTAACATGCACCCTCCGCAGCATCATGTTGGTGAGTGCCTTGTAACACCATTCCAGCACCTGACGACTCAACTGCACCGAGAACAATAGAAGCATGAAGTCAAACAAACAAAGCACCAGAAGAATGCACACAAGGCACATTAAACCACCACTTTAATTACGTTTACATGAAGTAGGGTCACTTCGTCACCTCTTGAATGAGAAGGATGAAGTTCAAAAACCTGCGCGTGCTCTTCTGTTGGCTGGGCACTCTCAACAGACGTGTTCGACCAATGCTCCTGCTTCCCAATTGTGTTAGAGTATACAAGCTTGGTAATATTTCTAGTGGTGGTGTGGTGTACAGTAGATGTTAAGGCCACGAGAATTTACCTCAGACCTAAGCACAGCGAGCAGTTTGACAAAGCTTACCCCTGTGCACGTATGTACAAGTTGTCACCTCCAGGGACTACAGCCACAGCATGGTATGCTACGGCGAATGCGCCGGAATGATGAACCAACCACTCTTGCCGCTACTGTGGTATTGCACTTGGTCATCAACTGTCCCAGACACCGAATCCATGCCACGGAGGTGCTTCAGAAGATGCCGATGGCTGGCTCGATCACTTTGACTGGATTGCCAATCTTAACGACTGGACCCAACAGTGTAAGCTGTGCTATGTTTACTTCACTCTTGAAGATTCCGCCAAAACGTGGTATGAAAATCACAAGGCAACACTGACAAGGTGGGACGGTATCTCAGTGCCTTCACCAGAGCAGACAGAAAGGAGAGAGCTGGATCAGCAATACAGGCAACCCTACTTCGTGTCAGTATTATGAGGAGGCTAATATTGCTTATTCATAAATAACTATTGTCTGCCCACAATTGAGTGGATGCTTCAGAACAACACCCAAAGGCAATGTTCAGAACAGTTTATTACAGGATACCAAGTATACAAGGCCACTGCCACATGGTATCAAGACCACAAACTCCATCTGACCATGCACAATATCCTTCACTATGCCAACGAAAAAGATGGTGCCATCAAATGCCCAGAGGAGGTGTGGGATAAAAGACTATGGAGAATGGCCAGGCAGTCAACACGCTCTTATCATATCAAATACAGTGAAACCCCGATTATACGACGTTGTCGGGACCACAAAACAGGGTTGTAAAATGCAAGCATCATAAAATCAGAAAAGAAAAATTTATACCCTTGAGTGCACCGCAATCTGCTGGTGTGATCCGCAACAGCCGTCGCTAAACATGGCACACACTTAAGGGGGGACGCGGCCTTTGAAAGCGAAAAATCGCGAAAAACACACTTTTCGGAAAACCGTGTATTTACACTGTATGTGTCATAAACTACCCTTCCTGTAATTTTCAGCACCTAATTAGTCCTAAAACTACCCCATATCAAATATATCACGCGCAGCGGCAGCTGCTATGCCGCCCAAACATGCTCCGAAACGGCAAAACTTCAAGCGAGGACCGTTCACGCTCCATTCAACCAAACGGCGCCTTTTTGTTTTGTTTTCTTTGTGAATTCCTGCGCTTCTTCCCACTGACGTCGGCTGGAGCGGTGGTGGCGTGGTGGAAGCATGGTTTGAGCATAATTGGAGGGCTCACGGGGGGCATTTGAGTATCACGCGCTAGGATGCGAAGCTGCGATTGGGCCAAGCTCCTCGAGAGAGAGGGGGAACGTGCGGCCGCTACTGACTGCTGCGCGTGATGATGCGGTGGCCTTCTCCGGCGGGTGCTCTGCGAGTCGTCTGCTACGGTTAGGGCTAGCGCCTGCTTCGTGGTTGTCGCCGCGGTGCCTGCCCTTGTGTGCTGCTTCGCTTTTCGTTATCACAGGAGGGAGATCGCGGGAGAGCGATGGTTGGTTGGAAAGGGTGAAAAGACTGGGGGAAGACAACAACCGCGCCACTCTATGCCGCTACTCACGGCGCCGGCGGCCACTGGGAGGGCCAGGGGAAGAACAACAAACGGCAGTGAAAAGCCGAAACGAACCGGTTTCCCGAGTGCTCAGCATGCGGAGGGGTGACAAAGAGCCAGTGCGACAAAAGACGCCCGCGGGCACTTCCCTTTTCTTCGATGTTTGGTCACCCTGCTTCGCGTGGATCGTCATGTAACGCGGGTTAGAAGTAAGATCGCATCGTGTAACTGAGGTCTTTAATGCATTGTGTCTATGGGGCTTTCGCCGGGACAGGACTAATCCGTCGTAAAATGCGGGTCGTCATAAAACGGGGGGATGTAAAACTGGGGTTCCACTGTACCTTCATTAAGGCAATGACCGTTTTTAGATTATGTTTAGCAGACCATACCTGAGGTATATCAACGTGAAATAAGTAGATCATTCTGGAAGGAGCATAGTCTGGTGTTCTTGGAAGCTCCTGCACAGAAAGCACAAAAGGTACAGTGTTACTAGTACAGTCAACAGTAAAAGGTTTGCGGGATCCAAAACTTCAGAAAAACCTATATTACCGCTTAGCCTCGCAACATAGCCTCAAATTATAAGTTTCAGTGAGTAGATGTTTTTCTGATGTACAGGCTGTAATATTTAATCCACCTTTTGCATGTCTGTGTGGCGCCCTCTCGCGGGCACGGGCACGAAACAAGATGTACGGCGTCGCGCCGAATCTGCCGTCTGCTACCGCAGCGTTTCTTTATGGCACAACATGGTCAGGCAACGATACACATAGTGAGCGCCGTGCTTATTTTAAATTTAAAACGCTGTACCCACTTCCAGGAGGCCTCGCCGGCTTTGTGAACTCCAACAGCGAAAAGAAGAGTCGCCTGTGAGAAAGACATTGGGGTCTAGAAACAGGAAAAAATGCTGCCCGAACGCAAAGGCAAAGCAAACACCACTCGCTTCCCATATCGACATTCAGTTGAGGGGTGGAATCCGCTTTATCCGAGATGGCGTGCGTGAAGTAGAGGTACGTTGCATGAAAGCATATGCGCCTGCATCCGAGAGAGCCCGCGGGCCTGCCTTCCACAGCACCATAAACAATATAGCTTCCCCTTTCAATATTCTGGCTAAGCTCGCGCTTGCAAGTGCTGCAAAAGACGCAAAGGTCTGTTGACTCTATATAATTTCCTTTTTTTTGTTACTTTCCTCCCCCTTTTCCGTCTCTCCTCACGAAAATAAACGAGTCTTCTTGGTGCACTGTAAGTTCACGGACGTCTAGCTGTTCTCTTGAATGCGCAGAAGTTGGCTCACGCAGAGTGTGGGAACGTGGCATGAAAGCACCAGGGATCATCTGTAGAACATAGCCCGCAGGTTTGCAGTACCATGTACAGGCCCAGTAGCAACTAAAGCCCCTCAAAAACAAGTTTGCTTGGCTATGGCCAAGGTCACGCTGCTGCTAAGCTGCTAAAAAAAACGTGGGGTTACTTTCTTCCGACTCGTATTTGTGTTATTTGTTATGTTGTTTTTTCGCTTGTCCCCTTTCCGTGCACTGAAAGTGAACAGACGCGTCGTCTCTTTTGCAACTCAGGAAAGTTTCTCTCCGAATAAGAATACATAGAGATACGTAGAGCTCAATCCGTGTTTCTGACAGTAGCGTCTGTTCAAGTCACGGAACACCTGCATACCCAGCTGCCGTCACGAACGGATGTACAACGAAACCAGGAAATATGAAAATGCCAAGCGAGAAGCGGGTGGAGGAATTCATCGCAGGAAATGAATCGTGGTGTTCTATTACAATAACAAACGACAAAATACTCGGGGGTGACGCGTACGTACGCGATGTAATGTTTAATGTGTCACACCACGTCAACTCACAGAATTATCTGAAATATTCGTCCTCCATCTCTGAAAGGTGTTGCTATATTCATGCTATCAAAGGGACACAAAAGGCGACGTGCTGGCGCCCTCTGCCTAGCCGGGTGAGTTTTCTTTATATTGTGACATTCCAAGTCATCATGCGCATGGCCGGCCCTCTGATTTTGCGTATCCCTGTTGTCGTTACACAAACTTTTTTACTTCGGAAGCGCGGAGCAATGATTTTACTAAAATAGATGCTCTCATGTGTTCGGTGTGCGTTCCTCGGTGCTAAGGCCGTGTCAGATAGGCAGCATTATTCTGCCTGCATTGTGCAATGGTGTGAGAGAACTTCACGCTACGAAAAATGTGTCTGAGGATGGCATACCAGCATAGCTGGTGCCGAGTGTCATTACTTTCAGTAATGGGTACACCGCTTCGGATTGCGCGCCACCTGCATTGTCTGCTACGACGCCGTACAGGGCGTTTGCGCTGGTTGCGGCATATGCGCACTCGGACCATGCAAAAGACGGATTCGAGGCTATGTTCTGAGGCTAAGTGGTAATATAAATTTTTCAACAGTTTCACGTGCTGTAAACTCTAGCTGTTGACGGCACATGTAATCACAACACTGTTGCAAAAAAGGGGACCAGCTCCGGAAGCCCCTTGTATATGTCCACCAACAAGTGACTTCAATTCAAGGCAAGCTTATGTTTGTTTCAACGATAAAAGTAGACAAGAAAGTGGATTGGAAGATGGCCGTCCCAGTAACTCACATGATGGAGCATAACACAGGAAATACAGATGTGCATTCTGCTCCCATTTGCAGTAAAATTGCTTTTCATCCACTTTTAATTACTTTCTGCAGATTTCTAAATGTCACATGGATTTCATGCAGCGCTTGTGACAGAGACAAATCTGGTTCCTTAGTTTCATTCATCATGTTCAAAGATTGCTTCAAGATTTGTTGTGCACCTGTACGGATGCAACCACAAAGTTTTTAGGCTCAGTTTGACTTGAACATTATGATGGTTCACATAACAGACGTGTCCATGGAGCGAATAGGCCACATGACACGTGACGTCACGCGAATCGCTCCGCAGCTAGCACTGACATGACAGGAGATGGCGCGGATGGTTAAACTCGCCCTGCAGATGACTGCCAAAACATGGTGGTTGGTGCTTGGTTGTGCTGTGCGAAGCAGAGCTTGTCACATTCTGCACTGAGTCATACGAGATACTGTGAACGCAAACGGCTGTGGGCATTGCTTCATCTCTTCAACGGACGCACAATATGTGGACCTTCTCTCACACAGTGTAAAGTTTCACCCACTGCTATGACAGCAGCATTTGTTTTATGTTTATGCTTGCCATCCTAGCGTTAATTTTGCAGCCTTTGGGCAGATTCATGTCACCTCTAGGTCCCAGAACGTGTAAAAAACGAAGGAGAATGTGTAGTTGCCAGATGAATGTATTTTGCTGCCATGATTTTTGTATTTCTCACCAAAGATCGCTGGTGGGCCAAATTGTGATTAAGGTCTCCTCCATTTCACGAATCAGTCCGCATGGACCGTCCGTGAAGTGAGGAAGCACCGCGAGGACAGGTGACGTAGGGTTACATGCCATGCAGTCTGCAAACTCACATCGCAATCTGGTCTGTCACATGAATCCATCTCTACAGCATTGGTTCAAAACAAATCAGTACTTCAATAGGAGCATGTGCCCATTTAGAAGAGAGAGGACTTGCATACCTGAGCCAACACAAACTTCTCCTCGAACATTTTGTAAGTCATTTCCTTGGCGTCTCGTGCAGTAATCATTGCAAGCTCTTCTATCTGTTTCTGCTCTAGATACTTCTTTTGAAGCAGCAGCCTGGACAATACAATGAGCAAGAAGGTATCTTTGAACACAATGACTGAAATATATAAAGTAGGTCACTTTAAAAAGTCACTAAACAGAAATTATCAGTCAGTTTTCGATTGAAAAAGTATTTTTCAAACAACAGCACAAGACACCAGTGCGGGCCCTGGGGGTTTAAAAATGTGGACATAATAAATTGTAGGTTATAATGAATTAAATGAAAACTATATCTGTCATTACAACAGTTACACAAGTACGTTTACAATGAATTATTGGATATAGGTAAGGAAGTTTTTCCTGAGTTATAATGAATTTGTTATAAAGAGGAATGTAGTGTGTATTTTTGCCACGTTGGTTCATAAAATTTCCTGAAACTTGCCACGTGGTGTTTGTGGATCCCTTAGAACACAATGCAATTCATTTTTACCAGTAAAGAATTCGGAAGCCCTTAGCATACACCATCAAAACCTAAGACATAATGGCATTCCTTGTGTTTTTCTTTGCACCTGCTCACTTTCTAGCTAACCAAGCGCCTTCTAATAGTACGTACGGTCTTTCTAACTTACTAATACATAAAAATCACTTTTGTCCTTTAGTGTACGTTTCAAATTCACAGTAAGAGGTTGGTTATTAATGAAGAGATGGATAGCTAAAAATATCCATTTTCCTTTTTTTAATTTCGCAGCAAAAACTTACATTGGTTAGTCTATGAATCCTTTAGGATACAGCTCAAAAACAATACACAAGACCTGAGCAGACTATGACAATCAATTATGTTGGTGCACGCTGGTATGTGAATGTTGAGGTGGCGGTGCCAACTTACTCTAGCATTTGCATTTATCCTGATTTGGCAAGTCTAACAGCAAAGTACCTAATATATCACATTGTCACAGTAAGACATACTATTTACACTTAAAATTATCTTTTCTATTTGAAATCCCTTGAAGTTTCCACAACAAATATGCTGCAAAAAAACCGAACTCCTCTGAAGCTTGGTTTTACACTTTCAACCACATGCTCATTACAGAAAAATGAAGTTGCAATTGACAAAGAGGTACAGAGGTTGACAAACATGGCATTAAAATCTGCCTTGTAACTTGACATAACTGCTGCGTCATATAGAAATTTGGCTGGATGTGACTGTGTAGCACAAAAAGAAAAAAAAAAGGAAAGGAAAGACAAACACTGACGAGAATGTTACGCTTGCATCTGGTAGCTGCAGAAATTACAGCAATGTAGGGTGCTAATACAACGTAACATTATGACATGACATATAACACCTCCACATTATAACTTACACAACTTTATTCCAAGGCACTCAACACTTATATTCTAAAAATAAAAAGATGGCAATATACTGATTTTTGCACCTTCAGCAATCAATCACAATCAGAGTTCAATTAATATCTACTTATTATGAAGGCAGTTATATTGTGTTTCTATATGAAATAATGAAACGTAAGCCTTGAAACACATCAGCAACTCTTTGTGGGTTACATTCATTCCAAGCAAACAAAAGTTATTGTTCATGTGTGGCTCCTAAAACAAAAAAGCATGGTAGGATTTTCAACAAAGTGATATGCTGGCCCTTGTGGCACCTGGCATTTGTGGGATTAAATTTCATGAGTGTGGCCTGTGAGTAAATGCGAATTTGAGACCTCCTGATTTAGAGCACACAACTAGCATTCCTTCAGCGATCCTTTAAAGGTGCACGTGCAGGTTAAATAATGAACTCTAATGTACACTCTGAAATTCTATGCTGTACATGTAAATTGACGCTAGGAAGGCACAGCACATTTATTCATAACTACAGAATGCTAGGAAATGCATAAAAGAAATGACACCACATAAAAAAAGCATGTTTTCTTGCTAAAGTACTCTGTTGAAGAATACTTCATTCAGTTGGCAGTTATTAAAAATGATAGACAAGCCACTCTTCTTGATGCCATTTGAAGGAGCACTTTTGTAAGCGGTAAGTCTTCCCTTGCACGGCTTTGTATCGATGTCAGGCTAATAAGAGGCTACTATGAGTTCTACAGACAGTGCATTATGTTGAGTCTAGATGAATGGGCCACCCTTTTAAACTGTCTTCGCTTATTTTCTGTGATAACACAGCTGAACTTCAATGGTACATTTCCCAGGGAAACCCAAAGAAAAAAGAAAACATGATCTTCATTTGAAGTTGAACAGAAAGCCAACAAACTAATGAAAACAGACTAACCAAAGGACAGTATAACTTCTAGGCTGTTATATTAAACTCTCTTTGCAGTGATTATAGCCGTAAGAAACACTGAATGCTCTCTCCATCTGGCATTTGTACAGAATATTTGATAACAGCAACAAAAACACTTCAAACTATGTTCTGTGGAGCCATATAAACCATAGTAACCATACAAGATAATGACGGTCATGACATGCAGTAGTCAATGCGAGTGCCGCCAGTAGACAATGTCCTGTCAGAAGCAAGCTCTCACAGTTTTCAAAACTCATCTTAGAGCACAGGAGCCCTCAAGCAATAGGTAATGATGCCAACAACATACCTAAATATGCGGCAGCTCTTAGCTCCAAACCGATCCTGCACAATGGACGCCAGAACGCTCTCAGCAAGAAGACGTAGGGCACGTTCTAGGTTGACATTAAACATGCCACCTCGTTCATCTGTCCGTTTCACTAGGCCGAGGGCATCATCTGCAAGTGCACTCAGATAGGAATCCAGCTCCTGCAAGAAATGATCTCCTTAAGAGCAACTTAAAGTAGAGCAAGCTGACATGCATTCCTTGTATAGAATGGCAGACATACACACAAGGGTAGAGCTAGGCTGAGGAGGACAATACAATAGCACTTGTGTTGCCCTTACACAATTACACTACCATTACCCCAAATGCAGACACACTTACATTGCCTTCAATACAAAAGCACATGTGTTTGCCCACCCACTTTTTCATATTATACAGGCCGTACCTGAGAACACACCAATGTGCTTAGCTGTACTATCGAGCAACAGCTTATGAAATGTTGTACAGGGACATTCAAAAGACAGTTTCAAGCTCTTTCTAGTACACAAGCAGCCACAGCTGGACCAACAAGGACTGAATGATGATAAATGAAGTTACAACTAAAAAATATGGCATGTGCAGTCTTTGGTGTACAAAAATCACTACACCCCGTGGCCGCTGCGCTGTACAACAGCAAGCATAATGGTGACCATGCAACAAGCTTAGCAGTGGTTTTGAAAACAACACTATGCATTGGCAAGTGCTGTCATAATGACCCCCAGAATGAAAGAAGTGATTGGCACAAGCGCATGTGTTTGAAATAACATTTATGAAGTACACCAGGTGCCACCTCACACGAGTGTGGCAGAAAAGAAAACAATTAGTAGATGACCATCAATCAAGACCGGAAGTTTGAAGATAACTGTAATACAGTTTTTGGTGTTTCTAAAGATAGGGACATAAACATGTTTTATTTACTAGACTCAAATTGGACACCTGAAACATTACTGAGGATGTTCTCTATGGGATGCGAGGTTACCATTTGTGCAGTTATGCTCAAAGGAAGTGGTTTGCCACCTCCTTTGAGACACGGCATCATGCCCTCTTCCACCAATCTGCTTTGCCACAAGCCATTTCACACTTACAAGTACTGTATTTACTCTAATCTAACATTCAAGTTTCGATAAAATGAGCCCAAACAATGAAACCGAAACCACATTTACAGCATTTGCACTTATACACAGCCATCGCCATCACAGAATGGCCACATCCATGGCCACAAAGCGCATTATATTGCGGGTTCAAGTTGGTTGATTTTGTGTTCGACTGCAATGTGTTTACATTCTATTTGTTCTGAATTAAGCATATGTGGTAGTGCACCGATTTTATCATAAAGCTCACATCAAAGGAAAGTTATTTTGCAAAGTGAATATAGCTGCATTGGGCACGTCACTTTGTGTAATTGCAGCCTGTAACTGTAATGCCGATGTCACGGACAGTTTTCATTGCAATGAACACCGAGCCAGATCAGATAGCAATCAACTGTAGTCACAGCTACACAGTCCAAACTAATCCAGATTGAGTTTGTGACTGACGTCAGCCAAATAACAACCTGGGAGAGAGATCTTGAGGCGCAAATCACAAGTGGACCAGATAAAGATTTGTCACAGTGACAAACAGCTCTTTCATTGGCATGCATCCAAAGCATGTACATAAGTGATCTCAAAGCCATAAATATGAATCACAAAATAAAAGGAACTGGTGGAAGAATAAATTTCTAATTCTTTAAAAGCAAGTAGCACTTGCTTCCTTCTACTGTTCTCCAAACGGCAACATAGTACCACAGTTTTATTGTAAAACAATACGTTCAGGTGCCTCTTTATTCTAAACTTGTGAAAACTGGGTGTGCATTAGATACAAGGGCTCATTAGACTCGAGTAAATAAAGCACTCTCAAATGGGAGAGCCAGCAGCTACTACAATCACAAACATGTCTTTCATTTATTGCAACCAATGTGTCACAGCACTGCTTACAGTCCTTGACCAATCACGACCAACAGCATTGTCATTTTTACCTTTTGTATCACTGATCAGCTAGTGGACACATGCACACCATAGTGATTTTCGTGCTCAATTTTAGCACAGCAAACGTAATGAAATGACAAAGACAAAGTAACACAAAACAACGAGATTAAGGAAAAAGGCGGACATTTAAGCCATTTAAGCCCAAGACTGATACTACATAAACAACTAGCTTGCTACCAATAGAATTGCTAAAAAAATTGAGGCCTCCAACTTCCACCTCAGCTTTGGCTTACCTGTGGCGAGATGTTAATCTGTTGTTTGAGGGACTGGTGAATCTCGCTGCGACTGACAGGGGCACTGAAGACAGCTTTCGGGTTGCACCGCGTCTCAGACAGTCGCAACATGGTGCGTACCACCTCGCCCGCCTTTGCGCCCATTCTTTTGGACAAGGCCTCGACAATCAGCTGATCTCTGCAGTGCATGGCAGTGTAGCAGTAAGGAGCTGCTCTGAACACATCATTTAGGCAGTATGTCTATTCAACGAATCAGTTTCAGTGCAAAACACGGAATTGTGGTGAAAGGGACCCTAAAGCGAAAAGCAATTTTTCTCGTATTAGTAGGTTAGCCTTTCTCAATACCAAAAACACCAAGCTTGCAAGGAGAAGACCCTCGATAAGCTAGGAAATGCACAAAAAGAAAATACTGGTGGCGACACCGCTTTGAAGTTCCAGCACCAAAATGAGTCCCAGCACTAAAATGCATGACATTACAGATATCTGGCACATCTGCTTAGGCCTACATAACTATTTGTCACTAAGAGAGGCCTAGATTGCATTCCAAGGAAGCCAGAGATTTAACATAGGGTGTTTCAGAACATTTTATGGAGCAAATTTGACGAGAATACGAGAAAAAGAAATAGGCCTTCTGATGTCATTAGGTTCGGAAGTTCCAGCGCAAATTTCAAAACTAGAACTATGACATTCATTTTCTATTTCAGTATTGAGCATAAAATGTCAAAATTAATGACAATTAAGTTCTCAAAATATAACTTATCATTCTTAACCACTTCACCTTTTTGACTTTAGTGACCCTTGAAGCTACTCAGAATCTTGCTCTTCATCTACGAGCAGTAGAAAGCTGAGCCACAACATAGCTTAGATATTATGATCCTTGTTGTGTTGAAAAATCTGATTAGTTTAGATTTTTCCTCCGGTCCTGACAGGAGTTCACGTTGACTTAATACTCTTATTATCAGGATGTATTTCACCACACACCATTTGTTATGAAAAGCCTCCAGTGTGTGTAGGGCATTAAGCACCTGAAATATACAAAACAAAACAATGTAAGTGGTGCTAAGGTTGAACAGCAATGAGGAGGTGAAATCGCATCACCATGGTCACCAGTGGAATACCTATGGTGACAGGAATGCTGGAATGCTTCATGCCTACTTCTACCATTGTTACCATCATTCATGCATTATAAACAGGCATGAGATTGGCTTGATTACTATACATTTAGTCTAATCTGGACCGACAGTTTTGTTTTTAATAACGATGTACCAAACTCTAGGGTTGGCCTAGTTTCGAGGATTTTAAAAAATGCATCAGTTTCTCATCGAAATTGATAAATATGGCACACAGCTAGTGCCATCCAGAAAGACTGTATTGTAGCCATTACTAGTCCACCTGATCTTCATGAGTGACATAACCATTTGTTTGAATTTGCATCATATCAGTGCTGCTGTGGCACCAAAATGGCAATGCTGGTTCCAAACGAAATTTAGTACTATTTGTAGACGCAATGTCAAGTGTTCAAGCTGGGTGGTATTTTGGCGTGCATAAGAAAAATGTCTGTCATTGGAGGGAAAGGCAGGAGACACTTTCTTCCCGCACCTGCAGTGAGAGTGCCATTTACTGAACCTTAGAAAAACTATCACTGTGAAGTGAAGCTGTTTTGGCAGACTTTGTTCAAGTACAAAGAGCAGCTACCATTCCAGTAACCGCACAAGTGTTCCAAGTGAAAGCGAGCTAGCTTTCAAAGGAGCGAGAACTAACGCTAACGGTTTTCTAAGGCAACCAGAGCTTTCTTAACAAATTCAGAAGTGCTTCAGCTTCATCTTACGACACCACAATTCAATTTCTCAACCAATGAAGAAAGAAGCGTAGCTTTTCACCATTGAATACAAAGAGAAGCACCTGCGGATAGTCCGTGGATGTGCTACATGGACCGGTTGGGCAACGTAGAGGGGCAACATACCAGAAATTTTTATTGCATGCTCCTTCAAAAAGTGAATCTGGTAGTACTGAAGATAGTGCACTGTTCGAAGATTACAGCAGTAAGCAATACAGAAACAGGACCTGCAGGGATGATGATGCAAAATAAGTTTGGTACATTATACATGTATACAGTCAATCCCAAGTACATCGAACTCGAAGGCGATCACGAAATAGTTTGATATATCAATAATTCGAAATACCAAATATGCCTATTTGAAGCTCGTCTTAAAACAGCACACGTCGTAAGTTTGTTTCCCGAGATAGTAATAAGCAGTAGAATACCAATTTGCCCACAATGCGCAACAGATCAGCGTGAAAACAGTCGCATTTGTTTCATATGACAGAAATATGTAAGCTGCATGTAAGTCATCAAGTTCCTCGAGCCATCCTGGGGCCTTATAGATCAACAAATGCAGCACCTTCCATTGCGTCACAACAGAGCAAATGACTGTGGAAGCCGACGCAAGCTCTCAGAGCACGGTACAAAGTCGTTTAGGAGATGCATAGACTTTCATGACTAATAATCAGGTCCAATCTCTCAGCACCGGCAACGTCAGCTACAATCTCGGATCAGTGCACATGGACACCGTCAGCGGGTTTTTGCAGTCGCCGCTCTGTACAAAAACCAAATTGATAACATCGCTTATGCGTTGTAGTCTTAAGCACGAGTAAAAGCACGGGGGTGAACACAGCTGAAGCAGAGATAAAAGGACCCGGCCGTCTCCGTCGCACGAACAGCAATAACATCACTCCGCGTGCGAGGCCTGTTGTCGCCTGCTTTCCAATCAGAGAGGAAACGGAGGAAACGCCCAGACCGTCTTTAGTCGGGCGAAAGGCGCAGGTGGGAGATAGGCAGTGGCGTGCGCCATCTCGACAGACGTTCTCCACTTAAAGCAGTACAGACACACAATTTTGAGGGCGAGATAACTTGTGGGATAGATTTGTGTGGACACACATGCGTCATCCACGAAATGTCAACGGCTAATATAACATACTAAAACATAACATAACATACTTAAATTCAATCAATTTAAAATTCTTTAAGGGAATAGAAACAGGGCACAACTGAATTTCCGGGACGTTTTCCTGTTACCTGTACAATCGGAAGAAACAGTAAAAATACGAGAGTCTCCCGGGCAGAGACTTGGCAGGTATGCAAACCGCAACAAAAAACATGGCCTTCGTGATCGGTACTGTACGTATGTCAGATGATGTCATGCGGCCTCAAATCTCAAAGGCTATGCTTTTTTGAAC
The DNA here is from genome assembly GCA_013339685.2 of Hyalomma asiaticum. Taxonomy (NCBI): domain Eukaryota; kingdom Metazoa; phylum Arthropoda; class Arachnida; order Ixodida; family Ixodidae; genus Hyalomma; species Hyalomma asiaticum. Next base: position 59,044,689 of record CM023483.1, read on the forward strand.
TACACGTGGTAGCGTGAGGACAACCATTGGAATGCGCACATCGTATTAATGCAAGTTGATGCTGCCAGTGCAGTCTGCCGGAACCACCGCCGCTTTGTATCGAGCTCATTTGGTGCCTTTGCCAGACAGCCAGTTTCAAAAATGTTTCTGCTGAGCGTTATTGTCTAAAATTGATGCAGCAGACAAGTTAGTGCATTGACAAGTGCTGTGCAACCCCCAAAGCAACGCAATGACACCGACTTTTCGACACCATCATGCGCAAAATATGGATTGCAGCACAGACCGTGGTTGAAGTATGATCAAATTATGTAAGGAGGAGCACATTTGAGGGGTTTGGCGCGGGTCAAAGTTCGATATATCAAATGGGACAGTCCACGGGTGTTCGATATATCTGCGCGCCATCCCTATACTTTTGCATTGAATTTTCAAGGGGATTTTTCAACTGTTCGATATAGCCAATAATTCGATATATCCAAGTTTGATATATCTGGGGTCGACTGTACATATTAACAAGTACTATTTTATTTTAAGAATGCTGCCTTGCTTTTCTCGTCCATTTTTTTTTTTTTTTGCCTGCATTTAAGGTAAGATAGTTATTTCTCTCGCTTTGGACTGAGTGGTAGCTTAGGACCGGGGCCTATTCAGATTCGAATAAATGCAGTAATATGCGCCTTCAGAACTGAGTAACCGTCATGTATAATCATGTCTACAGTGACTATACTTCTGTTTGCAGCAATCTCAGGAGAGAAGCTTCGTTTCAACCCAGCTCTCAGTGAGCAATGTGCCATAGCCACTAATCATCTTGTCAATGGCAACCATACGCATATGCAGCAAGTGGAACCTCTCTTTTGAATCAGTGCAATGAGTGTGCAGTGTGTGTGCGATGTCACAAGCATGGCGGAAGCTGTTGATTATGAGAGATTCTACTACGGCCCGCACACTGCCGTCAAATCTCCTGGCTACACTGCAATGGATGTGCACTTCATTGCGAGGAAGCTCAACAACGAGAAAACAATTTGAAAATACACACTGTAATGAAAAGTATATCACAAATCAAGATGTAGCATTTAGGCTGCTGCCACAATGTGAAAGAAATGCGAGGAAAATGGTGATCATCCAACAAATGAAGAGTATCATACTTCCGCACAAACTATGTGTAAAATAAAAATGAACACTGCATCACTATGACCACCATGAATTACGATCAGTGTGGCGGCCCAGCCTGACTTGGCTTTGTTTGGATTTTCGCATGTGCTGCAAATCCAATACCTCGCACGATGACTCTTTTGATAGTGGGATAAACAGTAAACAAAGAATTAGTTTCGTTTCTCAAAACAAGAGCATATAGGTACTTCAGTGCAAGGTGCACAAAGAGACAGGGATTACTGGAGATCTATGGGAGAGGCCTTTGCCCAGCAGTGGGCATAGACAGGCTGATGATGACGATGAAGTAAATATATGTGACTTCAGATTTCGTGAAGTGTTATTTTGTCATATGTAGACACACTGAAAATGGCTATGACTAATGCATAAGAAACATTACAGGGGAGTAGGAAAGCAAAGGAACTGTTCAAAGGATGTTTATGACAACTGTCACATTGCTGCAGTGTTTTACCTGAGGTGCTGATCGAAACGGTCAATGTTTACACGCCAGTACTCCTTCTCATCAGGTTGCTTGTCATCCTGAGGATTTTCCATCTTTATCTTCTTCGCTGGTGGCTCCATGGAAGCTTGAGCCAAGTTCTGCTTCAGCAGGTACAATTTGACCTGTACAAAGATTGGAAAAAGGTACTTTATAACCAGAGACATGAAAGATAGCAAGTAGTTTGTTTCGGTACACTCATCCGTGCTTAACTAAATAAAACAAAATTTGGCAGCTCAGTGAATTCACAAAGCATTTTCCAGATCAAACAAACCAAGTAGGTGCTGCTTGGTGCACAAGACACCCGGGCATCTAAAAAGAAGCATCTTTGGTATGTCTATTTGCCATGAAGGCATTGGCACTGCTCACCACGTACTCCCTTTGCGACATAATAATCAATGAAAAAGGCATGAATGCCTTTCTACACTGTTTGCATAGTCTGTAAATTTAGGCCAGTGCTAAGGTGTGTCTGCACAACAGGAAGTGACACACAGCAATTTGAATGAACACAAAACTAAGTATTACAGCTTCAAGACATCACAACGCCATCTTCCAGTTTCTGATATTTTTGAACTCAATTTATAAACACAAACCTTAATCAAGTCACAAGAAGGATGCCCAATTCCAAAACTATAATTGACAGCCTCTTCAAATGCAAAGAGTTCCAACCATACATTCTAAGTGGCTGTATGGTCCCTTTAAGCAAACATACTGTACATTATAAGGTATAATTTTTAAAAATCTTTGCTGTATGGTGCAGCGTAACAAAGAGAAATGTTTCCATGCTACATGCCCCATACAATACCCAGCTTAATACAGTTATTCCCTTGCTTAACAACACAGTCACCTTGATTCCCAGACACTGCCACTACACTCTGGAGGTAGCGGAATGTGAATATCCGCAAGTACTGTGCCAGAACGTACTTGTTTGTAAACTCCTTCCTTGTGAAAGCTACTGTGCAGCGGAATTTGCTGACTGAACAGCAAGTGCAAGTGAAGGTGTTTTCTTTTTCTTTCTTTATAATAGCGTTTTCGGGCAATGTGGGGTCCCCCCCCGCCCCCCCCCATTCTTGAATAAAGAAAAAAACATTTTCGAGGCACCATGCCACAACCTATATCACAGTGACAGTGACTTCGTCCATGCATCGCCTGCTCAGGTGCAGATTTAGAGCTGCTTGCTAGAAAACTATTCTGTATTATCAGCTCTATGGCCTTTCTAGACAGCTTCAGTTGTATCTGCTTGCTCATAACAAACTTAGCCTAAGTTAAATTTCATGGCAAGAGGAAGAGGAGGAGGAAAGATCGAATGAACAAAAGAAAGAAAAAGAGAGACAGGTCAAGGAGACACACACGTGGTTTGCTACCATACCCTGGGAAAAGGAATTAAGGGAAAGTGAATAAAGGGGGAAATAGGTACTACTCGAATGAAAAATGTGCGATTGCCTAGCACACTCCTTACAACAGTCGCTTTTAAAGACAGTTTCAATGCCCATGGTCCTTTGCTGGCCTGTGACACATAGGGCCATGGGTCAAGGATCTCTTGTTCAGCAAATGGTCCACCATCTAATTGGCTTAACAGAGCGTGAAGAACAGTGCCTTTGCCTTTAACGGGATCGAGGTATCAAAGTGGCTTGTGTGTTCTTCGTTTAACAATATTTGTTATTGCTCTAGGAGGCATGACACACGCTCGAAGGTTTATAAATCTCGGTAAACAATTTAATAACACAGTATATATGTGAACAATTTTTCGTTTTGGTTTCTGAGCACAGAGCTGGAAAGTGACATAACTTGTCTCAGGGACTTAGTCACGTGGGCCCACAATGCTGTGACACACACTGATCCATCATCTGCTCTTGCATGCTTGTGCTGTAGCTGCACAGGTTCCATAAATTTGCAGGAATAAACTCTGACACATAATAGTACACAGGCACAGACGTTGCACAAGCAACGTTCCGGATGCCTTCAGCACTCAAGAAAGCTCGCGCAGTGAATGTCACCTTCACAAATTTGCACAAAGACATGAAGCAGCATGAAAAATGCTGTAATGTTTGGCTAGTCCAGCAAACCACCGAGCACAAAGACATGAAGCAGCATGAAAAATGCCGTAATGTTTGGCTAGTCCAGCAAACCACCGATAAAAACAAGCGAGTGTAGGTTTGCAGACTGGTCGTTACTGATTTTTGTATCGCTGTATTGAGGTATGGCATAACTAAAGCTTTTGCTGTGCTTCCAACACAGTGATGTCAGTGTCAGGTGTGCTGGTGATAGGCCTCAATCATGAGAACGAACATTTAGGCACTCTTTGGAAATGAGCTAAAATATATTCTGAACAATTGCTGTGTCCAACATCTCATGTTGAATTTCCTGCACATAAAGGACGCCTCAGGCAGCCTTTTTATAATGTCAAAAATTTGCGGCTGTGCTCTAATATGGTAGGCTGTGCCTATCACTGTTCGTCTATGAAATGGGTGATAATGTACTGCAGCTACAATCTGGCATTTGTCTTTAGCAGTATTAAATAACAAAAGTTTGGTGAATTTAACAACTCTTGCAGCAGAGAGATGAGCTGACCTCTGGAATCTTGTACACGACGTCATCAGGCAAAATAAGAGAGGGCATCTTTGAGGCTGGGGCATCTGGGTCAGGGTATGGAACTCTATACAAGAAGCCTGTCTTGACAAGGTCCACAAACTTCTGCTTCACGTCCTCTGCAACGCCAGCTCCTACAGTAGAAAGGCAAAACTTTACAAATTGCAATGATGCTCAACAGAGCACATATCACAACCATAAATGTTAACAGAACATGCAAATGAACACACTGACCGGGTGCATAAAGCACTAAACTACACTTCAAGTAATACAGATTTCACATGGGGCACCTCTCAATGAGATCGAGCCTGATAGTGCTCGAATTTCTTGCTTGTAATTTGCTCCCTTCTGTGGCTTCAGTAAAGGAGCCAACCACTTTGCAAGAGGTTCAGTTGGTATCAGGCCCAATTGCAATAAAAGCAACTGTGCAACACTGGCGTGACTGACACATTTGTCGGAAATTGCTCTCAGTATGCAAACAGTACATGTTTAAAAGTGCATATTGCAGATGAGTGCGATCCTGTGAACAAGTTAAGTGAACACCAGCCACGAAGAAAGAACCGCTGTGGTGGCATAGTGGTTAGAGCAGTCTCGTCTGCCTCCATTACAGGAGGTACTAAGTTTGATCCCTACCGTTGCCATGTGCCTGCCGGTTCCTCTAACGAGGAAGGAGGTCCCCTTACCTGGCGCTCAGTGGTGTGGATAATCTCGTTTTAAGTAAGTGGCCTCTCCTTCCTGCTCTCTTACTTCCCTCCCCTTACCCTCCCCAATGACCCTCATTCATTCATTCATTCATTTATTTCATTTTTTGGACAATACAAGTGCATTGCCCGCGGTCAGGACAACAGGAGGTGGTTTGCCTCCTGATGTGGTCCTGCTCGCGCTGGGCGTAACAGCAGCAACCTCCAACCCCTTTGCTACGCTTTCCTCTACGAGTTTTTTGGTTGAGATGTCGAGAGGCAGTTACCATGCGCTCCAAACAGAATTTCCTTTCTCCTTTTCCGAGCATCTCTCTTCAAGGGATATCAGATACCAGACAACTTTTCAATTTTTTTGGAATAAGAAGTGTATGCAGATTATATGAGAACAAGTGGCAGGGAAGAACCCTTGCTCAATATGAGAATGTTACCAGGTCTTTCTAGTGGTTCATCATCGCTGACAGCCTATATTTATGTCCATTGCAGGATGAACAACTCTCCTACGGGGAAGAGGGCAAGAATGGTGCACTCTATACAATGACAAAGAATGAAGGCATGACAACACACACGCAGTGGCTAATTGAAGTTTTGTTGTTCCGACAAATTGTTGTGATTGTGCTTGCACTCTTGAGTTGCATAACACTTGCGTGCTGTGTAGATGCAGCGAGAAGACAACACATGAAATAACTGAAGCCGAAAAAATCACACACCTAAAAGCCAGCTGCGTCAGTGCTCCATCCATAGCTCTGGATAAAGAGTTGAGTTTTTTATCGGGGACTGAGTAATCTTGCCTAAAGTGCATTTCAGGCCTTGTTTCTTTGTTTATTTTTTTATACATGATGTATATTAAATTGTCAGAACAATAAACCTTCACCTGTTAGTCAGCGCGCGTGTGTCGTCCTGCCTTCTTTCTTTGTCATTGTGCAGAGTGTGCTGTTCTTGCCAGTGATGAACCAACTAGCTCGAGATGTGTTATTCAAGGCCTCTCCTATTTATCTCCGATTTACCCTGCCTTTCTAGTGATTGTGCACACAAGGTACACAGTGAAATGGGAATGCAAGGGTCGAGGCAGGAATGGTCTGGTGAGAAGAAACATGAATATGGGAACAAGTACTTATAAAGTGAAGGAAAGAGTATCAACAATTTCAGCTTTGTGAAACTAACCTTGTTGCCTTTCCAACACTTTCTGGAGGACACTTGACATGCACAATCTGCCGTTCAAAAGCACCTCCTCAATAATGAATTCCCCTGCCTCACCATATCTGCAAAGAAAGGAAGACGTAGGAGTGTTACAGCGTTGAGTCTAAAATAATGTATGGCTTCATAAGTTGATACAAAAATGAAGTCAAGGAATGGCACGTCCAGAACTTACAGCATTTTCGTGCAATATATGTAGCGTGAATATCGGATCAAACATAAAATGCGGTCGGCATTTATGGAGTACTTGACAGTTCCCTTAGGATGAGCTTCGAAGTTCACAAGATTCTGGTGAATCAGGACCATCAAGGACTTCTTGATCTACATTCAAAGAAAAGCGTGATGAGCGTCACAGCACGTAAGTGTGGCATGAGTGGTTCCGTTCTTATACCTTGGAAAGTGGCAGTTTGGTCGCCCTCGCAATTTCCCCCAAACTTCTCCATGACACTCTCAGAAGAGCTTCGCCGACAGACTGCACGACAACACCAAAGTGGTCTTTCAGTATTAGGGAGCAAGCTCTGATCTTTACGTGGGACATTGCTTCAAACTTTCATTTGCAGCCGCCGATGTTCACGCGCGACGCCGCGACGCTACCATCCACATTTGCAGCCCCCGTCAGAATACGCCGCGGTCAACTCCGCGTTATATCGACGGGGGTCGACATCTCAAATTTATCGCTCCTTTTAGTAACACTACTATAAGCGCAAAACTGCATGTAAAAAGCACGACCGAGGAGGTCTTGATAAAAAGACACTTTTTATCCTTCATTTTCTTTTTCAAGAAAATTTCAAGTTGTTCGTAGAGTCAGGGTCCCTCAATACTTGTAGAGTCTACTTGGCGCTCTCCTCTGTTGCAGGCATAGTTGTAGGTGCTGTGGGAGTTCTGTGCTGAGGTGGTCGGTGGTGGTTCCTAGCGTCTAGCGTGTGAACTAAACAGTACTGTGTTTGTGCACGGCCGCTCGATTAGCAATGTTAGCAACGCACCACGTGCGTTTTTATCGAGCGGCCGTGGTCTGTTCCACGGCCTCCTCTATAAAAATTTTTTATAGATGAAGTTGTGGTCTGTGCATTGATGTGCGCTGCAACGCTGTTAGAATGTGTGCCGTGTGTGCCAACGCTTTGTGTGTGTGCCTGACCTGAATAAATTTCCACTGTACGCGCGTTCAGCAGCCCAACGAGGGGTCAGAGGAGTTGCATTTCATGGTGCGATGCACATTCGTGTTCCCAAGTGGCAACTTCTGACCTGTCCTTTTGAACTTTGCATCGCGGCTCACACGATTTTCACGCGCGCATGATCGGGAGAGTCCCGCTCTGGTGCATTGTTGTGTACCGTTTTGCAAATTGGAGTCTGGTAAAACTTCGGGCATATCGTACCACCAGTTTCCGAGCCACCAAGAGTTATGTGACAAGTGGAGGAAGAACATTAAACGAGAAAAATCTTATAAACGACAGGTCAGCGTCTACATCTGCAGCAAGCATTTCGTAGAGAGCGACTACGCTCACAAAATAAAATTCAAGAGGTTGCTTCATGGCGCAGTGCCGACCGTATTTGAAGTTCACCCAGACACACCCACGAAGAAGGACCGTGCTTCTCGGAATGCTCTACCGCGACCCGAAGCAGGCGAAACAGAAGGCGGGGCTATTCTCGCCTGCAGATTGCAATCCATCTGACGGTCTTATCAAGCAGCAGTGGCGTCTCCACGCAAACGAGCAACGCTCAGGAAGCAAACCTGTGCCCTTCTGTGGTTACAAGATTACGGTCGGAAGCTGCGCACCTCCGCTCGAGACGTCGAAGGCTGGTTCAGCAGCTCGCTAGGGGGCAACAAAAGTCTTCTGATTTCTGTCGGACGAAGAAACACCAGGTTTCATTGACGAGGATAGTGGCTGATGTGCAGCGTGGAGACAAAAAGGCGGTGTTCCTGCTCCACCAGATAGAAAGGTATGAAAGAAAAACATCCGACCTAACATGAAAAGTGCGCCATTCTGGAGTGCGTCACATAGAACTCGGTTTCAACAAATGGTCATTATCGTGTTCGAACACCACAGCTTATTCTAAACTCGCTCGCAAACTACTTGCGCCTTGCTGAGATATGACTTAGGCCCAGTACCGTACAGCCATACCTGGGACGAGATCTTCAATGATTGCATGCGCAACAGCAAGCATCGTATGGCCTCCTTAGAGACTCGTGAACGGGGATAGCATTAAAACAAAGTGCGTCCGCGCCTTTAAAGCACATGGGCTGTTTGCGCTGAAGCAATGGCTGAAGGATTGATCCTTCAGCCATTGCTTCAGCCATTGCTAATTATGACTAAAGAACTGAACCTATCGTTCAAGCCAATTTTTTAAAATCATAGCTGCTCTACGCTTCGGCCGCAGGAACACCGAGTGGTCTTCGGTGCAGCTGTGTCACGATCACGAAGAAAGTAGGTTGTCACAACCGTCGCAGTAGATAGGGAGGCGTGGCGGTTTGTTGCTGTCACCGCAGTGGTTCTGCGCTTCGGACTAGAGCCGAATAATTTGCGTCTAGCTACCTTCAGTGCAAAGTGTTTCGAACTCCCTGAGCGGGCCTGGCCGTGAGACTGACGTAACGCCGCTATGTACGAGGATTGTGTTCCACCTCCGCACCTGGTGCTATAGGCCATTGTCCCTGCGACATGTCAAGATTCGCATAAAAGTGCGGCACTCCTGCAACGAGCCAGTCGTGTCGACTGATGGCAACGAATTCGTGCTAGTGCCTGCGTTTTCCACTGTTCCAGACCATGGTGAGGAGGTGCTAACGGTTACTGAAGTGCATTTAAGGCCATGATAGCAAACTGTCTTCGGTGCAAATAGTGCCTTCCCTCGGCATCCTCCGTTTTGTTCTCCGTCGACCAGCGTGGGAGAAAGCCTTAACAATTCGTCGGCCTACTCGGAAGCTCTCGCTCACATGATTGTGTATTTTGTTTTGTTTCGAATGAGCACGGACTGGCAGTTGCAGGCTATCGTGCTGCTATTTTACAAGATAAGCGAAATGCACTTCCTTGAATGGACAAAGAATGCGCTGAATCATGCCGGTCTGTCGTCCGCCATGTCCCAGGCGAATACTGATACATGTAGCCCACATGCACGACCCCGAACGAATTCCTAATCTTCGAATTACGAACATGTGAAGCCAATAAAACATCAGCTCAGGGATAGTCGATTTCTGGGGTTTTATGTACCAAAACCAGCTATGATTATGAGAGGCGCTGTATAGGAGGGTTCTGGAAATTTTGATCACCTGGGGACCAACATCGCACACACGGGCCTCAACATTTCGCCTCCATCGAAATGCAGCCGCCGCGGCTGGGATTCGATTTCGCGACCTTCGCATCACCAGCCGAGTGCCATAACCACTAGGCCACCGTAGCGGGGCAACTGACCGGATAGTTCGCGTATGAGTTCTTTTCGCCGAAGTTTCAATTTTCCCCGAGATTGTCGGAAAAAAATTTATCGCAGCTTGCACTAGTGGCGCAAGGCTAGCGCAGCTGCGAAGCCGATGGGCACTTGGCTGGTCCGGGTTTTCGTCATCAGCATCTTCCGGTCACGTGTCGTGACGCCATATTACGTGATAAGCATGATGTCGAGGGCATAAGAGGTTATATGCTGGAAGATCTCTAGCGTCGCTTGGTTGCTAGGTAAGGCCATTTCAAGGTCATGTTCCGTGACGACAACTCACGAAAAGTTTGCTGTGAAAAGAAAAAAAAAAAGTTTTTCTTCTGTTCAAAATTAGCCCAATTTCACAGACTTGGCGTCGTGATCGCTCATGAAACAGCGTAGCTGCTAGGGGTCCTGTCGCCAACGCTATGCTTCACAGAACTCAAGCCTTCAAAACCAGTAGACGGATTTGCCCAGGCAAAACTGGCTGAGCGGCTTTCTATATATCCATTGGTTCGGCGCGGCGCCGAATCCATGGAAAGAGCGCGCGTCGGGTGCGCTCTTTCTGAACCCCCTGCGAAGTACTGCAGTAAGCAGGTGACATAACGACGATGGGGACATGTACTTTTACGTTGCTAAACGCAAAAATCTGAAAAGTGACTTAAGGATTTTTTTATTATTATTTAGTGAGACATTGCTTCAAGTTTGGTCTGAAATACATTTGCGCACGGGACCTCGCTGCTCCACAGGCAACACGAAGTGGTCAACCCGCAAGTGAAACCGAGATCGAAAAGAAACCAGTGAGCATGCATGAGGGCTGCCTAAAAATGTTTCCAAAAATTCGCCGTTGCAGTTTGCATTTCCACCCGCGATTTATTATGGCCGCACAAGCATGGTCCGAAGGACGTGCGGTGCCTTCTCACGGACTGCGTTATCTCGGGTACAGCTGGATCTACATTCTTTTTATCGTGCCCATGTGCAAAAAATAAGCAAACACGATGCCACTAAGCGCACTAAACAGGATCACGTTGATGGCAACGCAAAGGTGCATTAACATCGAGCCATCCGTTTAGCTCTGTCCTTCGACGGCTGTATGCGGGGTCGGCCGGTAGACCTGTCGCTTGACTGGAAGTTTGAGGAATCAAGCTCTCCTTCTGGAAAAGGCAACTTGATGCCTCCTGCTTGGTCAGGGTACTGAATGGCTTTGGATGAACGCGACTTTTTCCTGGGCGACGTCTGAGCAGAACTCGCCTTCTGCAAATGCCTCCTGCTTTCTCTTATTGGCTGGGAGAACGTTTCCATGGAGTACACAAGGCTCTCTCGCACCGGTGAGCCCGAGATTTGTCGCGTCAGTCGGGAAACGGACGAAATGTCCATGGAATGCTCTTTGGCGGCGCGAGCTCCCTTTGCGATAGGCACGGACACTGACATGACCGGGACTCTAACCTGCTGACGTCACTTCGGGATGGATAAGCGCAGCGCTGTGTAGGGTCAGCTTGGGCACGACGGCTTCTTCTTGGCTCAGCGAATGGCGCGAAGGCAAGTGCGAAGTTTGCTCGATGCCCCTGCTGAAAATGACTCGCGCTCACGCGCTTATTATTCTCGATATTCTGGCTGAGGACGCTGGATAACAGAAGGCTGTCTCGATTCCTGACTGTTGAACATTTCGCCGTTCGCGGCAGGATTTCTTGCGTCTTCGCTAGCTTGCTGCCAAGTGTGCGTTGGCAAGGCGTAATCAGCTTCCTGTGCTTCGATAACCGGCTCCCGTGTCATAGAGTCCAGCATCCGTTCCTGGTATTCAGCTGCGAGAGCCCGCAGCTGTGAAGCAATTGTCTTAGCCGAAGATCGCTGAGGCGTCCTTAATATGGAAGGCAGTGTTTTTAGCGACCGCGGAGGAGTACGGTCTGCTGGCGTTGGCGATCTCGTAGATGCCGGCGTTGTCTTGGCTATGGATGTCGGTGTCTTCGACAGCGATCTCGGCGTAGAGTGTGTCTTCGGGCTCGACGCGGGTGATCTTGATCGCGAGCGAAAGCTGCCGCGTATCATAGTGGCTGCGATGGATGGAGGAGTTTTGGACTTCGAACGGAGTGTAGGAGGTGTCCTCGCATTGGATGGAGTCCTTGGCGAAGAGTGATGCTCCCTTGACTTCTTTGATGCTTCTGGAGAATGCTTCAATGCGTAAGACGCTGTCGCGTTTGGAGATTTCGCCGCGGTGTAAGTCATGCTGGTCGACGAAACCGTCCTGGGCACCGACGAGGGCGTTCCCGCAAGAGAAGCGGGTGGCTTCTCGTTATTTGAAAAGCGAGTGGATTTAGACACGGTGCCCCCGCAAGCGGAGATGGATTGCGAAGTGTCGCTCTCGTCACCCGAAGAGTCGGTCGTCGTGCCAGATGTGTCCGACGTTGATGACGTTGCTGACGATGATCCAGAATGCTGAGAGCTTTCGGATGGACTCACAATAGGTGGCGGTGGCTGTGGCAGAGATTCTTGTTGGGCAATTTTGGCTGGACAGGACAGTTCGGCTGGCTTAGCCTTCTGCAGCGGGACGGGGTCCAACTCTTCGACGCTGGTGGCGGGAAGGGAAGTGAACAGTCGCGTCCTGCCTCAGTACTGTCCAGTTACGGTCGCCGCACTCGTCAGAGCGGAACATTTTTTTCTTGAACGCGTTGGAGGCGGCCGGTTTGTTGATTTCTTTCGGATCCGACCTCACCAACGCCGCCGTGTGGGATAATACGTTCGGCTGCGTCCATCTCCTCGAATTTGCGGATTTCTCCTCGAGCGCCGCTGCCACAACGACGGGTGATTCTGCGTGTGGCACTGAGGTCTTCGGCGCTCGAACTGTCGCCGGCGTTGGCGGTGGGGCCGCAGTCTCGGCGAACACGGCCGTCGCGTCTTTGCTCAGAGCCAGCTCCACGCTCAGCGGCGTCATCTCCGGTATCTGGGCCAGGTGCGGTACGTAGCGCGGAAGTTGCATCTGGGAGAGCTGGAGTAGTTGTTCGGACACCGCAGATAAGTCGGTGACCGTGTTGACGCTTTCGCTCAAGTTCACGTACCTGTCTAGGTTTGTGGACTTGCGCCGCAGTCCGCCGTAGCTGGGCCTTTGCGGTACTCCAGGACGCGCCTGTGGAGGGCCTTATGGTGGCATAGCGGTCCAGTTCGTCTTCCGAGAGGAGCGACACTTGTGTCTGACCGCTCGAGCGGCGTCTCTGGCTGGCGGGAGGGCTGGCCACGTACCAGCGAGGTTCGGACGGTCCGCCGGCTCGCGGCTGGTCTGCTTCTGGGTCCAGGCCATAGTACAGCGCGTCGTAGTAAGTCGGTACGTCTTGAGGACAGCCGTAGTCCATGGCTAGCCGGGGAACGCCGTCGGCATGATCTTCTCACGGCCGCCGGCCGGCGCGCGACGGGCGTTGTGGGTCCTTACTTTCTTTTTCCTCGTTCAGCCCCTCTGACTTAAAAATGCCGGTGACGATGGCTCTTCACGGCGGGCAAACGCAACTATGCACTGTGATGTACACGAGGGCATGCCAGTACGAATTAAAGACGTGAACCTTTTCTCGGATCACACGTCTCCCTTTGATCGTGTTGTCGACCGCCCGACTATGTACAAATAAATAAATAAATAAATAAATAAATAAATAAATAAATAAATAAATAAATAAATAAATAAATAAATTTTCTGCAGCTTTCCCGACAAATTATGTCCTTCGCCTCCGTTCGCACATATATTTGAGGGAAGGCCTGCACCAAAGAGGCTAAAAAAATGTTCTGGAGTGAAAATTAAGGCCCAAAAGTGAAGCCAGACCTCCGCCATCTTAGGAGGGGCACGAAAAGACTATAGCACAGCAAAAAAGAATGGAACGTTTTCCTCCAAAGCCTTACTAGTTTTACGGCGAACGTTTCTGCTGCCAGATACTGCTTCACATGCGTCGTTGTGCAGCAGCTAGTCCTTGCAAGCCTGGAAGTCTTGGCACGTGTTATTGGAGATAGCATTATCGTTACTTTTCTGGATGCAGTAATTTCATCGGCAACAACGATGTTATTCTACTATCAACCTAGCGCTTACATTGAGTTAGCAAAAACACTTGACATCTATATAGCCGAGTACCACCTGCCAAGACTATGTTTTTGAGATAAAATAGGAGCAAGTGTTGGCTTCACCTTTGCTGGTCAGACATTGCGAGAGCTTCCACTCCAGAAGTTTTCTTTTTTTTTTTTTACCTAGCCTGCACCAAAAAGGTTTAACAAATTACCTCCTTGGACTACACTCCGTCGACATTGACTGAGTTCGTTGTTGCTATTGCCCAAGAAGAAGAAAAAGAAGTGACCTGGAAAGGGTTATGCCTGGGAAAGAAAAGAAAGCTTTACCCCTTTTGATACTAGGAGCGCACAGTCTGTTTTTTTCCTCCCGTTTCTATAATTATGTCTTTTTTATTCATTGTGTTGCGGTATCCGCAAAATACCGACTAAACGTTAGGCTTGTCAGGTCTTGGCTGACCCCTGATGTGGATATAAGCCATATATGAAGGATCATCATCATCATCATCATCATCATCATCGTGGTCATGTGGGGGAAATTCAAGGAGGTTTAAAAAAAAACGGGGAAAGGTCGACTCTTGGTCGCTGTTAGGGACGGGATGCCTAGCATTCGCTCATCCCGGCCACGGCGGTCGCATTTTCGATGGAGGCGAAAATGCCGGAGGCCCGTGTACTGTGCGTTGTCAGTGCACGTTAAAGAACCCCAGGCGGTCTAAATTTCCGGAGCCCTCCACTACGGCCGTTCTCTCCTCTCTATCTCTTTCACTCCCTTTCCCCCCACCGCCACGGACGCTTAGCCGTGCTCCCTACATGGGCTGCAGAAATTAGCGTCCTTTCCTAACCGAACCACAATCATCATCATCACCACCACCATCATCATCATCATCATCATTCGCTCATTTGGGCTCATACTTCATGAGTGACGGACAGGGGCCAGGAGTTGCTGGGAGCAAATGGGTCCCGTAACTATATAGGAAACACCCCGTCTGATGCCTGCGTGCACCACCGATTTATTTTGGGCTCCAAAAAGCACTCCGAAAAATTTTACTGAGCGCTGCGTAACCGCCCTCTCCCTCTGTTTTCGGTCTTTCTTCCGCCCACAATGTATTTACACGCCGTATCATATAACACGCCCCGCAACACACCGCTCAAGCGCCCCCCCTCCCCTCGCCGAAAAATATTTCTTGTAGTAGACATGATGATGCCTAAAAGGACAGAAAGCTGAGCGAGTTGGTAAGGATTCATTACGTGAAGATTCGCGTTCGTGTTGTCCACTCTTCTTCCCTTGTGTCCGTGTCTTACACTCCTCTTCTTTACATAATGATAATGCAATTTCCCTGCTCATACAACCCTTGCCTAGTGTAAATGAAGATGACAAATCAATCTTAACAACTCAGAGCTCAGATCTCTCTTGAAGAAATTTTTATGGCAGCGAATAATTTACAAGGAGAACAAAGCACTTGGCAGGACGGTATCATAGCTGAGTTTTATAAGCAGTTCCAAAGAAAAGATATGCCCAATCCTCTTGGTAGTTCTCAACTACGTTTTCGAACTAACATGCTAGCCCCGGCTTTTTATCATGGTCCTTCTCTCCTCATTTCGAGAGGTGAATCGGAGAACGTCAGAGCGACAGAAACGCGTCTGCTCCCCATATAATCGCGTAATATTAATTATAAGATTATTGAGCGACTCCTAGACCGCAAACCTTCATTTGTAGTCGGAGAACACACGACCTGCGGAATATGAGGTCGCAGCATACAGGTAAATATACGCATAGCCCGTTCATTCTTCAGTACGTCGGTCAGGTAGCTGTGAATAAATTGCTCTGGTACGGCTACATTTGGCTACAACATTTGATAACGTGAGCCACACTTTTCTTTTTTGAACTTTTCAGTCATATAAATATCGGGAACATTCTGTTCAACTGACCATGCGTTGGAACAGCCTAATTAACCATAAAAAATGGTTCTTTTTCCGCTCCTATCGACATTCGCTCGTCAGTGAGACAAGGTCGACCTCTTTCGTCTCTAATACTTGCTCTCCATTTAAGACCTTTGTGTTTCCGCCCAGGATACGGTCATATGTTTCAATTATGGTATACACTATAGGTGTCCAAAAAGTGCTGCGTCTAACACAATCGTTTTGTTCACTCACTGGTGCGGCCGTAAATTTCGGTAAGCCCGGAGGGATTCTGGTTTGGTTAGCGGGCAGTCACGCCATCGCAGTGTGCTGGTAACCGTTGGCATACTGGTACCGTACGTACCTTGACGTTCACCTTGATCAGTGTCGCAGCACTAACTCGCATTGGCATAACATGCGGTGTAAAACTTCGCCATGTATCTGAGGCTTGGGGAGAAAGAAGGCTTCCCATCTTTGCAAGGGCAACAGTCTGCGATAACCTTCAAGCGTCCTTGTTTCGAGTACCTCATTTTGCGAGAGAGCGAAAGAGAGAGAAAGGACAGGTATTCAGTATTTTGTAGGATATTTGTCCGCTTCGTGTGACGCCCATGGTTGAGAGCCAATGAGGCGAGACGAACTTGTTTTTTCGACTTGAAAAGAAGGGGTGGGGTGTTGGACCAGTATATTTGTTTATACAGTGGTTGGACAAATGCTTTCTATAGTTTCGTGATGCCGTACACCTCTGTCTATACGAAAGGTGCCGCAACGCCATCTATCGTCGTAGTGGCAGCGACACGAAGGAGTGGAGTCAAGCGGATGCGCGTTTTCCGTCCCCACGCTTCACTCAGTCAGTTCTCAGCGGAGCTATATATAGGGTAGTGTTATGCCTCTTACTGTTGGTACTCGCATTGTGCTCACAGACATTAGCGTTCCTGGCTAAGCCACCGTGTGACTACCACTATCGTAAGGTGTGCGAATTGATTTATTTGAGCAAAACGCACAGTAAACGTTAGGCTACGAACCATGCCAGTTTTGTTTGTCTCGTTTCTTGCGCTTTTGATAAGCGAATACCGTCACGCCACTGTGGCGTTACAGCATGCTTTTCCCGCAAGGGGATCGTGTACAAAAGCTCTACGCCACAAACGGAAGGGGTGGTGGTGGGGGGTATTCAACAAGTTTTTTTTTTTTTTTTTTTTTTTTTTTTCTTGGGGTCGGGCTGGAGAGGAGACTTGGAGGAATCTTGGGTCGTGTAAGTTGTTGTAGTTGCCTCTAGAGTGGGCACATTATCCACGACGGGGACTGGCCACACTATAGTGAATAATTCACGTGCATGAAAAATTGAAACCAGAGGGCGAGAGAGAGAGAGAGAGAAATAAGGAAGGGAAGGCAGGAATGTTAACCAGTCAGGAGTCCGGTTGGATACCCTACACTGGGGGACGGGAAAAGGGGAAGAAAAGTAAAGAGAAGGAGAGAGGGGGAATGCCTGCAGGGCAGTCCAACTATAACAGAAAATACATAAGGATAGAATTGCAGATGATACCAATGCTTTCGTTCAGAATTTCCTTAGAAAGAAGAATTGTCTTTGATTTACAACAAAAATATCAAAAATAGATCCTGTGGTAGATAGCAGCAGCGTAATCTTTCGGATTCTTCGATAAATTTATGTGAGGCTACCAAACAGCATCAGCACCAAAAGATAAAAGATTTGGTGCTGTTAACGGTGAGCGCACTTTACCAAATAGTGACGCGAAAAGCAGTCGGAGGAGCGATGAAAACCGGTGGCGTGAGAGAAGAAAACGATCTATCGTTTCTGGCTCATTGCATACAAACCAGAGGTTAGTTAGTGAGAAACCGGGTTTTTCCACCACTATTTTCATCCCCATTATCAACGTCTTCGTTCCCTTTTCCTGCGCCAGTTCCCCTTCCCCCAATGCTGAGTATGCAGCAGATTAGAACATTAATTAAGACCCACGTCTCAGCGTTTCTAGCAAAATAAATAAATAAATAATAAATAAATAAATAAATAAATAAATAAATAAATAAATCCAGCGTTTCATGCTTCGCCCTTCTCACTTAACTCCCAAATCTTGTTTACGCTGACACCCTTCAAGGCCTGTTACACGTACGTTACTGCTGCATTCGAGTGCGGCAGTATTCTGCGCGTGTATATGACTGTGTGCCATTGTTTCGAGCAACCACCATCATCGCTTCTATCATCATCGGCAGACGCGTTATGAGCGTGCTTCGCTCGTGCTGCTCGCCGGAATTAGAAGAAGCAGCTGCCCAGGGAAGAAATGGAGTCACCGAGCAAGTCCGAGGCGAACACTGTACAACCCCTGCTCCCAGGAAAACTTCAAGTCGATGAGGCAACGACGACGACGACGGGTCGTGATGGACGCAGGTCTCACAAAAAGGGTTCCAGAAAAAGAAGATCCTCGGCCTCGCTGACGTCATATTTCGAAGCCGAATCAGACGCGGGGTCACCGGGGTCAGCTCCCGTGGTCCCTCCACAGGAGCACTACCGCAGTGGCGCTTCGCTACCTGCCATCTCGTCGATTTCGCACCCGAGCACCTCGCGCGACCACAGCCAGTTCATGTCCCATGGCTCTACGAACGACGACCTGGGCTACCACTGGACCTCGCGGCTCCAGGAGGTCCTGCGGCTACCCCTCAAAGTACGCCTCGAGTCCGTGTCACCCATCATCGCGTCTGACTCTGAAAAGGACGACGGTGATGTCCAACCGGGCGCCAAGGAAGGTCGCTCCTCGGCCCAGATCGTCTCGGCCCAGATCAACTCGGCCCCCATTGTCTCGGCCCAGATGAACAGCTTCTGGAGCATGTGGGCGACACAGTCGCGTCAACTGATGCCTAAGGGGTGAGCAGCGCGAGCAATATGAGTTTCGAGGCACCCACGCACGCGAATAACTGTCCACGTGACCCATCACGTAAGAAAGGTCGGCGTCGTCATTTGTAGCAGGCCGTTGTGTAGTGACTGTCGTCAAATCCTCGTCGGCGGCTGCGGGAAGTCTCGCTAGTCGTTATAGGCTTTTTGTCGCATCTGAAACTTGTTGCGTTTCGTTACAAATGTTTATGGTCGCATTTCGTCGTATGGTGTGTACACTTCGGGTTTGAGTCGGGCTTTGCACGTGATCCTATCCACCGGAGTTAAGACGGCGTCACATTGCCCGTGCCCTGTCCAGGGGTCGGGCGGAGTGCACGCTTTCGGACTACGCGAAGCGCGCACAGGTGTCTGTCCTGTGTCAACGTTATATGTGCAATATTAAGCGTGGACCATTCCACCGTTGTCATAAATTATCCGCTCCACTGACAACCCAGGTGGCATCAGCTGACCGCGTCCGACCTGGCTTGCGCCGTGGCCACCATCCTGTCGGCGGCCATCGTGATCCTGACTTCGCTTGTACTCCTGTCGCCCGCCGTGCCACCGATGCGCGCCGAGGTGACCGTGGCAGGCGCCTTCGGTTCGGTCACGGGATTCGGATTGCTGGCTGCCGGAAGACATGTGTACGCCTTCCTGGGCGTGCCCTTCGCTGAGCCACTGCTGGACAAGGCCCGCTTTCAGAAAGCCATGCCACGGCAGCCTACCTCGGTAAGGGACTGGCACGTCTGTTTAAATTCTCGCTCGTGTCAATCAATCAATCAACTAAACAATCAATCAATCAATCTTTTTAATTTCGTATTACAAGGCAACCACGTACTTTCAGCAGCTGTACATTCACGAGTTGTGCATTTCACCAGTACCTTTTACAGATATTTAACGTATTCCGCAAACATACCAAATAGCTCGTATAACTTACGCCTGGTCTTCTGGGATGTCCCTAGAAATGATGTTCTGTAATGTTGATTGCCTCAGAAATCTCAGACGACGATATTTTCTCCTCAGCGGTTACCTCTAAAGTCCATACTTCCCCCTGTACTTAGCTCGTGTAAGTGCCGTCCAGTTGACAGAGGAGGAAAAAGATAACTCAGTAAAGCCGCATTTATCCTTGCCTGCATAACTTTTATTGGTAGCTTGTAGGAAAGTAAGGGATCAGAAAACATCGGTAATTCGAAAGGAGAGGGCCATTCGCCTTATCTTCTATTGTGAGGTGCAGTTTGCGAAGCATGTGCGCAGAACTGAGAGGAAGTGCAGTCGGCAGCGGTACGTAGAGGAAGGAGGAGATTAGCAAACATATGGGCTGACTCTGCTGACGCAAGTCAGAAACGAAAATTTTGGAAGATAGCTTCGGAAAGCGCTCTCTTTCCGGCATATTAATGCAATGAATATTATATTCCGGCATATTAATGTGAACAAAATAGAGGATAAAATAAGCAGAAGGGTGAGAAGAAAATGATAATGATGACGTTGACGACTTTAACCTTTGAAGTGTCATGCTCTTGAATCATGGAATGAGTCACATTGCTGCTTCCCCCAGCCGTCGCGGGAATTGTGCTCATTTCTGGTGCGTCCGGACTTCGCAAACGTTGAGGAGTATATGTTAGTATCGCGTGGCAAGCACTTACAGATTTGTGGAGCCAAGTTTTGCACGGGGCACTCCAGTGATGTTAAAATTAACATGTGAGACTGCGCACCACTCTGTCAATACCTTTATACTGCACGACCTCGATGGACCCCTCTGAACACACTGCGACTACGACTGCGCTTGCACTGTTTTTGTGTGCATAAGAAGAGTTCAAGTGGAATACACGCCACAATAATGCTGTGCGAGTTCTCTCGCATTGAAGCGGGTTAATCTATCTACCCACTCCCACACGTCGAGACACTCTGACGAGGGACCAACATCTGTCGTTTTAGCCTCGAGTTTCCCGTCAACTCATTTGCTGTCCCTTGCATTTGTACCCTGTCACTTTGTATCTTTCTCGTGATGTTGTTTTGCTTCATAAAACAACAACAACAACAACAACAACAACAACAACAACAACAACAACAACAACAACAACAACAACAACAACAACAACAACAACAACAACAGAGTGGTAGTATAGTAGTAGTGTAGTGGTGGTAGCAATAATAATAATAATAATAATAATAATAATAATAATAATAATAATAATAATAATAATAATAATAATAATAATAATAATTCTGTTAAAGAAATGACGCTATTCTCTGCAGCCTTTGTTGAGTAGCGTCCGGAGGGAGGGGTAGTGAAAAGGGAATGAGGGAGTGGAAAGGAGGCGAGGGCGGTAGTGGAGGGATCGAGAAATTTTAACCACAATAGACTGTTCACGGCGCCCTGAAAAAGCACAGCGCAAGGACCATGCAGCACTTTCGCCTTCATCGAAAATGCGACCGCCGCGGGGCCGATGTTGAACACGCATCGCTTGGGTCCACCGTGCAAGCACCGTAACCACTAGACAACCTACCTGCCCCTTACAATTCGCTGGCATTGCACGGCACAACTATCCGAGCAGTGACGTTAAGGCCGTACCCGATTTGCGCGTTGCAGGTGGACGGCCAGCGCCCGGGTCCCACGTGCTACCAGGAAGGCGCCGCCGCTACCGACGTGTCGGAGAACTGCCTGCACCTGAACATCTGGACTCCCGAGGCGACGTGCGACACGACGCGGCAGCCCTCGTGCGCGAATCGAACGGTGCTGTTTTTCCTGCACGGAGGTTACTTCCAGGCCGGAAGCAACCGAGACTACCCGCTAGACGGAAGGTACGCGTCCTTCGCTCTAACACCTTCGTAATGTCAATAGAAATGGAAACGCTTGGGTCATTTAAGATTTTGAATCGTGATGCGGAACATGGCTGGCTCTATATAGGTCGTGCGTCTGTACCACAGCCGCTGTTTGGTCTCGTTAAGACATTCTTTTCATGTTTTCGTTCATTCTAGGTCTAGTTGCACCATGGCTTTAGCATCGTGCCTTGGGATTAGAATTGAACAAAGAATGACTTGAAAGAGCTCTTCTCTGCGGTGTTTTCGTTTATATGGCCATACTGTTGTCATTAGCAAACGATATCTTACACAGTCATGTACGCTAAAGACACACATTAACGAAGACTACAGCAAGAACAACGACAAGGATGACAGCGGCCGTGTCAACAAGTACATCAACGACTACCACAGAAGCAACAAAAACGATATCAAAGGCAGCAAGAACAGTGACGACAGCAACAGCGTCCACAAGTGCGACGCCCAACTTCATCACTAACGGCAGCAGCAATTAAAGCAACGGCAACAAGGTCGATGGCAGCGACAACGCTATAACTACAATAAAAACGACGAGGACTATACAACGATAGCCTCACTGTTCACATTCTGAGCGGCGCGTCCTCATCACAGGAGAAACGCAAATGCTCACTGCGAAAGAGTGATTGCCTCCTGCCAGGCTCAGCTCTTCGCAGGGTCGCTTTCAATGGACACAGGCTCAGGACCCTGCCACCGTGTTTTTCGTGCGGGTCATTTGAAGCCGCCTGCGAATTAGAGGAAGTCGGCATTAATGGGTCTTGCCGGACGTTCGAGGATTGTCGCAGCATTGGACAACCCTAACCGCCAGGCCCCTCTGTTCAGTGCGCGAAAGAAAGACTGCGACGCAAAAAGGACCAGTTTCCCATCAACCCTGTGGGTGCAAATCGCCGTCTCCCTTGACGCTTCATTTAAGTGTCTGGTCACACGCTGCATCTGCGGTGGTCCTGTGTGGAATGACCGTGCAGGATTCTGTAAAGGCCACTGCGTTCAGTCTTTACAAGACCAGGCAGCCGAATTGGTCGGAAGGAGGCGGAGGAGCAACAGAGAGTATGGCCATCGTTAGGACGGTCTTACGAATGATGCTTCATGGAAACAGTGGGATCAAAATAATTCGCCTCGCATGCGATGCGGCGTCGTACCGATTGTTGCGTATCGTGAATAACTGAAGTAGAAACAGCACTGATCAGAGGAAGACATATGCTGGAAGTGATGAGAAGCCGTCGAACATGGAATGTCACTGAAGCTAATGCTTCGACAAGGGGACGTGTTTTGCGGGCGGGACAAGTATTGAGTCTAAACGCTATTTCTAATAGCGTTTTTCTAGTCATTCTACAAGAACTATCGCTTAACTCGTTTAGAGTCCAGCGACATTTCTTGCAGAATGACTTAGGTGGCTAAATATTTGTTACTCTCAGTTCCAGCTGTATTTTAGTCATCACGATCGTGGTCACCAACTTATGAACACCACAAGCTCACACCGTTGGTCTTGCTCATTTGTCAGATGTGCAAATAAATAAATAAATAAATAAATAAATAAATAAATAAATAAATAAATAAATAAATAGTATTTGGTCTTCTACATATTTGGCCTTCTAATGCGCATAAAGTTGCAGCTAACCCTCTTTTAATATGATCCGTTCATGCGGTTTCGGATGGCAAAACTTTGTTTTGACCTTTGAAATCGTTTTACTAAACGAAGGCAAAAGAAGGCCCACCAGGTAAAGATGGACCAAACTGGCTGTTTAGGAACTCTCTTAACTACTCTTCGTGAGACGTCAACCAGTTCCTGTCACAGCGCAATACACACGTTTACTTATCGGCATCAATGCGTTCTTTTTCATCGCCTCGAATTCTAACACGTTTAATAAAATGACGCCGCTATCATGTGTGCGCGTATAGTAGCCATGTCAACAGTCCCCTCTCTGTCAGGTACCGTAAAGACACGGTGTACTGGCGTTGTATTCGGGATTTAAACTGGACTACGACATTCTTCCGTTTGAGAAAGCCTTTTCACATTCACAGTGGTTGCTTGAGAGGACTCTCCTGAGCACTCCAGGATTTCCCCTATTTCAAATTCCCGTTAGCTTGTGCCCATGAGCTGCAAACAAAATGGAAAGTGCAGACGGATACATCATTTGCCTCTCACCGCTGAGTTTTTTTTAAGCCGTGGAAGATAAATGCAAGCTTAGAAACATATGAAACAGGCCCAAACTTCAATATATTGCATGCAAACGAGCACCCCATTCGTCTTAACCTGCTTTTGTTAATGGTCATCTGAAGTACTCAAGAGACTTTAACGTGATTCTGGTTTACTAAGACTTGTCACATCTCTTCGTGCTTGAAAACGGCAGCTACCTGTCCGCCCTGGGAGACGTGGTGGTGGTTGTGCCCAACTACAGGCTGGGCGCGCTGGGCTTTCTGTATAACGGCGGACCCGAAGCGCCCGGCAATGCGGGCCTGCAGGACCAACTGCTGGCGCTGGAGTGGACGCGCGCGCACATCGGTAGCTTCGCCGGAAATGGTTCCGACGTCGTCGCCATGGGCCACGGTGCCGGCGCCGGGTCCATCGGCCTGCACATGTTCAGCAGCGCAGCGGAAGACAAAGGGGGGAGGCACGGCAACAACGCCGGCGTCATCTCGTGGCCACCCGCGCCTCACCAGAGCCATCCTGATGAGCGGCAGCCCGTTCATCCGGTGAGGAAGGCGATTTCTTTCTTTCTATTGCAAACGTCGTTACACAAAGACACAGTGGATTTGATCGAAGAGACCCATCTTTAATACCTCAGTCACACGAGGCAACCTAAGTGCACTTTGAGCGAGTGCACTTACGCTCACAGAGTGCACTTACGCTCACGCGCTGATACACGAGAAACAGAAGTGTGCTTTCGGAAATGCGCATTCCCCTAGCGGACGTGGCCGCAAACTCCCCGAGGGCGAGAAAACCGAGGTCCTTTTGTTTAAATATGATTTGTTTTAATACATAGCAGTATTTCTAATAACGAAAACAATGTTTTAAAAATACTGCGGCCACCGCGTTATGCATTAGCGTATTTGTTTGCAAGCCACTGCTACCGAGGCTACACACTCCGTCGCCGCGAAGTGAGCTCGGCGAACGCACTCGCGTGCAAGTGCGCTTTGCAGTGAGTGTCACTAAACGTTCCCGTGTGACAGCGTGCGAATGACACTAGTGGCGAAGTGCACTCTCTCAAAGTGCACTTAAGTTGTCCCGTGTGACAGGGGTATAACATACTGTGATCGTCGAAACACTCACTCACTCACTCACTCACTCACTCACTCACTCACTCACTCACTCACTCACTCACTCACTCACTCACTCACCCACCCACTCACTCACCCACTCACTCACTCACTCACTCACTCACTCACTCACTCACTCACTCACCCACCCACCCACCCACCCACCCACTCACTCACTCACTCACTCACTCACTCACTCACTCACTCACTCACTCACAATGGTCTTATCTGCTCAAGCACACTGCATTAGAATGAGTCGTAACATTGTGGGTGCCACAGTTTCACTGAACGCATTCGAGTGAATAGTTAATGCTGCTAAACGCACCAGCAAATTGTACACTGTGTATTACCACAGCTTTTTCAGGTGCCGTTTGTAATGAGATTCAAAGCGTCCGCACTTGAATGCGACGGATCAACGTTGAATAGCACGCGCATATGGGGGTGGGCTGGGGTTCATTACCGAGTGGTTCACGCGAATTTCAATGTCGCGCTTCGACATTTTATGACTTTCGGACAAACCCGCATGGATGAAGCCAGCATAGCATGCTTCTATGTCAGGATGAAAGCCACTCTGGTTTATGAAGTGTAGCTGGTTGAGATGACTTCGTTGTCTGTTTGATGATGACAGCACAAATTATACTGGAAAAAGAGTTCTGCAGAAACCCGCAAGGTGGAGTAACGTTTATGAAAGGGAAAATTAGCATCCACCCGTTTTGTAGTGCAAGGCTACACGCGCCCGTGTGTGTTCTGTCTTGTCTGTGTCCCGTCGATTTAGCGCCATACCCATTATTCAAGCTACAAAAAAATCCATACGAATTTCTCAGAAATGAAAGCTTCATCTCAGAAATGGATCGATTGATTTACGTGGTTTTACATCCGAAAACCAGTTCAGAAAAGGAAGCTTTCATTTCTAAGGAATCCTTATGGATTTCCTTGTAGCCTTGTCCCGCAAACGGCTGGATGCTAATTTTCCCTTTCACAAATTATACTGAGTAAACACATGGCATTGTCATTGCGTCATGGCGTGAAGTTCGCGGACTTAAGTCACTCGTCTTAAACCTCCTCGCCACTATTCTCTGACGTCATTGGCCCGTGGGCACCGCACAGGACGCATGACAACACAGTCAACTACCGTGCCAACGTGGAATGGCTGGAGCAACAGGTTCAGTGCGGCCACGAAGACGGCATCGAATGCTTGCTAGACGCGGACGCCAAATCCATGTACTCCAACGTGCTTCTGCCTCGCTTCTTCCCCTCGTTCACCGAGATGATGCCATACTCGCCATTCGAGATGAGGCACTTCTTCCGGGTGAGTTTACATATATGCACTGAGGAAAGCACGTACGTCGAGACCTTTAACCTGGTCCATCGGCCAGCGGGAGTAGGGTTTCCAGTTCTGCAATGACCGTATACGCGCAGCAAAAAAAAAAAAAAAAAAAACAAAACAAAAAAAAGGGGCTACTTTCACCAAGGGACAGTGTAGTGCGTGAACTGTGTGAGAGGCAGAGGCTCAGAAGTGAACATGCCTTATTCCACTAAGTTACTACAGGAACGCATAGCCGACTTTATTCGAGTTAGCGGCCTTCAGTCAGTGGCCACTTGTATTATGCATCCAGTGGCCCCTCAGTTCTCACAAACTCAGTAATGGATATCTGGTGGACTTTTTAAACAAAATACGTAATGTGATCGTGTGGTTCATATTTCGTCTTGACTATAGTTTATTAGCTAACTTTTATTTTATATTTTTACTTTGTATAAGTAACCTTATTTCCCAGTTTTAACCGTGAATGTGCTGTTGATCAGGTGAACCCAGATAGATAGATAGATAGATAGATAGATAGATAGATAGATAGATAGATAGATAGATAGATAGATAGATAGATAGATAGATAGATAGATAGATAGATAGATATTCTTCCGCGGCTTTTCGCCGAACGCAGCTGACGGGCGTAAATGTTCTGCTCGGCCACATGGAGGACGAGGCGCCGTACCTGATGTCACACCTCCAGAAGAAAGGTGTGGTGGAAGGACCAGCACTCGACAGGATGGCGCCAAACTTGCTTCAATACTTGGGCTTCAACGACAGCAGCTCCGTCGTCATCACCCATTACTACACGAATGTGAGCCATAATCCGTGAAAATTTCTGCCTGTTGATAACACAGGCTGTGTCTCCCACCTTGGAACACATGCTGGTCGTGCACTTAACGCTGAAAACGTCCTATACGACAATGTTATTTATGGCAGTGCGCGGATACTTCTTTCTTTCTTTCTTTCTTTCTTTCTTTCTTTCTTTCTTTCTTTCTTTCTTTCTTTCTCTTTCTTTCTTTCTTTCTTTCTTTCTTTCTTTCTTTCTTTCTTTCTTTCGTTCGTTCTTTCTTTCTTTCTTTCTTTTTTTCTTTCTTTCTTTCGTTGAACCGAGATTTTACACTACGAATTTGCGATACCTAAGCTAGAACCGCATCAGTAAGTAATGGCGTCGAAAATTGGCCGTTCAGGTCACCAATAGCGCTTACGAGACTGTAGACCTCTTTAATTTCATAATTCAAGGACTCGCATTAATCTGGCGTTTAATATTTTTTAAGTGTGCCATAGCGAGGTGCGGTCAACTTCGATGCACAGTGAAGGTAAAACCAAGTTAACACACCGTCACAGTCTGGTTAATGGGCTTCACAGCGTAGTGAGAGATGTGTTCCATGTGTTTGATGCCCACGCGCACTGCAATGTTTTACACTTCGCAACGCCACCTTGAAAGGCAGAGGTCTACAGCGTTCGCCTTAAAATGAGCATTGCATTGCTTTGAGTGGCAATCCCAAATACGTGGCCGCGCACGCCATGCTCTCTGTTGGGGCTCCTGTAAAGCGTGCTTCTTTTACTAATTCACAGACAGAAGGAGAAGCGTGACTTGCTTGCTCGGGACTGCGTTCGGTTGTGTTTTCACGGGTGTTATTGCTCAGCTTTCGTGGTCCTTCAACTAAAAACAATGTGTGTTATAGTAACATAACCTACAGGTGTTTTTTAACCGCTGCTCTTTGAGAAGTTCCTTGTGTTTTTTTTTTTTTCAAATGCGCATTATTTAAATAAATTTGGTACGCTTTAATTTTCAGCACCTTCAACACCTCGTTCTGAAGGTTCGAAATTTGAACGTAGCAGTGTCTAATGTCATGTTAACGTAGACGGTTAAAAAAAAATCTTCAGCATCCGGTCGGTCTAGCGCATAAACTCGCGCGCATGAAATTGACAGCCACTAACTCGCTATCGAAACAAGCGTTAAAGGGAGAGCATTCGCTTGCGATAAATGAAGACATCGGCGACGACAGTATAGGAGTTCACGAAAGGGAGCTATTTAAAAAAATGGTGTTACTCTCGCGAAAGGAATTTCCCGAACCCATTTTGATCCGTTGAGTTAGGTACCTTGTTACGCGCGTTGCACAAACAACGCAGGGCTTGGCGGGAAACGCGAGCCACTGGGCGGGCGACTTGCTCACCGACGTGCTGGTCGTGTGTCCCGTGCGCCACTTCGCCGACTACCTGATTACGTCGGGCAACAACAGCGTGTACCGGTACCTGCTGCTCCGGAGACGGCGTCCCACGACCTCGGACTCGGCCTCACATGAACTCGAGGACGACTCCCCGAGCCCGCCAGAGAGGCCGCACCGCCTCTACGCCCTCGGCCTCGTCTTCGGCGATCCGTTGCGCGAGAACAACAGCGACGTCGAAGAGCAGGCGCTCAGCCGACGCATGATCGCACTGTGGACGGATTTCGCCAAGAGTGGGTCAGTCTCGCAGTTTTATACGAGATTCAAAAAGGAAAAGCAGCGTAAATAAACTAACGGTGCACTCGTAGTACTAGAAATGCTAGTATAAAATGGATAACGGTGCGTTCCGAGTACTCACAACAACAACAACAACAACAACAACAACAACAACAACACAACAACAACAACAACAACAACATGAGCAGAGATGAGCAGAGGACAGCGAGCAAGAAAATTAAATCACGTTGAAGCTATGTTCGTGCTGCTTCAGGACAAAGTTTATTACATCGCAATGTAGCGTATTCCTACCAATTCATGTTCTCCAACGCTCACGCTCAGGAACAAAATCTAGCTTCAGACATCATCTCTCCGTAAACCTGGAAGGTATCTAGCGTATCTTGATTTATTTTTGGGGTTTTAAGTCACAAAACCACGATGTGATGATGAGAGACGCCGTGGTAGACGACTCCCGAAATTTCGACAACCTATGGTTCTTTAGCGTACACCGACATCGCACAGGTACACGGGCCTCAACATCTCGCCTCCACCGAAATGCAGGCCGCCGCGGCCGGGATTCGATCTATCGACCTTCTAATCAGGAGCCGAGTGCCATATCCACTAGACCACCGTGGCGGGGCCTGACGCCTATCCAATGAACTTAGCACAATATAATAAGATGAGTATGTAGGTAAGATTAGCAAAATTGCCTCCAATGTACTTGAAACATGCCAACTCATTCATCGAGGTCTTGTAGTAGTCACATGAGGAAAACGCCTACCTTGCGTACGATTAGCAGTATTTCCAGTTTAATCCTAATTTGTTCCGTTAGCTAGACGATTGCAAGCTTTTCTGCAAATGAGCACGGAGCACGTTCGATTTATGGCTCCATAAGTGACGTTTCTGTTGGCGGCAGCAACTGCTTAGAGATATGTACGTGTGGTAAAAACTACGCACAGCGCATTTAGTACGAAGATCTCTACTACAGTTTCACTAATATCCTAGCTATTGCATCGTAATTCAGGATTCATTCAGCTCTGTTATCGAGAATGTGAATATTTAGAGTACCTATTTAATAATCTAAGAGAGCTGGGGGTAGTAAATGCCCATGTGTATGTACGTTTAGGTTTAGTATGTGTCGATCGCGAAGATATTGGCTCACAATATTGCATCTTATGCACGCTGTATTCGAGGAGTAGATGTTGCTGGTATACGGGATGACTTATCAAGGCAGCCTAACCACAAACAAGGATCGCAGAAACACGTCACTGTATTCAGATTTTTGGTCGCGCAGGCGAGTTCGTCTTTTAGCGGCTGGTGTGCGTCAGAGCATTGTTGTCGACCTTCACTAGAATGAGCGAAAGGACGACACGAGCTAAAATTAAGTTCGTCGTCTGAAGAGTCATCGCACTGAAGTTAATATAATCGCGTGAGAACCGCAAAAACGCTTTTTTTTTTCGGGAGTTTATCTTCCGACAAGTCAATAGAAGCTATTTCAAGAAACTTTCCGCTTGTCGATACCTTACAGTCGGAAACCTTGCCATGACGTCACCAAACAAATAAGTGTAAAGAAATTGTCATCTGTCTACTGTTACGAACTTCGAGGAAAAGAGATGGCCAGTTCGCCGAAGCGACAAACAGTACACAGAGACTGCCACTGGGGAGTTCGGATGACCCTGCACAAGGCGTCATTCAATTGCGTCCTGCGGGTGAAGGTGACTCACTAAACAGAAGTGACGAAAACACAGAAAATAAAGTTTCTTACAGGGACATCCTGGGCAACACCTTATAGCGCAGTGACAAATCAGCGTAGATGCAGGATAAATAGTGCTCACGTGAACACCATGGAAACGACGAATCAACGAAACAAAGACAAGGCGGCACACCTTATCATTGCTGCTGAATGATGGAGGGCGAATAAAAGGTTCAAAGGCAGCCCCCGGATTGCGATGGACACAGTGCGGGGAAGGGTAACGGAATATTTCTGTCACCGTTGGGACTCTGTAATGGTCGCACGAATCCAAGCAGGCGGGTGTTTTCGCAATCCGCATCGGATGGAATGCGACAGAAACGGCCGAAAACGGGACCTTTGGCATGTGCAGCGTACAACGCTCAAGACCGGTCTTGTCTGTGGTATATCTACGGTGTTCAAAACGTGTGCGTTACCAGACACGTCTCGCCGCCATCATTTAATAGACCGGCTGGGAATGTTGTTAGCACTGCTGTGCTCCACGATATCTTTAATTAGACATAATTAATAACGCTTGGCTGGAATGGCTTTAGAGCTTCGCAGCCGAAATTCCCTTCGTTTTCTGGTGTCAAGTGCGCCGTTGCCATATAAAAGTATCGTTCCTTTGTGGCAAGACATTGCAACACGTTTTACTGCATGGTGTTTGAACATTTCGCACTTGTTTTAAGGAGTTCATCGTCCTCATTGTTTCGTGTCTATATCATAAACCCGTCGAGGTTCGACAACGAACCGTCGGCTTTGTAGTAGTGGTATTTCTGTATAACTGGAGTTTTAATGTGGAACACGTGGCAGCTCGGAGGCCGGCTTTTCACCGTCCTAACAATTTTTATTGAGCCTAGACGCGAGAAAGATAGCATAATCGAAATCGCGCTTCACGTTATCTGACGAGGATACTGTTGTTATAGGATTCATCCTGTAACCATAGCCACGTTCCGTCTGGTTCCATATCTCCGAATCCCGTTGATATGCGACCAACTCGATGCCGACCTTCTTCGCCTGCGAAATAAATGAACTAAAAAAAAAAAAACCAGCACATCTCCACCAGCCGAGGTGACAGCGCGGAAACCTCGAGCCACCAGAGTTAAACAGAGCCTTGGGATTCACGAGAATGGCTACCCGAAAAAGAAGCTGCAGACTTCCTGTGCCGGAAGACCACAAACACTAGGAATGCAAATAAGCAGAATGGTCGGGACCCCGAATGCGGAGCGAATCACAGACGTCCGAGAACGTGCACGCGTCGATCTTACCGGAGCACGATGCCTTGTCGAGCTGAGGCGTGTCTGGAGTTGACAAGGTCTTTTCTGTCAGCAAACACCCTTTTTTACGTAACCTCCTGTTCACGAATTCTGTTTACGGAGCCTTTGCAGCATGCGACCGGAACGGGCTTCCTTAGTGGACCCTTCGGGGCAAGCAGAACTGGGATGTGCATGAAACTAGATGTCCTTACTCGTTCACACTCCCTCAGAAGTAGAAAAAAAAGAACTTTTTTTGCTGGCCTCGTGACTTCCGGGGAAAGAATAAACATTCGTGTGTAGCATACTCTTGTTGTTAGTTCATGCATGAAAACGCATTGGTACTTTCAACAAAGCGCGGCCACGTATGAAAAGTTGCTATGCTCAACTTTTCTCACTTTGTATTCCCACCTTTATTTTACTGCTTTTTCCATGGAGCTTGTGCGAGCAGGCCAATGAGCACTATAGTGCGCGTAATTATCTATCTATCTATCTATCTATCTATCTATCTATCTATCTATCTATCTATCTATCTATCTATCTATCTATCTATCTATCTATCTATCTATCTATCTATCTATCATCACTGACACCGTGCGTAGCGTGTCGAGCTCTCATGACGTATTTTAATACTGAGACATCTTTCTCAGTCGCTTTGACGATAATCATGATGTCTTGTGTGGAGCTTACAGTAACAATGTGAATCAAAAGAACAGCTCCTGTAGTTTGACACATCGCTTAATAGTCTCGTCTTTAACACTGCAGGACTGTTCCGGCCGACATGGGCGAAACCATTTTCAACTACACAATAGCCATTTCAAGCGCACCGAACACCGACAGAAGCCCGTTCGAATTCCGCAAGACTCAGTGCGACTTTCTCAAAGACCACTATCTATGAACGCTCCTTTAAATTCAGTGAACGTTTATAGTCTTTAATTTTGTTACCGTAATTTATTGTGATGTTACGCTTGTTTGCAGAATATAATTAAGATTGCGTATATCGTTTTACTGGCGAAGTCGTCGGAAATTATGCTCGTCTTTTTAGATTTTTGATCGAGACCACTTGCTTTTATCTTTTGCCGAATACCGCTGGTGTGCTGCTAGCATGTACCACGCATGCGCGTGTTGTCCTCATGCTCTAGCTGCTATGTGTGTATACTTATCTGAGCAATATTGTAAGCGTCAAGGAAATGTACTTATCTTTCAGTTGGCGCTAACTATAACGGCGATAGTTTGCCGTCGGTCACATGTCATACACAAGGTACCATCGACTCTAAACTACTGGATCTCACCAGTGTTACTTAAATGAAAGAAAGTATAAAAGTGTGTCCTGTCGTTTGAACAAATGCCAAATAGTCATAGTACCTAATTTTTTTTATTTACACTTTCATTTTACAATACACACACTTCGCAATATATGTTTGGCCCAATAGCCTGGCTTGCTAGTAACCGAACCAACTGTAGCCGGACCAGTTTTGTACTTGCACTGCGTGTCTCATGTATTGCGGTCAACAGCGGAAAAATTTGCAGAAGGAAAGGCCAAAGGCTGACAGCAACACGAAACATTGCTTTTAGCGACTTTTTGCTTTCTGAAGTTTGCGGGATCAGAAACTTCGGAAAAAATTGTATTACCGCTTGGCCTAGCAACATAGCCTCTAATCAAGTTTCAGTGGGTCGACGTTTTCACGATGTACAGGCTGTAACATTTAATTTGAGGCTATGTTCAGAGACTAAGCGGTGATATAGACCTTTCCGAAGTTTTGGAGCCTGTAAACTTCTGCGGTTGGCTGTACGCAGCCTTAGTTACAACGAAAGGGTCGTTGTAGACTCGCTCTTGGCTGAGAAATGATTTTCAAGAAACACATGTTACACCACTTTCGCGACAGAATAGTTTTGGTGTTGCGCGCGTCTGAAACACTAACTTCGAGGTGCTCATTTCACAATCTCATCAGAATCACTAGTACGAATGGCGATCGACATCTCTCCAGCGGCCACGATTAGCCATCGAAGGTATGCAGACAGATACGCAACCCCCGCCCCTCCCCCACTGTCCTTCGACCTTCCCTTTCTCACTTGCACGCAACGGTCGGGCCAACTTTCTCCGCGCCAACTGACCGATGCGCCGAGGAGCAAAGATCGCGCTGCGTGGTGGAGAGTTAAGGGCGCCCGCCATCCGCCAATCGCGGCGTGGTCCTTTCGATGACGTCAGCAGCATGCGCGCCGCGCTCGCGCGCGCGCGCGCGCGCACCTCCCATGCTTTTTTTTTGCGCGGTTCCGAAGCTAAAACGCCCACGCGCCCCCCAGTGTGAGCAATATACTTTCTTCCTCGTCTGATTTCCTCGCTTTCCGAACCCCTCGAGGGGAACCGATAGCCCGGAGAGCGTATATAAACGCGTATATCGGGGAGTGGCATTCGGATTCAGCGCGAGTTGCCACCGACGTTCGAAGGAGGGCGCGCGCGGCACCTTGAAGCGCCTCAGCTACGGAAGCATCAGCAAAGAACAACCACAGACTCGCGGGAAGCACTATCAGAGGGAGCAGTACACCAGCACCGGCGGCACGCAACCCGAGTCCAACATCCAGCATTGCTTGGCCGTTGAAGAAGAAAGGCGCTTTCCGATCGAAGCTCGCTTCCGGGCAACCCCCCCGAACTCGTGCGCGTTCGCAACTCCGCCCAACAGGCACCCTTCTCCCCGTTTTGAACACACACCGAGAAACTGAAACTTGTACTACCTTTAAAAGAAACTCCCGAAAGTTCGTGACCGCGTAGTGTGCGACGCGTCCGACAAGAGACGGAGAGCAGCACGCGACGGGCCACTTTGGCACCGAGACCTCAGGTAAGTGGCCCCGAACTTTTTTCTTAGAAAAGGTTTTCGTCGAGTGTCACGGTTCGGTGTGTTTAGCTCTTGGGACTCCCAAAGGTAGAGATAGAGAGGACGGAAGTTAGGTAGCCGCTATTTTGATGTGTCTTCAACACAACTAGCAGTGGGTGGAGGAACCGGTAACACATCGAAAGTAGTGAAAATAAAAAAAATAGGTGCCGGTCCTGTTGTTCTCGTTTTCTTTCCTGTCCTCGTTTGTCTCGCGCAGCTTCTATTTGTTACAAAAAAAAAAAAAGAGCTATTCGCCTTTTTAAGTTGTGTGACTTAGTTTCTTACTCTTCTTTTCTCTCTTGAGCAAACATTTATTCTAAAGAAGGGGCTTTCGGTTCCCCTCGTTTTTAAGTCGCGCAAGCGGACTTTGAACAATAAAGATTGATAGGTGCCATGTTTAGATTTTATTCAGTTTTATTTTTGTCTGCTCCTTTCCGATTTCTCCGAGCAGTCTTGTCATAAACTGGTGTACAGTTCCTGTCGTTCGCACAGCAAGTAAGTTTGCTATTACAAAAAGAGCTACAAACTTGTGAAACGTAGGTTCTGCATGTGTGTCATAACTAACAGCATTTGGTATCATTAATTTACGCGATAGGTAAGGGCCAACAAAGATGGGGGTAAAAAAAAAGTTCGTGTTTTTATATTTAAGCTTGCGCTATAAAATTTTAGGTTCACTCTCGTCATACGAAGTACGGAAAATATGAAAAATTATTACGCAAATGCTATAGAACCGTTCTCGCCAATCAACGTGTTCTGGATTGTTTCTTCCCCCATGCCCCCCCCCCCCCAAGAAAAAGAAAGAAAACTGTGATTGCATCAAATTCGTTGGACAGAACGGCAATACCGTTAAGTCAAACTGAGTTAGAAATTTTAAAATTTAAAGGGAAAGGGCTGCTTCTGACGAACTACATGTCCTTAAGTAAACGTACAGACTCAATTCTGATGAATTTTCAGCCATGGGGCAACCTAACGGAAAACTTTGTTAATCGTGAGCGGGCGTTAGCTAAGTACTGCTCTCGCCTCCAAAACGAATTGCGTTTACTTATCAATTTTGTTTTTTACTACCGTAAGGAGTATTGAAAAATATCTATCATGCTAGCTTAGCATGCTGCAACATTCCACGTGCATGGTATCATCGGCGTACGGATACGATAGTATGGTAAGCAGTAGTAGCACTATCCACTAACCAGACCAGCTGACTAACGTAGTTACATTTAGAATGTTGTCTAGCAGTCAAACGTGATACGGGTACAATTCCACTTTATTCGTTGTTGCTACTACTCTCTTTTGCCCGTCGATTGTTCCAAAAACCAAGATGTGGAGGCCAGAAATGAAAGGAACCATTACATATCGTCATTAAATATAGAACTGAATCATTCTAGCAGCCCTGAACGCTTATTCTAAACATTTGTATGCTAAATATTTGCATCTATACACAAGCCAACTAATGATGAAAAAAGATCGTCCACGTCCAAACAACATTTGTTTGGGTGTCCGATGACGACCGGACGAAGTGCACCTATAAGCATCTGTTCAAACACTATCTGAAGAAAAGTGTGCTGTGCTCTTTTGAAGTGTTTTGCACCGTGATGGCCAACGTTGTCGAGACGTGATCACGGCGTTTAATAAAGGAACAACACCCTGAAAAGAGCGTCTACTGCAAAATAATCAGGGGGAAAAAAAGGCCAAAGGAAAGACACGAAATGGCCGCAAGCTCTTCTCTCCTAGATTGCTGGAAAACAGCAAGGGCAGCGCGGAAGTCTCGCCTACGCTGCAAGCGAGGAGAGCAAGAAGGGGGTGGGGGTATTATATTGAGAATGATGCGGGATTACGGGAGTATATTTGTATAAATGGGTGGTGGGCGTTCCAGTTTCTATAAAAGAGCCAAGCTCACATTGTCGGCGAATATGTTGAGGCCGCCCGCGGCGCTGTAAAGTGCTCCAGAGTCTGGTATAACACAGACGCACTATTCGGTGTCCGGGCCCCATGACGGGGATTGGGACCCACAAACGAACACGTACACAACAGTAAGGAAGCTGGATCAACAGTGCTTTAAAATCGCTTGATGGAATATGACAATGGGGCTCCTGCAGAACGTGGTACAGCCAAACATTTCTTTTTTTTTTTTTAAGAGGGAGTTGGGGGATGCCATTTCCCACGTTTCTCTTGTGTGACGTTTAAGATGAGAACTGACCATGCTTCGCGTCAGCTACAGCCTTGCACACGAGAACGCAAGCTGTACAAGTCGGAGGTATGAAAGAAAGAAAGCGCACAAAAGCACTCTCAAACTTAGTTAACTCGCACAATCCAAACACGCGTGCAACATGTAAATGTCGGGCCACGTTAATCGGTAAAACACGTTCGGCCTCAATGCTTAGTCACGCAACACAATGTGTGGGCGTACGCGGAAGCAGGAAATAAGTTTACAGCGAGCCGCACTGAGCGCAGGCACAGAATGTGGCATAGCTGGGCCAATTAATATACATGCAGCGAGATTTCAGTGCGTAATTCTTGGTATCAGCTCCTTCTGGCTGAATGCTCGACTTTCGTACTTAGAATCTCGTTTCATCTATACAAGTTCAGGTCTAACCTTTCTCTCCAATGCAACGTTGTAAGGACGAGGTCGCATGGCATTCACGTCAGTGTACTTATTTCTCATCGACGTGGCTATATACGCACCAATAACACTGGGTTCTTGCAAAACCTAAGAGGCTTTTGAACACGCCTTGTGCGTTTGCGCCTCATTATGACAGCGGGTAGAATCTCGCTCTCAGTGTATCGCTTTTCCTTTTGTGCCTTTGCGCGCACCCTTCCAGCGCGACATTTCGTTCAAGGGGCATCTGTGGGCTGGAAGGCCGATCATTAGTCGTTTGCAGGCCAGTCAGCACACTACGTTGATACGCGAACATCAGCATTCTGCTCGGGCTTCGTATATTAGAAGGCGTTCCTTGTCGGTGTATAGCTTGATCTCGGAGGCCATAGTTTCAACACGACGTTTTATGTGTTTCTGTGATTTTCTGTTCATTCATGCCAATGCCTCAACGGGTTCGTTTCGAGTGGTAACACAAATTGTCGTAGTGCTGAAGCACTCAATGTCAGCGTTACATCGGCTGTACTGCGACATGCTACGAAGTGTAAGTTTACAAGGCAGCTTGTGGCAGGGATTAAAGACCTAACGAGCAGTATATTTAACGGGAAATTTCAGTGAATAGCACACCACATAGGAGTTGAACAAAAAAATCAAAGCTGGCGCCTTTTTACGCGAAGCGCTGTCATGTGCCTCACAAGTGAGAGCTCCAAAGATTTATCACAACTCTAGACTTGCAAATCGCTGTCGATATAGGGTGATCCGCTAGACTCGAGATCAACCCTGTGTGATCCATGCACTTGGTATAGTGAATAACCGAGGCTGTTGTGCCGCATTATAACCGTCTCCGCATACAACCCTGCTTTGTTATCCAAGAGTGGGCGATGCGCTTCACCGCTCTGTACTCTCTGTGGTAATATCGGCGCCGCTGAACATTTCATTTTGCTACGCCTACAGCGATGGTCCGCAGCCTGCCGGTTGCGAAAGAGTGGTCCCACGCAGCGGACCTATAGGACTCGGAGGAGGCTCAGGCTGAGCAAGTACACGGCTACGTATGCCACGCTAATGTTGCCGGCTGCAACATCAATGCCGCCACTGGCAACATCATCATAGCATAATTTGGCGGGGGGAGCAGCACTAGCAAGTGTCGCTTTAGCGGAATTCCTTCCACCTGCCAATATTTGTCCTGGTATTCATACCAACAACGTCGCCTAGCTTATCGACTGCCGGTGCCGCGCTGGCGACATGATTGCTGCATTTTCAGCGGGCATGGTGCACGTAAGTTGTTGCTTACACAAAGCGGTTGAACCAGCGCTGTCGTCTCAAGGTTCTGGCATACACTTTCTGTCGTAAGTAGCCAGCCGTTTCTTTAATTGATAGGCGCTTCTGTTTTTTTTTTCTTTTTTGCTTGAACAAAGAACTAGATTTACAAAAGATATACGAAAAATTATGGAGAGCCTAGAAGGTACCGAAATTTTGCAGCGCTTCCCTAAGTCTCCTACGTGAGTACTGAACGCAGCGATGACAGTGTACATAAAAGGAACTCGCACAATTCTATAAAAAGTAAGAACGCACTGAAGCGTTGGGAAACGCGCACATATGTACGTAAAAAAAAAAAGGGGGGGGGGGCGAAACACAAGATAAGCAGAAGTCTACGCGCCATAACCATTCGAGTGCTTACACTACGCACACTGTATTCGCCCTTTACTTTGAAATCGTAACAGTCTATTCTCTCGTTTTTAAGGAAAGGCGGCTCGTAAAAAACTTCATTTTGTTTCCAAATTCTCGTATGAACCCAGTTAATAATTTACTATGCCTAAGAGGGCACAGGTGCAGTTTCAGAGAAAAGCTGTTTGTGAGCTTATGCCACCTATACCCTTACAATAGCATCACGGTACTTCAGCTTCAGGAATGCTGAGTGCTCCGCTTTATGCACGAAAGTTTAAGAAATGCCTGTCTCATACAGTACACAGATATGAGCGCAGTTTTCACGACCATTTCCTCGCGATAACAATGCAATTTTTTTATCTCTCTTTTATATTTGGTCCTTGCACGTACGCTGATGAGGTAATTCGAACATGCGCGTCTAACTTCCACATTTTTGCGTGACCTAAGCACAACGCAATTCGGGAACGTTCTTATCGCAAGATAACTGACCGATTAGATGAATGAATAAATAATAATGAATTATACTTTAGAAAGAAAGAAAATATCTTTAAGTCAACAAGAGGCAATGTAAGTTAGGCGCATGGAGATCGAATTTTCTTTCATTCAGTTAACATCAAATTGAAATTTGGGAACGTGCATGCGTGTAATGATGGACCATTATGCGTATTATTTCTGTCTGCCTTCCGATGAAAGTGACCTCAGGAGCAAAGGCTGTCTCTCATTTTCGCATGTTATGTTATAACCATGTTATAACGCATGTTATTTTCGCATGTTATAACCCTGTTTCCGATAGAGTTCGCACACAATGATGATAAAACAGTAACCTGGCGGCTAAGGAGTACACACAAGATGCCATGGCCAGTAGCGACCACTTACTACTTTACAATCAGGTACAAAGAAAATAAAGAATAAATACCACGCTCGTGCCAAACATCTCTTCCATTAGCAATTGGGATTCCAAACTGTTCCCATTCCCAAATAGTGGCCCAGCTCTACTCTGCACACAGCTTCGGTGATGGGACGAGATCGGCCACACTTACCGTGACATTAATGATAGCCGGCCAGATGACGGCGAGAAGCTATCCTTACACAATCAGCTATAAAATATTAACGCATATACCTTGCGGCGAACAAAGTTATCGCGATCAACGGAAGTGCCAACCAGAACGTGCCGCTGTTCGACAGGTGCCCCCAGGGCAGACGGCACCGAACAACATCAGGCTTCAGCCACCGAGTGTCACTGCTCGAGCGGAACAAATTTTTCTATGCAAGCGTCGATTATGCGACCTGGGAGAGGCGAGGCTACACCTGCAGGGACTGCTTGCTAATGTCGTAACGATGACACACCTGTGGTTTGATAAGAAGGCACTCTTGCAGACTACCTCCGGACGAACGTTATTTATGATTCGTGTACACGAACCGTACGCGCAGCAAACGATGGAGAGCAATCCGCCTCATCTCCCTTCGAAGTGTCAGTAACATAGGCAAATCGTGAAATATAACTGGGAATCCACGCGTTCATCAAGCGAAGTGCCACTGACGTGTATATATAACATAAAATGATATTCCTGGACGTCATTTGCATGCCAGGCTACCTTTCTTCGGGAGTGGAAGAAATCATCTTCCTTCGTGCATAGGCTAAGGTACAGTGGGTTTACACATGAACCAGCCGAAATGGTGGCCAAATGATTTTATCTTATCTTGTTTCTTCTATACATTTTTCCTAAGGCACGCGAACTGCATTATTCTCAACCCCTACACGTTGTATTCTGTTTAATTGTCGATAATGGTACAGAAGTGTCTAGACATATCGAACGAAGGCGCTAAGTACGAGTGAAACCAAGAAATTGTTTGCGCCCGCACTAGACAGTTTGTTTTATGGACGGCTTACATCAAAAAGCAAAGTACTAGTCTTTGATAAGGCCTTTCCGACGCACTGATTACGGTAGCGTAACAAATCAGATCTCATCATATTCGAAACAAATTGCAATATTGTGTTTGTCATTTGTTCGTTTGACTATAGCTCCATTTTATGAAAGTTCTCATGCTTGTTCTTCATTCCCTCGATAGCTACGGTAAGCCGGAGCAAACACTGTTGTGACAAAGCGTTGCACAAACTGCGAACGAAGTCTTTAATGAATGGCTGCACCAGGAGGGACTTTCTCAGACAAGGGATACATTAGAGCACAAAAAAGACGAAACACAAGGAAACGAAGACGACTACACGAGCGCTCACTACCAACTGGTTT
Source organism: Hyalomma asiaticum (assembly GCA_013339685.2). Classification (NCBI taxonomy): domain Eukaryota; kingdom Metazoa; phylum Arthropoda; class Arachnida; order Ixodida; family Ixodidae; genus Hyalomma; species Hyalomma asiaticum. The sequence goes on from CM023483.1 coordinate 59,085,228, forward strand.
TATTCAGAAAAACATGAGAATATAAAGCTCAGTACACCACAGGCGCGCCTGCGCACACATCAAGCGAGATAGGCCTATGACACACTGCGTTCAAGCAACGACAACTCACTCCCCCGCAAGCATACCGACGTCTGGCTAACACAATCTGTGCCTTTCTTTTTTATGTAAAAAGCCTCCAAAAGCTCTCGTGCCACGGTATCTTTGCTACGGCCCAGTACCTTGAGTTCAGAGAACATAGGCACACATTCGCACTCCGCGCAGTGCGCCGGAAGATGCGCGCGCCGATCATTCGTGAGCGACAGCTCATGCTCACGTGCCCGGTCGTTGACACACCGGCTCGTTTGTCCGATATAGGAATTCCCGCAGCTCAGTGGCAACTCATAGACGACTGCCTCCGCACAATCCCTGTAGGGCCAGGTGTGCTTTTTCCCACAAGACGCTTTCTTTTTCACCTCACCAGCTATGCGCGCACAAAGCTTTGGCAGCTTGTTCGGCGCTGATATGACGATAGGCACATTGTGCCTAGTCGCCACTTTCTTGAGGTTGTGCGTCACATTGTGGATGTACGGCAGTACCTCGGGCCTTATGGCGCTCTTCTGTCTAACCGTGCTACTCCCCTTTCCTTTCATTTTCTGGAGAAGCGACTCCGCAGTGGCCACCAGGACGGTTTCCGGATACCCCGAAGACCGCAGCCGTTCCATTTGTCGGCCGAAACTGGTCGGGGCTGTGTGTTCGCAAGACTTTTAGAGCGCAGATTCTAAAACGAGTGAGGCTATAGCTCGCTTCACGGTCTTGGAATTGGCCGAATTGAACGGCAGCAGAATTTTGCGGGAGCCTGGGTTATAGGCCCAGCAAACATGGGAATGCGACAAGCTAAGCTTAACGTCTAAAAATTGCAGGTGCCCTTCAGAGGGAAGCATGAGTAAACGTCAAGCCATGCCCCAGCCGATGGAAAGTGTCTAACACCTGGCGCACAACGCTAAATCATTAAAATCGGTCACATCCCGCTTCTTAAGAACAACTAAAAAGTCATCGACGTATCTCCACACCTTAAGCACTTTGTCCTGATTAAAAGCATGCTCTAAGCGTCTATCGACAGCCGACAAAAAGATATCTCACAGTATCGGTGCCACACATGTACCGATGCAGATACCTCGTTTCCGCGCATATAGTTCTACGTTAAAGGAAACAACAGTAGCACCCAAGTAAAATTCCAATAGAGTCATAAAGTGTTCAACGCTGATGCCTGCTCTGTTCTGAAACAGTACGTCCCCATAGTTTTCAATACACTCCCTCACGGCAACAAACATTTCTTTATTTGGAATGCTTGCAGTATGCTTGCGGGGAGTGAGTTGTCGTTGCTTGAGCGCAGTGTGTCATAGGCCTATCTCTCTTGATGTGTGCGCAGTCGCGCCTGTGGTGTACTGAGCTTTATATTCTCATGTTTTTCTGAATAAAACCAGTTGGTAATGAGCGCTCGTGTAGTCGTCTTCTTTTCCTTGTGTTTCGTCTTTTTTGCGCTCTAATGTATCCCTTACTGAACCAACGCGCCCAACAAAGCATTCTATTAAGTTACCTTTTCTCAGACAAAATTGTTACTGAGAATCGCTGCTTCTCCTGCGTTTGAAAACCAAAGGAGTTACAAATTATCCACGTAAGAGAGGTTTGAAGCTCCTTCTATTGCACGACAAAAGACTAATGTACAACGTAGTCCTACGTCTTCCATTTCTGTGCGTTTATGCGTTTGAGAGCTAGTTATTCACTTTCAGTGGTATAACGATTAGCCCAGCTTTCAGTCTCGCTAAAATAACTTAGCATATTTTTTTCTGGGGTTATACGTCCCAAAACCACGAGGTGATTATGAGAGACGCCATAGCGGATGGCTACGGAGTGGTCGGCTCCGGAACAGCAGACAGACCTCAACATAATGCCCACAATGTGACGCAGATGGATGTTCTATGTGCTCTTAGGCTTCGTAATGTAAGCTGTAAAATGCAACCTGAGCCGTGAATCAAATCGTTCAAAAGGCAATCTTTGGCAATTGCGTTAGTAACATTCACCTGTGCGTTTAGCCCGAACTTTTACCACCCTTCGAGCAGTCCGCCTCAGTGTCTACTCTGGGAAGATGGTCGAACCGCGCAGCTGTAGTCATTCGTATGGTTTAGATGCTCACATCTTTCTTGTCTATATAGGGTACGCATTTGGGCTGGTTGGTACATAACTTCTGCATGTCTAGTCTAGTTGTGAGGACATTTGCCTTTGGACGGTGGGTTCAGACTCTAGCGCCGCCAAAAATTTTCATCTCTTTCTAACCGTGTCTTTTTATTTCTTTCCTTCTATCCTTCCTTCTTTTCACCTTTCCTACAGTACTCATACGGTATGCGAGGTGAACTCTCAGCTACACTTGAAACACGCGCGCTTACAATCTGATTGGCCAAAGCAAGATCACGTGACCAGCCAATTCTGCCAATGGCATTTCAGGGCTCGCCGACAACTTCGACGGCGCATGTGCGGCAAAGACGGCTGCGCCGTAAAAACCGATGTAACAGAAGCCGCCCAAAAGGCAGGCACTGTTAGCGTGGATGACTGGATGACTGAACGAGTAATAAGAACATTCGCTGTTGTGAGTGCTGCTAACCTTGGAGACAGATGTTGCACCCTGAGGTGGCACCACGGGGAGAGGAACGGAAGAGCCACCACGCTTGTGGTTAACTGCATCATCGATACGCATTGTTTCTATTTATACTAGCTTGATCACTGCCACGGTAAGGTATGCAACCCCTGCGTAGCCTCGCTTTTATTTTTCTTCGTTTAAGCGCAACCAGCGAGATTTTCATATTTCTGCATTTTAACGGGGTAGTTTACAAAAATAACCGCCACTCAGACAAACAATAACAGAATACGATAATTAAGCCTCTTTTCACGTTTCAAAGCGCCGAAAACGAACAATTAAACCGTTTTGTTAGGGTCATCTCATTAGAGAATTAGGATTAACGTGCAGCCCCTAACATGTTTTCTCTACAGAGAACGCACATTAGGTTCGTACTCGAGAAGATTTGAACTTCTTCCGGCAACATTCCCACGAATACCAGTAAAACATTTTTTTTTCTTCAAGGACTCATCATTTTTGGACACGACTCACTTTTAAAACCAGGCTCCATTGTTGGTTATTGTGCGTGCGATTACAATTTCGAACGTATGGGCATATAAATAATAGTAATATACCAAAAATGCCGCGTAAAAGGAAGATCCTCACGTCTCACCTTCTTTATCCTTAACTCTGTGTCGACCTCAGAACCACAGAGGCGGGCTCCTCCACAGAGCGACCCTTACTGAGGTGAAGTCAGCATTAGGAGTGTGTTATAAGTACGCAGACTGCTGGCTGCGCTGGCTCGCACATAATAGGGGCAGCTTAAAAAAAAAGAAAAAACAAAGAAGAAAAGAGAATGCGGCTTCATCTAGACGTAGTGCAGTAAAGGTTCACAATTTCCTGAACGTCCATATGCGTTTCGCTCCGCGAAGAATCGCACTGCAGAAATGATTTGTCGTAGTGGGATATAAAATATCCTTCTTTGGCAATCAGTCGTCCTAGAGTTTGGCTTGCTTGGCAACGCAAGTAGACCGCGCGGTAACGGCGTGCAAAGCGCATTTTTCAAGTCACCAGGAAATGAAAACTTTATCTATAAACAACGCAATAGCCCCTACTGGTGTTTTTGTTTACGGGGATAACAAGTGTACATGCGATTACGCGCTATACCGAAACTAAATAATTCAAGTTGCTTACAAAAAAAAAATCAAATTTTGTTGAGCTCCATGAAAAAAAGAAGATATCGTGAGAAATTTCTGAGTACTGAAAGCATAAGACGACACACATTTTTGTGTAATTTCTGTAGTAGCCTGTGCTCTCTGAGCAGCGTTTTCAGTATCGCTAATGATAATTGTGGTAAAGAAAAGAATGAACAAACGTCGCGCGTAATTGTTATGTTTGAGGTGCTTGCACAACTATTGCTAAATGAGACCTGTCTTAGTTCCTCTCCTGCGCTCTCTCCTTACAACCGACGTCTTCGAAGAAGGGGCTTATTTCTTCAAAGGTAGGCTTCATAGATTTCTTCACAGCGGCGTTCGAGAAAAACACGGTGTTCTGTTGCGCTGACCGCGTGAAGTGCTTTCGACTCGAACACTCGGCCGGGGTTTAAAGTTCGGTGTACTGCTTCAGTAACGTCGATAGTTATTTATCAATTTAACGCCGCGCGTAGCTGTCCGGTAGGCTCGCCCGACACGCCAACCTACTACGTTTTTCGGGCGCATGGCTTTTGAGCAGTTACTGTCAAAGGTCATTTATCGCAAAATGGCCTTTGCGTTAACAAAGATCCAGCTAATTATGTCTTCCATAAGGCTAACTTGGGAACTGCCACGGTTTATAATTGCTGTGCAGTTAAGCTTCCATCTGAAAAGCTCATTCGGACAGCCTTGCGTTGATCGAGTCATTAGTGGGTCTTTCGCCACGTTCAAATAATTAGGGCCTAGCGTGTCGCCTGACACAATACTTGAGATGTACGAAACAACACTCTGTCGAAAGTGAAATTAGCATGTCTTATCAGAGGACCAGCTTGGATCCAAGTGTAGCTCGTCATTTCATGTAAGATCTTGACGTACGCTTGAGCTATGAACATGGTGTGAATAGGGGTACCGCAACGCCACCCCGCAATGTTACGAGCAGGTGCTCAACTTTTTTCGCACACCTGGACAAAGATAAGCAAGCGTTGCACCTGCTTATTTACAGTTGTGAGCAATATGAAACGGAACACTGAAATTGCCCTCGTGATGCCATAGTGGCTATATGCAGTTGCCAAGCACGAAAGGGTTTCTTCGATACGAATTCGACTGTATCTGTAACACTTGCGCGAAAGGAAAGTGTGTCAGGCAACTTACAGTGGCTGTACAGCGAAAATTGATCGCGGGGTTCGTACACCTCGAACGAGCTGTACGAAAGATATTCTTTCTTTCTTTCTTTCTTTCTTTCTTTCTTTCTTTCTTTCTTTCTTTCTTTCTTTCTTTCTTTCTTTCTTTCTTTCTTTCTTTCTTTCTTTCTTTCTCATACTCTCCCTCGCATAATTGCTCTGTGGCAGTGTGCGTAGTGGGTCAAGGGGAGGAGCGAGTCCACTATTTACCTCTGCGTAACAACAGACATCACGCGCATCCGGGACGGCGGACATGGCGGGCCCTAAACAGCCACACTACTATAAGAAGAAAAGGTATGAAGAAAACCTGTGCGCATAGGGTGCTAGAAAGTCAAATGGCAACGGCGATGGGCTTTTATACAAGAACGATGCATAAAAAAAATCTTGTTCAGCCCTTCCACTCCGCAGAGATCGTCGATCAGCGAATCCGAAACGTGCGGCCCCGGGTATTCATTGTGTTTCTTATGAGGCTGGATACACGTTTGGCTTGGGTTTATCGGTATATCGGAGTTTTTTTTTTTCAGCTGGCGCAGACTGGGCTGCGCATAATCACCATCATCTAGTGACGGGCTGAGGGCAAACGGGTATCGAGTGCAAGAAAGAAGAGAACTGCGTTCGCAAATATACCGGCGCAAGAGAAGTCCTTTTCATGATGATGATAGTTTCTGTGCACTCGCGGACCGCCACATTTCCCCATCTCCGTTTTACAACCTCATTTTGCAGCTTCGCTGTAAAAGAAGCGCACACTGGCGTTTTTAGAGAAAGTCGAGCTTACACATAAGCTAGACTAGGTCCCGAACTTCATTTTCCTTAACAGAATGGTCGTGCATCCTGCCGAAAGTTTTACACGGCACGTTTTGTGCGTGCGTGCGTGCTCTGAAACCACAGCTCGTAGCATCAACAAGCGTCTAATTTGCGATTTCTTGCTACTCTGACAAAGAAGATGCAGTTGTAATCGGCTTGCGCATTATGCGTATTTACTAGGTGCATGACGGCTTTAAGTGACAAGGTCTCAGCACAAAGATGCTGGTGCTGAGTCATAAGTGCCTCCAGCTGACATATTGGCCCTGTATCCTTGGCTACGGGGTACGACTACAGTGAAAGGAAAATAGTATTGCATTGAACGCTATTTATGGGAAACCATTTCCTTGGGCGGACTGATAATACATGGTAGGCCTTACAGCAGAGCGAAACACCAGGACGAAAAAGGCGAGACCGAATCCACAAACCCTTTTTTTTTTTCTTTTTCGTTCGTAAGTGCTTTTCACAATTGGCCAGACGCTTTTAACTAATGATATGTTTAGCATCAAGATTTGATGAATGTTGCTGCGAAATATCTTGGCGTACGTTGTGTTTGTGAATACGAGGCGAGAAAACTAGCGCTTTGCCTACCCTTTCCTCTTTTTTTTTCTCTTTTACGCTATTGTGGAGCGTAATGCTATTCATATTGCAAGGAGATAAAGTGCATGACGGGCAGCTTATCAGTCCGGCAGTCAATAGATCTTCAGCTGCTTCGTTACAGCATGCACACGCAAAAAAAAAGGCAAATTTGCCTTTCAGGCCGGTAGTTGTTCGTAATAGAAAGCGCTGCTCTCTTTGTATCTTACCGTGCCATAACTTTTCTTGATGGCTGTCTGACCGAGTAAATCGGACAAATACTGCGGGTACGCTGTATTCCGTAACCTCCTAAAAGCGCACAGTTTTGTCTTCACGAGGGTTTTAATGCGCCTTTTAACACAGACCTGACATGAAAACGTACATACAGGCACATGTACATACAGGTACATGACAACGTCACAGCGCTCACACAGGTCGCAGTGTTCACCAGTCTGGCTAACTAGTATTCCCACCAGAATACCAGTCGTATCTAAGCAAAGGCCTGTTCTTCAACTGTGACAGGCAACCTCCGGTAGTTCTTTCTTTCTTTCTTTCTTTCTTTCTTTCTTTCTTTCTTTCTTTCTTTCTTTCTTTCTTTCTTTCTTTCTTTCTTTCTTTCTTTCTTTCTTTCTTTCTTTCGTTCCTATTGACGGGCCAGTTGGCCTCTCGTGCCTCTTCCCTGGGCAAGAAGGTGGTGATTTTGAACGACCCTGCCGAAACGACAACAAACTGAGCAGCGCTCTTCTCAATCGACTTCTGCGTACCTGTTTAATATCGTCGTTTCTTCACTGAAGTGCATAGTATATCAACCCGAACGATAACTCACTGGTGAAGTAGTTTTCCTTGTAAGCGTTGTATCGGATGTCGAGCCGTCGCCGACAAATGGGCGCAAAATGATGTATCGTCTATACCCCCCCTCCCGTTTTCCTCTTATCGTATATTGTTCACTATAGACTGCACGTAGGCCACTTTCCACTTTTCCATACACCATCCTTTTCCCCAAAGACGCTATGTCGCGCTCCCTTCAAGCTTGCTGAAATGGCGTGTTTTCTTCACGTCATATATACAGCACTCGCATGTGGAATGCGTCTCAATAGTCTTCGACTTTCGTCGCTGACGTGCTATTCGAGAGTCTTCTACTACAGGGCACCCAAGGTTTCGTGGACGGTCTCCTCTCCATTTGCGACCACTGCGCATGCGTTATACGCTAACCGCTGTTTGTGTAAGCGTTCCGGCTCCGATCTTTCAAAAATTGGAGCCGCAACACAAACCTGCCCAAGCTACCCATGCCGTCCGCCAAGCTCCTTTGCTTTGTTCCGCTTGATTATTCTCTTGCGCTGGCGTTTGCGGACTACTAAGCCTATTTTAAAGCGCTTATGTCAATCTCACACAACCTAACGAATTCAAAGTTTGCGTACCATTTTCTAAAACTCTCAACTAATTCGATACGTTGGCTCCTGCGACATTCCCTACTCTAAATCGTATTTTGCTATCTGTTCATCGATTCAAGCACGCATCTACCCCTGAGCTTCTCTTAAAGCTTGGGTACTAATTCGCTAGTATTACGATCAAGCAATATCATCTATTGTTTGGAAGGTAAGCCTTCTGCTTGCCTTCCTTATTTTTTTTTTCTTTTCCTTTGATTGCTATGTCACACACGTCCACGGTTGACGTATATTTGTGAACCGTTGTGCATTCATGCACTGACATGCCCCTTGGAAAATTTCTCCTATACGGCCCTGTGGCATGAAAAATAAGACTGGAAAGGCTAGTATTTATCAGTTTATGAACGTACGTACGAGGCTGCATAAATCGGATGGTAGCTGTGCCAAATGCACCGCCGAAATAGCTGCTTTGACATAGACTGTAGGCCTCACTTCCAAAATGATTATTTTATTACGAACGATCTCGAAGATGTGGTTAACAAGATTTGATTACCTCGCTTATCGAATCTGTGAGGCAAAAATTTCCTTATTGCTCCGTATATTTTCAACTGTTCTTACAGCGCTTACGTTTATGAATAGAGCGTAATACTTCCACGAAGCGTTGCGTAACTAAGCGTTATGTAAGTTTTCTCCGCACTTTCATTCAGTGAGTCTTAACAAGAGTTTTGCGTTTTCATTTTTAACTTTGATGTATTTATTCGACATCACCTTTCCAGGTGGCCATGACACGCCAGTTAAGTCAATTCTTATAATAACGTCGCTAACGCCGTAATGGTATCAAGGAGATTCGACCGCATTTTTCTTTTCGTTTTCTGAAATTGATCTCGGACTTACGTAAGCACAATTTCTCAGGTTTATTGTGTTTATAATATTTCGTTAAGGCGTTCACTTTTCGAGGTCATTTGCTCCTGTGGAACTCGTATTTGAGCGAACTGCCTCAAAATCGTTCCACTTGGTTCTGAATTCAATAAACGTAACTGTCATTTATCTACTGCAAATAAAAGTCATTCGGTGCTCAAGGTTCGCAGAAACGGACAGATATTCGACATTTCACGCTAGTTGAAGAAATTCGATAAGCTGACACATTCCTCGCTGTTCAATAATGCTTCAGCATGAGGGCGACTTTTCGCGTTACTGCCATTTGATGCGCGTTAACAGCATTATTAAGCGTCACTGTCTTCCCACTGTCACTGGTAAAACCTGACATCGGTTGCATATTCAAGGTGCTGTCATAAGATTTGCTGAGGAATCCTTGGTATAGGACGCACCTGCTGTATTCGTCTTCTGTGATCGTATGGATCCCACAGGACGCCACGAGTAATACACAAATAAAAATTTAGAGGATGCTTATGCTTCGATTTTAATAGTGAACTCTGTAATGACATTAGGCCCTGTTCGCATCGTCTCCTCGTTACAGAATTTTGTTATCTCGTACGTTCAAATTACAGTCAGGGCCATCATGCGCGTAAGTGTTAAGCCGTTGATTACAATTTTTCTGACGGATTTTACATTGGGAAATTGAATATTGTTCGTTAACACACATGTGCCATGGCGGAGGGTTTGCGTGGGCGGGCCGTCCGTGTTAACCAATCACGTCACAAGGAGCACCGATCGACAACGTTGCTTGAGGCAGGACTAGCATTAATTAATTGATGGTCGCGGAAGCATCTCAGTAACGTTTTATTCATTCGTTTTGAATTCAACAGATTAAAAAAAATGTATGTATCTTTCTTTAATAATACCAAAAGAAGTCAACTCCATGGTCGGGTCTCCTTCTGGCGTCATTCCTTGTGCTCCTTGCGTTCATGACGTCATTTGCCGAAGGAAGGAAGGAAAAAATAGAGAGGGAAAGGCAGGGAGGTTAACCAGTGTAGGACAACCGGTATGCTACCCTGCACGAGGGGAAGGGGACGGGGGAGATTGAAAGAGCAGCAGGTGCCTTCCGGGGTATTTGAAACGAAATTTCAAAATCCTGGGTGCGTGCAGGGCAATAATATCTGGCGCACATGTTCGCAAGATGCTCCACGACTGATTGGCACCGTTTACTGACAGTGCTCGAAAAGTGTTTCAAAGCCCCTTTGCACAGCTGAGCGCGTGTTTACAAAAAATCGTCTCATTGTGGAAATCTCTTTTAAGAGAAAGCTTCCGACAATCATATCATCGTTAATGTTATCAGTGAGGAAGCTAGTCAATCACAAATAGTTCTTATAAATGAAAAGCTTTGCGAAATGTGCATATAACTACTAGTTCAGTAGGCATCTCGTTTACGCGAAGAAGGTCGCAGGAAGAAGCGGTTGGGCGTTTGCGTACAGCAAGTGAGAGAAGCTCTTCTTTGGAAGCTTGCCTGCGGGCATAGTATAACTGATATGCTCTGCGTAGAAAAGAAGAGGGATGGTAAGAAACTTCAGATGAAAGATATAAATGCAAAAATCAATTCACAAATTGAGAGCGTGATCTTGTCAATAGTATTTGCGAGCTAAACAATAAGCAAATTATAGGGATTCTATGTCATGAAGCGGACCTTCTTTCAAGTTGTCCTTTAGTAAGATCAATCATAAACACGGCTACCGTAGATCCTAGATCTGTCATAGTTACGAAGTGCATAGGGGTTTTAGATATTAGTTAGTGGTTGTTAAGAATGCCAAACCAAGTCCATTTGGCACTCACGACAAAATCTCGATAAATGTCAACATCATTATTCAATCAATTGTCTACTGTCCCTGCTTTTAATTATCATTCGGCATTCTTTGAATGCCTAGAGCTTCGGGTTCTTTGGGATATTCCTACCGACCCGTACCTCCACCATGCTCTGATCTCCTTAGTGGAATTCAGTTTTGCTGATACCTTAATAATCGCGAAAGGATACCTCTTGTGCACGAAATATAAATTTCCTAATACTTTCTTGCAACATATCCAACACACTTCAGTATTCTCCTCACATCACGTTTGACGCCGCCAACATTTCATACGGCTCTTGCCAATATGATTATACAGCAATTCTTTGAATAAATCCTCGTCGCTGTTTGCAGCGGTCACTTTTAGCGCTAGTTCTCCGTTGCATGAAGTGGCAGTGACAGCATCGCTGTGAAAGAAGCTGCAGCGTCCACCTCAAAGTTTATACGTGTCGCATGACAGATGCGAGCGATATCTAGCTCTCATAAAGATTACGCCACAAACGCATCGCAAATCCGTCTGTACTTCGTACTGGTTCTGCAACCAACGCCTAAGCAGAAAACCCTAGCTGTTTTAATACGTGTCGTCTGAAAAGGAGAAAAAAGAAAAAGGAATTCCCTCAAGCACAATCTGTATGCGTGATCTCCATGGGCTGACAGATTGGAAGAAACATAACACACCGCCCTCGCTGTAACCACGCATATTGTGCGGTTCGTAGTTATATGGCTCGCGATATCCGATCGCCGTGCACGTTCCCGGGACGAGCATATTAACGGAGTCTTTCATATAGCGCCAATATATCGTCCCAGCCATCGTCGCCGCGCGATGTTTTCGCTACATAGGCTCGCCTAACGTGGGGGAATCGCGAACAAGCGGTCGAACGAGGAAAAACAAACAGGCCCTGCGGAGAAACATAAATAAAACAAATATAAATATAGAGAAAAGAAAAAAGCGCTAGGTCGTTACACGTGAGAAAGCTGCGGCAACCGCGCGTTGCGTGAAGGAAGGCGCAGAGCCAGCAAAACAGCAAGCGCACCCCACCAAACACTTCCCCCCTTTTTTCTGCTTCCCTCTCTTCGCCCACCATGGCCGTGGCTCCGTGGTTCCCCGGCCTGAAGCCCCGACCTGCCAGGTAGGCAGTATATGACCGAAGCCGACGCGTCGTCCCTTCCCCGAGTATTCAGAGATGGAGTTAAGGATGGTGGCCTTTGATTGGTCCCGGCAAGCCCGGACCCGCAAGCCACTTCACTCTCTATGCGACTTCGTTGTTGATTTCATTTCTGTCTTTTTCTTCTTCTCTCGCTCTTCTATACCTCTCTTGGTGCTGCTTGCTTTTTATAGTACGCCTCTTCAACCGCTACCTCTCCAACGCTTTTTCGGTATACCCACAGGTCGTGTGTGCGTCTTGGCGCTTGGACGTATCCCGGCAGCGTCGACCACGGTACGCCGCCACCCCTCTCTATTGCTCTCTCTCTCTCTCTCTCTCTCTCGCCATTTACTTTCACCGTCACTGGCATTCCTTTTCAGTCCGGCCAAAAATAATCTTGAGCGCAAACATTTCGCGGCTCGCTGTAAGCCATTTAGTGTTGCCCTGTTCGTGTAGTTGCAGCCACCTCTCATTTAGTTACTTTTCTCGCTATGAGTGCGCGCAGCTAGCGAGTGCTCTTCGCCAGCGCTGCCCGTAGTGAACGAGGTTGACCCAAGTCTGTCGCTGGGCGCTACCGACTTCTTGTTCGTCACGGGGATTCCATTCAGCTAGAGGAAAGAAAGGTGCGTACTCGCCACAGTGTCACAGTACAGTGATAGACCTGCACCAAATCTGAGGGACGAACTCACCCCGTAACGTGGTGTCCTCGTCATCAGCTAAAGGTCGCGTACCTTCACTTAACTGCAAGCAAATCGTTGCTACACGACGCAGCTAACGCGCCAAGCAGCATCCCAGAGCCGTTGTTCTTCGGGCATCCCGAAAACTGCAGCTAAGACGGGACAGCGTAAGGCTTAATAATACGCGTAACAGGAGGTATACACTGTCATGTCTACCTGATACATGTTATTTCATCGGCGTTGCTGTTCGAGCAGCAACCAAGACGTCGCTATTTCCACTGTACTACTTTCATCGCGGTATTGCAAAGATTTGTTTGGCCACCACTGTACAAGAAGTAGAGCTAGCTGTCGTCAGCCTCTTGTAACCTATTCGGTTCACCTAAAGGAATTAAAAAATAAACGATGAATGCGAAACCCGACTCAGTTTATTTAGGCCATGTTGGAACTTCTCCCACACGTGTGGTGGTTGCTAACTCTGTTTTCTGTACAACTACGCAGTATGTTTATACCGGCATACCACCAGCGCACATATATGCTTGATCCACGTGGCCTGGTTATGGCACAGTTGATTTATTAAGGCGCACCTCGCGGTCTTGGGGATTGTCAGGTGCGTCTACTTAAGTGCCAATTCAGTATAGGGCATCAACTTCAGCATGAGCCCGCTGTCGCGGCCACCTCAAACAGCTGCTCTTTGGCTTATATAATGGTCTGTCCACTCATACGACCAGACATCGCCTGGTGCTGTATAGGAAGGCAACCGTAAGAACTTTCACTCCGCCTTTAGCCGCTCAGCAATTTCACTACGGCCGCACTGGCTGAACCAGCTGTGTAGACACTCGCATGTGTCTTTTGCGACAAAGACTTGTGCACTGCTTCGCACTGCACTTCTTGCTGAAACTTTACCGCGTTTCTTATTACATTTCCCCCCCAATTCTAGCGTCTAAACAAAGCCTGCGCTTAAGTACGAGCAGAAAAAATAGTGCAAGGCGACAGGACGGATAGACGACACAGACCACGGAAACAGCCCCGCTGGTTTGTGTCCTTTCTTCGACCTGTCTTTTAGCGTTGTCTACTGCTCGTAATGGTTAAACCCGAATTCCTACCCTACTGCACTTCGCTCGAAAAGTCAGACGGGCTTTCTCTCTCTCTCTTTCTTCTCTTTCTTTCTCATACATTCTCGTCATGTCTTTCACCTCGTAAGGCCTGATACCCTATCAGCTCTCGCGGTCTGTCTTCTTTCCTCGTTTAATGTCCTGCAGCATTGATGAACAGAAAAAAAAAAAGGGGGGGGGGGGGGAGTGAGGGAAGGGAGGGGAGGCGAGTCTCGACAGTAAATAGATGCACAGCCGCTGCATGGCGAACTGGGTGAAACGCACGAGCGTATACCTCGAGTTTCCTGGACGTCGAGCGGTGTGCCCGCGATGCATAAACAACGACGGAAACATCTGATCGAATCAGAAGCCACACAGGGTAAAGGGGTCGATCGATGAAGTTCGGCAAAAGCAGCGCAAGAATGCAGCCTTCGTAGTACATACAACGCTGCGACCCGGCCCGAAGTTCTGAGTACAAAAGCGTCCTAGTTCTCCAAAAGAGAGGCTCGACGTTTCACCCCTGAAGGACTCCCGCAGCCCTTCTTCATTCAATTGGTTGTATGAGCTGCAACACGCCAAGAAGGTGAATGACACGCATACGCTGGAGGCCACGCAGGCTGAATGCACTTTTTCCTTGCTTTCTTTTTTTTTTTTTTTCATTCGTTCGTTCCTGACTCAATTAGCTAAGAGGGAGCAACACGAGACTCCAAGAGAGCGCGAGCAAATACTTCGCGTGCCGCAATGACAATTCATTCAGTATTCAACGAGTGGTGTTATATAGATGGCTGTCCCAGAGATGCAAGTGTTCGCAACGTTGTCAAGCTATACGGTGGTTCTGCACAGAAAAGTGCGTGCATATATCATACCTAAATGCATAGACGGGTTGAAGGGCAAGTTTATGTGCTTGCGCTCGCGTGCGCGTGTCAGTGCGAGAACAGCTTGGAAAAGGCAAAGGCAATTGCAGTTTTGATTTGGGCGTACATATTCCGCATCGCCGAAGATTTTCCGCGAAACGCCGTTTTGTATTAGTCCGTTCCTGAGATGCCTAGACGACAAAAAAAAAAGAAAAAAAAAAACGTAAGGGAGTCGGCTTTCATGCGTACAGAATGGTAGCCGACAGTGCGATGCGGAATGCGGGGATAATGCAATCGGTTTGCACGAAATAAGATCGAATGTATCACCGATACACACGTCTCGACGGATTTTTTTTTTTTTTCCCGCTCGAAAACCGCAGTTACTCGTTTTTCCGAAGCTCTTAGAAAATCCGCAAACTCATTCGCTGAATATTAACGTGCGTTACGCTTGCACCAACGGCGAAATGGTACTCAGTACCTGTTGCATGGCCAGGTGGGCTTTCGCCCTTAACTAAGCAAAAAAGAAAGAACGGAGAGGGGGAGGAGTGGTCTGGTAAAAGCCAGCGGGACTCCGTGGAAGTGCGTCTTATTTGCATATAAATCCGTTTCGTGGCGGTCGCGTTCGCAGCGTGATCAAAGCGGAATTTAACTCGAGCGCCGCGGGTTCGAACAAACGAATGAACAGTGAACATGGCGGGCTGTCGCAAAACGAACGTACCTAAGTTTGCCTTTTGGAGTTTTGGAGTCGGAGGAAACGTGAAAGGTTTTAAAGATATAGCCAGTCTGCGGACTTAATCTTATGCACGCCCAGATTTAAGCGAAATGGTTTCTCGCGGGAATGAGTTCCGCATAAAAATCAAGAAGAAGAAAAAAAAAAAGAAAGAAGAGGGCACTATCTGAGATGAACTCTTCCTTATCGGTGGTTTCATGTATACATATCCAAATGTTTTGAATTTCCCTTAAAGGCGATGCCAAGAGGTATGCATGGCATTTAATGCGTTTGTTTTCTGCTGAAACTGGTTATTAACCTGGTGTGACAGGCATGTAAATGCAGCAACTATTAATTTATGTGTTGACTTTACAGCGCTCTCACGGCAATATTTTCTGCTCTCCTTCTTTCAACAGAGAGAATAACAAGATGCGCCTGAATATGACTCGCTTTTCTTTTCTTTTCTCTTCCTTTTTTGAAATGCAGCTATAAAAATTTTAACAAGGAAAACTAGCGACTTTTACAATGAAATTTCTTTCTTTCTTTCTTTCTTTCTTTCTTTCTTTCTTTCTTTCTTTCTTTCTTTCTTTCTTTCTTTCTTTCTTTCTTCTCTCTCTCTCTCTCTCTCTCTCTCTCTCATAGCATTTACGATGATAAGCGAGGAAAAAAGCAAGAATCTCCTTATTTCCAGAATTTAAACTCGCATTTGAAAACGATGTGAAACGATGCACCATTGCACGCGTTGTAAACCGTAAGATTTCTCGCTTGTGGGCAGCTTCGTCCCTGCTTTATGAGGGTCTCGTTGCAAACGCTGTGCCTTTTACTACTGTTGCATGCACATGTAACGCATGCAAGTTCTCAGTACGCATGATTCCTGCCATCGCTCCTGCGAGGTTACGGTATGCTCCCTTAGTGAGACATACACGGACCCCGAAAACTCGCACAATGATACCTGTTCAAATGCCCGCTTTCGCACGTTGGTTGCGTCTGCCCCCTCTACGTTGTTTGTTTGTCCGTTTAAAGCCTCTTCCCTTAATTATGGGGTTTCATTGTGCACGCATTTCCTTTTACTCATAAATTTTAGATGCGACACCACCTCATGGTAATTTTAGAGAAGAAACAACCAAATCGCGGTTGCTCATGTTCATAAGAGCACGCAGATGTCAGTTTTATGTATCGTGTTCAGACATAATTTCCCCTTAAGAATAACAAACTGTAACGCACTTAAAAAAAAAAGAGCAACAATATCGCGGTTGTTCACATTCAGAAGAGCACGCATAAGGTGATGCGCAGACGAGAATCGTCATCACGAGATCGGCGTCATTAGTCCTTTATCTCCGCGTATATTTCCTGCTTTTTTAATTAAACACAATATCTACCAAATCTTTAAAACTAATGCTGCACCCCCGAAGGCATTTTCTCTTTTCTTTTTTCGAGCAGGGCTTTTCTTTATTATTATTTTTTTTGCTATTTAAGCTGTCTCGTAGTAACAAGGCAAATGTGTTGTCCTTCGCAGTTACTTCGCGTGGATGTTTCACAGGACAGTTCGACTGCGGTAATTCGCTGAATTTGAATCGATCAAGCAAGCAACAACGCTCCCCACAAACTTCATTCGTGCACAATATATGGACGGCTCTCTTCATTCCATATATCATCTTTATCAAATGGAGCAGGGTGCTACTACTATATGGCCCTGGCAAGTCTTCACAACTGATTGAACAGTGTCTCTCTCTTTTCGCCTGCCTATTTTCTAGTGGAATTGTGTCTTCTCCATCCGTCCATCACTCTTCTTCTCCTTTGTCTAATCTACATTAGGATTTTCTCGGTGTGTCTGTCTCCAAAAATAACGACAAAAAGAAAAAAAGACCGCAGCCTTTCAAATTCAAAACTAAAGCGCGACCTTCGCTTCCTTAAAGAAATTCCCACCATCCGCGCAAGCACCGAGAGGCCTTCTGCTTTCGCAATACACGCAAGAATAATGGGTCCGTCGCAACAAGTTGTGTTCAAGGAAGAACGAAGCTATCACAGCGCCCTCTCATTATATGCACACACATCCTACCCCGCAAACCGGGCATTGTTGTAAGGACAAATGATTGCCGACTGTCTGAGGTTCTCTAGCAGTCGACGTTCAAAAGAGCGCGCCGTTGTTACGTTGTGCGCCCCCGCTCTTGCTACGTTGCGAAGGTTCCCGAACTTTTCTCGTCATTGTTCCTCGCTGCCACAGGGACGAGATAAATGCGCGCCAAATCCGACGCGCGCATACTCGTCGCGTCTACCTGGGCGGGAGCCCGGGGAGTAGCCACCGTCCGTACGTCGGGACTCGTATCTTTTCCCCGCGTATAGTTGAGCGGACCAACAATGAGCAGGAAGTAACACATCGACTCTTGCGCCTCGCACGTAGTTGCGAAGCGAAATAACGCAAACGGGAATGGCGGTGGGAAGCGCCGGAGGGGGGGGGGGGGGGGTAATTAAAAGAAATAAACTTGAAGGATATGCCCCGATTCGAAGCACCACGTCTGACAACGGGCCGAGTGCGAACATTCCGTGCAGGTTATGCTGTGTAAGAAGCCTCAGCTTGGTAAACCTTTATTAAGTCTGCGCACTTGAACGTTTATGAGCTCCCCGGAAATCGTAAGTATGATGCTTATAAGTTTTTTTTTTTTCAAAGGGTGTCAGAACTATGGGCTGCGCAGCCTTGCAGTGATGCTTTAACCAGCACAATAGTGCTATAATTGCCACCATCAGGCAGGAACATTTGCTGTGAAGAAAATGTGCGCTATCTATCTATCTATCTATCTATCTATCTATCTATCTATCTATCTATCTATCTATCTATCTATCTATCTATCTATCTATCTATCTATCTATCTATCTCACCATGCGCAATTGCTGGCGACATGCCATAGTCCACGTGTACACGTGTGACTTTGTTAGTAGTGCAGTTAAGCCCCGTTGAGTCCTCACCGATGACGACGACACCGGTATTTGTTTGCCTCCATCGCGCGACGCCCCGCCTAAGAGGAGCGCCCCTCACGAAGTTTCGCGCGCAGTAAAATGACCGACTCCGTGTACCACGTGCTTCCTTCTTCACGGCTCCGTAGGCATTATGGGCTTTCAACGTTCCCCGAGCATAGTACACTCCGTGTATAGCGACCCAGTGTACAGGGTAGTAAACGCCGGTGAAGCACGCGGTCAAGCCAAGCCTTTCACTGGCGGCTCCGGGAGGGCCTTTACAAGACTACCCACACTAACTCGTGTTCTTAACGACGCTACTCGACTGTTTTTTTTTTCTTATAGTGGCGTCTCCAGACTAATGCCACCATGCACTCTACCTGCAGACAGGAGCAGGTATATGAAAATTAAAAAAAAAAGAGGTTTGTGAAGACCAGAGCTGCAGCGCTGGGTGTGAATGGTGCCATGCTGTATAGGTGTGTGTCGCGAGCGAGCGCGCTCGACGTGTGAGAAGAAAGCGTAAATCCGGCAGGTATTGCGTAGCTTTAAAAGTAGGCACGCTACCCGTATCTTTATTTAAAAGCGTGCGTTGCTTACGTTACAACAGGATAAGAACAGTAAAAAGAGGAGCTGCTAATGGACGGTCAACTCTCCCCTGGCAGGCGGCAGTGCTCGGTTCGTTCCTAAAATGGCGCCAAGGCACCGCGTCAGGAACACGAACTGCTCGTAATTAACTCTCCTACGCGATCAGTCGATAAATTCGCGATGCGCGTGCGCACTCGGATTAGCTCGCGCAGTGAGCTAGAAGGGGCATGTGTGCCGACCGGGGACAGTCCGGTCGGCGGTGTTAATAAAAGAGAACACGCTGTCTTGGCGACATCTGGCAAGTTTCTTTAGAAAGCGTTAATAATTTCTTTAGCGGTCTCCCTACCAACAAAACCGACCCGTCGACTCGGAATCGAATACTTACACGACCGCATGCTCTTTAAAATCGCAGTGTCTTCACCACAGCGCTTATACACACCGAAGACTTAAGAGAGGCACTGCGGTATGCTTACACGCACTGAATCCTAAAGCAAGGCGCATCTGGGTATACAACGGGTATGACGGCGTCCGTGATACTTTGGCGCTCTCACCACGTGACATTATATCGTATGACATCATCGTATGACATCGTGTATGACGTAATGTGGTGGCATCGTCACATACGTCATGTGACAGCGTCACAATATTACGTCAGTATTTGGTCACGTGAGATTTGGAGCCATCTGTCCGGGGCGACGTTAGTCTTTTCGTTCGATCGGGCGCATGATGTGCTTCCACGTTAAAAAAACATTGACAAGCATGTTCTGAAGGCTGAATTTCAACTGTGGGCCTCAAATACCAAAGCCCGAACCTCTAATCACTACGACAAGTACGTGTGCCTCATAAAGTGGAATATAACAATATTAAGGGCCGAGTGAAGCCTACAAACGTTCACGTTTTTTCACCACGCTGATGGCCAGTTGAAGCATTTCGCTAAAGCCAGCGCGCTCAGGTGGACGGCGCATTTTCACTACTCACTGAAATTGAGTGTCTTCGCATCGACGTTCAATCGAATGCGGCTGCGCAATAGTGCGCTAACAAGTGCTTCATCAGCGAGTGTGTACATCATTTGACTGCTACAGAGTTCGTTTCAATTTTTGTTTCTTTGCTAACGGATCCTCGTAGCGATAACCACAATGTCCTAGACATGTAAGACAGGGCTCTAATTACTGTCTGTCTGTCTGTCTGTCTGTCTGTCTGTCTGTCTTTTCCTCCATATTTCCACTCTCTCTACTTTTTTTCTTACTTCGGGGGCTATTACACATGATTTCATGGGCTAATGTTTCCGTTGACTCCAGAACAAAAGATGAAAGTTAGGAGAACCAGACGACGTGGTATTGCATATGCGCATTCACTAATCAACGCTTTGAGCAAGAAGCAATCTGCGTCCTACACAGCACCACGACAAGAACGACAATCGTCGCAGTGACGCAACAACGCCACCTGTCCTATTCCCCGCCAACAAAAGCCAGGGGCAGCGCGCGTTATTGCAGAGTCCCAGCCTTCTCGTTCGTCTATTAGTCGCTCAAAAATTCGCGGGCGTCCGCAATAAAGGGCCCGCTTCTCCACTCGGGCAAGGAATGCGCCGCGTGGCCGCAAATGCACGCATACGGCGGAGCTCCTCGCGCTCGGCGCGCGTCCAGCTTTTGCCACGAGGGCTGTGACGTCTCGCTCGCCGTGACAAAGGGACTTGAACGAAAGCTGAAAGCAGGCCTCCTGCAGCGCAGCTGAGGGCAAGAACCTCGGGTGCAGTCACCTATGCGATTGAGCAGGGAAGAAACGAAGGTACTGTATAGCAGTTTCGCTTTGCACCGCTGCAAGTGTCGTGTGTGTTGTTTTTAATATATATAGCATTTTCATCGGTGTACGGTTACACCTCCCGAAAAATCAACGATTGTTCTTTCGCGTTATTTACCAACATTTTGCGCAAGTGTCAGTAAATTCACTAAGGATTGATTGATTGATATCTCCGACTCTAGTAGGTAAAGGGCGTGTGGTTTGATGCTGTGCTGATCAAAGCAGCTGCAGCCCTCATCCTGTTCTGACGTAATCGGGGCTTAAAGTAAGGCGACGAAGCAGACCTATCCAACAATATTAAAAGGGAGGGGGTGTGTTGCCGGCTCCCATTCATCTGGTGGTCGGAAATACATGTGCACATGCGTACCTACTCTTGCAAGCACATTCATATGTACACGCATGCAAAGCAAGTCATGTAGGCTGGAGGCTGCCCTTGACGATGCCCCCCTTTGACAAAAGAAAGCTTCACGCCCTGGCCGTTTCATCGCTCGCAGGTGAATGGACGCTGGTGCGAGGAGATTCGATAAAGAGTTACGCAGACTCAGTGAGCAATACTGGAACGGCCGTACTTGAGATCACAAGAATTGCACCGGCCCTTGCTTTCATTATTGGGATCCGGATGGGTTTTACATTGCAGCTGCTCCCTGCTTGGATGCAACCATAAGAAACCTGGCTCTCACCGCGGCAGTGATTTTCAATGGAAAGTCCCACCTGTGGATTTTCTTCTCTGTGTAATCCCTTTACATTTTCTTTGTCTTTCTGTATGTCTTCCCGTATATGCATATTTCTTTCATTGGGCCACCCGCACCACTCACGAGCGGATGTTTTCTGGAGATTTATATAGCGTTATTTTATCTTTCAGATATTTTTTTTTTATTCTAGAAGAACCCAGCCCGTATTCCGTGTCTCCCGCGCGTGCTTTTTGACGTAACACCCGCAGTGGTTTGGTGCCGTACTTTTTAATGAAACAAGAACATACTATTTAATGGGTGCCTTGTGGAGTCGCATGCAGTTGACCCCTAGCGTTTGATTGACACATCATCAATCAGTCCATCGTTAACTGGCAACAGAATTATCACTATAATAGCATTATGTAAACTCAAAGGCGACTGCCCTTCCAGGCGTACCACGCCCTTATGATGCATGGCAGACGATATGCTGTGTCAACGTCCGCGGTCCCGATGATGCATCTGCGTTCGTTGAGCAATTCTCGCATGCTGCCTCGCACACGTTCTTCCTGGCCCCTCCGCTTCCAATTTGCCGATATCGCTGGCGCTTTAATATCTTGGTACAGGCAAAAGAGAGAGAGAGAAAGAGAGATACTCTGATTACGAATACGTCTGAACAACGCGGAGCTGTATATATATTGCAGTAGAGTTACGCCGCATGCTTCTTACACGATGGAACGTTCCATTTATCGTGCGAGCTTGATGCGTGGAAGGACCTATGAGAAAGTTTGCATAGCCTTTGTTCATTTTGGAAAAAGCATAACCGGGACGTTGCTATAGCCTAACATCAGCGCCGAAGGCGCAACGCGACAGCTGGCAGGAGAAAAAAAAAAAAAAAAGAAGGAAGCTGAATTGCCTGCTGGCTTGGATATTCAAGCTCGAATTGCGCATTCCGCTGACTCGCTTGTAGCCGCCTATGCGGCAAGCTGTTATAGTAAGGAAAACCATGAAATCTCTTATCGAACAGCTGTTGCTCGGGGTGTCTCAGGTGTTCGTTTATGAGAATTTGTCACGTCTGCAGCTTTTCGGCTTTTCTACGGTGTAAGAACAGGACGAGCCTGCATATCTGCATGAACGTTCAGCGTTATCCATGACGCAATGAATGATATGAAGAACAGCGCGATTCAGTTAAGGAAGCGACGCTACTTTCTGAAGCCCTTGTAGACAACACGGCTCAGCGTGCTTGGGGTGGGGAGGGTGGGGGGGGGGGGGGGTGAGAATGAAAGCGTTCCATCCAGTCATTAAAGAGCTCCATCCAGTCGTTCCATCCAGTCATTAAAAAATACTTTTGATCACAGCGGACGCGTCTGGCTCGCTCTCTGTATGGTAAGGCCGAGACTTGGTCGGTCTGCGAGGTCGCTCATCGCCACAAAAGAAAGGAAAGGTGAGCCAATATTTACTGTTCAGAACAGCTGGAAAAATTCAATTCAAGCCAGTACGACGCCGTCAGAACCGCTGGAACAGTAAATCTGTTTTAGGGGCGAAGCTCCTCTTAGTCTAACCTTGTCCTGCGTCAGGCGTAACCGGCGTGCCGGGAGGCACGCGCTCGCCCTCGGCGCGTGCACTTAAGTGATTAAATCGCATACACTTCGCATTACACGCGTACATTTTCACATATTTGGGATGCGCGTGTGCCTTTCTTGTTTTATCATCGATAGCTTTATACACCACCTTTCATCATTACTTCCCGCACCTTATCTTTCACCATTCATTCATTCATTCATTCATTCATTCATTCATTCATTCATTGGATGCCTGCCACGGTGGTGTAGTGGTTATGGCACTCGGCTGCTGATCCGAAGGTCGCGGGATCGAATCCCGGCCGCGGCGGCTGCATTTCGATGGAGGCGAAATATTGAGGCCCGTGTGCTGTGCGCTGTCAGTGCACGCTAAAGAACGCCAGGTGGCCGAAATTTCCGGAGCCCTGCACTACGGCGTCTCTCATAATCAGAGCTGGTTTTGGGACGTTAAACCCCACAAATCAATTAATAAATCGGGCTGCACCGGGCGTACTGCGAAGGGTCGATATAGAAAAGCTTCGATGTTAAAGCGATGCCGCGTAAATTTTCAGCTTGGCACAACCTTCGCACTATATACAACTTTTCTATCGTATATTTACCCGCTTTGTGACAGGCTCGACGTGCCTCAAAGGCACGCTTTCCCCATATGAAAGATGCGTCTCCCCTGAGCAACATTGACAGGCACCTACACGCATGTTATAGTATCCGCTGGTGGCCACTGACCTCACCGCGAGGACCGGTTTTAATCCCAGATTCCGAGTCTTTTCTTATCTGACGATTATTTATCAACTTTGTCCATATCGCTTTTTTTTCTTTCTCCTTCCCTCATCCCATTTCTTCTTGTTTGACCCAGTAAAAAAAATCTAATCTCGTCAAGCATGCAATGTCATCTTCCGCTCTGCAAAGCTAGTTTAAGTGCCACAGCGTGGTAGTTATGGATTTATGTAATGACAGAATGCTTAAGGCGTGATATGCAAATATAGATAAGCTGAATGTGACACATTTAAAGAAGCGCAGCGCCTTTTAAGGCGTGTCACCTGGGTCGACACTTTGAGAAATGCCCCGGGCAAGCCATATGATGGCTTTGTGCGCATGCGCGTTATATAGGAGTGTTTGCGATCGTGCCCTTAATTTAGCTCCACTTTTTGCGTGTATTGTTATTGGCGCTCAAGCGGCTTCATATGACCAAGCTTTCTCAAACTTGGTAGTCAGTTGGACGAAAAAAGAAAATAATAAAAGGTGATGTTGTGTCGCAGTGTTGGAGAGTGCAGGCATTGCTGAAAGTCTGATATCGTCGAATGATAACGGCACGTAATGCAGTCACATGTGTGAACGCATTTCTCACTGCATTCCCACCTGCGAGTACATTGCGTATATCGTTTTTCAGTCCCGATCTTCCCCGCCACGGTGGTCTAGTGGCTATGGTACTCGGCTGCTGATCCGAAGGTCGCGGGATCGAATCCCGGCCGCGGCGGCTGCACATCGGCGAAATGTTGAGGCCCGTGTGCTGTGCGTTGTCAGTGCACGCTAAAGAACCCCAGATGGACAAAATCTCCGGAGCCCTCCACTGCGGCGTCTCATAATCACAGCTGGTTTTGGGACGTTAAACCCCACAAATCAGTCCCGTTCTTAACCCACGTTACGAGGCAATTAAGGAGCGATGCAGTTTTTGTCAGTATGAGTTAAAAATGTCTATGAATATGAAAACATAACAACACGGTGTGTACCTTCGGCCCAAACGCGACATCTTTATTCACGTCGCGCACAGAAAGGTTTGACAGACCACGGACGTAGTACTCGCTTTCGCTACGGTTGTTCAGAGACTACGGGGACAGAGAACAATGATGTACGGTATATACGGAAGCTGGCGGGGACGAAACTTCTTTTTTTTTTAGGAGAGAGAGAGAGAGAGAAGAATACTATATAGTCGCTAGAGAAAGAAGGAGAGAGCGACAACCGCACATGCACAGAAGGGCGCACAGAAGAACTATACAGTGGGTCATCATGTATGCTGCAAAAGGGGCTCACCTTCATCATTACTCTAATACCCGCGCAACAGCTGCAGAACGAACATATCGTAGTTTCCACAGTGCTGCGCGCAACTACTGAGATGGGGCATGTATATCACGCGCAAAAAGCTCCAAATTCCGCGACCTCTCGAGACCTCGCTCGCCGCTTGTCGCCGACTACGTTCACACCGCCCATCTTCTCAAACATGCGGTCCTTGCTTCGAATGAAAAATGAAAAGTTGGGCTCCGGAGCGCCAGGAGGAGGATGGAGCGTGAGCTTCATATAGTGTGGATGAAGCTATTGTAGTTCTTAATCCTTCTACTCCCGAGTCGCTCGCCTTTCTTTTTTTCTTCTGGGAGACTTCTCCTGTCTGAACCAAGATGACACCGGGCGTTCCCCCCACGGAATTATCGATAAAGCGTGTGTTAAGTTTTCTAGTTTAGTCGAAGGCTTAGGCACATACATCGGCTCGCAGTGAAGTGAACTCTTTCATTGTGTTTTGTATCGCGTAGGCATTCCCGTATGAAAAGTAATTCACGTGCCAGATCTAAGCGAAATTCAACTGAGTTTCTCTCATATTCAGATTAGAAACTTTCTCGAAGGAGTGTATTTGGTTAACTTCCATGCGGGTGGCCATTACTGAAAGCAATATTTGTGAAGTTCATTCTTTCCAATATCTGGTTAAGACACATCTTTCTGCATGTGCTGTATATGAATACATGCAGCAGATTCTCCACACTGGTATGGCATGTCTGCGAGTGTAGTTCGCATAACTGGGGCCTGTTTCGTTTTAACATTCTAATCGATCTTATAGTCAGTAACTTTAGCCCAAGCGAAATAGGTTCTTCCTGCGATGAACCTATTCTCTACCAAATATATAGCTCAACTCCCCTTTCGTCTAAAAAATAAAGTTTGATTTATGTTCTGGGGTTGTACGGTCAACGCTGTAAGCGTGTTTTCGATGCGGTGTAGGATCGTCAGAATCTTTTGCGCGCCAGAAGATAAAGAAAGAAAGAAAAGAATTCCTGCTTTTCTTTTAAAAGCCCTGTATTTATTCTAGCGTCCTCGAATGCCTAAAACGAAAGTAGGAAGCTGCTTCAATAGCAATACCTTGATATGATGATGGAGTACACGTTCTTAATTTCACCGTCTCGATCTCACTCGTGGATGGTAACGTTTTTACAGCGTCACCTACTGCGAACTTTACCTCGCGTTCCGTCTTGAAGAAATCTTATCGTCGTTTGTAAGGAATGAATATATTGCTTCACTTTATTCACAATCTCGAAGACACACGAACGCTCAGTGTAAGGGCCCTGGCACCCAGCAGTGCAGGCTGAAAAGCTGTAGGCTTTCTCTCCGTGCACGCTGTATGTGGCAGCGCTGCAATGCAATTATACAATCACATGAGAATTTCTGAATCGATGAATGAGGAAAACAAGAACATCAAGTGTACATCCCAAACTGAGGCTGCAGTCTTAGCTCCCGGTCCTCCATACAAAACCTCAGGAAGCTGACTGATGGACGACTGTCTCGTACGGTGCCTTGTATTTTTTTCTGATCGCAGTTTTCGCCGCTAAATCACGGAAATTTGGCAGCTTTCGGCTTTGTTAGCAGCGAAAATTCTTCATCTCAATCCGGTATTTTTCCGCGCGACGAATTAAAGCAGCGCTTCATTTTGTTCGATGCAGATTCATGGCAGTCACGAATGCATTAAGAAAAGAACAAATATGTAAACAAGGATACATCGTTAGGACGGAGTGCATTGCGTACAATGACTGTAAGCGCGAGACATGCGGTTGTATCCGTGAAAGAGATACCTATTTCGCAAACGCTTGAGAGTGCGCAGCGGTATACACTTACTCGTACAGCTACTACTTTGTGCACATGATTTGACTCGCGACTGTGGCATATAGCCCTCATAAAGATCAGCAATGTTCTAACAGTCAGATATCGTTTTTCTGTTCTCTCTATGTCGTTTATCGTTCTGAAAAGCACTGGCAAGCACGGGGACAATTAGGCAAATCGCTGTGCTACCAGCCCCATCTAACCGCGAATAAACCTGATTACGGCGTCTGTAGATAGCTGCGTGGAGCATGATATCACCAGAATCCCGAGAGGAGACGTACACGCGCTAGCTCGACAATTACAAGAATCACTCACAATCTGTACATAGTTGGTCGCTTGCGCCAAGGCTCGCAGTGCAGTTCCAGTGTACGCATGTTTTTCAGGCCGAGCTTTCTGGGCCTGCGGCGTGGGAAGAGCGCAAAAGGCGCGCCAGATCTGGCCAGAATGTCGTAAACGCAGAGCGACTGGTTTGACAAAGTGTACTTGTGCACTTGGTGGACAATCCGTGGGATCTCAACGTAGGATATTTGTGATGCTGTGCACTTCAGGAGTGAGTATATCGATGAAGAAAGCTCGCCCCTTCTGTCATGCAAATCAAAACTGATGTTGCCATTCTTACTACTGTCATGGACAGTTGTACTTCACGCCTTACAGCAACAATAAAGCTGAAATGGGTATATACTTGGCGAGGATACCACTTTGATGCCCTCTCGTGGCCATTTTGCGCCCTTTGAGCGGACACTATGGTAACAGATCGCGAAGTGAATTGGTGGTAGAATTTCGCGCATCTTGCTTTTCTCGCTGCGGCACGCCAAAAAACCGCGCACTCTATTCTTCATCTTTCTAGGAGTTCGTACAGTGCGTTGCGTTAGGAAGCTGAGCTATTAGATATCAGAGAATTCAAGAACACTATTATTATGCGATGATTAAGTGTTCGTATTTCCTGTATGGAATGCCAGACACTTCGTTCGATTCTTATAGGATGGTCTGTCGTTATCATAACGTTCATCACTTCTCCATCGTCAACTCCGTTGCTTCAAAATGCATATTTGCAGTTGTTTCGTTTGTTTGTTTTTCTTTCAGATCCAAGAACAAAACTTCTATGTATGTTAACTTTGAAGCAACAGTAATGTATTTACCTTTTTTTTTTCATTTCTTGCACACATGTCTGCGGTTGCGGTTACTGTTTCTCTCTTTTATTCGTTTATTTTGATGCTCACGTCTGTTAAGCACGTATAGCACATCCAGTCACCCATAAAGGGCTAAGATGCATGTGGTATTCCTGATCCTGATTGTAAGGTAGATGCGAGCTCTTTCTGACTCACCTTCGCACCGACCGTGGAGAGCTCGCCATCACGCTGTTCAAAGCTATATAGGAAAGCTTTGTTGATGAGTAGAAGCTTGCTTATTAACTAAGCAAAAAAAAAAGGGGGGCGGAGGAGGGGGGCATACACAAGAGAGTGAGATGTTTGTCGTGCTTACCTAGCGTTTACTTAGAACAGATGGTTTACATTCGCGACATTACAGAAGCTGGCAGCTAACTTTCTCACAATAGTTGATCACCAAGGCAGGAATGAAAATGAATAGATACCCGTTCGCACATGCATTAGCACAAACTAGCACACCGGCAAACGTGCACAGAAGAACCATGTGTACCGAGAGAGCTTCGAGATGAGGAACAACTAGACGCGTGGACTTGTAAAGTGAAGTAAAGCCGAAGGAAACGGCTGGGGCGCCGACAAGAAAGGAAGGCAACGGATAGTCCCCATCAATTCGCGGAACCGGCAAACGCCCTCTCACGCCGCGGGCAAACACAGGGTAATTAAAAGCCGCTCGGACCGCACCGAAATCGGCGATGGAAGCAGTCCAAACATAGGAGAGGAGGCGCACGACGGAGCGTGCTGCATTAGGTGCCGACCGAGATTGAATCTTTTCACGAAACAGTGCGGCGAATAAAAAAAAGGAAAGAGAAGAAAGGAAAACGGCTAAGGAATGAACTGAGGAATGAAAGGCTTGCACTGCGATCAGCTGCGTTTCTGCAGCCGAGTCAAACGCCGCGTCTCGACAACCGCGACAGAGGCCCGCAGAGAACAGCGCTGCAAACTGTGGGCTCTCCCACACACGGCGCGTCTAAGGCGCGAAGCGATGTAACCGCCGAGGGAAGATTTGTGTTTATTTACTTCTTTTTATTTTATTTTTTAGGAGGTGGGTGGGAAGGGGGGGGGGAGGGGGAGGGCCTGCACCTGGCGGCCGCCACTATACTACGGGCCGGCGTCTTCGCGCGAACGATTTGTCGAGCTGGCGCCGCTCGCTCTGCATGTGCTGCAGCGCCGTCCCTCTGCCGTCGCCGACAGGGCCGCGCAACACCGAACGGCACGGCGTCGCGGTAGCAATCTCGGCCAGCGCGGCGAATGCAATATTTCTTTCTCCAATGGTTCCTGGGAGAGCATTCGGGACTCAACTCTTGGGACCGGTGCGACTGGCTTCAGCGTTAACTCGCTCTAGAACAGAAGGAAGGGAGAGGAAAAAGGTTCCGATATTAATTCCCAGTCCAGCTTTTGTTGACTCCGAGCGCTCGCAGGATTATCCTGTTCTGTTTCCTTTATTTTTTTTTTTCTCGCGCGCGACCATCGCAACGACAGCCCTGTCATGTAGGACTGTGAGTTTGGTATACCCTCACCTTTGCCCTGTCTTGGCACCTGTCGAACCAGTTCCTTTACCTTTCCTTCATTTACTTTCTTTCCCAGCATCCCCCACTCTCCAGTCGTTTCGAGCGTTCGGTCGCCGCAGCACACGATACTATATGAATGGCGAAATATACTGGAACACCATATAAAGACAGGTCGGATAGAAACAGACCGACTCACCGGGTGGCTTGTATACGTAGAGCCGGCGCTGCAGATTTGATCCGTTGGCGATTGTGCTGAACGCGAGTAACGATAGCCGTGTCAGGGCACGGGCCGCGCAGGTAAAGAACAAAGCCTCGCCAAGTGACAGGCATTCCGACGCGGCGACACCGTGTATTGAGTCTCACTCGCTGTACCTATGTGGCTATACTGCTATACGATTTCTGGCGTGTTTGTCAGCACCGTTGCCTGGCGATTTCTTCTATATATTAGCCCGCTCGTTCGGGCATTTTCGTTGCCTGATGAATCCCAGGTGGTTTGCGCTGCTGTAAACACGCTTTTCCGATAATCTTCTTTTCTGGTGGGCCAACCTGAAGCCACGCGGGGCGTACAATGTCGCAAGAAAGGTCGCCGAGCCCGTTTGCTGGTGCGCAAACGTCGCAAGTACGAGAAACGCTCGCAGGTGTCAATTACTGGCGCATATTTAGAATGGGGGACTGTTTGCAACACTCCTTCGCTAGCTGCGAGGTAGCTTACTTAGTGAATATAGAACCGGATGCTGCTGGTATTAAATAAATACCAAGCAAGCTCAATAAGTGTTCTCTTCGTTCAAGATGCCTCTTCAGCACGCTAGCTTTGTTCGAGACTTTTATTTTTACTCACTGATATCACAGCCTTCTAATTCTTGTTAACAAATATTTTGCTGGGTATTTTAATGATATGATTCCAGGTTAGTGTAACGTTAGCTCTCAGTCAAAAACTGGCTGTAATAAACTCGAATTCCCAAGCGGTCAACATCAACGGGTAATCATTCGATATGCTATCAGAACTTTAAAGGGGCCTAATTTTTAATTAGCCAGAAATATGCCATAAATAGCACCCTTTTGATGACCTCGGCTGGAACAGCTGAGTATACGCGAAGGCAGCCGACAAGCTAAATTTCCCATTATCTAAGCGCGAATGTCTACAAATTAATTTAGTTTGTCGGGCTTCTCAGAGAAAAGCGTTTCTCCCACATTATTTCATAAATTTTAGCGACACCACAAGATTCGGCATGTCGACTTCCTTTCAGTGCCAAGTAGACTAGACAGACCCCCTTTCTTACGATGCCTCATCGGGTCACCTCCCTGCCTTACCGTCTTGGCTCCTCTATCTCTGTCTCTCATAGCCATCGCACTGTAGTAAAAAAATCTTTTTAAATTCAAAGGCGTGATTAGCGCTTCGTGTTTGTATAGTGCACAAAAACGCTTGGCATTTCTTCTTTTTTTTAGCAATGACATATGTTTAGCACTAATTGTTCGTCTGAACAATGAGTTCTGCATTTCGATTTTCCAGCTATGCTGGAGAGGCAACCCACGGAATGAATCTTTCTTTTTGCACCGCGGCCATCCACCTTCGACACGTTTCCTCTCATTAAGCTTTCTTCTATACACAAATTGCAGTGAGTGTTCGGCCTTATCACAATCATTCTCGCTTGCTCTAGACGGTATGTGAACAGAACCACGCGAACGCGCAGGCATCGTTTTCCCCTTGAACAGCGTGTTCTCAAAGCGTCTTCGCCACTGTGCATTTGTGTAATGCGGTGAAGTTGTTAGCTTGCATATTTGGTTGGCGAGGTTCAGGAGCCAACGTGGGAGGAGGAGGGCTACTCTCCTGCAACATCAGTAGCCGCAGCAGCGGTGACGAAATGGTTGGGCACCCACTGTCCTTTCCGCCTCAGAAAGGATAGTGTTAGCATGGCTTCACTATCACAACAATCATCGTCACCAATTTCGACAATAACGAGCCAATAGCAGCTTACGCTGTAAAAAGAAGAGGGGGAACGAGGCGACCAATAAGAAAAGGAACAAGACGACGAAGAGGTATAAAAGAGGAAGAAAGGCCGATGACGAACAAGATGACGGCGGCGAGAAAAAATACAAGTGAAGAGGAAGAAGAATCACTGATACGAAAGAAGACCGAAAGAGGAGAATGCCAGAACACGCAGCAAAGTGTAGCATACGCCGCCACTGCGCGGCATCCTCTTCGTTGGTTTGGGAGATTTACAGCGTAGGCTGTTATGGGCTCGTTACATTGCTAATTTCGGTGGCGATGATGCCTGTAACCGCCATCGCTCACGATTAACGAAAGAACCATGCCTATGCGAACCTGAAGCGAGCTCAGCGAACAGTAGCATGCATCTCTTACTCTCCTGGCATGGTTTAGGTGCCTTGTGTCCTCGGCCACGGCTCTGATGATGATGATGATGATGATGATGATGATTGTGGTTCGGTCAGGAAAGGACGCTACTTTCTGCAGCCCATGTAGGGAGCACGGCTAAGCGTCCGGGGTGGTGGGGTAAAGGGAGTGAAAGAGATAGAGAGGAGAGAAAGGCCGTAGTGGAGGGCTCCGGAAATTTAGACCACCTGGGGTTCTTTAACGTACACTGACAACGCACAGTACACGGGCATCTGGCATTTTCGCCTCCATCGAAAACGCGACGGCCGCGGCCGGGATCGAACCCGCGTCATCAGAGCCGCCACGGCTCTGATGCGGTAAGAGTGATACTTCGGGATATTATGTATTGCCTAATGGCGCCTCCTCGCAAGGCACGCGCCGATGCTGAGGAAGCAAGTCGCAAAGCTGCACGAGCTGCTGTCGCCAGGCACCGTCGGGCCCAACAAACCGCTACGCCACAAAGAGCGCGGAGAAGACTCATCAGCATGTCCATGTAATGTCAAATCCATTTAGCGAGTGTATGTCGCAAGAGCTAGGAGAGGCGGAAGACTGTTCAACGTGCCCACAGAAGGCATACATACTCTGACCGTGTTCCCATAAATTAATACTGACACCGTACATCCAAAAATCGAACTATCTCGCAAAAAACCACGTGTGCAGCTACGTTGCTTAACGCAACGCATTTGGATGGTTTTGCAATAAGTGTCACATCAGATGAAGCCATTCCTGGGTAGTCTTAGTAAGCGTCCTGAAACAGTTACTGAAACGTCCTAAGAGGCTGCTCCTCCAGCTTACGCTGCCAATGCGCTGCATACTTCGCGCAGACTCGAAGTGTACGTACTTTTAGTTTGTATATGATTTGGATAGTCGCGACCACAGGTCGCTCCAGCTTTAACATTCGTTTTGGGGAGGAAGGCTCTAAATTACGAGTTCTTTTTCTTCTACAAGGGTGCTCACGGAAACGATGAACGACGTTTCGCTAAGCCCCAGGAAAGCAATACATAGACTCCTCATTTTTTTTCTTTTATCTTTCCCTCTAGCGCCTACTTTTCGACAGATACGTTTTTAATGAATTGGATGAGTGGCATTCCTGCTTGCTGGCCAAGGGGCCGAAGATGTCAAGATGCAAGAGACATGCTCCGATTCCCGTGTACTGCTTTAGCCTGCTCACGCAAGTGCACGAAATGTGGCAGTCGAGCCGTGCGGAAAGCACCGCGCACCTTACATTACTCTCGGGACTGTTTTGACAGGCGCGGAGGCTGCAGCTTTGGCGAGCCTTCAGCCAGATACGTTGAAACACGGTTTTCATTCGGAGCACGTAGGCAGAATTGGGAAGGGAAGAGAAGGGAGGGGAACGAGGGTTGGGAGGTGAAGCTGCGACACTAGTTAGCTCGACCTTCCTCCACTGACACATTGCGTTGGTCTTTACCTTGGCTTGTGAGGGGCCTCCTTGAAGGCGGGCTTCTCCTTACGGAGCTCTGTCGTGCCGTGAGGTGCTCTGTTCTTGTTTCCTCGAGAGTGCGTATCAAGGCGCAGCTCTCCACTCCGGAACAAACACGGCCTGCTACCGTCCTTGGTGAGAGTCGAGCGACGTAGCGGGCTCGACCGTTCAGCGCGAAATATGTACGGTTTCCGGCGCTTCTGTCGGTGCTCCACAGATTTGCAGTGTCGAGGATTTCCCGACACCGCCGCCGCAATTTCTCAGCGGATAAGGCTCCGGCTGGACTGTCACGTTGTCTCTTGGTACAACTCCTTTTAGTAAGGCACAGGCACACCCTTTTTTCTTTCATGTCCATCCTTTATTTTTTTTTTTACACTGCGATTGCCTTTGCGGTCCGCGTTGTGGTTTTCACACCCGTTCTAAATGGCTTCCACGAATGGACACACACCGTCGGCCCAGCTGGCGAGGACCACGTTTGTTAACTAATGCGGAAAGAAAACAACCCCAATTATTTAGCATTTGTTCGTTCGAGCTTGTTCAAATGGGGTCTGAGCATAGAATCAGTCCTTGTAGTCCTTCTTTCCTTAGGGTCCTTTTCCCTGACCCCATTTTAGATGCAGGGTAACAAACAGAATATTTCTTCCAGTAAACTTCCTTGCCTTTCCTTTCTTTAACGTCTATTAAATGCGAAGCGTATCTTGGCGAACTTCAGAAATTTTGACCGTATCTATCTATCTATCTATCTATCTATCTATCTATCTATCTATCTATCTATCTATCTATCTATCTATCTATCTATCTATCTATCTATCTATCTATGTCTCCGTGCTCTCCTGGTCGTCTACTTCGCCTGATGGTGGTCGTGGTGGCGAACAACCTCTATTTGGTCCTTTCCTCGCCTGATATACCCGACTGTTTGTATGGTAGAGTACAAACGTACAAGGAACATGCATGACTGATCTTTACACCCCTAACATGACACACTCGTCATACACGTCACGATTAACGATACTGCAGTCATGTGTGGCTCATATACCTGTAGGGCTCAGGCTGCGCTATGCGGGCATGCGCCACAGGCGTTTGAATTTCATACAGCCCATGTCAATCAAGGACCAACTGAAACAGACATCCAACATATCATTGGAACACACTTAAATGTGAGAAACGCACACTGTGTGTGGTAGCGTACGATTGAAATATAAACATAACAAGCACACACGCAACCTACAAAGCAGTATAGGGGTGCATCGAACTCGGGCCCCCGAAGCGCCAAGCAAGCACGTTATCACAAAGCTATGGCGGCTTCTTCCATAAGGTATATATGTGTAGTAAGGAAGCCAATCTATCACACCGGTAGTTGGTATAATGGTGCTTGTGTAACATGAATTTCGCTTCTCATGTGTGCTAAGTGCTATCATAGCAATGCTATAAATAATACATATGTTTTACGATCACTCGGCATGCTTTTGCCCAACTTTGCTCGATCTCGTAGGAATGCTTCAACAAACGACGCTTACGATACGCACATCAGCGCACCGTAGCGTGCATTTTACCTCACAAAGTAAGGTCATGCACTGTGCACTTACATTAGCGCCACGTTACGTCGTACCATCAGCTATACATTCGGTTGCCATGGTGCTGTCGACGTTCCTGGTTAGCCCACGTTAACGTACACCCACTCACGCTCTTTGCACAAAAACCTTAATCCTGCGCGTAAGTCTTGGTTGATGTCAAACGAATCGTCGTAGGCAATTTCATCGCCGACTGCTTCGCATCACACCGCGACGCCCACAATGTGTGGGATCTGTAGGATCTTTCTTCCTCTCTGATTTCGCCACCTCGTATAAGACATGGCGTTAAGTGTAACATTATTCGTAATATGGGAAATATGCGCGCTGTTGTTATTTGGAACTTATTCTGCTTAAAGGAATTGGGCCTCGGAAGAGGCCGTCAATCAACATATTATTCCACCGTGTAAAACGCATGCTAAGGAGCATTGAAACGTTATTATAAAGGTACAAAATATTCATGTCACCTAAACATACGAATGAACAAGCATACAGCGCTTGCAGACACCGCGTGAATGCTTACCTTCGTGTAGCACAATGCCCGCTGCGCTGACAGGTTATCTGTCTCTTCCAACATTATTCATCTGTCTTCTTTTCGCAGCGTTGCTTTGTGTCGCCATATTATCATGCGCTAGTTTCTTCCCTCATTTCCAAACATGTTCTCCTTGTTTAACGGTAGTCCTGCCACTTAAAGGGACCGGCAACTGACCAGAACCTTGCGATTAGATTCTGGCGGAAATGAAAAAAAAAAACAAAAAGGAACCATGACTTATGGTGACAGATTCAAGCATACTTAATGGGGTTTGAGTAGAATTTGTATTTTTAAATTGCGTTTGAAAATCACAAAAGACGGGTATGTCGCGCAGCGTAGCCGTAGAGGCTTCGTACTGCTATATGGAGTCTTCGGTTTGGTGTACGTAGTCAGATGCTTTTATACGCACCATAATTAGTGCTCAAAGTTAGAGCACGCATACTATTAAGCATCCCCGCTCTGTTCTGTGCTGCCCACGCGGTACGAAACAAGTAAGTTGACACTTAGAAGCGGCGCTGCCTTCGCGGCGCAAGCGTGGAACGGTCGCTGCGGTCTGCGACGCATGTGCGCGACGTTTCTCTCTTGTGTCTGCGAAGCCGGTATCAGAGTGTACAGCGCGAATTCGCGAGTAAGATCACAAGTCATAGCAATATATAGGCTTGATAAAGGCAAAATTTATTTATTTCTATTTAGGGCTTCACTAGTTTCCTTTTCCCATTGCCGGCTTATAACTGCTATCGCGCTCACCTTCCACTGTTTGCAACTGTGTTGCCTGTAAGACTCCATAGTCGCCGCAGATAAAAATTCGGATTTCATATGTTTCGCGGCGTTTTCGGCGTTACTACTGGGTGATTAGGCACTCTGACCGGTTAAGTTTTCGGTTGCATTAATAAAAGCAGGTGCCATAAAATTGGTTGTCGGTCCCTTTAAAAATATTTTTACATGTTTGCAAAGAATTGAAAAAGATTGTTTCATTTTGACTGTCTGCTTGAACAACTTCGTCAGAATCTACCTGAACATTTGCAGGTTTA
This sequence comes from Hyalomma asiaticum, assembly GCA_013339685.2. NCBI lineage: Eukaryota > Metazoa > Arthropoda > Arachnida > Ixodida > Ixodidae > Hyalomma > Hyalomma asiaticum. Next base: position 59,121,234 of record CM023483.1, read on the forward strand.
TTCTACTAGGCAAACGCCCAACAGATACGGTTGCCCCCACGTAACCTCATGTGCCGGTGGCAATCTGATCAAAATGTTTGAAACACGTTTACAGTGTCTTGAAACATCTATTATGTAAACATCTTGTTCAAGTTGCTATGGCAATCGGCTGCTGGTCCGAAGGCCGTGGGATGGAATCCCTGCCGCAGTGGCTGCATTTCGATGAAGGCGAAATGTTGAGGCCCGTCTACTGCGCGATGTCAGTGCACACTAAAGAACTCCAGGGGATCGAAATTTCCGGAGCCCTCCATTACGGCGTCTCTCGTTATGATATCGTTTTTCTGGGACGTAAAACCACAGAAATCAATCGTCGTATTATGCAAAGATGAGACATTGATGCATTTGTGCCAGCCGTTCGCTCTTTCGTATGTTTTATTGTTTTAATTCAGCCAGTCAATCCAAAATTAGCGCAGGCATGTATTTGCTAAACACTGACTGGTATGCTATAGGAGTGTATGAAGTTTCGATAGTCGCTACCTCTCATTGGAGCAAGTGTACTTTTCGATTAAGAATTGTTCAGCCATCTCAGTGGAGACTTCGTGACTGCCCTTGCTGAAACGTACAGATACGATCGCTGGCATTGACGCGTAGCTCGATTTGATAGAAGACTGGTATCAAGGGAAGCCATTTCAGAATTTAGAGCTCGAAACTCACCGTATATGTTGGCGACGAAGACAACGTTGCATATCTTAGGGACAGCAAACCTGCATGTGTAGTTTCTGTAGCCTTTCTGCATTAGTTTTTTTTTTATTCCACCCTATTGGAATAAGAATACACGGAGCAGCTGTCGTCGCTCTTGCAATTACATCAGAAGTTATAGACGTCCTGTGCGTTCCATTTCGTTCCATGTCTTTTAGCGCTGCACCAAACATGTTGCCACCATGTCTTGGCGATGTCCACCCTTTCACCTAGTTGGTTCAAAACATCAGAAATGAACAAAAAATATCAGGTCTTGCCCTCGGTGAGCTCGAAAGTTCTTTTTCTGATGGCACGCTTACGTTTGGCACACACAAACAATATCAACGCACGACACGCAGTTCTGTAAGTAAACACCACAAATAGCCGCGCATTCACATAGAAGCGTGTAAGGCCGTTCATTTGTGATGGTCTGTTGATGAGCGTAAGCTTTCCATTTCTGCAAGTGAAAAAGGTTCGCTCTGAATCCACCAAATGGAGCTCCTGTTCGAGTCGCTGTCGACGTGTGATGTGCTTAGGACGTTCGAGCAACAGGTGTTGTCTACATCCTCGTAGTTGTGTTCGCATGAACATGTTTAATACGACACACGCTGAGTTTTCAATAAAGTATCTCCACGTTACACCTGAATGCACGCTTTCGACTTAAATTACACCTGTCCACCTTTAATCGCCGATTATCTCGAGTGTAGTCTCAAAAAAGCTGGACGACACGCGATTGCCAATCATATATGCAGCGCAGGTCATCTACTGCAGACGGCAATTGTCTTTCACCTATTAACTACGTGCCTGTAGGGTATTGACGCTAGTCGTATAATGAATGAACATCCAAATAATGAATTCGTTGTAAGCCGGTCACGGCTTTGAGAAATGCTGGACACGTAGTCGTCCACTGTGTTTCTCCAACTGTGTCGGCAGACGCCGACATTAGAACGTATACCGAACACGAGGAGCCTCTTGTTAACAACCTCGACTCCTAAGCGCCCGTTCAATTCGAGGAGAACACATTCAAAGACGCTCCATTCACCCTTCGGGCGTCCATGGATGGACGCCCTCCACACGGTTTGAGATAATTGCACCTCTTGCCGACATTGCCCTGTACACTGCGACGACGCATGGTTCGGAGGTGCAAATTAGAGGTGTCCGTTGACCCGTTGGGTAAAGGCGCGGTCATGTTTGACAGATAGGAATTGCTTCGTACGCGGTTACATTGTCGGCCGCATTGGTCGCTGCGGTGACGCGGTACTATGAGAATAGTGGAGCGAATTTCGTGATATTATGCTAGTGTGCAACACGGTACTTGCTTACTACTACCCATTCACGTTTCGCACGGTTGCCGCCTCGCTTACGAAACGTTCTAGAAGGAACACCACGACATTGCCTCCCGTACTTGTGTGGGAGACGTATTAGGCACGGTAAGAGGAACTGTGAACGTTTTAGTGTACGCTAAGTCATCGAATGCACTTTCGAAAACACGAGCGAGAGAGAGGAGGGAGAAAGGGAAGGAGGGAGAGGGAGGGAGAAAGATAGAGCTGGGAACGAATGGGGGGATGTGACCAAGGCACGCGGAGTTTAACCTTCAGTGACCTTGGACTTTTATACACTGCACAGAAGAGAAGAACGAAGAGGGCGAATGTGTGAACAGAGCACATGCGTGAGAGCGAAAGCTGCACAGAGTCGACGTGACAGGCGTCAACTACCAATTCAAGTCGACAAGAACCTGCAATCGTTTGAAGATTCTCTGCGCATCTTCGCGTGTGCTCCACGACTACCGTTTGCTTTGTCTCATATCATTTTTTTTTTTCATTTTGCTTTCTATACCACTTTGCCTCAACGCTGTTTAACAAATAGTATTTGCGTCTGCTTAACCTCTCAGCACTTGCACGTTTGCTCTCGTTCTAGGCTACATTCCGGCACAAAGTTATCTGTGGACTTAGAGTCAGTACGCTAACACGAGCGTAGAATGCATGCAGGCGCACAGACGTGCGCATTCGTGCTTCCCGCAAACGTATATACGTTGTCAAGAAACAGCGCGGATTTTTTAAGAGGGCAAAACGAAGAGGAAACGCACAGGATGAGTGCTATCAGTTGATAGTTGAGCCTCGCGCTCTCTATAAAAGCGAAAGTCAATTTCACGGAGAAATATTAAATTAATCATAGACCATTAATGAAATGGGAGACGAATTTGTAATCCAAGATCTTGTGCCTCTTTATGACAAAACGCTTATGTTCCTTGACAACTCATAATATGTAACCACAAGCACTTGTATCGTTCTTCTCATATAGCTATAAGAACGTTTCGAACACGTGTTCATGTA